>OY776115.1:34874891-36074891 GCA_963675035.1 Allygus modestus
AAATTAAGAGATAAACAAGTAATCTTTATCATAGGCGGAGCTTAACTCGAAAATAATACACTCTAAATCGAAATGATGGCTGTTGTTTATTGAATCATACCAAAACAAATGTAATTTAAACAAAATTTTTAAACGAAATATCGCTTTTGCATTTATTTTTTGAATATACAGCTTTTGTTGTTAATGAAGAGGTGAATATGCTCGTTTAGAAAATAAAACTTGGCTTAAGTTAGGTTTGAGAATTGTTTTAGAGATAAAATAGCACTTTACTAAGGTTAGCGAATTTAATCCAGGTCACGTGACTCACCCTTCGTACTTTTGGACGCAATGCATATCAATCATATCTACTCTCATTAGAGGTCCAAAGCATGGACACAAACGTGAAGAAAATACCAATTCGGTACATAATATGAGTATAAAATTAAAGTTTAAATGAAAAAGGTGGGACAAAAAATATAAATATAACATATCTCTCTTGTTGATTAATTATAACTGGAATACTAGCATAATAACTACGTTGTTCTCCTTCTGTGTTTGTTGGTGTATAACTGTTATTGCATTTTGTGTTGGAAACTGAAACGTAAATATTTGTAGTATTTAATTATGTTCTGCACTAACCAAGATCCCACTACATTATATAAGAGTGTAATGAAGTATAGGGGGAATCCCACCAATCGTAATTTGTTTCTCGATTCCGTTTTTGAGTTAAAGCTTGATAGAATATGGATTAAAACACTACACTGTTAAATCCGAATTTTACTGACAAAGTTTTGATTCAGTTAAGTTACATGATTTTCTTTAAAATTATCCTCGAAAGTGTACTTATAATTTACATGACACTATCAACAGTAACACTTACAAACCTCATGCCTTTTTACACAACGCTAAATATAAAACCATGAACTGCTTTCTACTCTTCTTTGAAAACCTATTGTTAATAAGCTTATTATTTAAATACAAGTTATTTTTTAACTTACACAAACGATATTAGTAGATACCTTTGTAATTTGTCAAAACTATAACCTAATCAGCCTACCTGAACACTGAAGAACGCTCTACTGAAGGCGCCGATAAAGCCAGCTGTTAAGGTTAGCGCGAGGTAACAGACGTGGTGGTACTAAGTTCCCGTCAAAACCACTTTCAATTATAAAAAGCTGACAGACTCAACTTGACGCCGGTCGATGGATCCTTCTAAAGGTCGACGACCGACAGGAGTTTGCTGTGGAGGGGGCTTTGACCCAGTTCCCACTTTGTGATGTGATGTCACGCATTACCGTATGCAATACTGTGTCAAGCTGTCATTGGTAACTTGGCTATTAGTTAATGATCATAGCTAAATAATTAGTCAGTCTTAGTCAGTAACGAGGTTTCACAAAATATATCATTCATATTTTATCCATATTTGATTTAAACTAAGTAGAGGTTTTTGTCGTCAAGTGTTGCATATTTGTTTGCTTTATATATTAAAGATGGGAGAGGGTGGGGTGAGCCGAAACAGTCACCATGATTTACGGATACTTATTTCATGCTTTATATAATAAGTACTTGGTCAACGTAATCCATTTTAATTTTAATATGCGTAAGTACAATTTTCTTGTACATAATGTACCTCTAAAGCAACAGTACTTTAAATTAATCAATTCAATCTGAAGTCTTTAACAACAACTACAATGCTTTATCCCTACTCCCCAACAGGTTTATTAGCTCCAGAACAAGCCTTATTCGCACCGGTCTACTGGAGAAAAACAAAGGGAGATTGCAGTAATTACTGGCTTTGAGCTTGACTTTAATTAAGTTTCTTGAAAATAAGTTCTGAGAAGAACAAAATGCAAAAACTAATTTAAACTGATTTAAACTGTGAGAACCTAACCAAAATCATAGTAAAAATCACAGCAGACGTTGTTTGAGTGCATATTTTGAAAATTAAGGTGTTTTTCCAAATTGTCACAATGTACGCTTGCAAGAACGAAGATCACAGTATTTATTTTTCTCTGGCTTTCCTTGTTTTTACAATTTAAATATCCGTTGTGAATATTTCAGTATGTATGCTAGGAAAGGTTTATTAATTTCATTTTTTCTTGAAAATCGATCTCGAAAATAAATGAAAAAGCAATAACCTTTTTTCAATGTGGATAAAGTAAAGAAAGAATGCGTTTTCTCAAAGATTCTATAGGTAGAAATTATTTTTCAATTATAACATATAATATCAGCTAAACTGACATTTGTGTTAATACTGCAACACACAATTGCATTGTTCTATCTTTGTGAAATATAAATACTATACTACTTATTAGCATATCTAAAGCCAAAGTTTAATAGAAAACCACCGTCACACCGTCACCTACCGTCACAGCAAACCTGCAGTGACGAATTTACCAGATTTTACTGTATATCAACAGATTTGAATAATTAAATAATTCGTCTGTAGTTGTTGATCAAAAATCTTAAAAACTAATATATTAAATTTACATAATGGTAGTTTTAGCGAATTTCCACTATAGGGAAGAAGCTATTACCGTAGTCGGCATGGTAAGACCTAGGCCTGGGACCATGACAACTTTTCGTTTTGAGGTCCCCAGACCCCAAAAACACTATTCGTTCGAAACTGTATACATATTTATATATATATATGTGTCTGTGGGTGCGATAACTCTCGTAGAAAAGGTCCGATTTTAATAAAATTTGTAAAAAACATTTGTAAGCAACATGTATGACTTTAAGTTCGAAAAACAGACGTATCGACCCACCTGAAGTGGTATTTTGGGGGGGTTTTTGTACCCCATAACTTTTATTTAGTTTCTACATGTAACATTTGAAAAAGTCAAATTTTAGTTAGTAGGGGTGGTTGGAGACTCCTGTAACAGGGGGAGCATGAGCATCCCCCCCCCGAGGTCTCGTCTGTGACACTTTTGCCCCCCCCCCCCGTCTAAGGGGGAGCATGAGCCCCCCCCCCCCGAGGTCTCGTCTGTGACACTTTTGCCCCCCCCGTCTAAGGGGGAGCATGAGCCCCCCCCCCCGTCTAAGGGGGAGCATGAGCCCGCCCCCCCCGTCTAAGGGGGAGCATGAGCCCCCCCCCCCCCGAGGCCTCGTCTGTGACGCTTTTGTCTAGAGGCCCGCACCAACACTTAGAAGAAAATCTCCTCCAAGATTTCCTTCTAATCCCTAACATGAAAAGCTTTTGTGGCCTTGAAAAAGGCCGATTATGATGGTGGGATCAGGTGAGTAGTGGGGGTTTGCCGGTGCTGGCTCACTTGATTAATTGCTTCCGGAAGCGCTGCGTCATTAAATACGTCATCTGAGGCTGAGCCAGTGACGTAGGTGGTTTTGTGACGTAATGAGTGAAAGGTTAAAGTTCAAGGTCACGGGGAGGTAATTTTAAAAAAGTACTACCTCGCACGCGTAAAATCCGATTGTGATTCGATAGTTAATCGATAATAAAAATCGAATAAATATCGAATGAAACAATCGAATGATACGAGTGCGAGGTAGTACTATTACAAATATTACTTTATTTACAATAATTCATGTTTACAATAGTTCCCCGTTGTTCGTTGTCATCGATGTTGTTGATCCGGACGAGTTGCGGCCATCACTTCGCTTTCTGAAGAAAGACGGTAGATACTTCGATCCCTGCGCAGAGTCCATGTTGTTTTTTGATGCGTAAAGTTCCAAAGATAAATCGTAACCGGACGCAATAAGAAGTCTTAACTCTTCACTAAACACCTCGAGGTCTTGGTAAGTCGCAAGATGAATAGAGTCATAATGAATACACCTAATTTTAATGGACATTTTAATATAATGTTTTACGTTTGTGAAGAGCACTCGATGTTCACCAGTCGAGAGCCGGAGGTGTACTGACTATTCGCTAGCTAGCGTTTTGGTATCAAACAAAATGGTGGGGGTAAAAGTGTGGTGGGGCGGAGCAGATGGCGGGCGGCAGATGGCAGGCGGCAGGTGGCAGCTGGTGCGAGGCAGATGGTTGCTACTACATTCGCCGCCACAGTAATGCAATCCTTCGGCGTAATTCTTGTATTTTATCTTGTCGGTTCATTTGATACGTTTTACATCTACATATGCAATAGCTAAAACACTTGCACTTACGACAAGCTTTCCCGTCAACTTGATCGCCTGGTATTTTAAAACATTGTAACTCGCAACAATATGTCTTCAAATTGTTATCGAAAAATAAATTGTTCATAGGTGGCACCGACATGTTAGCTGCAGCGTGTGTTAGACAAGACTGAGACTAACTTCACTGCTCCCTCTCTTTTATACCTCTTCATAAGTTAACCCTGAATGAAAGTTCAAGGTCACCCATTCGAATTTAAAAAAAAGCAACACAGCAGTATATAAAATAATATACTGCTGTGTTGCTGTTTTCTTTATTTTTTTTTTCATATTTTTTTTTATTTTTCTTTTCTTTATTAAACAAACATTTTACAATACAATAAACTTAAGTTTAACATTGATGACTAGAAATACAAACAATAAAATACAAACAGAGAAATACAAACAGAGACATTATGTACAAGGATGCATGATGTGCAGAGTGAGTTCCGTTGAGTTGTTGCCGCTTACACCGTGTGATACCAAATACAACGTCCCCGGTTGAATATCTCGCAAATCTTCATTCTGTAGCAGTTGAACAAATCGTTTTGGAAGAAATACTTGAAACTTCGGCTCATCTCCTGAAGTTAAAGGTGCTTCGCTCAATGAAACTAGAATTGCTTCTCCATGTGTGGTTTCCACTTTCTTGATGTTATGAATAATGTAGTGTTTTTGTTCTTTTAATTCTGAACACTTTTTAGTTAGCAGAAGGTCGGATTTTGAATGAGTGTTGAATTGATCAACCAGTGTTTGTAGAAACTGTTGTGATGCCATCTTCGTCAGTGGTGGTTGCGATGTCTTCTGTGATGTTGCCTCTTCGGAGTCTCGAATAATACTCGTGCCGGAGCGGTGTTGGATCCTCGTATTTATAGGCCCCGCTACCCCCACCACATTCCGGTTCTTTGCTACCCTCACCACATTTCTGCGTTTGTTCCAAGTAAGCAGCCAAACGATATGCGTTGTGCAATGCGCAGTTTGATTGTCCGTGTTTAGGATCTTTTGCAGCAACACAAATATTACTGAGATTAATGTTAAAGTCCTTACCGATAGTTATATCGAAAACATCACCGTGCGTGTACTTTTGTATCCAGTTCCTTTTTTCTAATCCTCTTGTGTATATATGTGAATATTGTTTGCAAAAGTTAAACATAATACTGTGCAGATTACTGTAGCTTATAAATCCTTCATACCAATGTATGTGATGAAAGTAGTTTGTTATCCATTTGTTTGTACTTTTTGCTTTGGCGTTAAGGTTGTTAAAAGAAAAAGGAGCTTCAAACGTGAATGGGTAAACTACAAATGTAAGCAAGTCTAAAATTACTAATTCCTTGATAATAAACCTATCATCATTATTTCGAAATGCTTGAAATTCTATTACACAAGGCTTTACACTCACTTCTTCATCCTCTCCGCTCATCATGACACCTAACGATCAACTAAACTGTTTTCCACACCACGGTAGGTTAAATACCAGGCCGTACAGTTGCAGGCGCGTTGGTGTATATTTAACGTGGGCACCGTCCCCAATAGGCCTACCCCACGTGTGTTCTTCTTTACTAAGTTAAACTTTAGTCTTTTTTAACTTCCTCTTCTCGTGTTTCGTTTTCTTCATCTTCTTTTTTTTCCGTTTCTTCTTCCTCTGTTGTTTCTTCTGTAGCTTCTGTAGCGATTTCTACAAGTGGTTCAAAATCCTTTAACTTTCTCCACATGCAAACTTCATGAGGTATTCTATTAAAAATAGATGTATCCACAGGTCCGTACACGATGGTGCTATCAGGTTGTTTTTCCAAAGTATCGACCAAATATTCTTTAATAATAGCGCTTGCAAATACCAACTGTCTCATGTACCTTGTAATAGGTTCTGTTGCGTAGTTTAAAACGTAGAATTCTTCACGTGACAGTAGAATCTTATTTTCATGTTGAGTCAAGTCTCTAATTCGCACTTGTAGTTGTCCGCGATGTTTAACAATATCGATTTCATTGTCACAATCCAAAAGTCGAATATGTGTTTTTCTTCCACACAAACTGTTAGTTAAATAACATTCTATTAAATGTACATGTTTCAAAAATGACTCCCAAGCATTTTGCGAAAATAAAACCTTTTTTGTTCCATGGTGTAGAATTACTGTAGGGGAATAATCCAATGACTTTATCAATCCAACTGATACACTTTTACTGATGCATGCTGAGATGGGGTAAAAGATTCGCAAAAACACTTCAGTTAAAATGTGAGGAGGAATATTTTCTTCAACTTTCTTCTTCCTTTTTGGTACTACCTTTGATGGGTCTGCATTACTTTCCTCCTCTCTATCTCTTTTACCAAACTTTAAAAATGCAGTTATTTCCTTGATAATTTCTGCTTCGCTGGTATTATCACGTTCCAATAACGGTGCTATTTCTGCATCACCTTGTACAACAGATGGAGAACTCATTTTGTAGAAGATGTTGCCCATGCGACGATAGACGATCAACTGAAGACCTGCATTGTTGCTCCGCTATTTATAGGTTAGCGACAGTGGCGGTGCCGGTGGTGGTACAACGTTTTACAATACCGTCTTTACGATACCAGTCAACGGTGTGTATGTAACAATTTTATCGTGCAAAATTAAACAATACGCAGATGTATTTGCAGGTACGTTTTCTTGAAATTCCATTTCTATCTTTATATCAACACTAGACGATTTTACAGATTCGTTTTGTTTGGAGCAATCAATTACAACAATCGGAGCTTTCGATTCAAACTGTACGGGAGATAGTAGAGGTGTGTTTGTTTTGCCGTAATATGAATTTTGGAACCTAGCGTACATATCGTATAAAACACTGTACCTTTTTTTATCAAAAGAGATATTAAAGTTGTCGTAGGGAAAGAATTGTGAATTCAGGAACACTTTACAGTTTGTTAATTTACAATGGTCAAATTCACCAGCATTTTCAGTTAATATACTTTTTTTCTTTGTTTGTAATCCAAAGATTACATATCTCGCTTTTTCCAAATGAGTAGAAGTTTTTACAGTCCATGTATGCCGTTGTGTTGAAGGTAAAACGGGGTATTCATGAAACTCCCAGCTTCTGAATGGTATTACAATGTCTCGATCTGATTTTAACTTTCTTAATAATGTAATCCTGTGTTCATCATTTAGTCGCACATGTGGTACTCTCCAAACAATCTTGTCTAATGTTAGTTTCCAGTCTAAATTGGCTTCAGTTGTTCCAGCAGATGCTTTAATAATATCATTATCGTTTGATGACCTTAATAAAACTAGTTCTTGTTTTACATTTATTATTATTCTTCTGTAATCTTCAGCAAATCCTAAAAGTAATCTTAAAGGTACGTAAAAATCAAAGTTTCCCGAAGCGTCAGGAGTAATTATACTTTTGTCTGGTGCAACCCATCCTGCAACAGCTAACAGATTCTTCTCATTTGGTGTTAAAGACGCTAATCCTTTTAATGTACTGGAAATTCCAACCTTTTTTGTTGAATCGACTGTAACTCCTGAAATTTCATATCTAATCTCGTCAAACAAAAATGCCATAGGATTATTTATGAACGGAACAGTGGTTCCAACAGTACCGTCAGCTTTTGTTACTTTTCCTTCAATATATAAATAACTTTCGCATGGAAGAGTATAAATGTCTTGTTGTTGTATAGGAATCCTAATTTCATCGTTATTGTTTAATTTGGACGAAGCGTAAGGGTTGTGCGTGTGATATTCCTTTTCCCATAAGGTCTCGTCGAATGTTGGGCCCTGCGCTATATCCAGTATATCCATTGTTAATGACCTTTAATCCAATTTCTTCTAGAAAACGAATGTTGTCACTTGTTAATCCTTCTACAGCTGATGAGCTACTGACCTCTTTGCTGGTTGGCTCTCTCTTTTTAAATGATAACCCCATTATCTAAGCGGATGATTTTATATGTATTCTTACAGTAATAGCTTCTCCTCGAAAGTCAATAAGGTTTCCGTCTTGATCCACTATGTTCAGCACGATGTCTGAAATGAAACTGGTGTTTAACGGTAGGTACACAAGGTTTTGAGGCTTTTCTACTATCTTGAAACCCGGTGCGACTGATGGGTAGAATGTGTGTAATATATGCCGATTTTCTCCATCTCTGTAGGATCCTTGTATAATGTTACATGTAATGTCTATGCTGTTTACTTTGATGATCGTCACAGTTCTATTCCCAGAATGAGTTGTATTAGGTTCTAATACCTTTGTTTCCTTAGAAAACCCCAATAAACTACCAATTGAACGTTCTTGGCCAAAATCAATATAATACTTAGAAGTAATTTCGGCTTTCATTGTATTGTTATTGCCTTTTATCGTTATATTTTCTTTTCCCATATGTTTTTGTATAACTTCATTTATATTATCAATTTCATAAGCTCCTGTTGGTAAACTGAATTCTTCCAAAGCTGAATATTTTCCTTTATTATCTTTTGTCTTGTAATAATGTATTTTGTTATTAATTCCTTCACTAACGTTTGGAATAGAGTTATATGTTGTTAAATCCAATAATGCGGCTTCCCATAGTCTTCCTTTTTGCAAACGTAGCGCTGGAAACAGAATACTGCGCAAAGTACATGAGTTACCGGTTAATGACACTGTATACGAAGACATCTTAAAGTTGACTAACACTTTTAGCTAAAAAGTCTAAACATAAATGACCGCAAATGGATGTATCATCAGGTTGTTTTCTTGTATAATTGTAAAAAACATTTTCTGCCGCACGAAAGTATTGTTGAAGTTCTTTCGGTGGTGGAAGGTTTCCAAAACTGTCGAAATAATAAATCGTTTCACCAAGTTTCTTGTAACACACCCAATGAGTGCCTAATCCTTCACTATTATCCAAATTTACTATACCAGTCTCATTTTTCCACATTTTAACCGGTAATTCATCTTTCATAAATACTCCTCTAAAAAATGGGATTTTCAAACAAGAAGCATATGTAATCAGTTCTTCATTGGTTAATTCTTTGTTTTTAATTATTAATTGCTCTTTCTTATTTAATACACACGATACGGTCTTAGGTATAGTCCTCCTCCCTTTTTTATCATTGACCATATTGTTGGTTTCTTTTTACCTTTACCACTAGTAGATCGACGTTTTCTTCTGATATTACCTCCTTGTTTCTTAGCGGGTCTTTTCCCACGCCTTCTTCTCTTTCCTCCTCCAAACGTAGTTTTTGCTTTCATTGCTGCTGTTACTGCTAAAGACGCTGCTTTTTCACCAATACTCGCGTCACTAGATTTTACTCTTTGCCAAGCTTTCTCAGAAAGTGCTCTATCCGCTATTGATCTATTTTTTGTATCACCAAATTTGGAATACGCTATATCGTGCTGTTTACAGGCCTGATCAAGCTTATTTATTCCAGGATCTCCTCTAGCAAGCCGTTTCTCTAATTTGGTTCCAGGACCACAATATTGATATCCTCCAGGTAAATGTAATTCCACAGGTAATAAATCAATCGCCTTGTTAACTATAGCTCCAACCGGTTTACTTAATAGAGAAAATGCTGTTGATGCTATTCCCCTTCCTCTCTGTAATCTCTCTCGATTATGACTGATGCGTTTAGCCCTCGGCATGACTATTTATAGCCAAACTTACAATCAGTAGGTGCACTCTATAAATGTTTTACAATGAATGTAATATTAGTCTTGGCTTCTTGTATTATATATACTGTTTAAAATCCATTTATTATATAGAAATGGATTAATTAATTAAATGTAGACATAATAAATAAAAGTAGTAAAAATAGAAATAAGGTGTAATTGAAGATGTTTTAAATGTTTCTCCGCTGGTGATGGTATCGTTGTTTTCGGTAAAATGAATAAAATCTAAATAGTTGTCATGTTCCCTTAGAAACTTGCCACTTAATCGTTGGTAATTAAATAACACATTCCAGTCTAGTTTATCTTTAAAATTGTCAATGTAATTTTCAGAGAGATTTTGATATTTACTTATTACTTCCCAACAGTTATTAAAATTTGATGTCATCTCTACAAGGAAGTCTTCTGAAAACTGTTGTCTTTGTAAAATATGAATCCAGTTAACTCTGTGAAAATAAATTCTTAACATAGTCATTGTGAAGAGGTAGTGTATGGAAAGTTGTTCCCAATCCATATATCTATCAAACCGTTGAACAAAACCATCTGTCAGCACTCCTTGGGGAAATCTCGACTCTTGAGATATTAAACTCCACGCAGTAATATTGGATTCCATCATCCTCTCTGTATTATCTCTCGAATATGACTGATGCTTTATCCCTTATCATGGGTATTTAAATTCTTTTTTCTCTTATATAATCTTCATCGTTTTCTGTTGGTTCATTAATCACATTCACTTTATCCCCCTTTCCTAATGTCTTGACTTTAGAAGGCTCAGACGGTTTATCTAATTGATTAGGTTTTTCTGGATTGTGTATCTTTTTCCA
This sequence comes from Allygus modestus, assembly GCA_963675035.1. Lineage (NCBI taxonomy): Eukaryota > Metazoa > Arthropoda > Insecta > Hemiptera > Cicadellidae > Allygus > Allygus modestus. Next base: position 34,885,433 of record OY776115.1, read on the forward strand.
GTCTAAATAATTGTGGCTGTCAACATCTGAAGCTACAGCTCTTCCTGAAGCCCGATGGATATAATTAAATAAAGCTGCACCAAACCTTTCCATATGTTTTTCATATTCTGTAGTCCATTTCTTGTGTACTATATCAAATATTTTCTTATTTACAGCGTCTCCATCCTGCTCACAATCACCTACATTTGACAATTTTAATTTTTTTACATCATAGCTTGTATCAGTTTCATTCTTTTTGTAAATCGTTAACAATTTTAAAGTCGCTAAATTTACTGCTTCACCATCATAAATGGGATGTTTTATATTGCTTAACCTTTTACTGGAAAATCCCCAATGGTCTTCGTGTACAATCGGGGTTCTTTTATCCATATATTGTACCGTAACCGCATCAGAAGACAAAAGCGGATCACCAACATTTTGAATTACTTTTCCTTCAAAATTATAATTACCATCAGGTGTTAACGGAAACCCAGCTCTTTTTTCACTATATCCAGATTTTACTCCAAACTCGGAATACCGTCCAAACTTGTCCACACTCATGATGTAACTGAATCGCTATCGTTTAGGTTCTTACTATATATATATATATATATATATATATACGTCTACTGAACAATTATTTCTCGTTTTCGCAGTTCATCAACCAAAGCTACCCATTCGTTTTCTAAACCAGTGTGCCCGGCTTCCATAGCTTCATGTAATAACCTCATTCGATCAACTAACTTATTTATATCGTTGTAATATATTATATTGGTTTTATACAAATTTTTTAATAATCCCCTTCCAGATGTAGTAGGATCAGTTGTTTTTCTTTTTTTATGCAAAACATTTAATTCAGCAGAAGATAAAGCTCTTCTTTTAATTGGAGCTTTATTTGATTTCGAGGGGAAAAGACTAGATATAATGTTTGTGTATTTTATTGACCTGTTTCTATGAATAGATAGGTCTTTGGAATATTTTTTTCTATGTGCATTTGTATACTCTAGTATATTTTTAAACAATTGTAAATCCTTTTTAGTATATTTACCAGGATTATTTTTAAAGATGAGTTCAAACAAACCTGTTGTACCTTTATATTTCTTATCACCAATAACTATATCATCATTTTCGTTTATATCTAACTTTCTATCTCCAATCATTAATCCTTTATCCTCTATTCTAGCTCCATATGTATGATAATTTCGATTAGCATGTGTGCCATGTAACATTTTTAATGTATATTTTCTTCCAAGTGTTCCTTTAAACATAATATCTGTGCCTAATTTGCTTAAGTTGGATGGGTTGATATCCTCTTCTTCTGCTCTTGTATCTTCCGCACTTGTATCTTCTGTACTTGTATCTCCTGCAATGTTCTTTTCCCTTAAATCTCCTATATCTCCGCTTTCTTCATACTCGTCGCTTTCTTCAGATGTTTGTAACTGGTCAGAACTTTCATCATTTTGAAATTCTTCTTCATATTTGGAAATTGGTAGCATTTTGTCTCCTTCGAAGCGAATTGAAGGTTTTTCCATATTTTGTGCTAATCGCTTTAAAGGTTCAGTAACAGGTTTGAATGTTGTTTCTAAAAATTGCTCTCTTTCATTTATACCTGATTTTAAAGCTCGGTTTTTTTGTCTAATAGAATCACTAAGTGATTTTATTTCCTTTAATAGCTTTTCCTGGTTAACCATCTTCACACCTTGACGACTTGTACAGTAATACCGCTAATCAGTGTATTAAAACGAATTTATCAAAACCTATTCTATAACGACCATCTTTTATAGCTTGATCTTTCATAATAACCAAAAATCCATAATTTTCCGCCCATGCTTTTCCGCAAAGCTCTTTAAACTTTTCAAATGGCATATCCGCATTCACATGGTCGTTATATATATGTTTTAGGTTAGTATCATCTTGTTTGAATACAATTAGAATATTTGCATTATCTCTGATAAGTTGTTTTGGGATTTTGCTATAAGTTTGTCCTATATATATGCTGTCGATGTTATTATGTCTTCCCATGGCAAAGTAGTTTCTAATAGTATCCTGATTTTCACAAGATACATCGTCAAATATAAATACAGAATACGGTTTCGCTTCGTTTGGTTGCATAATGCTATCACTAGCGTTAAATTTGTAAAAATTAACATCAGACACATCAGATAGGATTTTATCCAGCAATTGATACTTTGGTTGATGTAGAGACTTTGAAAAAATATATAGGTTATTAAACCTTAATCCCTGCGGATTAGTGATCAAATTAAAGACAACATTGGTCTTTCCGCAGTTTGAGGGGCCACTTACTATACATCGAACAGTGTTTGGAAGTAAACTGCCGTGTTTACCATTGTTGATTTTAACGTTATCCACAGTTAAATCATCTATGTTATTAATATTGAATCGATCTTTATGGTGAATAATCTCCATCCTGCTCAAAGGTTAACGATGAAATGAGTTGCTTGCATTAAACCAAGTCCTTTATAGGTATCCATGAATCCTCAGTTTTGTTAAACCCTAACCACCGCACTTTAACTGCGTCCTTTTTTCTTTGTAACACTTTTTCAACAAGATATACATCACCTACTGTTGACTTTAACATTTCATGTCCATAAAATGCACCTTGCAACAAATCTCCTTTGTTATCTTTTAGAATATACGTTTCAGGTACAGTCGGTTGCACTTTATACACTGTAAAAACTTCATTCGTCCAATTGGGAAGGTATTTCTTGGTAAACACTCCCTTATATTTACTAATCCGTACTTTATCACTTACATTAAATTTTCTTGGCTGCATTTTTTCTACTTTAGGCTTTGTATTTTTCTTTATGCGTTTTAATACATCTTTTGCATTTCTTCTATTTACTTTGTTAGGTTTCATACCAATAGTTCTATGAAACCTGTTGTTATAATCATTTATTAATTGTGGTAAAACATCATACCATACGTAAGAACCTCTTTTTGAAAATTGTTTATACAGTGCTCCTTTCAAGGTTCTATTGAATCTTTCTACAATAGCTGCTTTTTTCTCTGAATTTGTAGAATAATGATTTATTTTATATTTATTCATTAACTGTGCAAAGTTTGTATTAAAGTATTCTGTTCCATCATCAGTTTGTAAATGTTTAATTTTGTTTTTATCTCTTTTTATGGCTATTTCCATGGCTTCTGTTACACTTTTACCAGTCTTGTCCTTTAGAGGCAAAGCGTCTGCAACTTTTGTAAAACAATTAATAATTGTGAGTATATATTTAAATCCTTTGTTTATTCTGCTATGCGGTCGCATTTCAATTAGATCCGCTTGATATAGATCATTTATCCCTTTTATAACAGTATTTCTTCTTGGAAACTTTATTCTTGCAGGTTTGTGTAGTTCATTAATAATCTTCTCCTTCAGGTCTGACATGATGGTTTCACGAAGGCAGCTGATATGGTATTAAATATTCGTTGGTATAAATCTCCTTATATATACATATAGTTCAAGGTCATTCAAAACTTGTGTAAAAAAGGGGAAACACAGCTTAACATTGCTGTGTTTCCCCTTTTTTACGGAAAGGAAAAGGATAAAGGATCTAGGACGATGAAAAGGTTACTCGTCAATAGGGTTGAGGGAGTAGTGGCCGAATGGTAAAGTGTGGATGTTGTCTGGAAGAATGTGTCGTTTATCATCATTGGAAGAAAGTGCTTTTTTAACTTCTGTTAGACTGTATATCTGATGGTTAAAACTTCTAATTGTATTGAATTTAGCTGTAATGACTTTATCTTCAAATAAACATTGCTTGTATTGATCAAAAATAACTTTCTTTTCTAAATATAATTTCTTTACACCTTTAGCTTTCTTAATATAGCTATTCTTCTCGTCTTCTTTTTCATCATATAGTTTTAAGGAATACAGTTTTGACATAAGTGCAACAATCTCTTCAAGTAGAACTCCATTTGCTTCATCTTTAAATTTGCCCAGTACTTTTTTGTTTTTGTCTTGGTCGTAGTTAGGATGGGTCTTTGGGTAGTCAGAAAAATCGAATTCGTTTTTGTAAACAAATGTACGAAGATCTTGATACATATCATTTGTAATAATCCAATACACAAAAGCGTCTGTATCCATGTAGCTAATGCCAATGTTCTCTCTTCCATAGAAGGCAACCATTTTGTTATAATGAAAATCGTACATGTGTGTTTTTGAGATGTCCAAGATTGACATGCCTATATATAAAGGACGATCCATCTTCACACTCGTCTTCTTCATAGACACTGCTACAAGTCTTTCATTAATAATTATAGATGTTCCAAAGTTTGGCTGCTGTACGAGTTTCTGTAGCTTTTTTGCGTCAGTAACAAGTTTAACATTTTTGTGTCTTCTTTTGTTTTCCAATGTTTTTCCAAATATCGCATTATTCATTAATTTAAAAAAGTCTTTTTGAAATTCTGATGTAGCGGCTGCTCTTCTGGTGGTGTTTGAATCAATGTAAGGTTTTAACCAACATGACTGAGAAAATTCCAAAACTCTATTAATTTTTGTAATACGTAGTCCTAATTCGATGGCTTGTTGGACTACCCAAAAGTGAGCCACGTAGCGCTGTTTATTATTTAGAGTCATCATTAATTTAGGGTGTTTTCCAGTTGGAGAAACTTCTGTTTTAGCGAGGAGTGGGAGGTCGTAATGGAGATCGTGTAAATGTTCCGGGTATTCAAAATCGCAATCTAAAATATATCCAGTGTCACCATGTTTTGGAATTTGTGAAATATCGCCAATAGAGTCGGGGTTAACCCATTTGAAATTATCATATGGAAGTGGGTTTGACATAGCCCATCCGTATAAGTTGTTTGCATCGAAATATCCCAAATAGGTTGTTGGTTTAGTTTCGTCGTAATTAGGAAGGTATTTGTTGTTGGCCTTAACATGTCTGGTAACACTTTGAACCAATCCACCTCTTACACCTGCTTCAATCATTAAAACCATGTCAATATCTGTTAAAAGTTGGAGTTTGCATTTTGTTTCTTTTAACATAGCTTGCCAAGCTAATCCTGGAGAAGTATACGAATGTAAAGGGTCCAATCCATATGCGGCAAAACAGGTGTTTCGAAATTCTTCAATCACATCACAAAGAAGGGTCACATCTAGTTTGACATAAAAGTCTGAGTAATCCCCTAAGGTCTCCATATTCATCTCGTTCCATACTCGAAGTGCATGTTGATAATCTTCAGGTTCTATTTCTTCATCATTAAGTTTGTTTTTGAATTTATCTGGTGTAGGAAGTGATGTTTCATCAAATCTATTCAGTCCGTCAATGTAATCATAGGGGAAGACTCCTTTTCGAAGAGCTAAATCCATTTTATCATTAGGCACAATTTTACTTGTTTCAATCAAATCTTGTCTTCTTAAATTTTTAGTTAATTTTGCAAGGCTAAAAGGCATAAATCTGAATGAATCAACAAATCTTAGTTTTATTTTACCAACTTTTTTAGAGAAGCTTATAAATTTTTCCATGGTTGTTGCCAAGACATCTATTTCTCCATTATCTCTGCCCAATTCTGGGATTATAAAGTGGGAGTCGTATCCACTAAGATTATGTAAAACAACGGGGATAAAGTTTGGAAGTTTATAGTTTAAATTGCAAGAGTTACAGGCTGCACCTCTGTAAGCTCCTGTTAGATGGTCATGGTCTCGCACTTTACTGTTGGTCAGTGTAAAAGTGTTAATACACAAATAACATGTTGTTGCTGAGTCGTGTCGTTGAATTTCATCTTCATTCATAGGAATCATCGGTACCACATTTCTGTACATTTCTTCAACTTTCCCAGCTATGATATATAAGTCATCGACGAAGTTTCGAGCTGCTTCTTCACCGCGATATATCTTCGGTGTTGTTGTTAATTCATATCTTCGCAAATGTTCTTCAGACAGTGTTGATTTTATCATCAAACAGTAGCTGTTTGGTGTGTGCTGCTGGTATTTGCTTCTTCTTGTTACGTTTTCTTCTTGATGTTCGAGCGGAAGTAAAGACGCCTCAAAATCAGCATACACAACAACAGGTAAACGGTATTGTTGGATTACTTTGTCAAATTTTATCTGAGCTCTGCTAGGATGCGGCAATTTAATTCTTACTTCATAGTTTTCATTACATAGCCGTTGGTGTTCTACAAGCCAATCTGATCCTCCCCTTCTTAGTTCTTTGTTTACGTGACAAAAACATCTTTTGCAAATTGTCATCTTTTTTTCATGTTTGGATAATTGTTTAGAAACAAGACTTTCAAATTGTTTGATATACACAAAGTGTGAAATATCACCTTTAGTTATCAATAACAAATCGGTATGATCTCTGCGCTCATTTGGTGTTATACGCAAGGGGTACACATTGTTTGACGAATCCAATCCAAATAGGTTGATAGAAGCTGAAGGATTTTGTTTTTCAAATTTTAAAACGTCTGTTATAGCAACAGGGTAAGTCATCCCTTGAAAATTATATCTATGTTGTACTTCTTCATATTTGTGACTTGGTCTTATCGGATTGTCTGTTACATATTTGACCAACATGGCATATTTAAAACATTCAGTATCTTGATTTTGTACATTGATGCAGGATTTGGTATCACTAATCTTTTTTGGTAAAGGGATATAGCTACTGCCACGAATTCCATAACCGTGTTTGTGTACTCTTAAGTCTAGCCCTGTGATGCTTAACAAACTCCATCCTGAGCCTCTTCCTTCATGTTCTTGTATTTTTGTCATTAGCTCTTCAAAACATTCAGATACGATTGAATCAATATCTGACGAAAACATAATAGTTCGGTTTTTTGTTAAAAACCCTCTCGGTGAAGTTTCATTTTGAATGTTTGTAAATAAAGCATCCATTAATAGTCCAAATTTGATAAAATTTAATCTTTTTAATTCATTTTGCAAAGTGCTGATTACCAATCCTTTTGCGTTATTTAAAAATTCTTCGAGTTGTAATTTTGCGTTGTCAATTTTGAAGTGGGTTACTACATTACCCGGAAGTGCTCGGGCATGTAGTTTTACATTTACTGCTGTTGATGGTGAAGGACGGTGAAGTGTAGACAGAGCATGCGTAGAAGTCGATGCAGCTGATGATGTTGAAGGACGATGTAGTGTAGACAGAGCAGGCGTAGAAGTCGATGCAGATGATGATGTTGAAGGACGGTGAAGTGTAGACATAGCAGGCGTAGAAGTCGATGATGATGATGCATATTGAATAACACTTGGTCTGGAATGTTGGTGTTGAGCTAACATTCGATCTATTTCTTTCAATTCTTCTTCTTCATACTTTTCATCTTGGTTGTTGTTATGTTTTAATTCTTTATGAATCATTAAAATAAATTCATCCTTAAATGAAGACTTGCAAATATCGCAGCGATGCATAATGTAGGTGCGATCTCCACAAGGGTCAAGGCAATAATGAACAACACTGCAAATGCCCTTCTATTTATACCCTAGCAAAAGTGGTGGGGGTACGTTAAGTTTACTATTTGTTTTTGTTTTTGCATTTTATATTTACTATTGTAGCTGGAGGCTACAAATTTCTGTATTTAGGTCAAGGTCATTGAACAAATTTGCCAAAACGGGGAATAGAGCAGTAAGTGATTCTCACTATAACCACAAACTGATCTATTCCCCGCTTTGTATTTAAAGTAAACTATTTGAAGACAACAAAAATTTATTCAGATTCTTCCGATGAGCTCATATCACTAAATAACCGACGACGAACACAAAAGTTCCCTGTGACCGGATCTAAAACTACGTCATCGATATTAATACTGCTTGGAGGGGTTCCACTATCAACAAGGTCCATTTCCTCCAAACAGAGCAACTGATGATGACATTCTGGTTCATTATCATCATCGTCGTCGTCGTCAGTCAACAACTCCAACAGCTCCATCTCTCCAGCATATGGTTCACTGCTAGCAAACTCACTTAGTAGTTCAAGATCACTAAACAGTTCATCTTCCATCTCTGAATCGTCTTCGTCTTCATCTTCGTTTATATTTACTGGAATATTTTTAATCATTTCCAGTATAGTCTTCTTAGAAGGGAAAATGTTATCTCTGGGCGACATGATTCCAAGTAGCAGACTGATGTTACCACTAATACAAAACCACCTTTTATACCCCGATTCCGGTGGTGGTGGGGGTAAGTGATGAAAGTGCAAGTGGTAGGAAAAAGTAATAGGGAAGAGGTATTATTGTAACACAAATGATTAAGTCCTGTAAGTAGGTCAAGGTCGCCTTAACCTATTACCAGAACGGGGAATAGAGCAGTAAGTGATTCTTACTTTAACCACAAACTGATCTATTCCCCGTTCTGTCTTCCGCTGTTCAGTATTTCCAAAGTCTCTTAGTTAGTTGAAGAAAGTTGATCAATTTCCATCGTTAGCAATTCTTCAGGCAGTTGAAACGATGTATTTTGTGATAACATTTCCAACATATCAATATATTTTATGGCGTGTTTTATAGTAGAAAGTCTTGAAGCGTTCGGTTCGAGAAAAGGTAATTTTGTTCGTAATAAATTATAGGCTTCATTCAATATTGCAATCCTTTTTCTCTCTCTAGCACACCTTCTTTTCTCTCTATCATTCTCCTCCTCTCCTTTAACATCGAAGTTAGACGATCCTCCTGGGCTATCCATAGCTGAACAATAACTATACTCCGAAGCCGACTGCCTTATATATATATGTTTACCCCCACCCTTTTACAATGAATATAGCTGGTTCAATGTCTTGTTTGGGAAAAAGTCGCTAACCTAACGTGTAGTGTAATAAAGACACAAAAAAAACCCCTCTTGTAATAATCGGTCTCTGCAACATCGCGCTTTAATACCCATCATGTAAGTGGGTCAAGGCCGTCTGATTATATTACCAAAACGGGGAATAGAGCAGTAGGCGATTCTCACTTTAACCGCAAACTGATCTATTCCCCGCTCTGTATTTAAATTTTTTCCTTTTTTTTGATTCAGTTAAAGGTTTGGTTTGATATAGAACGTTATGTTGATTATCCATCCCTTTTCGATTAACCTAACCATATTAGCAAAAATTTTAAATAACTTCTTACTATCGTTTGTTTTGTATGCTTCATTTTCATTACTATACACTTCACCTGTTGGCCTCCACATGTACAGTTCACAACCAACCTCTATGACAAGATACTTGTGCAGTAATCTTCTTACAGCAAGCAGCTGATCGATGTTTTCAACTCTTCTGCTAACTACTAGAGTTGCTACAGAGATAGAAGGAGCCGATGCAGTCATTTTCAGCAGAATGATCTTTACCGGCAATGGAGACCCCCTTTATACTCGCTGTAGGTGGTGGGAGTAATAGGGTTAGGGAAGGGATTTTGTTGTAAAGAAATAATAATGATTTTTAATATTTTTCTTTTTGTACCAATTGATTATTTTCTAAGTCCTCAAGGTCGTTTGATCCTGTTGCCAAAACGGGGAATAGAGCAGTAAGCGGATCTCACTTTGTCCGCAAACTGATCTATTCCCCGCTTTGTATTTTAAAAGTCTTTAATTTGTTAAGCTTACGCATCCTGATCTTCATCCATGAGGAAGATTTGTTTGTAGGCTGAAGGGTTTTCAGCGAAGAAATGTTCATCCGCCAACTCATCCTCTTTAAGGAAAACTGCTTCAAAAGGTAGAGGGGTATTCGAGATTTCTTCGCGAATTGAAAGCGGATCTTGGAGCTGCGATTGAAGGTTTGCAATGTACTTTATTGTATTTTTTATAGTGGATAATTTAGAATCATACGGATTGGAGGATGGTAATATGGTTTTTAATATTTTATATCGGTCAGCGATTCTCGCTCTCAATTTCCGAGAACTAGCATTGCTTCTTTTGACTTTGAGAGATCTCGAGTTGGAGTTTGGTGACGTACTACCTGTTTCTGGAAGAATGTGAGATAAAATCATAGCCTGGACAAGTAGACAAGATGGGACAGCAGAGGATGAAACAGTACAAGAAGAGGTGGCAGAAGTTGGTTTTCTGATGTGCTCCATGGTGTCTGAGGTGAACGAACACAAGCAGCAGACTGATTTTATCATCGATAAGGTGTCTCTTTTATACCCAATGGAAGTGGTGGGGAGTGCAAGTTTTAGGGAGGAGATATATATATATATATATATATATTTTAATGTTGTTTTTTACCAAACAAAAATTTTCTAAGTCCCAAGGTCATCTGAACAAATTACCAAAACGGGGAATAGAGCAGTAAGTGGTTCTCACTTGGACCGCAAACTGATCTATTCCCCGCTCTGTATTCTAAAGTAAACAATAAATCTTCTCACTATTGAGCAACCTTTGCTCTTTGAAGCTCAAGTTCTAAGTCTCCAACCAGGCGAAAGTCTGCATCGTGCTCCTCCCATTGTTCAGGAGAACGCGGTTGTGCACACCACTTTGTAAAGGCGTACCTCATTGCCTCATTATACTCCTCCAGGATAACATGATAGGGTCTTGGTTGCTGCGTTGTAGACTGCATCGATGATGTAGTTTGTTGCGGATGTGACTGAGCATCATTCTCCGCAACCTTATTAATCTTAAAAACTTCAGTCATTTCTGCAGCCTCAGCAATTGCGTACAACTCCTCTTCGTTAATTTCCTTTCCCCATGTGTTGCTGTTGACGCTCATGATGATACAACTAATAATTATATTCCGAATCGCTCGCTTAAATACCCGCTTACCCCCTCCCCTCTTTACTGTTGAATAATGACTTTAGTATAATATTTCTCCTTTTTCCTTTTAAGTTTATCTTTGACTTAGTGTAAATTATCCAAGTCCGTTATCTAGGTCAAGGTCGTTGTAACATTGCAAAAAAAAGTGTGGACAACTTATTTACACTCTGCAGCATATGCTACAAATTGTAAATAGGTTGTCCACACTTTTTTTTTAATTTGGAAAAAATGCTTTATTTAATTTGGAATAAACTTTTGGTCTTTTTATTTATATTATTATTTTAATGATTTCCACACAGTGATACCTGTATCATTTCGAATTAAATAGTCCTTGTGGGTAGGTTTTTTGACGTGGAGGTCCATGGCTCTAGGTAACTCTACATAGTACAGTTTACCTTCACATTGAACCAACACCTTTGCAAAGTCCTTTATTTTAACAAAGAAGTAGCGTTTGTTTTTACAAAGCCTGTTAATTCGAATTTTAATTGGCACCACTGTTGCACGTGGTGAAGAAGGAGATGCGCCATGGTTTAATTTTAAATGAAGACTGCACGTTTCTTCATTTAAAATACAACGTTTAACACAGCGTTCACCTTTCTTAGCACCTTTTTTGAATATATAATTACATTGTTGTGCAGGAAGCATGCACATCCTTTGTACAGATTTAAGTTGTTTAAATTTCTCTGAAGGAGATGAAGTATATGTGCAGATTACTGAAGGTCTGGTTGGAGAAGATGATTGGGTGGCTGGTTGGCTTGGTCTCGAACTTGATGTTGATGAGGATGAAGAAGCAGACGATTTGGAAGACTTTGATGAACATGTAGAACAACTTGAAGATGTAGAAGGACTTGGAGAAACAGCACGAGACGATGACAAAGGACTTGGAGAAACAGCACGAGAAGTTGACGGAAGAGGTGAAGGACTTGGAGAAACAGCACGAGAAGTTGACGGAAGAGGTGAAGGACTTGTGTAAGTCGTTGACGCAGCAGGTAGTGGTGGACAGTTCTCCGGGACGATGTTAGCTAACATCAGGGCTGTCCGAAGGATGGATGGAACCGCAGAAGACGGAGTGGTAGAGGCGGGCGAAGACGAAGCAGAAGGTTTCAATTTGAGAGGTTGTGTCTGCTTCCTAATGTGTGCCATGGTGTGAGGTATAACAGCACAAGAGGAAGAATGATTTTACTAGTGCTGGGGGACCCTCTTTTATACATACTGATAGTGGTGGGGAGTGCAAGTGTTATACGGTGGGGGGAGGGGGGGGGGGGGGTAATAATGTTGTAACGAGTAAATATATATTACAATACGGGGATTTTCTAAGTCCCGAAGTGGGTCAAGGTCGTTTGATCATATTATTAAAACGGGAAATAGAGCAGTAAGTGATTCTCACTTGGACCACAAACCGATCTATTCCCCGCTTTGTACGTGAATTTTCTAAGTCCCAAGGTCATCTGAACATGAAGCCAAAGAGGGGAATAGAGCATAACATACTGCTCTATTCCCCGCTCTGTATTTGGGAAGGGGACAAAAGACAACAAACAAGAGACTGATTTTAAACAAGAGACTGACTTTATATTTTACAAGGTTTTCTCAGGCTAAGATGGGTAATGTCAACCGGTTTACGCGCCGTATTGACACAAGGTCGGTTTGCGCGCCATACCTTAGAGGGGTTAGGAAAAGGATGAGAAGCAAGATACATTACTTTGAAAATAAAGACTTTGCCAGCAACTATGTAAACAAAAATTAATCAGTTAACGTTACTTTTACAAGAACAGCCAAGATCGGTTTTGCAAAGGTCAACAGTATCACTGAAACCCGGTGGGACGTAGACCCAAACACCCGGCGTCAGGCTGCTGCGAACCCAAGTTTTGACCAAGGTTGTTGAGGGACCTGTAGGGCCGGGAGTACATATTTCATTAGTAAATAAGACACTTCAAACCGTTACCAAACATTAACATATATTAGACTAACTACATTACCTAGCAGCAAACTACAAGCGTTATCTAACATGCTTAACAAACTAACTAAACATGCAAGGGCGCGGATCTCTTAATTGCGCGTCGGGCCCAACGCACACTTAACAGACCTACGCTGCAGCAGAGTGCAACCCACTGGGACGTATACCCAAACAGCGGGCGGCAAGCTACTGCGACGAGACTGCGGACTGCTCCCGCTTATAAAGGCAAAGTGACGTCACCAAAGCGGAAGGGGGGATGTTACGTCAAAGGGGGGGGGGGGGGGGATATTACAATACGAGGATTTTCTAAGTCCCGAAGTGGGTCAAGGTCGTTTGGTCATATTATTGAAACGGGGAATAGATCAGTAATTGATTCTCACTTGGACCACAAACCGATCTATTCCCCGCTTTGTACGTGAATTTTCTAAGTCCCAAGGTCATCTGAACATGAAGCCAAAGCGGGGAATAGAGCATAACATACTGCTCTATTCCCCGCTCTGTATTTGGGAAGGGGACAAAAGACAACAAACAAGAGACTGATTTTAAACAAGAGACTGACTTTATATTTTACACAGTTTTCTCAGGCTAAGATGGGAAATGTCAACCGGTTTACGCGCCGTATTGACACAAGGTCGGTTTGCGCGCCATACCTTAGAGGGGTTAGGAAAAGGATGAGAAGCAAGATACATTACTTTGAAAATAAAGACTTTACCATCAACTATGTAAACAAAATTAATCAGTTAACGTTACTTTTACAAGAACAACCAAGGTCGGTTTTGCAAAGGTCAACAGTATCACTGAAACCCGGTGGGACGTAGACCCAAACACCCGGCGTCAGGCTGCTGCGAACCCAAGTTTTGACCAAGGTTGTTGAGGGACCTGTAGGGCCGGGAGTACATATTTCATTAGTAAATAAGACACTTCAAACCGATACCAAACACTAACATATATTAGACTAACTACATTATCTAGCAGCAAACTACAAGCGTTATCTAACATGCTTAACAAACTAACTAAACATGCAAGGGCGCGGATCTCTTAATTGCGCGTCGGGCCCAACGCACACTTAACAGACCTACGCTGCAGCAGAGTGCAACCCACTGGGACGTATACCCAAACAGCGGGCGGCAAGCTACTGCGACGAGACTGCGGACTGCTCCCGCTTATAAAGGCAAAGTGACGTCACCGAAGCGGAAGGGGGGATGTTACGTCACGGGGGGGATGTTACGTCACGGGAGGGGGGGGGGGGATGTTACGTCACGGGGGGGGGGGGTGACCTTGAACATGACCCAAAAAAGGGGGGGGGGGGTGACCTTGAACATGACCCAAAAAAAGGGGGGGGGGGGGGGGGGAGGTTGTGTCGTCACGGGGGAAGGGGAACCGGATGTAGACCGGTTTTTAGCTTTCTACCCGTATATGGAAATGTCACGGTTACACTTGGCGACCCGCTTTGCTCCGTCTGGTACCTCATTCCAGCTTTGCCTTGCGAACTGAATACACCTCTGCGCTATGTCTTCTCCCATTACACCCGAGAAACTGCAACGTTTGAAGGAGACTTTGAAGAAGTCTTCGGAAAAAAGGAGCGGATTCAAAAGACCTAGTTCTTTTAAATCTTGCATACGGAAGAATTTTCGAAACCACCCACTTTACTTCGACCAACGGCCTTCGACGTCCACTGCATCTTCACCATCGCTATCACCTCGCCCTTCATCGCTTCGACCTTCATCGCCGCCACCAACTGTTGAGGAGATAATGAAGAGGACGGCTACGGTGAAACTTACCGAGTTGGTAACGCCGCTGGAGTCTGTCGCCGTCAAGTTTGCGCAGTTGAAATTAAACGTGGAGTATCTACTTGTGGGGAAGATCAGCGATGATGAGTACCTACTCCAACACCTCTTTGGCGGCGGCCGTTACGTCAAGGTCCACCTTCCAAGGTCCACTCTGCCACCTCCTGAGACCAAGTGCGACTTGATTTTAGTACGGCAGAAGGGACAAGTAAAGTGGGTTACAAAGGAAAAATAAACACTGACTACCGCTCACCGCTCCTTATCCACCATCTCCTTCAAACACAAACGGTCCTTTTCAGGACCACCCTAAGCATTTCAAGTTAGGGACTTGGCCTGTACATAGGCAGGAGACTATTAGTCTTATGTTTGTGTGCAGCCCACTTTGTGAAAATTTCTAAGTCCCAAGGTCCTTGACCTTGACCTTGACCTTGAACATGACCCAAAAAAAGGGGGGGGGGGAGGAGGGGGGGGGGGGGGGGGTACACAGTTTGTGCAAAGTATGTCATGTGGGTACTCAAATTACGCGGATTGATCAGACGAACAAGTTGGCGCAAACAGAATTCAGATCCGACAAAGGGTATAGCAGCGACAGCGAAAAACAACTATTTTCAAGGGCAAGCCTAAATAACTTCTTTATTTACGGTTTAAAATATATTAAGTGGGTACTCAAATTACGCGGATTGATCAGACGAACAAGTTGGTGCAAACAGAATTCAGATCCGACAAAGGGTATAGCAGCAACAGCGAAAAAACAACTATTTTCAAGGATAGACCTAAATAACTTCTTTGTTTTTGGTTCAAGGTCTAACATGTGGGTACTTCAATTACGCAGCTTGACAAGGCGAACAAGTAGGTGCAATTTAAATTTAAATCTAACCAACAGTATAGCATCCGTGGCGTAAAAACGATGGTTTGAAGGACAAGGTAACGTTGTGGTGGGGGTAGATGCCTATTATACACGATAACGCTACATCATTATTCTTCCAGCTCTTGTCGTATAAACATCTACCTAGACGGTCTGAAAAATGTCGCAGTTTTACAGGAACATGAGGAAGGTGACCTTCAGTAGTCCCCTTGACACTACTTTCTACTTCCCTGACGATGAAGACAGAAGGTCTACACTTTTAGTGGACAATGAGCGGTTTCGTCGAAGAATAATTGAGGTTGAAACACTTTTAACCAGTTGTTTGCTACGCAAAAAGAACCATATGAATACATGCACCGGTTTAGATCATAGTAGCTGTTATACTTATACAGCGTTGAAGCGCAAACATTATTGAGGTTTTTAGTTACGGAGGTAAGGTCTTGACAGTCTAAGAGCTAAACCCTAACTAACACATGTAAACTAGTTATTGTGCGATGTAAAACTTGGTGGGGAGACTGGTGTAGTGGGGGACTGGTGTAGTGGGGGACCACCATCTGCCGCACACTTGCCACCTGCCGCCTGCCGCCTTCCATCTGCCGTCCGCCATCTGCTTCGTTCTACTACACTTTTACCCCCACCATTTTGTTTGATACCAGAACGCTAGCTAGCGAATAGTCAGTACACCTCCGGCTCTCGACCGGTGAACATCGAGCTCTCCGAGACGCTCTTCACAAAATAACAATATCATTTCACTCACGATCTGATAGATGTTTCTATTTCATTGCCGTCACGTATTCTTTCCTCCTGACAGCAATGAAATGCAAACACCTAACAGAACAGATAGGTGTCAAAAACACAACATGGACTCTGCGCAGGGATCGAAGTATCTACCGTCTTTCTTCAGAAAGCGAAGTGATGGCCGCAACTCGTCCGGATCAACAACATCGATGACAACGAACAACGGGGAACTATTGTAAACATGAATTATTGTAAATAAAGTAATATTTGTAATAGTACTACCTCGCACTCGTATCATTCGATTGTTTCATTCGATATTTATTCGATATTTATTATCGATTAACTATCGAATCACAATCGGATTTTACGCGTGCGAGGTAGTACTTTTTTAAAATTACCTCCCCGTGACCTTGAACTTTAACCTTTCACTCATTACGTCACAAAACCACCTACGTCACTGGCTCAGCCTCAGATGACGTATTTAATGACGCAGCGCTTCCGGAAGCAATTAATCAAGTGAGCCAGCACCGGCAAACCCCCACTACTCAGGTGGAGGCTAAGGTGTTGGGAAACATTTATTTTTTATTTATGAAAAACTTTGTTATTTCATCTGGGTGGAGTTCATCCGTTCGACGATTCCACCACATTTCGACAAGCATCATGTACTTCTGCTCATGTTCAATGGTGTAGATGTGCTCCTCTTCAATAGGGTAGAAATTCATCTTGTAGTCCATGTCCCGCTGCCAATATTCCCATTCCAAGTCGTCCAGCGGGCAATGGTTCCACATGCTGTTGATTCCCCGTTGTTTGGAGTACAGAGCGTCGTCAAGATCTTGGATAGTTGAATACATTTTTGGCTCATGAACGTGCTTGAACTTTTTGTCATTGCGCCATAGCCTCTTCTTATGGAAATGCTTCAAGGTGCAATCATCGTCGTCTTTTCGGTTGTAGAATTCATCACCTTCAAAGTAATCATCTTCATCGTCAAACGGCCTCTTCTTATTATTGCTATTCATCGACGTTTCCGCCGCAACACATACATCCTCCAACTCGACGTCTGTGATGTCACATTCCCACTCGATGTTGGCCATGATCTCTTCGTAGCTGTTGACGCTTCGAAACTCAAGACTAAACTAAACTTTGCTGCTAGGGCCGCGCCGTGCGTGGTGGGCTGTTGATCGCAGGTGTTCAAACAAAAAACCCGGCGAGTCGAGACCGGTCTGGGATGCAGCTGCGCCCGACCCTTCCAGGAACCCATTATAGTCCGCCCGTATCGAATTACATTAGAGGAGGGTTGCTTTTACCCCTGACAGTGAATGTGATTTATTGCCGAGGGGGCAAACGTCGACAAAGGACCCAGCACCCTGAAAGCTTTTAACGGAAATTCCCCGAGACCTGTCTGGGAAGCAGCTGCACCCGACCCTTCTAGGAACCCATAATTATAGACCACCCGTGTCGAACTCCGAGCAATAAATCACCAGTTGTCAAACACCCCTGCTCTCATTCTTGTTCTAGTCTTCAACAATTCCTGAAGTATGGGGGAGCGAAAATCTCCCCCCTAGTAATTAATTAAACAGAACACCAGGCGGACGAGAAATTGGAGCGCGTATTGAGCGGTGGTGGTTATAAGAAGCGGGTCGCGACACGCCACAGTCTCTCGATAGACTTCTTCGAAGACGGACGTCTACCGGACGTATGCAAAGACAAAGGAGAACTATAAAGAGGGCAAGTAGGTGGAAAGTTTAAACGAAGAGCCATTACAAAGAGGATAAGGACCAACAGAAGGATAACACCGTTAGACAAACGTCGTAGAACTGTAACGAAACGACGCAGGAGAACAAGGGATATTTTCAATTAATTCGATAACAATGTCGTTTATTCATCAGAAATCGTGTGAATGTGTGAAGACTGAACTGGACTTGTTTTCGTTACCGCCTACGCAGACCAGTATCGAGAGCGGTAAATGGGTTCAATACAAACCGGTCTCATCGCTGACGGACGATTCGCCAATAGAGTTTGTAATACCCGGTCACGGTGACGAGTACACGGACCTGACACAAACGTTATTACACGTGAAAGCCGCTATTGTGAAACAGGACGACGCTAAAGCGGACGGTGGGCAACCTGCTAAAGAGGTGGGTCCGGTGAACAATTGGCTCCACTCGATATTCAGTCAAGTGGATCTTTATCTCAATCATAAACTGGTGTCCCCACAAACTAACACGTACGCTTACCGTGCCTACTTGGAAAACCTATTGAACTACGGATGTAGTGCGAAGAATTCGCACCTGACTAGCGAGCTGTTTTTTGAAGATTCGGCCGGACTAATGGACGATTGTGACGAATTGAACGAGGGATTGAAAAAGCGTCGCGATCACACGAAAGAAAGCGATGTTTGCGATATGGTCGGTCGATTGCACATCGATCTGTGCAATCAGAACAAATTCATGTTGAACGGTGTCGAGATGCGATTGCAACTTAACAGATCCAGAAACTCGTTTTGTATAATGTCCAAAACGCTAACTACCTACAAGGTGACAATTAAAGAGATTAGTCTTTTCGTACGTCGATGTAAGATCAATCCGAGCGTATTGTTGGCGCACAGCAAAACTCTCGAGACCGGCACGGCCAAGTATCCGATCACGCGTGTAGAAGTGAAATCGTTCACACTACCCTCCGGCATAATGAGTAAGGCTTTAGACAGTGCATTTCTCGGCCAGTTACCGAAACGTGTGATAATTGGACTGGTCAGTAATCTTGCGTTCAACGGAGATTTCAAGAAGAATCCTTACAACTTTCAACACTACGATATGAATTATCTCGCATTGTACGTGGACGGTGAACAAGTACCGGCCAAACCGTTACAGCCCGTTTACACATTGAATAGTGAGACATATATACTCTCTTATTACACATTGGTCACCGGCACCGGAATCCAGTTCTCCGACGCAGGTAATGAGATCAAGAGAGGTGACTATCCGTACGGTAATTGTCTTATGGCGTTCGACTTGACACCGGACATGTCCGCGGCTGAGTCGAGTCACTGGAATCTCCTGCGCAACGGTAATCTACGTATCGAAATTGGATTCTCCAAAGCGTTGCCCAAGACCGTCAACTGTATAGTGTACGCCGAACTGGACAACGTCATCGAGATCGATCGTCACCGTAACGTAACAGTTGACTTCAGCGGGTGAATAAAAGCGATCGCCAAACAGAAATATTGTATGACAGCGAGTGCGTACAGTTTACTTCAAGGGTGAGCAGACGCACCGCAAGTCAGTAGTACGGTTGAAGTCACACGGTAAGGACGTTAACATGGACGCTTACGCTTCTGCGGACGACTATATCAAATCGTTTATTCAGGAGATTGAGGTTATGAACAATAATGCTAGTGACCAGACATTGGCATCACCTCAGACGTCATTTGTAAAACCGACCACTGCCTGCAAGAGACGAAGGAGGGCAACTCCCATCGAAGTGGAAACCAAGAAACCAGGATGGGTGCCGAAACCAACAGATGATTGTCCCATAGTGTCATGGATGGACGATGGGAATACTTTTGCTGTTCAAAACCCGGGAAACAAAGGACAAATGTTATTGAAAATGGAAATGTACGATGGTACAGATATGGTGTTCATGTGCGGTTTATTTTTGGACAAAGATGGTGAAATGCACCAAAGTGTTAAACAAGTAGTTGATAAAGTGGAAAACATGTGGATCGATAAATCAACAGGAGTACCGAAAATTACAGGCTTAACTCAAACTGTTACACAACGCAGTGCAGTTTCGCAGCCAACGTCAAAGAAGCGAGCTGTGAGGAAGAAACAACGAGTGGTGCAAGCATTCAATTAGAGCAGCTGCATCCCAGACCGGTCTCGACGCGTCGGTCTTTTGTGTGAACACCTGCGCCCGACCCTTCGGACCCCCCACTTAGAAGAAAATGGCGGCGAGGGTTTATAAGGCGGACCCCCACCCGATTGAGCATCATTCGCCACCAGACCACCACCTCACATAGACCTACTCCAACTACTACTAGAGATGTCGAACAGCAGCAGCACTTTCAAGCCAGAGTTTTCGATTTTGAACGGCACTGCAACAACCGCGGACCTGAGAGCTACCCTCAACAACTGCAAGTCTGACTCTCCGCTCTACACCAGGATAGCCGATCTCCGAGAGGAATGCGGCTATCTCATCACTGCGATGGAGCGAGCCACCACACCCTTTGGCGAGACGATCATCGTGATCCTGGAGGGGCAAGTCGGGGACGACTTCTTTCTGCGAGTCTACCTGCCTAGGCGCTTCAACGAGGCCCTGAGCAACACCGACATCGAGCGCTACAACGGCGGATTTGGAGAACGCCTTCGCTTGGTGAAGCGCAGCCCGAGGGGTTCCAATAGCAGATTCACACCGTTGGAGTTTATGTAAAGCAAGACTTGAAGATTACGTTAATACCTTTGTAAATTAGTTTTCGTAGTCAATACTTATAGTCACGTTCAGAACATAACCACTGTGTTATTTATTTCACTTAACCCCAAAAATGTCCTTTAGTAGTAAGTTTAAGAGTGTGAGTATGGTAACTGTGAGGTGTTTAGCTCAGTAGTAATCATGGGCTTGATGTGGAAACATCCGTTCTCAGCCATTGTGGCGGGACCTTCGGGTTGTGGCAAGTCACAGTTTGTGTCAAAGTTTATAAAGCACATTACAGAAATGTGTGACACACCATTTACCAGTATAAACTGGCATTATGGTAGTGGTGGTGGTGGCGGTGGTGGTGACCCGAAAAATGTCACCATTAACCACATAGAAGGTCTACCAAACTTGGAGGATTTTTCTGGTAACGAGCCAATACTTGTGATTATAGACGATATGATGCGTGAGGCCGACAACCGTGTGGTGGATCTTTTCACAAAAGGTTGCCATCATCGCAACATTAGTGTGTTTTTCATTACACAAAATTTGTTTCATCAAGGACGCGGGCAGAGGGACATCTCATTGAATGCGCATTACATTGTGTGTTTTAAGAATCCTAGAGATAGAGTTCAGATTAGGTACTTGGCCAGACAAATATATCCAGACAGCCCGAAATTCATCGAGGAGGCGTACGCTGACGCTACGAGGAATCCACACGGATACCTACTGATAGACTTGAAACAATCAACAGATGAGAATATGCGAATACGAAGTTGCATATTTCCAGAAGATTCTACCAACTATGTGTACTTGCCGAAGAAAAGGTAATTTCGCCATCAGTAGTAATCATGTCGTGCTTGCGGAAGGACGCAGCTCTGCTTACGGCTTTCATACACGCAACACCCAAGGAGCGAAAGGCACTGTTAAAGGTGTGTGACAAGAGCCGCATTCGCTCAGTGTGTGAGTGCGCATACAACGTGTTGCGCGGTAACGTTCCTCTGGCGAAGAAGAGTAAAAGTCAGTTAAGCAAACACAAGGCGACGCTACGTCGATTGGTGAAACGCGGCGAAGGCTGGTCAAAGAAACGAAAGTATCTCATACAAAAAGGCGGTGGAATCTTTATACCATTACTTTTGAGCGCAGTACTACAAGCAGCATTGAGTAGATAAAAATGACTGGCATCAACAATCAGTTCTATTTGACGCTGCCCAGCAACAGTTCGATGCAGTATTATCCGAAAAATACAGTTGCAAATTACATAACACATTTGCCGAGAGCTATTCAACTGGACGCTGGCGACTGGGAAATTGCACTTGTGGAAGCGCACTATCCAATGACATTTCTATCAGTCGGTAATGACGAAACAATTGACATTTGCATACAACCGCAAGAGGAAGCAAAAGTGAACATAGAAGCGTTGGCGCGGGTTATGGACAGCACTGCCGATGTAACGCCAGTAGTGTCGGCTATTCCAAAACAAAACCACAGAATTAAATTGAAGACTGGTGATTACGCAAATATTCAAGAATTGTGTGATCATATCAATTCGCAAGAACTAGCGATTACTTTTGGTGTAAAGTTCACCGTTGAAAACTCATACAACAAATTCATTGAAGTATCGATGGGAACTGATGTTGTAAAAATTGCATTAAGTCCAACGTTAGCGCTTCAATTGGGGTTCGATCCGAATGAATTGACGCTGGAAGGTGATGCAGTTAACAAAAGCATCCGTTCGCCCAACATTCGTCTTGGCTTACCGTCACACATGTACGTGTATTGTGATTTAGTCGAGCCGCAGATGGTCGGCGATACAGTCGCACCGTTATTGAAAATTGTCAATATATCCACGTCTACTTATGTATACGGTTTGCATAAATCAACATCATTCATCGATCCGCACTATGTGCCTGTTATGAATAGATCTTTTGACAGTGTGGAAATTGACTTAAGAGATAACATTGGTAATCATTTGCCATTCCACTTTGGAACGTCGCGCGTGAAGTTACACTTTAGAAAAGTAGCTAGTCATTAGTGAAAAAAAAAAAAAATGGAACATGCAAAGAAGATGGTAGTTGTGCCACAAGAGTTGATTGATCGACTGCAATCAAATGCTACGGATAACAGACCGACTAATCTATCCAGTGAAAACAGCCTCGACGCGGAGATGCAACAAATATTGAATAACAAACGCATGGACGATAGTGAAAAGTGGAAATTGTACAAACAAGCGTTACATCGCTTCTTGCATATTGCAGAGAATAGACGTCAACCGATTAGCATACCAATCGTGGAGTCGGGTGGGAATGAGCATAGTCGACGATCGCACCCCGCTGCGGAAGGCGGTCCAGTGGAAGAGATTGTGGAAACGTTTTCCAAAACTTACAGATCTGATGCCCGCAATCTTTTACGTTTCATGAAACGTGATGGCAGCTTAATCAGTTGGGACAGTGGCTATTCAGTGTACATCAACGGTGTAAAAATCCCAGACTCAAATCTAGTGGATATCTTAAATTGCATAGTAAAGGTGCGTATGCGTGATTACACACCGCCAGGATGGCGGGAAGTGCTCAACGCATTGAAAGCGATGAACGTGCCAAAGGACTATATGAATAATCTAAGAGCGCTTAAGGAAATAAATGCCGAATATCGATCATCATTCACAGGAGGAGAAGGGTCAGACGATGACGTGGACACATCAACTGAATCAATACTGAGAACACCGCTAATAAATCGGCTTCGATCGGCAAGAGGAAAACGTGTAACATCTACACCGGTGCAAGCGACAGAGCAGTTTGATTTTTCAAATAGAAACAAGCCGTTGTCAAATTTGGACAAGTGGGAAACGTACACAGGATAGGTTTTCAGTATTATGGAGCGTTTGTATTACAATCCCATCGAACCTTCGTCGTATGGCGGTGTAGCTCCTTTAACGCGAGCTGCAAAACCAGTTTCAAAACGCAAAGTGATTGAATGGTTACAAACACAGGACACTTACACATTGCACAAACCGGCACGCAAGCGTTTCCCGCGCAATCCTTACATAGTGTATGGTCCATTTGAATTGTGGCAAGCGGACTTGAACGATATGCGTGGTCTTAGTAAACACAACGACGGCGTCAACTACCTACTGACTGTAATAGACGTGTTTAGCAAACACCTGTATGTGCGAACGTTGAGGCGGAAAGAAGGGGCTGAAGTGGCCAACGCTTTCGAGGAGATATTTGCCGAAGCGACCGACACACCTCGCTGTTTACAAACCGACAAAGGTACTGAATTCACCGGTGCCAAGACGAAAAAATTATTCAAACAATACGGAATCATCTATGTCACTACACAAAACCCAGATGTTAAAGCGGCTGTAGTGGAACACGTGAATCGCACTTTGAAAACGCGCATGTGGCGATATTTGACTTACAAAAACACATATCGTTATGTAGATGTGTTGGACAAACTGGTTAGTGCATACAACAACAGCGCTCACAGGAGTCTAGGCAATAGAATACGACCAGTCGATGTGACTGTCGACAATAAGCGAATATTGCATCAGGTATGGCGTCGCATGTTCGGTAAGATACCGCGTCGTGTTAAGGCAAAACTGAAAGTTGGCACCACAGTGCGCATATCTAAGGAGAAGGGCACATTCGCAAAAGGTTACGAGACTAATTGGAGTAAAGAAGTGTTTGTGGTGCGTCGTGTAAACACATTGATGCCTCTACCAATGTACACTTTGTCGGATCTCAACGGTGAACAAGTGACTGGTCAGTTTTACGAATACGAATTACAAAAAGTGACAATATACAACGACCATCTGTTCAAGATTGCTGAAATACTAGACGCTAAGGGTCGCGGTCGCAGTAAGCGTTATTTCGTCAAGTGGGAAGGTTACGGAGACGAGTTCAATTCTTGGGTAAGAGCGCAAGATTTGCAAAATGCCTAATAGCAACCAGTTCTATTTGACATTGCCCAGCAACAGCTCAAAGGATTATTTTCCAAAAAACACAGTGTCCAAGTACACTACACATCTGCCGAGACAAATTCGATTAGAAGGCGATGGCGAGTGGGAGATGGCTTTGGTCGAAGCGCATTATCCATGTTCCTTTATGACTGTGGACGAGGAATCGTGTATTTGGCTCGACTATAAACTCGTTCTACCGAGTATTCCCGTCACACTCAGTGTCGAGCACATTATGCTAAAGATGAAACCCGGTTATTACAAGAACATAACCGATTTATTGAAAATGATCAATAAAGCGAAGGATGTCACCCAGTACTTGTACTTTGAGTATGACAAAGAGCAGGACAGAGTCAAGATCACGACAATGGTGGACGGTATAAGCAAAGTACATTTCACCGAAGCGCTGTCTCTCCAGTTGGGTTTCGATCCGTACGAGAACGTTTTGTCAAATGACCTCACAGCGATATGGCCGCCTAATCTGACTATGGGACTGCCGACCCACTTGTACGTGTATTGTGATCTGATTGAACCGCAGCTGATTGGTGACACTACAGCGCCGCTTTTGAAAATTGTCAACATTGACAGAGAGAACTACACACAC
This sequence comes from Allygus modestus, assembly GCA_963675035.1. Lineage (NCBI taxonomy): Eukaryota > Metazoa > Arthropoda > Insecta > Hemiptera > Cicadellidae > Allygus > Allygus modestus. The sequence goes on from OY776115.1 coordinate 34,910,397, forward strand.
GGCGCGCATAAGACTGTGCATTTCATCAGTCCTCATTATGCGCCAGTTATGAAAGGAACATTTGAAACGATCGATATTGACCTAAGGGATCACGCTAGTAAAAAAGCGTCATTCCTCTTTGGGACGTCGTACGTGAAGCTTCATTTCAAAAGAGGAGCTCAGCAATGATGAATACAAACGATCCCTACTTGGCGTACTATCGCCGCCAACAATTGCAGCAGACCGGAGGCAGTATCGAGAGGGTATTTCGCGGTGCACCCTACCAGCGAGGACATGGAATTGGCAGTTTCCTAGGCGGTATGTTCCGCACCATCACACCGCTACTCAAGTCGGGAGCCTCTGCTGTGGCCAAAGAGGCGTTGAAATCCGGTGTTGGATTCTTGGGCGACATGGCCATGCACCAGCGGGACCCCAAAGAAGCCGCTAGAGATCATTTCAGCCAGTTTACCGACTCGCTAAAACGCCGGGCGGACGGCAAACTTCAACGTGTGCTAAGTGGCGGCGGCGGCTCTCGCGCGAAACACCGTCGCGTAACGCGAAAGAATACCGCGAAACACCGGCGCGCTACTCCTGCGCGAAAGACTAACGCGATACTCTCGCGTAAGAGGTACGCGAAGCGCGCCATGTCCGGCGGCCGTCGTGTCACACCTCAGTCTTTGGCGAAACTCCTTCGAGGAAGGTCGTCGTCGTCGTCGTCATCCAAGAAGGGCAAGAAGAGAAGGACAGTTAGAAAGAAGAAGAAGACGAGGAAGACGAGGAAAGCAGTGAGGAGAACGTCTATACGCGATATATTCAATTAACACACACGCTAGCAATGTCGTTTCTACATCAAAAGTCGTGTGAATGCGTCAAGACGGAATTGGACTTATTCTCCCTACCACCGACGCAGACCAGTATCGAGAGCGGCAAATGGATTCAGTACAAACCAATCTCCACACTGACTGATGATTCGCCCATCGAGTTTGTTGTGCCCGGCAACGGCGAAGAATACACCGATCTTTCGCAAACAATGTTGGAAGTTACAGCGTCTATTGTCAAGTCGACAGGAGCGGCAATCGCAGATGTCGAAGAATCGAATAAAATTGGCCCAGTCAACAATTGGCTGCACACGTTATTCAGTCAAGTCGATATGAGTATGAATCAGAAACTGGTCACACCACAAAACAACACTTATGCATATCGAGCGTATATTGAAACATTGATGAATTACGGCTATGATGCTAGGAAATCACATTTAACATGTGGACTGTGGAACGCGGACGACGCCGGCTATATGGACAATACTCTGGACGATAACGATGGACTAAAGGCGAGACGAAAAATGACAAATAAAAGTCGTGAAATCGATATGCTCGGTCGCCTACATGTGGACATGTGTAATCAGAACAAGTTCCTGTTGAACGGTGTGGAACTGCGTTTTAAACTGATCCGATCAAAAGATTCCTTCTCCATTATGGCGGATGATGGTGACTACAAGGTGCACATTGTTGATGCGAATCTCTGGATACGAAGGTGTAAAGTTAGCCCCACGGTACTGTTGGCGCACAGCAAGACGCTTCAGACCGGCACAGCTAAATACCCAATCACCAGAGTGGAATTGAAAACATTCACACTGCCGTTTGGAGTGAGGAGCAAAACTTTGGACAATGTCTTTCTAGGTCAAGTGCCGAAAAGAATTATTGTCGGACTGGTCACGAACGCCGCTTATAATGGTGATTTAAAAAAGAATCCATTTAACTTTCAAAATTTCAAAACCAACTACTTCTCGCTGTACGTGGACGGTGAACAAGTGCCGTCCAAACCGCTACAACCACACTACGAAACCGGCAAGGGAAAATACGTGATGGCGTATCACAGTCTGTTTTCAGGCTCCGGCATACACTTTAGCGATGCTGGTAATCTCATAAATAGAGACGATTACGACGATGGATACTGTCTGATGGCATTCGATCTAACACCTGATATGTCAGCAAGTGACACAACTCATTGGAACCTAGTGCGCAACGGCAGTGTGCGTATGGAGATTGCTTTCGACACGGGACTCACAGAGACTGTCAACTGTCTGGTATACGCAGAGTTTGACAACGTCATAGAAATCGATCGTCATCGCAACGTGTCTGCGGACTTTGGCGGTTAGATCGTCGGCGGCGGCGTCATCGTCCTCCTCCTCAGTCATCAACCAACACTCGCACAAGATGGATCGTTTATGCAGAGCACAGCGTACAAATTTAGCATCTCCAATTATTGTGGATTTTCAATGTTTCAAGGACAACTCAAATGACTACATTCTGAAGGAAGTGTGCGTCTTGGAATTGGCCAGTGGAACACTGCTAATGCATCATATCGCCAAATCACCATTCAGCCGAGATTTCCTATCACAAGAGAAACTGCGTGAAAGCTATTGGCTCACAAAACACTGTCACGGATTGGAATGGGACCAAGGTGATATCTGGTATCATGTGCTAGAGGAAAAGTTACGTGCATGTATCGCCAAACGACCGATTGTCTATGTCAAAGGTGCTGAGAAAAAAGAGTTTGTACGATACAATTTCATCACGGATCACTGTACTACTAATGTCATCGATATCAACGATATTGGCTGCGGATCACTATCGTCAATCAACTGTCTACTATCAACAAACGCAGTGCGATGTCGCCACCACAGAACAGCTCACACACGATGCGCTCTAACCAATTGTATCACATTGCGCGGTTGGCTACATCTAAGTACAAATATCGATGACGCTGATGATAACGCTGACGATGGTGAGAGTGATACCAGTTCCTGCTTTTGTTTTGCTACTAGTACTACTCCTACTACTGACTGTGGCGTCGACACAGTAGAATGAATACCTTAGAGATACAAAAGTGTATGGCTAAACTGCCCGTACAGAATGTTGGTGTCTACGCTGCGGATCAATTGCCCCATTATATTTCACCATCTACTGCTATGATTGTGAACACTGATCCACACAATGAAGACGGCACTCACTGGGTCGCTTTCTACCTTAACAAAGGAGGAGGAATAATTGAATTCTTTGACAGCTACGGTCAACCGCCACATATTCAATTCTACCAAGGATTCCTGAGACGCAACGCTCGTCGCTACCTGTACAACGAGCATCGCATTCAAAGTGACAACACTCTGGTCTGCGGTCAATACTGCCTTGTGTTCCTGTACTGCCGCACCCACTACGGCATGAAGATGACGGACTTTGTGCAGCTCTTTGAACACTCTTCTACTGGCCACAACGATGCACTGATCAGAAGACTCTTTGCACAAATGTATACCAATTGAATTTTGAAATTTTGCATTTTTTTTTCTCAATAAACTAGTTGTGTACTCAGAATAAAAAGAAATATTCTTATTATTTCCCATCCTCTCCTCCTTTACCCCAAAGTGGGGCAGACCTCTCATACAATGGCATTAGCAGGTGCATTCTTGTCTTCAACAATTCCTGTAGTATGGGGGAGCGAAAATCTCCCCCCTAAGCCATTATGTGTTAGGGGGAGCGAAAATCTCCCACCTGGTAATTAAACCAATTGAACAACAGTTTTCAACCACCTGAGGTCTCATAGGTCTATCCCACTTTTGGGGTAGACCTAACGTACAATTATAGGCCTGCCCCAAAATGGGACAGACCTATCATACAATGATTCTAAAGTAACATTCATATCTGAACCTGGTTTATATGAATTAACATATTCCTGAATATATATATATATTTTTTTTTTTACTTTTGTATCTTAAGATTATGTGAGGGGAGAAAAAAAAGACGAATGTATATATAAACAATTTGGCTATTTATTTACACACCTTATAGATATTTTACATCGAGTATGTGCTCCTGAACAATTGAGATTGACTAGCAAAACGAGGCTCGACTCAAACTAATGACTAGAACAAAAAAAAAAAAAAAAGGAGCACATTTCTAAGTTTTACGAGACTCGATACAAACTAATGCCTAGATTTTTCAAAATAATATACAAGTCAGGGTCTTTGGTAATATGTCACAACCACTCAACGCTCCTCATCCGCCACCTCTTCATCGTCTTGCGGGATATCTTCGGGCTGATGTGGAACGTCAATGTGTTCCCACGGAAGTGTATTTACAGCGTCCGGAAGGATGTAGCGCTTGTCATCATTACAGCTCAAGGATAGCTTGTCGACTTGGACTGTGAAGACGTGGTGGTTTCGGGACTGGAACCTGGTGTTGATGGTTCTCTTCAACACGCCGTTGAAGAGGCATTCCCGATAGTCGTCAGAGGTTAGTGTGTGTTTCACCACTCCTCTGGCGACTCCCTTTGCACGCTTCACTGTCTTGATCTGCAGCTCGTCTTCCTCGGTCCTCTCATCACACTTGAGACTATCCATAAAATATAATTTGGAGCGAAGGCCGAGGTACTCGAGCAGCGGAAGACCGTTGCACTCATCCTTGAACTTTCCGATGACTTTGGCGTTGGTGGGGCTGTAACATGGGTGGTTCTGGGGGTAGGCGCTGGTATCGAAATCATCCAGATACTCCAACATGTCGCGATAAACATCATCTGTCTGGATGTCGAACACGAAGCTGTCGGTGTCCATGTAGTCCACCTTCAGACGATCGCCGTACCGGTTCTTCATCTTCCGAAGGAAGTCGTACATTAACCACTTGCTAAGATCGAGCACACACATTCCGACGTAAAGCGGTTTGTCCAGGACGATGTTGACTTTCGTCATGTGGACTATTGCAACATCATTTGTGAAGTAGGTGCGGTCACGGAAGTTTGACTTCGCAACATACTTTGAGAACTTCTCAGGTGTGCACACCAGTTTGGCATTCATTCGCTTGCGAACATTCTCGATCGTCTTGCCGAAGACCGCATTGTTCATAAGCTTGAAAAAGTCTTGATCGAACGTGGTCTTGGCCTTCTTCCGCAGCTCGGTGTTCATTAAGATGTAGCTCTCTAACCACCGTGACTGACGGAACGAGATGACGCGATGTACGTTCACAAGCTCCAGTCCGTTTTCCAGCGCCTGTTGGAGGACTCTGTAATGACAGATGTAGTTCTTCTTGTCATCCAGCGTCGTCATGAGCTTCTTGAATTTCCCTCCTGGCGGACGTTTGGTCTCACAGCAGTAGGGAAGGTCCTTGTGAAGGTCGTGTAGGTGGGCAGGGTAGTGAAGGTCCACTTCCAAGACGTATCCCGTGGGTCCTTCGGGGTCCAGCGTGGCGATATCCAACGCATCAATCTCCTCACGGTCGAGCCATTGGAAGTGTCCCTGGGGAAGGCACTGGGACATGGCCCAACCGTATAGGTTGTTGGCGTCCACGTACAGCAGGTGACGCGTTGGCTCTTCAAAACGGCGATCCTCGGGACGACACTTGTCGTGATTGGCCTTGGCATAACGGGTGATCGCCGGGGAAATGCCTCCTCTGATGCCCGGTTCGAAGAAGAGGTACATGTCATAGTCCTGAATTGTATGTAGCTCCACTCGACAGTTCCTTAGCATAACATCCCAGGCATACGATGGTAGAGTGAAGTAGTGTGCAGGGTCTAGTCCGTATTCGGTAATTGACTTGTCCCTGAAACGCTCGAAAACATCTGTCAACAACGCAATGTCACAACGCAGGTACTTCTCGGCATAGTCCTTGAGGTTACTACAGGCGAATGCTTCCCACACGTTGCGAGCGTGCTCGTAATCCTGGTCCTCAATGTCCTCCAGGGTCATATCGTTGTGGAAATCACGTTGTGCTGGCAACTCCTTGGTATCTTCCAACACTCCGTACGATGTTACGAAGTTGTATGGAAACACACCTTTCCTACGGACTAGATTGAACAGGTGGTCTTCTGGGAATCTCTTTCTCGTCTCCAAGAGTTGGGATGTTGGAAGCGCCGCTGCGAGGCTGGCGAGGCTCAAAGCCAGGAACCGGTAGGTGTCGAGGAACCTGACGCAGAATCCAGGTTGTCTTTGGCCTCGCCCCCGCATCGTAGCCGGTGCTGCCGCTCGGTCGAACAGGAACCGCTTCGTGAAAGCTATGTACCTCTCTTCCGTGTGTGGTAACACCTCAACATCACCCGGATCGATGGCCAACTCCCGCACTATGAAGTGTGCGTCGTAGTTGGAGAGGTTGTGGAAGTAGCAGTTGACCACACGCTGCTCCCTGTAGCGCAGGTTACATGATCTGTGCGCAGCGCCACGGAACTCGTACGGTGGTGCGTGGTTGTGATCACGAACCTTTGGATCTTCCTTCGAATAGAATTTCCCGCAGAGGTAGCAAGCCGTTGCCGCGTTGTACTGCATCGTCTCCGCCGGGGTCAGGACAGGCCGGAGATTTCTCGCTTCGTACAGGAAGGTCCACAATCGCTCAACATCTGTCTTCAGCATCTCCATGAAGGTGGAGGACGCGTCATCTCCGAAGTAGACACGAGGCTCAAACTCCTCCAGACCGTACGAGTCGATGATTTGATACGCGAATGCGTATGGGATGTGAATGTGTGTGGCTGCTCCTGCGTTCGGCACATCTACTTGTTCTTCCATCTCCGCGACAGGGCGCAGGGCGCACTCGAAGTCGGCGTAAATGGTGAATCGCTCGCGCCGGGTGAATTCTGGGTGGCTGAATTTGATTTCCGTCTTCTTCGGAACATCCATGCGGATAGGGGCATGTGCTCCACAGTACCGCTTATGCTCCTCCAGACGCTGGACACCCGTCAGACCGAGCTTGTTCGGACGGTTATCGAAATGAGCGAAGCAACGCTTGCAGATGAATATCCTACCTCGGTGCGATGTTAGTTGGGGTCGAATCAATCGACTCAGGTCTTTGATGTATGCATAATGACTGTTTCCCTCCTCAGTCACATACAAAAGGTCGCAATGATCTTCACGCTCCTGTTTACAAATCCTCAAGGGAAAGACGGTGTCCTCGTACTTGGGTAGCCCGTTAGGTTTCTTCCCCACATACGTCTGATCGATGCCATAGACGTTGATGCTGATGTTGTTGTTCCGCTCAAACGTCTTGATACTCTTCAGAGGAACGGGAAATTGCAGTCCGGTCCAATCGTATTGAGATATGATGATGGGTGTGTATACTGCCTGTCTGTGTGGATTTTCTTGAACAAACTTGCCCAATATGGCGTACATAAAACAACGCTCATCATCATTCCGCACGTTGACTATTGAGTGTGTGTTCTCAATACTCGCGGGCAGTGGGATATATGATCGGCCTTCTTGACCTAACGGGAGGTATCTATTAATTCTAACCTCCAAATCACGGACCCGCATGTATGACCAACCTGAGCCAATCTGTTCGCACTGATCCTTCTCCCTGATGAGCTTCGCAAAAGCATCTGCGATATATTTTCTCAGGTCAGAGGTCTTGGTCAGTGGAACGTTCTTCGTCTTGAACGTGCGCGTACATGATGAGGTTCCAAACACGTTAACGAAATCGCACTCCATGACGATGTTGGTCTTGATGCTGTGATGAGTCCCCAAGACAGTCGTCAACAACTCCGTGAGGGAGTCAAATAGCAACACCATCACTTCACCGATTGTGACGAAGCTCTCCATCGGTCTATGTAGTCGGTATGTCAGCAAACGATAGAGGAAACCGCGCTGGATGAGCTTGAATAGAGGGTGGACGGAATGATCATCATCCACCGCCATCGCTTCATCTTCGGGTTGAATGCCTGAACTGGTACCTGGTTGTGGATCGACACTGGGTCCAGGCTGCTGAGCGGTGCTGGGTCCTGGCTGTGGGTCGGTGCTGGGTTCTGGCTGAGGATCCTCCAACTCCAAAGGCGCGCGGTTCCGAACAAGGTCCTTCATGACGTTACAGAAGTATCGCTCATGCTTGTCTTTGTTGTACATCCGACCGAATTCCTGACCACAGTAAGCACAAGGGAAAATGCGCGCCCGTCCATAGCCGTGGAATTGCTCGGTATGCCGCTGCAGGTGCTCAGCTCTCGTAAACACGGTCCCGCGTGTATCGCATAGGAACCTGTGGACTCTGCTGTGGACTGTGTCCACATGCCGCCGCAAGTTGGATGATCTACTGAAGTGGCGGTTGCATTGTTGACATGTGTGACGGTCGGGACCAGGACCTCCATCTGAAAATAAAATTAGGATAACTGAAGCTATTTCATATTTCAAAATGAAACTGTTAATGAGAAATGTTAATTAGCGAGCATCGATTGTAATCTTCTTCTTCTTCTTCTTCTTCTGATCCCTTCTCCTCTTCCACAGTTGGTCAGTTAAATATAGCTAAGCATTCTTCTTTCGGCACCTAGTTAAATATTTATGTGGAGGTAAATAGTTTCAAGGAAAACGCTATTTTAATGTAGATTCTCACCTGCAACGGAGCTTGGGTTGATGCCGACAGTTGACTGCTGCGACACAAGCACCTCCCTGGGCGGGTCGACTTGGTGGACAGTCGCCATGTGACGCTCTAAGACGCATCGGTCCATGAATCTGGTGTTGCATAGGCGGCAAACCACTGCGTCATCTGCAAACGTGATAAACGGATAGTGATAGATTTTGTTAAACCGTTACAACAGAAAATAGACTTGTAAAAGAACAACCCCGAAAATCCCCCCCCCCCGGTTTCGTCTGTGGCACTTTTGCCCCCCCCCAACCCAAGGGTAATCATGGGGGGGGGGGTGTTACTTACACATACAACATTTATTCTCTATTTGTTAAAAATAAAACTGCCCTCACTCTCTAGTTATATGAACAAACTACATTTCTGGCTATTTATTCAAATTACACTTACTAAATTTATTCTCAAATTAGTTCACTGTCTATATCTCTATTTGTTAAAAATAAAACTGCCCTTACTCTCTAGTTATATGAACAAACTACATTTCTGTCTATTTAATCAAAATAACTATTAGTTTACTCATATGTGAAAGAATTATTTCATAAATATTAAGAACTGTTATAATTGAAAATAAATCAAATTTAAGTCTTTATTAAATTGATATCGTAACACACAATGACGTACCTTGCTGGTGTGGGATGAATCCGCCGTGGAATGATGCGTAGTGGTTCATCATACTATGTCTGCGCGGGAACGTGCTGCCGCAAATGTTGCATTGATGTGTAACGTTCATCTTGAATATTGTTGCTCGTTATCACAAACACAACAGCACAGCACAAGCGTTTTAATTGTTCAAGGTATGAATCACAATTCACAATAATCAGTCAATAGCTTAAATAAAAGGGTAGAGCTGGACTAATACGTCTGCACTCACTGAACTCCCAAACTGAACTGGAGGGGCGCTGGTGATGCGGTATGGCGCCCCTAGTTTTGGTGGGGGAAGTTCTATAGAGCGACGGTTAGAGCGGCATTGTTCCGTTTCCCGACCTTCTGCGAATGGTTTATTGTTATGTTGCTCGCTTTTATTTACTTTTTATTTACTCACTTTTGCTTACTACCTGCTGGGTAGTAAACTACCCTCCCCTAATCGAATTCAAAGGAATCTAACTGAAAGAGTCCTTTGTTGGAGAATGACGCCCGACAATAAATCTCATCCGCTGTCCGAAAATTCTGAGAAGGGTCTCTTGTTTATGGCCCGCTGGGTTGTAAACTACCCTCCTACAATGGACATGTGAAAGGGTCTTGGACCCTTTGTTGCATTCATGAAATAAATCGCATCCGCTGTCCTATTGTAGAAGGGTCTATTGTTAATACTCGCCCGCAGGGTGGGAAACTAGTTTCTCCCACCCTCACCACGCTCTCGGGCGCTTCGGGCTTCAGTTCAGATATAAAAGCAGAGCCATGACCATGTCCGATGCCGATTTGGTCCGTACATTGGAATTTGTGGAGGACGCATACTACCGACATCGTCCTATCGCAACAATCCAATCGGAGTTGACTGATGCATATGGTTATGCATTTACGAAGTGGTGTGGTCAACCCAAATGCCCGGAAGAGTATGCTGAGCATGATGCGGATTGGCGCTCGGTGAGTGATCTGGAGGAGGAGCTGGAGATTGCGGTGAAGGCAGCTGCCGATGCTTTGCGGATGGCTGCTGATGCTGCTGCTGCTGCTACACCTGATGAGAGGGCGTCTGCCGAAGCTGCATCCTCCAAATAGTTTTTTAAGATTATATTGTAAAAATGAAAATAAATGACAAAAAAAAAAAAGATATAAAAAGAAAACCCGTTGGTACAATGATAAACAAATGCAGTTTATCTTTGCATCAACAAAAAAAAAATATAAAAATATATAATCATTGCCTAAGAGGGTGAGTCGTCTATCGCCAAGTCCCAAGGCATGGTCGCGGTGCGGGCCCCTAGGCATAAAGGCTAATAGCGTAGTGTGAGTCGGGGGGGGGGGTTGCTCATGCTCCCCCTGAGACAGTGGGGGGGGGGCAAAAGTGTCACAGACGAGACCTCGGGGGGGGGGGGGGCTCATGCTCCCCCTTAGACGGGGGGGGGGGGGGCAAAAGTGTCACAGACGAGACCTCGGGGGGGGGGGCTCATGCTCCCCCTTAGACGGGGGGGGGGGGCAAAAGTGTCACAGACGAGACCTCGGGGGGGGGGGGATGCTCATGCTCCCCCTGTTACAGGAGTCTCCAACCACCCCTACTTTAGTTTTCAGCATTGGATTCAGCATAAAAAACAAACAATTTGGTGTTTTGATCATTTCTCTACGTCAATTGGTTACAGAGATATTGAAAGTACTAAACACAGTACGTTGTCCAATGCTATTCTTATGGAGAATACGAAACAAATCAGATCTTGCTTATTTATGAACGTATACTAACGAAACTTGGTATACGGCTTCATCTGGTTGTGGTCTATTATTATTTGCACAAAAAAATATATTTTTACCGATTATTCTCGTGGCAGCAAACCTGCGTACTCAGCCACCCATGTTATTCTTCTGGAGAATAAGTCAAATGTAACGTCTCCCTTAATTATGAACATAAGTTAATAAAAAATGGTATGGGGTATAACCTTGTTGAGTTATATTGATATTTGCATAAAATTACATTTTTTTGTGTTCCTTGTTGCAGCAAACCTGCTTACTCATCCCCAATGTTATTCTTATGGAGAATAATTCAAATAGTATATATCGCTTATTTGTGAATATATTTTATGAGACTTGGTAAGCGGCTTTATGTGGTATTAAGACATATATTATGCATTGGAAATTCACTGAGTATGTATGTTTGCTGTGTTGGGGGTAATTCTATTAAACTTTGGCTTTAGATATGGTAATAAGTTGTATAGTATTTATAATTCAAAAAGATAGAACAATGCAATTGTGTGTTGCAGTTTTAACACAAAGGTCAGTTTAGCTGATATTATTTCTTATAATTTAAAATAACAATCATTTCTACCTATAGAATCTTTGAGAGAACGAATTCTTTCTTTAATTTATCCACATTGGAAAAAGGTTATTGCTATTTGATTTATTTTCGAGATCAGTTTTCGAGAAAAAATGAAATTAATAAACCTTTCCTAGCATACATATTGAAATACAACATATATATCATTTGTAAAACAGGGAAAGCCTGAGAGAAATAAATACTGTGATCTTCGTTCACTTTGAAAATTTGGAAAAATACCTTAATTTTCTAAATATGACTCAAAAAACCTCTGCTGTGCTTTTTGCTATGGTTTTGGTTAGGTTCTCACAGCCTAAGACAGTTTAAATGAGTTTTTATTTATTTTTTATTTGTTATTTTAATTTTTTGATTCATTTGGATTTTACCTATCGCTTCTAGTGTTTAAAACTACACCATTTGTAGTTTTAAACACTAGAACCGATAGGTTAAGTCTAAATAAGTCAAAAAATAAATTCAAATCCATCGCTATTTTGAGTTTCAAAAATACAGTTAAATTAGTCTTTGCATTTTGTTCTTAACAGAACTTTATTTTCAAGAAACTTAATTAAAGTCAAGCTCAAAGCCAGTAATTACTGCAATCTCCCTTTGTATTCTCCCCAGTAAACCGGTGCGAATAAGGCTTGATCTGGAGATAATAAACCTGTGGGGGAGTAGGGATAAAGCATAGTAGTTGTCGTTAAAGCTTTCAGATTGAATCGATTAATTTAAAGTACACTTGCTTTAAAGGTAAATTATGTAAGTGATTATTTTACTTACGCAAATGCTAATTATGAATATTGAACGCTATAAACTGAATGCAACCCTTTTGTTTCATTCTGAGTAAATATCTGGATTACTCTAAAATATTGACGGTCTTTGTTATTCAGCAGCAGTAGAAGGGTCCAAGGAATCGGATTATACAAAGTCTCCCTAGTTTTAAACATAAAATATATTTGTTTATGTTATATTGATTTATTTATTTATGTTAGGAATCGGTAATTAAACATAGGGAACAAAATTTAGAAAAATAAATATACTCTTAGATCACACAATCGAAATGAATGTTTAGATTGAATTTGAGCTTAAACGGATTTTAAGAATTACCCACAACCATCTGATTGTTTAATGTCTGATATTAATTTTTATGTTTTTTTTTCAATAATAATTTATCAAGAACGAAATAAATATAGATTAGGATAAAAACACATATGAATAAACTTTCTGTTTAGCCTGTAAACTGATCCCCCGATTACACTTTAATTAGATCAAACTCTTTCAAAATAAAATAAAAATATACAGATCACGAAAGAAAAATAATATTTAAAAAGCAGGTATAATAGGAAGGACCAAACAGTCATAAGTCTTTGTCAAGGCAAGTGATGAAATTACTGGGTGTTGACATCATCCCTGGGGGGAAATATTGTTCGGGGTCGGGTTTTCAATTTGAGTGAATATTTATAGATAATTAATTGCTTAAGTGTTGTATAACTGGTGACCATGACGTACTTTAAATCGTTGAATTACTGATTTATTGTTATACTTTTAACAATATTAATTATTATTAATAATATGAATATGGTGAGTATATTAATATACATTCAGTGTGAGAAAAAATATACATTTTAAATGTTGAATGCCTATCGTTAAGAATTTACAAACATGTTTGTAGACATTAACATTACACAATGTTTCATACTAATCAATAAATTAATGATTTAAGTAATTATTTGTATACTATATAATTTAAGACATATGCTGTATATGTTTTATTGATTTATCTTTTAATGACCCTTGTTATGACCTGGAAGCAGTTGTATCATACGACTCAAGAAAGAAAGCTACTATATATTAGCTGTGTTCCATCTACTTGTGGAGAAAGAAAATTGAAATAGGACGACATGTTTATATAGTAAGTAGTTATAAGTTAGGTGCATATTTTTTACATTGATTTATTCACAATGTCCTTTTGGCACTCTTTTTTACATTAATTCAAATCAAGTATGGAAACAAAAAGATGCGCCTCTTGGACTTTTTGTTTGGTACGTGCTGCTGTTTTAGGTCTATAGTGCTCTGTAATTAAATATCAGTGTGCGTTGTTTGCATCCCTCGTAGTACTGATATGGCATGGTTATAAATTATAAAGCAGATGATAAAAATTAAGGCTCAGTGGTCTAGGGGTATGATTCTCGCTTAGGGTGCGAGAGGTCCCGGGTTCAAATCCCGGCCGAGCCCGCCATTTTGTCAAAAGTTATCAGCCATGAAGTTAATTAATCTTTTGGTATCATTTTATCGATTAAAATCTTGCTATCATTTTTCCTGTGGAAAATGTAACGATTTTCTTCTCTTATAAATAGGTGTAAACGTAGGAAAATTAAATGATATCGGATGCACTGACTAGAGTATCGGGTAGACTACGTTGCTCTGCACTAGTAGGACTGTGTCATCAACTAATTTGCAAGCTTAGAAGTCCGCAATCGCTGTCTGGTGACTCAAGATTGTGTAAAATCAAATATTTGTGCAGTCTTAAAATATGCTGTTAACAACATAAGCAGTTGAAATTTATTTTTTGTACTAGGATAATTAACAAATACTATTAGACTTAGCCGTAAAATATGTTAAAAGTACTCTTATATGGCTATTCAATTGCAAACAAATTTTAATTAGTCTCCATTTGATTGAAAAAGTGTGTAGATTGTACGGATACACAAAGGGCTATAACAGATGTTACAATGTAAAACTATTTAGAGCATAACATGAAATGTTATAAATGCTTCAAAACAGTTACATTGAGCAACGACCATGTTTTGTGTAAATACCACTGAAACAAATTAATTTACGTAGAGTGATAATTGTTTGTATATAATGGTAATGTCAAAGGTTCTAAAACAGTTTTGTGGTTTTAAAATGTTTGCAATTAAAAGTAATGCAGTATTTTAACGAACAACAAATTAATTTTTGAAAACATATGGCCATTTTGCATAACCCAATGTGTATCTCTATTAAACCTCATATGATATTTTCTAAATGGTGTCAAATCCCGGACTTTAGATAACGTTTTAGTTTCAACTAAAATCTTAATCTTAACAAGCATAATGTATGTTTATAATGTAATAACTGTATTAATAAAATATGTATTTGTCTTTAACAAGGATGTTATTTTAATCAGACAGTTGGAACATGTTTTACAGTACTCAAATATTGTATTTGATGTAAAAGTTTGTCTTAAGACGGCCACACAATACCGGACTTTTTCCCGAACAAGACATCGAACCGAGCAGGATTTGTCTTTGAAGGGAGAAAATCCGGTAGTTTGTGTGGCCTCCGAACTAGACACCGAACAAGACATCGAACCGAGCACCGAGCGCTCTCGAGGCGCTTTTCTGATGAAAGATCAAAGAAAGATCGGTTCGATGTCTTGTTCGGGGTCTGGTTCGGGATTCGGTAGTGTGTGGTACTTCCATACGCTGCTCCGAGCGCCGTCCCGAGCGCCGTCCCGAGCGCCGTCGCAAGCCTCGCCGCTAGGAGCTATATTACAATCCTCCTACATAGTTAATAATATCCAGGGCTACTGCTTTTGCAAGAAACAGTGATAGATATTTGATTTGTTAACAGATAAATCTGCTAAACTAGTTTAACCTAAATTAAATTAATAATGTTAGTAAAATCAATTCATATGCAACTATAAATTAATCTCTACTACATAACCCCAGCCCCCTACCAACCTTCCTGCATCCCCTAAACCCCACAAGTACATGGCCGACCTGCACAACGGCAACTAAAATGGACCCCACCGTTTTTACCCCGCTCGGTGTTTTCACGCTCAATCTGTCCGATCCGATGTCTTGATCGGGGTCTTGATCGGAAAGAAGTTCGGAGTGAATTTAGCTGCCTTCATGCCCTACGCCCTGCTCCCGGCTAGGTCAGATGTCTTGTTCGATGTCTAGTTCGGGCAAAAGTCCGATAGTGTGTGGCCGCCTTTATGAATGAAACCTTTCATATTTTTGAACACATTCCGTTAAATTTTATTGGAAACAAAATTAAATAGCGTGTCTTACAATAGGAATCAGTATACTTGTTTCATAATTGCTAAAGAATATTCACTACACTAATACTTCTCTCTTTATATGTTTAATGTAATAGCTATTATCTTATTTTCCTGTTTATCTTATTTTAGGTACCCCTGAAAGTATGCATGCCCTGTTCATTTAACTTAATTAAGAAACAATTAATGATCCTGATTATTAAATTTATGTTAGTAAACATATACCTTGATCTTGTTGTTTGATTACAAATTACCAAAGGAACCAATGAACCTAATTGGAAGACCTATGGGTCTAAGCTGTTACGAATTGTCAATACAGGGACAGGACTATGTTTTATTTGACTTCACTAGCTATTTGCCTACCGAATTTCAGTTCAATTGTTCCAGTATTATCTACATAATAGAGAAGAAAACAAATATGAATAATCTTTCATAATATTTACAGTAATTATAACCATAAACTGAATTAATCTTTTCTTTAAATTTTAATAACAACACTAATTCGTATCCCTACAAAGAATTTGTGTACAATATTTACCTGAATTCAGGGTATATATTTGTATTGTTTAGCTATAGAAAAGTTGTTTGGCTATTGAAAAGTTGTTCTCATCATTAACAAGAGGTTTCCTTGAAATTGAACAATAAACCGTGTACTGGTTTATTGTTACAAACGAAAAGATTTCCAACAAAGGAACAAATTCTTTAGAAGGTTCTACGAGAGATATTTCTTCAGAGGTGAGGATCAGACCAGCAAGAGAGCAAGTCCGATTGTTCGATGCACAAAGAAGGCAGTCATTACATTGCCCGAGTTACTTTAGCATCCGGGTTATATCTGAAATTGTATATATTTATTTTAGTAAATGTTTTGTGTGGAATATTTGGTTTATTTTGCATAAAAACATGATTGTGAGCATTGCCAATCGTATCTTAGCAAACGATAAGCGTGCTTATGTTGTTTAAAAGAGATTGACATATATATTTGACAAAACTATTTACAATCCCGTCCATAGATCACTATCCCACAGACTTTTTAAGCTTATTCGTAAGTTTTCTAAATAAAATAAAATCAAAAATCTTTATTGTCATTTGACTATAGCTACAGCATTTACAAGTGTCAGGTTTTGTTACAAAGTGAGTACTAACTAATAAACATCTTATACTAATAATTAACAACAAAAAACATCAGTTATAAGCATATAACACAACTAAATAATAATTGAATGTGATAAATACTCACAGGCGGTGTAATATTCCTTTTCAACCAGAAAATCCCTTAACTTATTGCGAAATTTCCCCGCTTCGGGTTCTGATTTAAGAAGAAGAGGCAGTGCATTGTAAAGCTTTATAGAAGAGTAAAGTGTTTGTTTAAAAATAAGACGTCTGTGTTTAAGAAAAACGAGTGCTCCAGAGTTGGGAAGGTTGTTATATAATAGAGGAATATCAATAGATTTGGTTGTACATTTAACAATTGTTGATAAATTAACATAATAAAATACAACATTAAATACTTATATTAATAAAAAATTAAATAAACTAAATGATCACTAGAATAAAATTGCAATGTGTACAATACTTTTTGACGGGTTTTACAAACTCTGAACAATTAGAAAGTTTTCTTTATATTTTAAAAGCCAATGACCAAAAAGTCACACCATTGCATACTTTTCTAATGCTATATAACCAGTATAACTTAAAATTTTATTTCAGAAAATCAAAGTCTGGCAGCTTAATCTAAATTGGGTAAATCTATATATACAATGTTTATAAATTTAATAATCAATCCAGTTCAGCTTGTATAACGGGAGAACGGTATGGTCTAAAGCCATCAAACAAAATTCTTCCTAACTAAAAAGCATATAGGCAATCTATTAAAAATATGTTCATCAAAATCCATGTTCAGAATGTTCCTAAAATGAAGGTCACGGGTTCGATTCTTAAAATTTGTTATGTATACATAGGGCACATTATACATAATTTTAAATGTCTCGATAAAATAAATCTTTAATGTAATAGTTATTATCTTATTTTCCTGTTTATCTTATTTAAGGTACTCCTGGAAGTATGCATGCCCTGTTCATTTAACTTAATTAAGAAACAATTAATGATCCTGATTATTAAATGTATGTTAGTAAACATATACCTTGATCAGGTTGTTTGATCACCAAAAGAACCAATAAACAAACTGGAAGACCCGTGGTTTTGCAATCAGCAAAAATCCTTATTTTGCTGTATGAAATAAATGTTAATATGCATAACACTTGCATGTATTCTGTGCCCACATTCATTTGTACAATTAACATGCATTTAAAATGGGGAAAATAAGGTTTTTTGCTGATTGTAAAAAAACGAAAAGAGATACAAGGTTGGTGGAAAACATAAAATTGCTAGAATTTACAAGTCCTTTTCAATGATATGCTGTTTGACATACACTACTATTTTACTTTTTTAATTTTGGGTATTTAAGCATTTAAAAAAAAGTTGTTATTAAAATCATGATGTTTTAAAATAACGTGTCATGTAGCATAACAAAGTAAAGTTTATCACGAGTAAGAAATTTGAGTCTGAAAAAAGATACTAGTTGTGGTTTAGAAAATACAGAGTGATCCGTAAATGTTTATATTTTACACAAAAATGGTTATTTTCAAACGGATAAAGATAAGTGAATTTTGTTTTCGCCAAAAGGTTTCTTTTATTGAGACATTTAAAATTATGTATAATGTACCCTATGTGTAAATAAAAAATATTTAGAATCGAACCCATGACCTTCAGTTTTGGAACATTCTGTACATAGATTTTGATGTACATATTTTTAATAGATTGCCCATATGCATTTTAGTTAGAAAGAATTTTGTTTGATGACTTTAGACCAAACCGTTCTCCCGTTATACATGCTGGACGGGATTATTTATTAAATATATAAACATTGTATATATATAGATTTGCCCATTTTCGGAACGCGTTTAAGCTGCCAGATTTTGATTTTCTGAAATAAAATTTTAAGTCATACTGGTTATACAGCATTATAAAAGTATGCAAATGGTATGAATTTTTGGATCATTGGCTCTTAGACTGTTACTTCTACGACCTACTTCTATGACCTTGGTTAGTAATCCAAACACTATGCAAAAGTATATCGTATCCATACTCTGTCTCCTCCCCATTTTCTCGTTAACATATTTATCAAACAAAGACAAAGCTTTATTTGTCAGTTTGACTTTGGATATGAAAGGTTTATTTCTGCTGTCACATGCTTTGGTCTCAGTTTTAATTACCTTACAGAGAAGGATGTTAAACGTTAAGTTATTTTTAATTACTTCTCCAAACAAGTGTTATACACATAACCAGCCATGAAGCTTTAGAAAGATCATGCAGATGGTATTTTGATAAAGGTTTACAGTCAGTTTGATATTTTGATAATAAATGTAACCAGTGTAAATCTTCCTTTAAGATAAGCAATTAACATAAATTCTTTTATATCTATGCTCGGAATTCCATTCATGTGTTACAAGGATGCGTTTTCAGCAACAGTGCCTTAATTCGGTAATCCTAACGAACATGCACATAAAATACTCCTAAAATGATCCTAAAAGTATTGGAAACTAAATTAATTGCATACTTATTACCTATCTTCAATTTGAAACTGAACAAGATATATATATTTTGTTTAATTGATGGAAAAAACTACATAGTTATGTGTCGACCCAAAATCCCTAGACTGATAAAAGCCATTATTACGACACTGTAATTAAATAATTACAGTTTTCCATTCCTAATATTTAAATTTCTACCGTCACTAAAATCTGTAATTAGAAAGAGGAACGGTGTTCTTAACATTATTTTTATTAATTCATTTATTATTTCATTTTGAAGAGTTGGCTGGTACAAACAAATAAAATCAACTACCAGAAGCTAGGCTATTTGCTCCAAGCTAATCTCAACTTAGACGCTCCCACGGGCCCGCCCAGGCATTGGTATCAGCAGGGATTAGCGGCGTCAGCAACTTGACACTCAGCATCGGCCCTAGGTGCACGATTCCAGTGACTCTAGTTTGAATAATGACAGCTTGAATCGTTTAGCCGCAGCACTGAACAACGGAGTGTTCCCGTGACGTCACGTGTTAAACTGTCTCCGATTGGCTGGCTTGGTTCAGCATCGGAAGGGAAGGTGGAGGCCTCACCCCAGTCCCTAGGAAGTCACGATGTAATTAACACGCGTCGCGCCGCCTCTCCCTGTTAAATTATTAATTGGCGTCTTCTCTAAATTTAATGTAACCATAATTATTGTATTTTGACTGCGAATATACCTATTGTTAAGGATGTATAAATTGGTTTTAGATCAGTTGTTGTAAAGTTGAATAAATAATAATTTTGTTTCCCAACCGGCATTTTTATTATTTAACCACCCGAAATCGGCCCATATTACAGTTGTAACTATAAGTTATGATCAAAAAATGTGCATTCACTAATTTATCGTATAAACATTGCTTCGCTGTTTAGTCCAACTAAAAATATCTAGATACTAATTAAAAAAAAAAAAACTGAAATAGTCACGATATACACACTCACTTTTTTATATTTTTAATTATAAATAAATCGGGTTTCATACTACCATTCAGGTGGTATGGATATTAAATAGTTTAAAATGTCTTAATTAGTGTCCTATTAAATTATATTAATTTAAAATTAATATGATCAAACTCTCTTTTCCATAACCAAATAGAATGAAAATAAATCTGTTAAAATAACTGAAAGTGGACTTCAAAAACAGTATCTAGCGATTGTAATTGTCGTTGTTTGCTAACTTGGCAACAATGATTACCTTAACATTGTAAAACTACAAATAGATAACCCCGAAGCAGCAAACCTGCGTACTCAGCGAATTTCCAATGTATATATATATATATACATATATATATATATATATATATATATATATATATATATATATATATATATATATATATATATATATATATATATATGCATCTTAATACCCCATGAAGCCACATACCAAGTTTCATCATTATACTTTTAGAAAAAAACGAGTTATGACAATTTAATTAATATCCATAAGAATAACATGGCGGCTGAGTATCAGGATTGCTGAAGCAAGGAAAAAAATGTGGTTTTATACAAATATCAATATAACTCAAGTAGGTGAAGCCACATACCAAATTGTATTAATTTATGTTCATAATTAAGGGAAATAACACGTTACTTATTCTCCATAAGAATAACATGGGGCAGAGTACGCAGGTTTGCTACTTCGGGAACTATCGGCCGAAAAATGTTTTTCAGTGCAAATATCAATAGATCACAACGATATCAAGCAATATACCAAGTCTCATTAGGATAAGTTCATAAATAAGCGAGATATTCAATTTATCTTATTATCCGTAAGAACAACATTGGACAACGTACTGTGTTTAGGACTTTAAATATCTCTGTAACCATTTAACGTAGAGCAATGATCAAAAGACCAAATTATGCGTAATTTTAAGCTGATTCTAATGGGAAAAACTAAAATTTGACTTTTTCAAAAAATTAAATGTAAAAGACTCAAAAAACCAATTTTAGGGGTACAAAACCCCCCCCCCCCAAAAAATACCCCTTCGGATAGGTCGATCTGTCTGGTTTTGGAACTTAAGTCATAAATGCTGCTTTACACGTTTATACCAAATTTTGTCAAAATCGGACCATTTTTACGAGAGTTATCGCGCTCACGGTCACACACACACACACACACACACACACACACACACACACACACACACACACACACACACACACACACACACACACACACATATATATACAGTTTTGAACGAATGGTGTTTTTGGCATCTGGGACTTCAAAACGAAAAGTTATCATGGTCCCGGGCCGATTTTACCAATCCAAAGTTATCTTACCATGCCGAATACGGTAGTAGCATATTCCTTATAGGGGAAATTCGCTAATATAAAAACGTATTTATTAAATATAAATTATAAAATTCACTTTTAACATACATAAAATAATGTACTTAGAACATATTTTTAAATATAAATAATTTAATAAATACATCAGGCATGTTAAGCTTTATCCATCATAATTAAAGCGAATATTTCATAACAAGATAAATAATTTCACGGAGAACCCATCTGATGAAGTCCAATGATTGTAAAAGAGAATATAAAGTGATAACCCGCCTGAAACCGCCGTAATTCCTCTTACCATCCCCAAACTCTAAACTGCCTCGTAAACTCTGGACGTTTCACTGCTAAGCCAATCCAATATGTCATCTGTCATTTCGTTAAAATCTTTATATTGGCCTTGTTTTTAGATATATTTACGGATTTTCCATTTACAAACTGAAGTACATATGGCTAAACATATCAAATGCAGATTTGTTGTTTTACAGTTAATTTTAGTTTTGATTTTTATTCTAGTTTTGGTTCTAGCCTGACTGGCATATTCATAACTCATAAATTTCCATTCAAGCGGTACGGTTTTAATAACATATAATAATACCAAAGATTTTACTTAGAGACTATGCATTGCGTTATTTATAATCCGTAAAATTAGTTTTGTAATCGTAGAACGCCATTGATATATGTTAATATTAAAGTACAGTCAATCCTTGATATTGCTAATTCCAAATAATTCACCATTCTGCAAATAATTTGGGATGAAACTAGTTTTCGAGGGGAGGAATGGTAGCTAATTTTTCCACTGCTCTTTGAATAAAGCAGTTTTAAATTAGGAATGGCCAAAATTAATGTATTTATGCCTATAATGTTACCTGATATATAATTACATATGATTATTAAAAGTTATTTAGAAATTATTATTTTTTTGATTGTTTGCATGGAATATTAATTTCAAAACTTAGCTATATTTTCCACTAAAATAATATAAATAAATGCTTTCCTTATTTTGTATTATTTTATTTTACCAATATATTTGTGATAAGATAATTTACTTACTTCTCACTTTAACCGTTTAAAATAAAGTAAATTTAAATACATGAATTTAAAAAGAAGAATTAACAATTACTTGTACATTGTTACATGTTTTAATTTATAATAATTGTATCTACTAACTCTAACAACTTTAAACGAATGTAAACACTGTTTACATTATATTTAAATACTTTGTTCATCATATTGTGTACCGTAAAACTACACACACTTATACATCATTATATTACTAGGCAAGCACAAAACTATCCCTCCTATTTTCCCAGCGTGTGTGCATTTTAGGAGAAATTCGCGCACAACAATAGAAAGGCGTTGTCTTGTTGATGTGCTGAAAACCCTTATAATTGATGTCGGCCCTCAGGGCTACGCATTGAAAGTTTCAGTCTTAATATTATGGAAGAACTGTAATTGATTTAATTGTATATTTACCACATGTTGAAATAAAAAAAATACTGTTCACACCACAGTAAGAACAGATGTTTTAGGCATAGTTTAAATAAAAAGACTATTGACTGCGGGAATGGTAACGCACTTCTACTATCCGTTTTAACAGAACCCACTAGGTAATAAACAAATTTATTTAGTTAATAGTTGAGTTAAGCATCATGACACTGATTAAAATGATTTTGTATAAATGCAATGCAGGATAATGTAATAAAACATCTAAACAAACAGCCATTACCCGTCAAATAATAATTAGTCGACTTTAGACCATTGGGCGATTGCTCAATTGTGATTAAATTCAAAATATATTTATTTTAATTAAATATAAGTTTTCCAGATAAATAATGCAAATAATAGTTAATTATATTCAACTGGATTATGTATTTTAGAACAATAATTATAACACATAAATTTAAATCGTTTTGAGCACCAGAGAGAAGGATTTGTGGGAAAGGGTTTAAGACGGCCACACACTACTGGACTTTTTCCCGAACAAGACATCGAACCGAGCAGGATTTGTGGGAGAGGGTTTAAGACGGCCACACACTACTGGACTTTTTCCCGAACAAGACATCGAACCGAGCAGGATTTGTGGGAAAGGGTTTAAGACGGCCACACACTACTGGACTTTTTCCCGAACAAGACATCGAACCGATCAGGATTTGTGGGAAAGGGTTTAAGACGGCCACACACTACTGGACTTTTTCCCGAACAAGACATCGAACCGAGCAGGATTTGTGGGAAAGGGTTTAAGACGGCCATACACTACTGGACCTTTTCCCAAACAAGACATCGAACCGAGCAGGATTTGGCTTCGAAGGAAGAAAATCCGGTAGTTTGTGGGGCCTCCGACCAAGACATCGAACCGAATACCGAGCGCTCTCGAGGTGGTTTTTTGACGAAAGATCAAAGAAAGATCGGTCCGATGTCTTGTTCGGGGTCTGGTTCGGGGTTCGGTAGTGTGTGTTACCTAACATACGCTGCTCCGAGTGCCGTCACGAGCCCCGCCGCTAGGAGCTATGTTACAATCCTCCTTCATAGTTAATAATATCCAGGTCTACTGCTTTTGCAAGAAACAGTGATAGATATTTGATTTGTAACAGATAAATCTGCTTAACTAGTTTAACCTAAATAAAATGAATAATGTTAGTTAAATCAATTCACATGCAACTATGAATTAATCTCTACTAAATAACCCTAGCCCCCTATCACCTTACCTGCATCCCCTAAACCCCACAAGTACATGGCCGACCTGCACAACGGCAAATAAAATGATCCCCACCGTTTTTACCCCGCTCGGTGTTTTCGCGCTCAATCTGTCTGATCCGATGTCTTGATCGGGAAGAAGTTAGGAGTGAATTTAGCTACCTTCGTGCCCTGCTCCCTGCTTTCCTGCTCGGTTCGATGTCTGGTTCGGGCAAAAGTCCGATAATGTGTGGCCGCCTTTAAGGATAAACAAAATAGAATATCTGACACGGAACCCTACTCTAGAAGATCCGCCTTGAGACCGGATGGATTATTAACTAGATTAAGGAATGTTTATGATCAGTCTTTTTTTATACAAAATTTGTAATTTAAAATTAAATGAACTCTTCAATACCTATGTGAAACAGAAGTATATATTTGTTAAACTATAACTACTGGTTCTCTTTTCTACTGTGCATTCATTGTGTGATAATGTATGTTGTACTCAAGCAGTTGTATCTGAATATAGTACATTTATTTTTTTAACTGAGTCACTGACTGAATGATACGCTCACTAATACCAGACCACTTCTAACAGTGACAGACACTTTAAGTTTCGCTTGCACATGGCAAGTTCCTTATAACAAGATAAGTTGTAATCTTAAGTTTTCAGAAAACAAAAACCGTTATATCTACTGTACTAAAAATGTAGCAAGCAAGCAAGATTTTATAAATAAAATAAGACAAAGAGGTTAAGTAACTATATGGATAATGTTTTTTTTAACGATTGACAGAAACAACATGGTGCCATTCGCTGATTGGGCCTGATGATGACCGGTGTGACTGGTTAAAATCGATCACCTTGTACCATATTTTTGTATATTTACCGTCTTGTATGTAAGTACAGTTAAAGTGCAAATACATTGTGTAGTGTTGTGAGACGTAGTTTTATTTTATTCTTTAATTGTAACAGCACGTATTATGATACTCAAGAAACTATTTAATGATTTTTAATAAAAGGTTGGGCTCGGCCGGAATTGAACCCGGGACCTCTCGCACCCTAAGCGAGAATCATACCCCTAGACCACCGAGCCTTAGATTTGACTACCTGCTTTGTAATTTATGACTGTAATTTTAGTACTTGGTATTTATATCACTACTTCCAAAAATACGTGCATGGCACAGCGCACGCTGATAAATAATTTTAGAGGGCCATTGACCGGAAAGAGCAGCACGCACCTTTTAAATAGTATAATAGTCGTATATTTTTCCATACCTGATGGGAGATAACGTCATAAAGAGTGCCAACAGGAAAGTGCGAATAAGTAAAGTTAAACGAATATGCAAAAAATGCTCGAGGAATTCTTCAGTAAAAACATGGCTTCAGTGGTCTGTGTTAATAAAAGTTAAATCGATATTTAAAACATACTCAACATATGTATAAAATAAATAAATTGTTAAATGTATATTTTTTTTTAAAGAGTTGATCAAATCATCAATGCAAACAGCTAAGGAGTTTATAAGTGTGAAACGTGTTTGGCAACACACATATTGATAAGCATTCGGAAAATAATATTTTATTCCCAACACTGAATGTATGAATGTACTATGTTAATATTATTATTTAAACATATACCAATACAACGGATAATTAAAAATTTGGAACTACGTCATAGTCACCGGTTATACAGAATTTCCCAATCAAATTGTAAACCCGATCCCGAACGATATTTTTCCCCAGGGACGATATTGACACTCAGCAACTGCGTCCCGAGCCTTTACAAAGACTTATCACTATTCGGTCCTCGCATTTCTCGCTAGGTAAATAATGTTTTTCTTAGGAATTTTGAACTAGTTTAACAGTAATAGAGAAACAATTTATAGGCTAAGAATAAAGTTTAATAAAATATTTTATTACTCTACTAATAATTTCAAGGAGAACAAATCTGATGAAGTCCCATGTTTGTAAAAGAGAATAGAAAGTGATAACCCGCCTGAAACCCTCGTAATTCCTCTTTCGATCCCCAAATTCTAAACTGCCTCGTAAACTCTGGACGTTTCACTGCTAAGCCAATACAATATGCCATCTGTCATTTTGTTATAATATTTGTATTGGCCTTGTTTTTTTCCAGATATAAGTACAGATTACCCGTTTATAAACTAAGGATATATGGCTAATACATATGATAATTAAATACAGATTTTGTATTTTAAATTTAATTTTAGTTTTAATTTTTGATTCTAGTTTTAGTTTCAACCTGACTGGCATATTCATTAATCATAAAATGCCATTCAACCAGTGCGGGTTTAATGACATATAATAATACCAAAGATTTTACTATGTATTGCGTTATTAGCGAATTTCCCCTATAGGGAAGAAGCTATTGCCGTAGTCAGCATGGTAAGCCTGGGACCACGATAGCTGTTCGTTTTGAGGTTCCAGTAGGGGACAATAGCCGATTCAATATCAGCAGCAAAGTTGAGGTGGACATTCCACATGACGTCATCCCCCCCGGAGGATCCCCCCCCCGGAGGAGCCCCCCATAAGGAAAACATTTAAAAAAATTAATAACTAGCCTATTTACCGGTAGATTGTGATGGGACTTCTGCTAGATGGTAGGCCTTATGCTAAGGAAGCGAATGACGAAAGAAACTTGAAAATCAATCAAAAACAAACACGCAATTGATTTATAAACGTACTTTCCCTATGGGATCCCAGCTGTTTACCGGCCGATTTCGATGGCCTTACACCTTATGTTAGGTCTTGGCTTATGGAAACTATCGCCGAAGAAATTTGAAAATCGACTGAAAATCAAAACCCGCTATTAATTTTCTAACGTCTTTTCCTTATGGGATCTCCGCTGTTTACCAACAAACCAGCAGCATAGTTGGTGTGAATCAATCCACATTACCTTGGACTTTACCTGCCCCCTTACGTAATAGTGATCCCTGTTCGGGCGCCAGATTTCAAGCCACAATACAATACCAGCAGAAAAGTTGGGGTGGAACATCCCATGATACAAAATAAGCAGCGTTGGGGTGGATCATCCAAGCCATGATACAAAATAAGCAGCAAAGTTGGGGTGGACCTATCCACGTTAGATTTAACTTGACCTGCCCCCCTTGACCTTCAACCTTTGACGATTGCATCATCCTGTGTAAACATGTTGACTGGCTTAACGACTGTTTGTCGCTTCGAGCGCGCGCTTCTTCACCGATGCTCATATATTCCACTGTTCTCCGTAGCATCACATACGTCAAGATGGAAAGCGAGGATGCAAGAAGAGTGATTACTGCATCAATGAAAAAATTACCACGATTTAAACTTTAAGGCTTCCGCGAAAGACTCGCAGTTAAGAGTGTGCTAGATCAAGCGAGGGTCGTATTTATCGAGAAGGAATTTCATATGAAGAGGCCTTGTAATGAAGACAAGAGAGAAAAAGACTGTTACGTTTAAAAAAGAGCTTATTGCAAGTTACACTTACGAAACGTGCGAGGATGATGAACATTTGACAAGTTGAAACCTGAAAATAACTGAGACAATTGTTTATCAAATTGGGGTTTACCCCAAGGCCAAACTTCCAAAAGCTTCTAGAATGTTCTAGAAGGTTCTAGACCGTCATGAGCACTCAACCTACTCATTAGCGACTTGGTAAACCCATGGAGAGTCCCCAAGGTCTAACAATAACCGCAATAATTACCGCGTTAATTACCTTTGGTTTTCCCAAGATTACAGATTGTTCTAGAACGTTCCAGCCGCGGTATATAAACCTGAGAACCAGCCGAGAGTCTTCAGTCCGAGACGTCATGAACAACACCGAGGTGGACCGAACGCTCCGCTGTCTGATGGAGGAGATTAATGTGAAGGATGAGAACGCCATGCCTGCCAAACCTAAGATGAAAAAGCCTGACGAATGGACGGTGAGGAAGGGTGTACCTACCGACTCTCCATTGTATCCATGTTCCAAAAAATGTCAGCAAGCTTCTATCAATAAATTAGACCAAGAGGTTAAATAACTGGATAATGATTTAACAAAAGTTCGGGCTTGGCCGGGATTTGAACCCGGCACCTCTCGAACCCTAAGCGAGAATCATACCCCTAGACCACCGAGTCTTATGTTTTACTACCTGCTTTGTAATTTATGTATATATTCTTTATATCACTACTTCCAACGATAAGTGAATGACAAAGCGCACGCTGATAAATAATTATAGAGCACTATTGACTTAAAAGAGCAGGAAGTACCTACAAAATAGTCCAAGAGATGTATATTTTGTTCATATCTGATGTGCAACAGCATTTTAAAGAGTGCCAACTAGATAGTTTAATTAAATAAAAGGAAACGAATATGCACCTAAGTAAAAATTAATATATTGTTGTCTATTATCCGATTTAAATGATGTTGTTCCCGAAGTAGATGACAAAATACTACAAATGTTTTTCTTCTTTGAATCGTATGATATAACGATTTCTAAGTCATAAAATAAGTAACAACGAATTAGGAGTTTATATGTATTAAACGTATTGTAATGTGCACAAACATATTTTTTAGTGTTGGTGATAAGCATTTAGAAAAGAATATTTTACTTCCCCCACTAAAGGCATGAATGTACCACGTTAATATTACTAGTTAAACATAGAACAATAAATGGATAATTCAACATTTGGAATTAATTACGTCATAGTCACCAGTTATACCATAATTTCCCAATCAAATTGTACAGCCGATCCCGAACGATGTTTTCCCCCTGGGACAATATTGACACTCAGCAACTGCGTCCTGGGCCTTTACGAAGCCTATAAACACTATTTGCTGTAAGGACTTATCACCATCCTTACATTTCTCGCAAAACATCTAAGTAAATCATATTTTTCATTCGTAATCAGTATTTGTTTAGTAAATTTTAACTAGTTTAACTGTAATAGAGAGTGGAACAGTTTACCGGATGAAAATAAGGTTTTTTAATATATGTTATTATTCTACTCTAGGAATATTTCGTTTACAAAAATTAATATTGATAAACAGTCAGATATTTGTAGGTAATAATAGAAATTTTTTAAACACTTAATTTTGGTTTCAACCATTTTGTAGAGCTTAAAAAACAAATAATATAGTATCTTGAATCATTAACCCAAAAAACGTGCTCATAAAACCTCCCATGTTAATCTTAGGGGAAAAAGGTTTTTTGCTTTTCCTCAGTTAATTTTAATGTAACCTCAAATTTGCTTTTACCAATCAGTTCAGCTCTACAAAACAATCATTTTGGTTTTTAAATTGTGATTCTACATCCAACCGTTGCAGAGATATTCCAAGTGCTAAACACAGTACGTTGTCAAATTTTATCCTTATGGAGAATAATCAAAATTTGATAGCTCGATTATTTATGAATGTATGTTGATGAAACTCTGCATGTGGCTTTATTTAGCACTGGGATGTTGATATTTGCACAACAATATAATTTTTTCCCGATTTTCACCGCATCAGCGAACCTGCATACTCAGCCCCATGTTATTCTTAAAGAGAATAAGTAAAATGTAATGTATCCCTTAATTATGAACACAAATTAATACAACTTGGTATGCATCTTCGACTTGTTAAGTTATATTGATAATTGTATAAAAACCATATTTCGTGTTCCATGTTGCAGCAAACCTGCAGACTCTATGTTATTCTTATGGAGAATAAATACAATGCTATATATCACTTATTTAGTAGTATATTTCTATGAAACTTGGTGAGTGGCTTTATGTGGTAGTGAGAAACATATACACCCATTGGAAATTCGCTGAGTACGCAGGTTAACTGCTATGAGGGTATTTAATGTATTTTATTATTCTACTCGAGGTATATTTCGTTTACAACAAATAATATTGATAAAGATAAATAGTCAGGTAGCTGCAGGTAATAATAAAAAAAATTTACTCTTCGATTCAATTTAATTATTAATTTATTACCTAGAGTATGTTTATTTTAATAAATAATGAACCTTATGTTTAATTACCGTTTCCTGACATTTTGACATTATCAAATTGGAGATTATATATTTTTCCTACAGTTACCTAACAATGTACATGTTCTCTCACTGATTTGAGAAAGCAAAGTGGCCAATTCGCTCATCAGTGAGACAATGTTAACATTGTCTCACTCTAATTACTTTGTCTCACTCCAGATTTGCAACGTGAAGGCACGAAATAGTGAGCGCGTAACATGCAGACAAGGTCGTATGCGCGCGAAATACGTTGGCAGCACTGGCTGTTAATCAGCTGGTCAGCTGTTGTACTGTTGTATTTGTCACAACACTTCCGGTCACGGCAGAAGCCACCATTTCCTTGATTTGCCATTTGTAATCATTGAAGGTGATTTTGCTGAAAATGACGATTTTAGTAATAATAGTTCACCAGAAGAATCTTGAACTCCAGAAGAATTAAAAAATGTGGCGAGGAATGTGTCTCTAAATCTTCTTCCAGAGAAATCAAAACATAAATATGAAAAAAGGTATGAATTCTTTACCAATTTATTTGTTTTATGGTAACTGTAGGAAAAATATAATGTGCAACTCGAGTGCAAAGTGCAATCGCCTCACTCGAGAAACCATTCCTCACTCGCCTACGGCTCGTGAGTAAGGATTTCTCTCGAGTGAGGCAATTGCTCACTTTGCTCACTAGTTGCACAAATAACTATTGTTTAAAACTAGACAGACTTTGTATAGTCTGATTCCTTGGACCCTTCCACTGCTGTCAGTTTGCAAAGAATCTTAAAATATTTTCCGAAAAATCCAGAATAAACACAGAATAAAACACATGCGTTGCATTAACTTTATAGCTCAGTATACTAATTATCAAATACGTTAGTGAAACAGCCTTGTACATAATCTACTTCTAAACCGACTATACTTTAAATTAAGCGATGCAATCTTTAGGAACTACTATTGTGCTTTTTCCCTCTCCTGAACAGGTTTATTAGCCTTTAGAACAAGCCGTATTCGCACTGGGGAGAAAACAAAAGTGAGATTGTATTAATTACTGGCTTTGAGCTTGACTTTAATTACGTTTCTCGATAATAAAGATCTAAAAAGAACAAACTGCAAAGATTATAATTTAAACTGCCATAGAGTATTAGAACATTTTGTTATAACTTTAAACTAAAATTTCAACGGAGGTTTAGAACATGTTTTAGTGTATAATTTGAAAATTAATGCGAGTTGTTATTTTAGAAAAGCAATTGCCAAAGTGGACGCTTGCAAAAACAATGATCACAGCATTTATTTGTTCCAGGTTTTGCGTGTTTTCACGTTGAACTCTCTTTAGTGAATGTTTCAGTGTACATAGGATAGAGTAAGGTTTTTAATTTAATTTGATATTGAAAACCAATCTAGAAAAATATTCAATTACCAATATATTTCACACTGTGTACAATCTCCATTATAAGGTGTAAACTGCATTTTGGATAAAGTAAAAAAGCGAGAGTTTCCTGGAATATTTCATAAATAAAAAAAGTTATAACGCACAATATCAGCTAATTGTTCATTGCTGTAAACATTATGAACATTATTGGTTAATAAAATCCCTAAAATAAAATAATAAAATATGAGTACAATTAACTACGAAGTAAAGCTGAGGTCAAAGACTTGGAATTGGGAACAACAGGAAATGACAGAGTAACAAAACAGGAAATAAACGGTCAAATTACACAGGTAAATGACCTAGGGTTCAAGCGATAAAATCAAAGTAACTCACCAAAAATTCCAATGATGGCGGCGGAATGCTGACCAGCTACGGACACGAATCACGGCGGGTGTAGGAGTCCAGAATCGACGTGATTGGTTGACGTGGGCGTGGTCGACCGAATTTGGGGGAAACACGATATCGGGGGAAACATATCGAGGAGAGAGGATGGACAGTCAGGAAAAGAGAGACAAGAAGTGAAGTGTTGGGAAGTAAGGGGGGCTGGATCGAGTAAGTCCCGCAACACTTAGGTTATAGTAAAATACCGGGTGTTGTCGACCTTCCAACCAAGTCCACCAACGCAGGGCCAACAGAAGCACTACAGCGACCACAACCCAGAGGGAGAAGAGGTTGTCACGAATATTCATCATTACATAATAAGGAGGAAATAATCATCTGATTTATGAATATTAAAAGGTATATGTTATTACAGACGCTGGTGTCATTTCAATCAATTTCCTGGTTTCCATCTCACTAAGCTAAGCGAGTTATGATTCAAACTTAAGAGAGAAAGAAATAATCTTACATGGTGGAGATCGCTGAATTGGTTTAATTACCATAAAATTGATTGAATTGACACAGAGTGAGTGATGTTTTATTAGCATAAGATGGTTACAGAGATAAGAAGGTATTTCTGAGATAGGATAAAACTGCATAGGGACAAAAATAATGAATCGAAGGGAAGTAATCGACTAAACGGTTAATACTGTAGGGCACTTACAAATAAAAATAGCCTACAATATATTTAATCAACAGATATATCGCATAAAATAATAAAAGTCGTCAGGGTTTAATAAAACATAAAAGACAGGTTGTATAACAGTAATAAATAAATACAAATAAAACTGTCTAGGGTTTTGTTAATTTAAAATAAAATGAAATGCCAATAAACCAAGTTTCCTTGCCTTCGGATATTTATAGGGTAAAGAAAGAACAGCTACAAGCAATATTAGTGAAGTTTAACATTAAATACAAAGTTGAGGACACAGTTGCCGAATTAAGACCCATTGTAGCCGATCTTAAAGCTGATTTAAAAAATAATTGGTCTGAAGAAAAAAAAAAATCATTTTAAGAAAGCTATTAGGGAAAATATTCTTAACCGAGGTTGAGTTAGAAAAATACCCATTGCTTAGGAGAATTGAAAAATTCATTAGGGATAGGGAAAACCTTTACGACACGCCAGCCAGCGAGGACAGTGACGGTGACGACTACGAGGACATTGACTTAGCTTCAGTGAACACAGACGACCCTCCAGGTCAAATTACACCCCAAGGGACGAATAGGGCAAATCATAGAGCACTCACGGATAGCTACAAAATAGGAGACCGCGAGGATAACATGACGACACCAAAAGAAAATTTACCGTTAATATCTGCTGGTACGTACTACGGTCTACCAACTGAAAACCCCAACGATTTCATAGACAAGTATCAAATCGCGGCACAGTCAAATAATTGGCAGGATGCTTCAAAAATAAAATTATTTCCGGCACACCTAGCAGGGACGGCACTTACATGGCATCAACATTTCACAAAAGGGAAGGTGATACACGATTGGGATGAGTTAAAGGAAACCTTTATTAACACTTTCACCCCGGTTGCACAGGCACAAACTTTGCAGAACATCTTAGATAAGAAAGTGCAAGGTAGGTACCAACCTGTGCTAACATATTACTTGGAGGTACTAACCTTGTGTAGGCGCCATGACCCCAATATGTCAGAAAAATGAATAGGGCAGTACATTATACAAGGCCTAAGACCTGAATTTTGTGATAGGGTGTTATCAGAAACTTGTGACACTTTAGAACAGCTAGAAAAGAGTTTAAAGAAAATAGAGTTACAGCTACAAATTAAATCGGTAAATCAAGAAAAATACAGCAGAGCAGAAAGAGAGGGATACACTAGGGAAACCACCACCAATAGACAGGAAATAAACAATTTACATGCAGAAATAAGGACCCTAACTCAGGTCATTTCAAACATGACTATACAACAAACGCCACAGCGACAAATACATCAACAGCACGACAAACCAATCCAACACAGGGAATACTACAACAATTACAGGGGAAGAGGAACCAACTACAGGGGACCAACTGGATATAGGACGACGCAACGACACCCAGTGCAATGGACACCACGGCACACCATGAGCAGAGGAGGCTACCAGACCAACTACCATGCAACATCATGGGGCCCACGACATGCAACCCCAAGAGCAGAAGTTCCATATAACGGAAGCAGGAATTTCACTACATATTGCAGTTACTGCAGAAGAAACAACCATAATACGCAGGATTGCAGGTTTAAGAGGCAGCAAACAGGGGAAATGATGAAGACAAGGTCCAAGTATTGTGATTATTGTAGGATGAGCAACCACAACAAAGAAGAATGCTACAAACTACAAAGGGGAAAACCGGATACAAAAAACGCATAGGAAGGGGCCCTCTCTATACTAACAACAAAGAGAAGGTTCCCTGCTTAAAACAAAGTATAAATTCGCCCTACAAACAAGTACAACCCCAGTTCACAATATATAACTACGAGAAGGAATTTCCTAAGCTAGATGAAGCTAAGAACATAAAGAAGAAGAGGGAATACATACACAGAAGAGAAGAAAGAAGACATGAAGAGAACATCATTAACCCTCGGAGAAAAGACCACAATATATACCAAGCTTGCACGACTAAGGAGCGCAGAGTGCAATGGAGAAAACAGCTACAGCCATTATCAGGTGGAATGGGACTAATGGAAGGAGCCAGAGAAGAGCAACGAACTATAAAGAAGGAAGAGGAGACAGTAAGGATGGAACTAAGGGAAGGAACAAAGGAAGTCAAAGGAACAACAGAGGTACAGGAGAACAGGGAAGAAGGAGACAATATTAATTATCGTCATGGGATATTTCATACACATTCTATCAATAAAGGTACGGCTCATGACACCACCGAGGGACTACAATACAAACGCAATCCACAACCAGGGGAATTAATACGACTTAACAGTAACGTGACACTCGCAGCTACGGCCATCGCGCACAACATACTTCACTGATGTCACCTTCATTTCACTACTTAAATTATTTTTCGGGGACGAAAAATTTTCCAAAGCAGGGGAGTGTAAACATTATGAACATTATTGGTTAATAAAATCCCTAAAATAAAATCATAAAAATATGAGTACAATTAACTACGAAGTAAAGCTGAGGTCAAAGACTTGGAATTGGGAACAACAGGAAATGACAGAGTAACAAAACAGGAAATAAACGGTCAAATTACACAGGTAAATGACCTAGGGTTCAAGCGACAAAATCAAAGTAACTCACCAAAAATTCCAATGATGGCGGTGGAATGCTGACCAGCTACGGACACGAATCACGGCGGGTGTAGGAGTCCAGAATCGACGTGATTGGTTGACGTGGGCGTGGTCGACCGAATTTGGGGGAAACACGATATCGGGGGAAACATATCGAGAAGAGAGGATGGACAGTCAGGAAAAGAGAGACAAGAAGTGAAGTGTTGGGAAGTAAGGGGGGCTGGATCGAGTAAGTCCCGCAACACTTAGGTTATAGTAAAATACCGGGTGTTGTCGACCTTCCAACCAAGTCCACCAACGCAGGGCCAACAGAAGCACTACAGCGACCACAACCCAGAGGGAGAAGAGGACGGACCGTGTCTGCGACCGGAGGAGCCTTGGGAGAATTCTTCAAGACAACCACCGACAAAGGGACCCGGGACCACTTCTGGACGCTGGACCACTCCTGGACACCTTGACCACTGGACGGGACCACGGAGAGGCCAAGGCCCGACAACGCAGGTAGACCGCCTGACAGCCAAAATTCCGGACTGCGTGGTATGTGATCTTCACTAAATTGCACCTCTAGTTAAAAGGGAAAAATTTGAGAGAACAGTCGAAGGTTAAGGGAAATGATTTGATAATAATAATGATTAAGCAATGATGAAGATATTTAAAAGTTAAAGCTTACTAAGACAAGCAATAAATAACCTAAACATAAAGAGAAATATATATATATATATATATATATATATATAAAATTAAGAAGCCTCAGAGTGAATGTCAGGGTTAATTGTTAAAATAAATTAAAGATGGTATGCATAACCAGAATGGCCTATAGGCCAAGTTGAGGTGTAAAATAGTTGTACATAAAGATAGCAGTAGCTCAATGTCATTAACCATCGTTCAATTAATTTAGTAAGTGTTAATGAATAACTGTTAGTAGTGGGGGTTTGCCGGTGCTGGCTCACTTGATTAATTGCTTCCGGAAGCGCTGCGTCATTAAATACGTCATCTGAGGCTGAGCCAGTGACGTAGGCGGTTTTGTGACGTAATGAGTGAAAGGTTAAAGTTCAAGGTCACGGGGAGGTAATTTTAAAAAAGTACTACCTCGCACGCGTAAAATCCGATTGTGATTCGATAGTTAATCGATAATAAATATCGAATAAATATCGAATGAAACAATCGAATGATACGAGTGCGAGGTAGTACTATTACAAATATTACTTTATTTACAATAATTCATGTTTACAATAGTTCCCCGTTGTTCGTTGTCATCGATGTTGTTGATCCGGACGAGTTGCGGCCATCACTTCGCTTTCTGAAGAAAGACGGTAGATACTTCGATCCCTGCGCAGAGTCCATGTTGTGTTTTTGACACCTATCTGTTCTGTTAGGTGTTTGCATTTCATTGCTGTCAGGAGGAAAGAATACGTGACGGCAATGAAATAGAAACATCTATCAGACCTTGAGTGAAATGATATTGTTATTTTGTGAAGAGCGTCTCGGAGAGCTCGATGTTCACCGGTCGAGAGCCGGAGGTGTACTGACTATTCGCTAGCTAGCGTTTTTGGTATCAAACAAAATGGTGGGGGTAAAAGTGTAGTAGAACGAAGCAGATGGTGGACAGCAGATGGGCGGCGGCAGGTGGCAGGCGGCAGGTGGCAAGTGTGCGGCAGATGGTAGTCCCCCACTACACCAGTCCCCCACTACACCAGTCTCCCCACCAAGTTTTACATCGCACAATAACTAGTTTACATGTGTTAGTTAGGGTTTAGCTCTTAGACTGTCAAGACCTTACCTCCGTAACTAAAAACCTCAATAATGTTTGCGCTTCAACGCTGTATAAGTATAACAGCTACTATGATCTAAACCGGTGCATGTATTCATATGGTTCTTTTTGCGTAGCAAACAACTGGTTAAAAGTGTTTCAACCTCAATTATTCTTCGACGAAACCGCTCATTGTCCACTAAAAGTGTAGACCTTCTGTCTTCATCGTCAGGGAAGTAGAAAGTAGTGTCAAGGGGACTACTGAAGGTCACCTTCCTCATGTTCCTGTAAAACTGCGACATTTTTCAGACCGTCTAGGTAGATGTTTATACGACAAGAGCTGGAAGAATAATGATGTAGCGTTATCGTGTATAATAGGCATCTACCCCCACCACAACGTTACCTTGTCCTTCAAACCATCGTTTTTACGCCACGGATGCTATACTGTTGGTTAGATTTAAATTTAAATTGCACCTACTTGTTCGCCTTGTCAAGCTGCGTAATTGAAGTACCCACATGTTAGACCTTGAACCAAAAACAAAGAAGTTATTTAGGTCTATCCTTGAAAATAGTTGTTTTTTCGCTGTTGCTGCTATACCCTTTGTTGGATCTGAATTCTGTTTGCACCAACTTGTTCGTCTGATCAATCCGCGTAATTTGAGTACCCACTTAATATATTTTAAACCGTAAATAAAGAAGTTATTTAGGCTTGCCCTTGAAAATAGTTGTTTTTCGCTGTTGCTGCTATACCCTTTGTCGGATCTGAATTCTGTTTGCGCCAACTTGTTCGTCTGATCAATCCGCATAATTTGAGTACCCACATGACATACTTTGCACAAACTGTGTAACCCCCCCCCTCCCCTTTTTTGGGTCATGTTCAAGGTCAAGGTCAAGGTCAAGGACCTTGGGACTTAGAAATTTTCACAAAGTGGGCTGCACACAAACATAAGACTAATAGTCTCCTGCCTATGTACAGGCCAAGTCCCTAACTTGAAATGCTTAGGGTGGTCCTGAAAAGGACCGTTTGTGTTTGAAGGAGATGGTGGATAAGGAGCGGTGAGCGGTAGTCAGTGTTTATTTTTCCTTTGTAACCCACTTTACTTGTCCCTTCTGCCGTACTAAAATCAAGTCGCACTTGGTCTCAGGAGGTGGCAGAGTGGACCTTGGAAGGTGGACCTTGACGTAACGGCCGCCGCCAAAGAGGTGTTGGAGTAGGTACTCATCATCGCTGATCTTCCCCACAAGTAGATACTCCACGTTTAATTTCAACTGCGCAAACTTGACGGCGACAGACTCCAGCGGCGTTACCAACTCGGTAAGTTTCACCGTAGCCGTCCTCTTCATTATCTCCTCAACAGTTGGTGGCGGCGATGAAGGTCGAAGCGATGAAGGGCGAGGTGATAGCGATGGTGAAGATGCAGTGGACGTCGAAGGCCGTTGGTCGAAGTAAAGTGGGTGGTTTCGAAAATTCTTCCGTATGCAAGATTTAAAAGAACTAGGTCTTTTGAATCCGCTCCTTTTTTCCGAAGACTTCTTCAAAGTCTCCTTCAAACGTTGCAGTTTCTCGGGTGTAATGGGAGAAGACATAGCGCAGAGGTGTATTTAGTTCGCAAGGCAAAGCTGGAATGAGGTACCAGACGGAGCAAAGCGGGTCGCCAAGTGTAACCGTGACATTTCCATATACGGGTAGAAAGCTAAAAACCGGTCTACATCCGGTTCCCCTTCCCCCGTGACGACACAACCTCCCCCCCCCCCTTTTTGGGTCATGTTCAAGGTCACCCCCCCCCCCCTTTTTGGGTCATGTTCAAGGTCACCCCCCCCGTGACGTAACATCCCCCCCGTGACGTAACATCCCCCCTTCCGCTTCGGTGACGTCACTTTGCCTTTATAAGCGGGAGCAGTCCGCAGTCTCGTCGCAGTAGCTTGCCGCCCGCTGTTTGGGTATACGTCCCAGTGGGTTGCACTCTGCTGCAGCGTAGGTCTGTTAAGTGTGCGTTGGGCCCGACGCGCAATTAAGAGATCCGCGCCCTTGCATGTTTAGTTAGTTTGTTAAGCATGTTAGATAACGCTTGTAGTTTGCTGCTAGGTAATGTAGTTAGTCTAATATATGTTAGTGTTTGGTATCGGTTTGAAGTGTCTTATTTACTAATGAAATATGTACTCCCGGCCCTACAGGTCCCTCAACAACCTTGGTCAAAACTTGGGTTCGCAGCAGCCTGACGCCGGGTGTTTGGGTCTACGTCCCACCGGGTTTCAGTGATACTGTTGACCTTTGCAAAACCGACCTTGGTTGTTCTTGTAAAAGTAACGTTAACTGATTAATTTTGTTTACATAGTTGATGGTAAAGTCTTTATTTTCAAAGTAATGTATCTTGCTTCTCATCCTTTTCCTAACCCCTCTAAGGTATGGCGCACAAACCGACCTTGTGTCAATACGGCGCGTAAACCGGTTGACATTTCCCATCTTAGCCTGAGAAAACTGTGTAAAATATAAAGTCAGTCTCTTGTTTAAAATCAGTCTCTTGTTTGTTGTCTTTTGTCCCCTTCCCAAATACAGAGCGGGGAATAGAGCAGTATGTTATGCTCTATTCCCCGCTTTGGCTTCATGTTCAGATGACCTTGGGACTTAGAAAATTCACGTACAAAGCGGGGAATAGATCGGTTTGTGGTCCAAGTGAGAATCAATTACTGCTCTATTCCCCGTTTCAATAATATGACCAAACGACCTTGACCCACTTCGGGACTTAGAAAATCCTCGTATTGTAATATCCCCCCCCCCACCTTTGACGTAACATCCCCCCTTCCGCTTTGGTGACGTCACTTTGCCTTTATAAGCGGGAGCAGTCCGCAGTCTCGTCGCAGTAGCTTGCCGCCCGCTGTTTGGGTATACGTCCCAGTGGGTTGCACTCTGCTGCAGCGTAGGTCTGTTAAGTGTGCGTTGGGCCCGACGCGCAATTAAGAGATCCGACCCCCCATGCATGTTTAGTTAGTTTGTTAAGCATGTTAGATAACGCTTGTAGTTTGCTGCTAGGTAATGTAGTTAGTCTAATATATGTTAATGTTTGGTATCGGTTTGAAGTGTCTTATTTACTAATGAAATATGTACTCCCGGCCCTACAGGTCCCTCAACAACCTTGGTCAAAACTTGGGTTCGCAGCAGCCTGACGCCGGGTGTTTGGGTCTACGTCCCACCGGGTTTCAGTGATACTGTTGACCTTTGCAAAACCGATCTTGGCTGTTCTTGTAAAAGTAACGTTAACTGATTAATTTTTGTTTACATAGTTGCTGGCAAAGTCTTTATTTTCAAAGTAATGTATCTTGCTTCTCATCCTTTTCCTAACCCCTCTAAGGTATGGCGCGCAAACCGACCTTGTGTCAATACGGCGCGTAAACCGGTTGACATTACCCATCTTAGCCTGAGAAAACCTTGTAAAATATAAAGTCAGTCTCTTGTTTAAAATCAGTCTCTTGTTTGTTGTCTTTTGTCCCCTTCCCAAATACAGAGCGGGGAATAGAGCAGTATGTTATGCTCTATTCCCCTCTTTGGCTTCATGTTCAGATGACCTTGGGACTTAGAAAATTCACGTACAAAGCGGGGAATAGATCGGTTTGTGGTCCAAGTGAGAATCACTTACTGCTCTATTTCCCGTTTTAATAATATGATCAAACGACCTTGACCCACTTCGGGACTTAGAAAATCCCCGTATTGTAATATATATTTACTCGTTACAACATTATTACCCCCACCGTATAACACTTGCACTCCCCACCACTATCAGTATGTATAAAAGAGGGTCCCCCAGCACTAGTAAAATCATTCTTCCTCTTGTGCTGTTATACCTCACACCATGGCACACATTAGGAAGCAGACACAACCTCTCAAATTGAAACCTTCTGCTTCGTCTTCGCCCGCCTCTACCACTCCGTCTTCTGCGGTTCCATCCATCCTTCGGACAGCCCTGATGTTAGCTAACATCGTCCCGGAGAACTGTCCACCACTACCTGCTGCGTCAACGACTTACACAAGTCCTTCACCTCTTCCGTCAACTTCTCGTGCTGTTTCTCCAAGTCCTTCACCTCTTCCGTCAACTTCTCGTGCTGTTTCTCCAAGTCCTTTGTCAACGTCTCGTGCTCTTTCTCCAAGTCCTTCTACATCTTCAAGTTGTTCTACATGTTCATCAAAGTCTTCCAAATCGTCTGCTTCTTCATCCTCATCAACATCAAGTTCGAGACCAAGCCAACCAGCCACCCAATCATCTTCTCCAACCAGACCTTCAGTAATCTGCACATATACTTCATCTCCTTCAGAGAAATTTAAACAACTTAAATCTGTACAAAGGATGTGCATGCTTCCTGCACAACAATGTAATTATATATTCAAAAAAGGTGCTAAGAAAGGTGAACGCTGTGTTAAACGTTGTATTTTAAATGAAGAAACGTGCAGTCTTCATTTAAAATTAAACCATGGCGCATCTCCTTCTTCACCACGTGCAACAGTGGTGCCAATTAAAATTCGAATTAACAGGCTTTGTAAAAACAAACGCTACTTCTTTGTTAAAATAAAGGACTTTGCAAAGGTGTTGGTTCAATGTGAAGGTAAACTGTACTATGTAGAGTTACCTAGAGCCATGGACCTCCACGTCAAAAAACCTACCCACAAGGACTATTTAATTCGAAATGATACAGGTATCACTGTGTGGAAATCATTAAAATAATAATATAAATAAAAAGACCAAAAGTTTATTCCAAATTAAATAAAGCATTTTTTCCAAATTAAAAAAAAAGTGTGGACAACCTATTTACAATTTGTAGCATATGCTGCAGAGTGTAAATAAGTTGTCCACACTTTTTTTTGCAATGTTACAACGACCTTGACCTAGATAACGGACTTGGATAATTTACACTAAGTCAAAGATAAACTTAAAAGGAAAAAGGAGAAATATTATACTAAAGTCATTATTCAACAGTAAAGAGGGGAGGGGGTAAGCGGGTATTTAAGCGAGCGATTCGGAATATAATTATTAGTTGTATCATCATGAGCGTCAACAGCAACACATGGGGAAAGGAAATTAACGAAGAGGAGTTGTATGCAATTGCTGAGGCTGCAGAAATGACTGAAGTTTTTAAGATTAATAAGGTTGCGGAGAATGATGCTCAGTCACATCCGCAACAAACTACATCATCGATGCAGTCTACAACGCAGCAACCAAGACCCTATCATGTTATCCTGGAGGAGTATAATGAGGCAATGAGGTACGCCTTTACAAAGTGGTGTGCACAACCGCGTTCTCCTGAACAATGGGAGGAGCACGATGCAGACTTTCGCCTGGTTGGAGACTTAGAACTTGAGCTTCAAAGAGCAAAGGTTGCTCAATAGTGAGAAGATTTATTGTTTACTTTAGAATACAGAGCGGGGAATAGATCAGTTTGCGGTCCAAGTGAGAACCACTTACTGCTCTATTCCCCGTTTTGGTAATTTGTTCAGATGACCTTGGGACTTAGAAAATTTTTGTTTGGTAAAAAACAACATTAAAATATATATATATATCTCCTCCCTAAAACTTGCACTCCCCACCACTTCCATTGGGTATAAAAGAGACACCTTATCGATGATAAAATCAGTCTGCTGCTTGTGTTCGTTCACCTCAGACACCATGGAGCACATCAGAAAACCAACTTCTGCCACCTCTTCTTGTACTGTTTCATCCTCTGCTGTCCCATCGATACTTGTCCAGGCTATGATTTTATCTCACATTCTTCCAGAAACAGGTAGTACGTCACCAAACTCCAACTCGAGATCTCTCAAAGCCAAAAGAAGCAATGCTAGTTCTCGGAAATTGAGAGCGAGAATCGCTGACCGATATAAAATATTAAAAACCATATTACCATCCTCCAATCCGTATGATTCTAAATTATCCACTATAAAAAATACAATAAAGTACATTGCAAACCTTCAATCGCAGCTCCAAGATCCGCTTTAAATTCGCGAAGAAATCTCGAATACCCCTCTACCTTTTGAAGCAGTTTTCCTTAAAGAGGATGAGTTGGCGGATGAACATTTCTTCGCTGAAAACCCTTCAGCCTACAAACAAATCTTCCTCATGGATGAAGATCAGGATGCGTAAGCTTAACAAATTAAAGACTTTTAAAATACAAAGCGGGGAATAGATCAGTTTGCGGACAAAGTGAGATCCGCTTACTGCTCTATTCCCCGTTTTGGCAACAGGATCAAACGACCTTGAGGACTTAGAAAATAATCAATTGGTACAAAAAGAAAAATATTAAAAATCATTATTATTTCTTTACAACAAAATCCCTTCCCTAACCCTATTACTCCCACCACCTACAGCGAGTATAAAGGGGGTCTCCATTGCCGGTAAAGATCATTCTGCTGAAAATGACTGCATCGGCTCCTTCTATCTCTGTAGCAACTCTAGTAGTTAGCAGAAGAGTTGAAAACATCGATCAGCTGCTTGCTGTAAGAAGATTACAAGTATCTTGTCATAGAGGTTGGTTGTGAACTGTACATGTGGAGGCCAACAGGTGAAGTGTATAGTAATGAAAATGAAGCATACAAAACAAACGATAGTAAGAAGTTATTTAAAATTTTTGCTAATATGGTTAGGTTAATCGAAAAGGGATGGATAATCAACATAACGTTCTATATCAAACCAAACCTTTAACTGAATCAAAAAAAAGGAAAAAATTTAAATACAGAGCGGGGAATAGATCAGTTTGCGGTTAAAGTGAGAATCGCCTACTGCTCTATTCCCCGTTTTGGTAATATAATCAGACGGCCTTGACCCACTTACATGATGGGTATTAAAGCGCGATGTTGCAGAGACCGATTATTACAAGAGGGGTTTGTTTTGTGTCTTTATTACACTACACGTTAGGTTAGCGACTTTTTCCCAAACAAGACATTGAACCAGCTATATTCATTGTAAAAGGGTGGGGGTAAACATATATATATAAGGCAGTCGGCTTCGGAGTATAGTTATTGTTCAGCTATGGATAGCCCAGGAGGATCGTCTAACTTCGATGTTAAAGGAAAGGAGGCGAATGATAGAGAGAAAAGAAGGTGTGCTAGAGAGAGAAAAAGGATTGCAATATTGAATGAAGCCTATAATTTATTACGAACAAAATTACCTTTT
Source organism: Allygus modestus (assembly GCA_963675035.1). Lineage (NCBI taxonomy): Eukaryota > Metazoa > Arthropoda > Insecta > Hemiptera > Cicadellidae > Allygus > Allygus modestus. Next base: position 34,954,284 of record OY776115.1, read on the forward strand.
CTCGAACCGAACGCTTCAAGACTTTCTACTATAAAACACGCCATAAAATATATTGATATGTTGGAAATGTTATCACAAAATACATCGTTTCAACTGCCTGAAGAATTGCTAACGATGGAAATTGATCAACTTTCTTCAACTAACTAAGAGACTTTGGAAATACTGAACAGCGGAAGACAGAACGGGGAATAGATCAGTTTGTGGTTAAAGTAAGAATCACTTACTGCTCTATTCCCCGTTCTGGTAATAGGTTAAGGCGACCTTGACCTACTTACAGGACTTAATCATTTGTGTTACAATAATACCTCTTCCCTATTACTTTTTCCTACCACTTGCACTTTCATCACTTACCCCCACCACCACCGGAATCGGGGTATAAAAGGTGGTTTTGTATTAGTGGTAACATCAGTCTGCTACTTGGAATCATGTCGCCCAGAGATAACATTTTCCCTTCTAAGAAGACTATACTGGAAATGATTAAAAATATTCCAGTAAATATAAACGAAGATGAAGACGAAGACGATTCAGAGATGGAAGATGAACTGTTTAGTGATCTTGAACTACTAAGTGAGTTTGCTAGCAGTGAACCATATGCTGGAGAGATGGAGCTGTTGGAGTTGTTGACTGACGACGACGACGATGATGATAATGAACCAGAATGTCATCATCAGTTGCTCTGTTTGGAGGAAATGGACCTTGTTGATAGTGGAACCCCTCCAAGCAGTATTAATATCGATGACGTAGTTTTAGATCCGGTCACAGGGAACTTTTGTGTTCGTCGTCGGTTATTTAGTGATATGAGCTCATCGGAAGAATCTGAATAAATTTTTGTTGTCTTCAAATAGTTTACTTTAAATACAAAGCGGGGAATAGATCAGTTTGTGGTTATAGTGAGAATCACTTACTGCTCTATTCCCCGTTTTGGCAAATTTGTTCAATGACCTTGACCTAAATACAGAAATTTGTAGCCTCCAGCTACAATAGTAAATATAAAATGCAAAAACAAAAACAAATAGTAAACTTAACGTACCCCCACCACTTTTGCTAGGGTATAAATAGAAGGGCATTTGCAGTGTTGTTCATTATTGCCTTGACCCTTGTGGAGATCGCACCTACATTATGCATCGCTGCGATATTTGCAAGTCTTCATTTAAGGATGAATTTATTTTAATGATTCATAAAGAATTAAAACATAACAACAACCAAGATGAAAAGTATGAAGAAGAAGAATTGAAAGAAATAGATCGAATGTTAGCTCAACACCAACATTCCAGACCAAGTGTTATTCAATATGCATCATCATCATCGACTTCTACGCCTGCTATGTCTACACTTCACCGTCCTTCAACATCATCATCTGCATCGACTTCTACGCCTGCTCTGTCTACACTACATCGTCCTTCAACATCATCAGCTGCATCGACTTCTACGCATGCTCTGTCTACACTTCACCGTCCTTCAGCATCAACAGCAGTAAATGTAAAACTACATGCCCGAGCACTTCCGGGTAATGTAGTAACCCACTTCAAAATTGACAACGCAAAATTACAACTCGAAGAATTTTTAAATAACGCAAAAGGATTGGTAATCAACACTTTGCAAAATGAATTAAAAAGATTAAATTTTATCAAATTTGGACTATTAATGGATGCTTTATTTACAAACATTCAAAATGAAACTTCACCGAGAGGGTTTTTAACAAAAAACCGAACTATTATGTTTTCGTCAGATATTGATTCAATCGTATCTGAATGTTTTGAAGAGCTAATGACAAAAATACAAGAACATGAAGGAAGAGGCTCAGGATGGAGTTTGTTAAGCATCACAGGGCTAGACTTAAGAGTACACAAACACGGTTATGGAATTCGTGGCAGTAGCTATATCCCTTTACCAAAAAAGATTAGTGATACCAAATCCTGCATCAATGTACAAAATCAAGATACTGAATGTTTTAAATATGCCATGTTGGTCAAATATGTAACAGACAATCCGATAAGACCAAGTCACAAATATGAAGAAGTACAACATAGATATAATTTTCAAGGGATGACTTACCCTGTTGCTATAACAGACGTTTTAAAATTTGAAAAACAAAATCCTTCAGCTTCTATCAACCTATTTGGATTGGATTCGTCAAACAATGTGTACCCCTTGCGTATAACACCAAATGAGCGCAGAGATCATACCGATTTGTTATTGATAACTAAAGGTGATATTTCACACTTTGTGTATATCAAACAATTTGAAAGTCTTGTTTCTAAACAATTATCCAAACATGAAAAAAAGATGACAATTTGCAAAAGATGTTTTTGTCACGTAAACAAAGAACTAATAAGGGGAGGATCAGATTGGCTTGTAGAACACCAACGGCTATGTAATGAAAACTATGAAGTAAGAATTAAATTGCCGCATCCTAGCAGAGCTCAGATAAAATTTGACAAAGTAATCCAACAATACCGTTTACCTGTTGTTGTGTATGCTGATTTTGAGGCGTCTTTACTTCCGCTCGAACATCAAGAAGAAAACGTAACAAGAAGAAGCAAATACCAGCAGCACACACCAAACAGCTACTGTTTGATGATAAAATCAACACTGTCTGAAGAACATTTGCGAAGATATGAATTAACAACAACACCGAAGATATATCGCGGTGAAGAAGCAGCTCGAAACTTCGTCGATGACTTATATATCATAGCTGGGAAAGTTGAAGAAATGTACAGAAATGTGGTACCGATGATTCCTATGAATGAAGATGAAATTCAACGACACGACTCAGCAACAACATGTTATTTGTGTATTAACACTTTTACACTGACCAACAGTAAAGTGCGAGACCATGACCATCTAACAGGAGCTTACAGAGGTGCAGCCTGTAACTCTTGCAATTTAAACTATAAACTTCCAAACTTTATCCCCATTGTTTTACATAATCTTAGTGGATACGACTCCCACTTTATAATCCCAGAATTGGGCAGAGATAATGGAGAAATAGATGTCTTGGCAACAACCATGGAAAAATTTATAAGCTTCTCTAAAAAAGTTGGTAAAATAAAACTAAGATTTGTTGATTCATTCAGATTTATGCCTTTTAGCCTTGCAAAATTAACTAAAAATTTAAGAAGACAAGATTTGATTGAAACAAGTAAAATTGTGCCTAATGATAAAATGGATTTAGCTCTTCGAAAAGGAGTCTTCCCCTATGATTACATTGACGGACTGAATAGATTTGATGAAACATCACTTCCTACACCAGATAAATTCAAAAACAAACTTAATGATGAAGAAATAGAACCTGAAGATTATCAACATGCACTTCGAGTATGGAACGAGATGAATATGGAGACCTTAGGGGATTACTCAGACTTTTATGTCAAACTAGATGTGACCCTTCTTTGTGATGTGATTGAAGAATTTCGAAACACCTGTTTTGCCGCATATGGATTGGACCCTTTACATTCGTATACTTCTCCAGGATTAGCTTGGCAAGCTATGTTAAAAGAAACAAAATGCAAACTCCAACTTTTAACAGATATTGACATGGTTTTAATGATTGAAGCAGGTGTAAGAGGTGGATTGGTTCAAAGTGTTACCAGACATGTTAAGGCCAACAACAAATACCTTCCTAATTACGACGAAACTAAACCAACAACCTATTTGGGATATTTCGATGCAAACAACTTATACGGATGGGCTATGTCAAACCCACTTCCATATGATAATTTCAAATGGGTTAACCCCGACTCTATTGGCGATATTTCACAAATTCCAAAACATGGTGACACTGGATATATTTTAGATTGCGATTTTGAATACCCGGAACATTTACACGATCTCCATTACGACCTCCCACTCCTCGCTAAAACAGAAGTTTCTCCAACTGGAAAACACCCTAAATTAATGATGACTCTAAATAATAAACAGCGCTACGTGGCTCACTTTTGGGTAGTCCAACAAGCCATCGAATTAGGACTACGTATTACAAAAATTAATAGAGTTTTGGAATTTTCTCAGTCATGTTGGTTAAAACCTTACATTGATTCAAACACCACCAGAAGAGCAGCCGCTACATCAGAATTTCAAAAAGACTTTTTTAAATTAATGAATAATGCGATATTTGGAAAAACATTGGAAAACAAAAGAAGACACAAAAATGTTAAACTTGTTACTGACGCAAAAAAGCTACAGAAACTCGTACAGCAGCCAAACTTTGGAACATCTATAATTATTAATGAAAGACTTGTAGCAGTGTCTATGAAGAAGACGAGTGTGAAGATGGATCGTCCTTTATATATAGGCATGTCAATCTTGGACATCTCAAAAACACACATGTACGATTTTCATTATAACAAAATGGTTGCCTTCTATGGAAGAGAGAACATTGGCATTAGCTACATGGATACAGACGCTTTTGTGTATTGGATTATTACAAATGATATGTATCAAGATCTTCGTACATTTGTTTACAAAAACGAATTCGATTTTTCTGACTACCCAAAGACCCATCCTAACTACGACCAAGACAAAAACAAAAAAGTACTGGGCAAATTTAAAGATGAAGCAAATGGAGTTCTACTTGAAGAGATTGTTGCACTTATGTCAAAACTGTATTCCTTAAAACTATATGATGAAAAAGAAGACGAGAAGAATAGCTATATTAAGAAAGCTAAAGGTGTAAAGAAATTATATTTAGAAAAGAAAGTTATTTTTGATCAATACAAGCAATGTTTATTTGAAGATAAAGTCATTACAGCTAAATTCAATACAATTAGAAGTTTTAACCATCAGATATACAGCCTAACAGAAGTTAAAAAAGCACTTTCTTCCAATGATGATAAACGACACATTCTTCCAGACAACATCCACACTTTACCATTCGGCCACTACTCCCTCAACCCTATTGACGAGTAACCTTTTCATCGTCCTAGATCCTTTATCCTTTTCCTTTCCGTAAAAAAGGGGAAACACAGCAATGTTAAGCTGTGTTTCCCCTTTTTTACACAAGTTTTGAATGACCTTGAACTATATGTATATATAAGGAGATTTATACCAACGAATATTTAATACCATATCAGCTGCCTTCGTGAAACCATCATGTCAGACCTGAAGGAGAAGATTATTAATGAACTACACAAACCTGCAAGAATAAAGTTTCCAAGAAGAAATACTGTTATAAAAGGGATAAATGATCTATATCAAGCGGATCTAATTGAAATGCGACCGCATAGCAGAATAAACAAAGGATTTAAATATATACTCACAATTATTAATTGTTTTACAAAAGTTGCAGACGCTTTGCCTCTAAAGGACAAGACTGGTAAAAGTGTAACAGAAGCCATGGAAATAGCCATAAAAAGAGATAAAAACAAAATTAAACATTTACAAACTGATGATGGAACAGAATACTTTAATACAAACTTTGCACAGTTAATGAATAAATATAAAATAAATCATTATTCTACAAATTCAGAGAAAAAAGCAGCTATTGTAGAAAGATTCAATAGAACCTTGAAAGGAGCACTGTATAAACAATTTTCAAAAAGAGGTTCTTACGTATGGTATGATGTTTTACCACAATTAATAAATGATTATAACAACAGGTTTCATAGAACTATTGGTATGAAACCTAACAAAGTAAATAGAAGAAATGCAAAAGATGTATTAAAACGCATAAAGAAAAATACAAAGCCTAAAGTAGAAAAAATGCAGCCAAGAAAATTTAATGTAAGTGATAAAGTACGGATTAGTAAATATAAGGGAGTGTTTACCAAGAAATACCTTCCCAATTGGACGAATGAAGTTTTTACAGTGTATAAAGTGCAACCGACTGTACCTGAAACGTATATTCTAAAAGATAACAAAGGAGATTTGTTGCAAGGTGCATTTTATGGACATGAAATGTTAAAGTCAACAGTAGGTGATGTATATCTTGTTGAAAAAGTGTTACAAAGAAAAAAGGACGCAGTTAAAGTGCGGTGGTTAGGGTTTAACAAAACTGAGGATTCATGGATACCTATAAAGGACTTGGTTTAATGCAAGCAACTCATTTCATCGTTAACCTTTGAGCAGGATGGAGATTATTCACCATAAAGATCGATTCAATATTAATAACATAGATGATTTAACTGTGGATAACGTTAAAATCAACAATGGTAAACACGGCAGTTTACTTCCAAACACTGTTCGATGTATAGTAAGTGGCCCCTCAAACTGCGGAAAGACCAATGTTGTCTTTAATTTGATCACTAATCCGCAGGGATTAAGGTTTAATAACCTATATATTTTTTCAAAGTCTCTACATCAACCAAAGTATCAATTGCTGGATAAAATCCTATCTGATGTGTCTGATGTTAATTTTTACAAATTTAACGCTAGTGATAGCATTATGCAACCAAACGAAGCGAAACCGTATTCTGTATTTATATTTGACGATGTATCTTGTGAAAATCAGGATACTATTAGAAACTACTTTGCCATGGGAAGACATAATAACATCGACAGCATATATATAGGACAAACTTATAGCAAAATCCCAAAACAACTTATCAGAGATAATGCAAATATTCTAATTGTATTCAAACAAGATGATACTAACCTAAAACATATATATAACGACCATGTGAATGCGGATATGCCATTTGAAAAGTTTAAAGAGCTTTGCGGAAAAGCATGGGCGGAAAATTATGGATTTTTGGTTATTATGAAAGATCAAGCTATAAAAGATGGTCGTTATAGAATAGGTTTTGATAAATTCGTTTTAATACACTGATTAGCGGTATTACTGTACAAGTCGTCAAGGTGTGAAGATGGTTAACCAGGAAAAGCTATTAAAGGAAATAAAATCACTTAGTGATTCTATTAGACAAAAAAACCGAGCTTTAAAATCAGGTATAAATGAAAGAGAGCAATTTTTAGAAACAACATTCAAACCTGTTACTGAACCTTTAAAGCGATTAGCACAAAATATGGAAAAACCTTCAATTCGCTTCGAAGGAGACAAAATGCTACCAATTTCCAAATATGAAGAAGAATTTCAGAATGATGAAAGTTCTGACCAGTTACAAACATCTGAAGAAAGCGACGAGTATGAAGAAAGCGGAGATATAGGAGATTTAAGGGAAAAGAACATTGCAGGAGATACAAGTACAGAAGATACAAGTGCGGAAGATACAAGAGCAGAAGAAGAGGATATCAACCCATCCAACTTAAGCAAATTAGGCACAGATATTATGTTTAAAGGAACACTTGGAAGAAAATATACATTAAAAATGTTACATGGCACACATGCTAATCGAAATTATCATACATATGGAGCTAGAATAGAGGATAAAGGATTAATGGTTGGAGATAGAAAGTTAGATATAAACGAAAATGATGATATAGTTATTGGTGATAAGAAATATAAAGGTACAACAGGTTTGTTTGAACTCATCTTTAAAAATAATCCTGGTAAATATACTAAAAAGGATTTACAATTGTTTAAAAATATACTAGAGTATACAAATGCACATAGAAAAAAATATTCCAAAGACCTACCTATTCATAGAAACAGGTCAATAAAATACACAAACATTATATCTAGTCTTTTCCCCTCGAAATCAAATAAAGCTCCAATTAAAAGAAGAGCTTTATCTTCTGCTGAATTAAATGTTTTGCATAAAAAAAGAAAAACAACTGATCCTACTACATCTGGAAGGGGATTATTAAAAATTTGTATAAAACCAATATAATATATTACAACGATATAAATAAGTTAGTTGATCGAATGAGGTTATTACATGAAGCTATGGAAGCCGGGCACACTGGTTTAGAAAACGAATGGGTAGCTTTGGTTGATGAACTGCGAAAACGAGAAATAATTGTTCAGTAGACGTATATATATATATATATATATATATATATATATATATATATATAGTAAGAACCTAAACGATAGCGATTCAGTTACATCATGAGTGTGGACAAGTTTGGACGGTATTCCGAGTTTGGAGTAAAATCTGGATATAGTGAAAAAAGAGCTGGGTTTCCGTTAACACCTGATGGTAATTATAATTTTGAAGGAAAAGTAATTCAAAATGTTGGTGATCCGCTTTTGTCTTCTGATGCGGTTACGGTACAATATATGGATAAAAGAACCCCGATTGTACACGAAGAACATTGGGGATTTTCCGGTAAAAGGTTAAGCAATATAAAACATCCCATTTATGATGGTGAAGCAGTAAATTTAGCGACTTTAAAATTGTTAACGATTTACAAAAAGAATGAAACTGATACAAGCTATGATGTAAAAAAATTAAAATTGTCAAATGTAGGTGATTGTGAGCAGGATGGAGACGCTGTAAATAAGAAAATATTTGATATAGTACACAAGAAATGGACTACAGAATATGAAAAACATATGGAAAGGTTTGGTGCAGCTTTATTTAATTATATCCATCGGGCTTCAGGAAGAGCTGTAGCTTCAGATGTTGACAGCCACAATTATTTAGACTGGAAAAAGATACACAATCCAGAAAAACCTAATCAATTAGATAAACCGTCTGAGCCTTCTAAAGTCAAGACATTAGGAAAGGGGGATAAAGTGAATGTAATTAATGAACCAACAGAAAACGATGAAGATTATATAAGAGAAAAAAGAATTTAAATACCCATGATAAGGGATAAAGCATCAGTCATATTCGAGAGATAATACAGAGAGGATGATGGAATCCAATATTACTGCGTGGAGTTTAATATCTCAAGAGCCGAGATTTCCCCAAGGAGTGCTGACAGATGGTTTTGTTCAACGGTTTGATAGATATATGGATTGGGAACAACTTTCCATACACTACCTCTTCACAATGACTATGTTAAGAATTTATTTTCACAGAGTTAACTGGATTCATATTTTACAAAGACAACAGTTTTCAGAAGACTTCCTTGTAGAGATGACATCAAATTTTAATAACTGTTGGGAAGTAATAAGTAAATATCAAAATCTCTCTGAAAATTACATTGACAATTTTAAAGATAAACTAGACTGGAATGTGTTATTTAATTACCAACGATTAAGTGGCAAGTTTCTAAGGGAACATGACAACTATTTAGATTTTATTCATTTTACCGAAAACGACGATACCATCACCAGCGGAGAAACATTTAAAACATCTTCAATTAAACCTTATTTCTATTTTTACTACTTTTATTTATTATGTCTACATTTAATTAATTAATCCATTTCTATATAATAAATGGATTTTAAACAGTATATATAATACAAGAAGCCAAGACTAATATTACATTCATTGTAAAACATTTATAGAGTGCACCTACTGATTGTAAGTTTGGCTATAAATAGTCATGCCGAGGGCTAAACGCATCAGTCATAATCGAGAGAGATTACAGAGAGGAAGGGGAATAGCATCAACAGCATTTTCTCTATTAAGTAAACCGGTTGGAGCTATAGTTAACAAGGCGATTGATTTATTACCTGTGGAATTACATTTACCTGGAGGATATCAATATTGTGGTCCTGGAACCAAATTAGAGAAACGGCTTGCTAGAGGAGATCCTGGAATAAATAAGCTTGATCAGGCCTGTAAACAGCACGATATAGCGTATTCCAAATTTGATGATACAAAAAATAGATCAATAGCGGATAGAGCACTTTCTGAGAAAGCTTGGCAAAGAGTAAAATCTAGTGACGCGAGTATTGGTGAAAAAGCAGCGTCTTTAGCAGTAACAGCAGCAATGAAAGCAAAAACTACGTTTGGAGGAGGAAAGAGAAGAAGGCGTGGGAAAAGACCCGCTAAGAAACAAGGAGGTAATATCAGAAGAAAACGTCGATCTACTAGTGGTAAAGGTAAAAAGAAACCAACAATATGGTCAATGATAAAAAAGGGAGGAGGACTATACCTAAGACCGTATCGTGTGTATTAAATAAGAAAGAGCAATTAATAATTAAAAACAAAGAATTAACCAATGAAGAACTGATTACATATGCTTCTTGTTTGAAAATCCCATTTTTTAGAGGAGTATTTATGAAAGATGAATTACCGGTTAAAATGTGGAAAAATGAGACTGGTATAGTAAATTTGGATAATAGTGAAGGATTAGGCACTCATTGGGTGTGTTACAAGAAACTTGGTGAAACGATTTATTATTTCGACAGTTTTGGAAACCTTCCACCACCGAAAGAACTTCAACAATACTTTCGTGCGGCAGAAAATGTTTTTTACAATTATACAAGAAAACAACCTGATGATACATCCATTTGCGGTCATTTATGTTTAGACTTTTTAGCTAAAAGTGTTAGTCAACTTTAAGATGTCTTCGTATACAGTGTCATTAACCGGTAACTCATGTACTTTGCGCAGTATTCTGTTTCCAGCGCTACGTTTGCAAAAAGGAAGACTATGGGAAGCCGCATTATTGGATTTAACAACATATAACTCTATTCCAAACGTTAGTGAAGGAATTAATAACAAAATACATTATTACAAGACAAAAGATAATAAAGGAAAATATTCAGCTTTGGAAGAATTCAGTTTACCAACAGGAGCTTATGAAATTGATAATATAAATGAAGTTATACAAAAACATATGGGAAAAGAAAATATAACGATAAAAGGCAATAACAATACAATGAAAGCCGAAATTACTTCTAAGTATTATATTGATTTTGGCCAAGAACGTTCAATTGGTAGTTTATTGGGGTTTTCTAAGGAAACAAAGGTATTAGAACCTAATACAACTCATTCTGGGAATAGAACTGTGACGATCATCAAAGTAAACAGCATAGACATTACATGTAACATTATACAAGGATCCTACAGAGATGGAGAAAATCGGCATATATTACACACATTCTACCCATCAGTCGCACCGGGTTTCAAGATAGTAGAAAAGCCTCAAAACCTTGTGTACCTACCGTTAAACACCAGTTTCATTTCAGACATCGTGCTGAACATAGTGGATCAAGACGGAAACCTTATTGACTTTCGAGGAGAAGCTATTACTGTAAGAATACATATAAAATCATCCGCTTAGATAATGGGGTTATCATTTAAAAAGAGAGAGCCAACCAGCAAAGAGGTCAGTAGCTCATCAGCTGTAGAAGGATTAACAAGTGACAACATTCGTTTTCTAGAAGAAATTGGATTAAAGGTCATTAACAATGGATATACTGGATATAGCGCAGGGCCCAACATTCGACGAGACCTTATGGGAAAAGGAATATCACACGCACAACCCTTACGCTTCGTCCAAATTAAACAATAACGATGAAATTAGGATTCCTATACAACAACAAGACATTTATACTCTTCCATGCGAAAGTTATTTATATATTGAAGGAAAAGTAACAAAAGCTGACGGTACTGTTGGAACCACTGTTCCGTTCATAAATAATCCTATGGCATTTTTGTTTGACGAGATTAGATATGAAATTTCAGGAGTTACAGTCGATTCAACAAAAAAGGTTGGAATTTCCAGTACATTAAAAGGATTAGCGTCTTTAACACCAAATGAGAAGAATCTGTTAGCTGTTGCAGGATGGGTTGCACCAGACAAAAGTATAATTACTCCTGACGCTTCGGGAAACTTTGATTTTTACGTACCTTTAAGATTACTTTTAGGATTTGCTGAAGATTACAGAAGAATAATAATAAATGTAAAACAAGAACTAGTTTTATTAAGGTCATCAAACGATAATGATATTATTAAAGCATCTGCTGGAACAACTGAAGCCAATTTAGACTGGAAACTAACATTAGACAAGATTGTTTGGAGAGTACCACATGTGCGACTAAATGATGAACACAGGATTACATTATTAAGAAAGTTAAAATCAGATCGAGACATTGTAATGCCATTCAGAAGCTGGGAGTTTCATGAATACCCCGTTTTACCTTCAACACAACGGCATACATGGACTGTAAAAACTTCTACTCATTTGGAAAAAGCGAGATATGTAATCTTTGGATTACAAACAAAGAAAAAAAGTATATTAACTGAAAATGCTGGTGAATTTGACCATTGTAAATTAACAAACTGTAAAGTGTTCCTGAATTCACAATTCTTTCCCTACGACAACTTTAATATCTCTTTTGATAAAAAAAGGTACAGTGTTTTATACGATATGTACGCTAGGTTCCAAAATTCATATTACGGCAAAACAAACACACCTCTACTATCTCCCGTACAGTTTGAATCGAAAGCTCCGATTGTTGTAATTGATTGCTCCAAACAAAACGAATCTGTAAAATCGTCTAGTGTTGATATAAAGATAGAAATGGAATTTCAAGAAAACGTACCTGCAAATACATCTGCGTATTGTTTAATTTTGCACGATAAAATTGTTACATACACACCGTTGACTGGTATCGTAAAGACGGTATTGTAAAACGTTGTACCACCACCGGCACCGCCACTGTCGCTAACCTATAAATAGCGGAGCAACAATGCAGGTCTTCAGTTGATCGTCTATCGTCGCATGGGCAACATCTTCTACAAAATGAGTTCTCCATCTGTTGTACAAGGTGATGCAGAAATAGCACCGTTATTGGAACGTGATAATACCAGCGAAGCAGAAATTATCAAGGAAATAACTGCATTTTTAAAGTTTGGTAAAAGAGATAGAGAGGAGGAAAGTAATGCAGACCCATCAAAGGTAGTACCAAAAAGGAAGAAGAAAGTTGAAGAAAATATTCCTCCTCACATTTTAACTGAAGTGTTTTTGCGAATCTTTTACCCCATCTCAGCATGCATCAGTAAAAGTGTATCAGTTGGATTGATAAAGTCATTGGATTATTCCCCTACAGTAATTCTACACCATGGAACAAAAAAGGTTTTATTTTCGCAAAATGCTTGGGAGTCATTTTTGAAACATGTACATTTAATAGAATGTTATTTAACTAACAGTTTGTGTGGAAGAAAAACACATATTCGACTTTTGGATTGTGACAATGAAATCGATATTGTTAAACATCGCGGACAACTACAAGTGCGAATTAGAGACTTGACTCAACATGAAAATAAGATTCTACTGTCACGTGAAGAATTCTACGTTTTAAACTACGCAACAGAACCTATTACAAGGTACATGAGACAGTTGGTATTTGCAAGCGCTATTATTAAAGAATATTTGGTCGATACTTTGGAAAAACAACCTGATAGCACCATCGTGTACGGACCTGTGGATACATCTATTTTTAATAGAATACCTCATGAAGTTTGCATGTGGAGAAAGTTAAAGGATTTTGAACCACTTGTAGAAATCGCTACAGAAGCTACAGAAGAAACAACAGAGGAAGAAGAAACGGAGAAAAAAGAAGATGAAGAAAACGAAGAATGAAGAAACACGAGAAGAGGAAGTTAAAAAAGACTAAAGTTTAACTTAGTAAAGAAGAACACACGTGGGGTAGGCCTATTGGGGACGGTGCCCACGTTAAATATACACCAACGCGCCTGCAACTGTACGGCCTGGTATTTAACCTACCGTGGTGTGGAAAACAGTTTAGTTGATCGTTAGGTGTCATGATGAGCGGAGGGGATGAAGAAGTGAGTGTAAAGCCTTGTGTAATAGAATTTCAAGCATTTCGAAATAATGATGATAGGTTTATTATCAAGGAATTAGTAATTTTAGACTTGCTTACATTTGTAGTTTACCCATTCACGTTTGAAGCTCCTTTTTCTTTTAACAACCTTAACACCAAAGCAAAAAGTACAAACAAATGGATAACAAACTACTTTCATCACATACATTGGTATGAAGGATTTATAAGCTACAGTAATCTGCACAGTATTATGTTTAACTTTTGCAAACAATATTCACATATATACACAAGAGGATTAGAAAAAAGGAACTGGATACAAAAGTACACGCACGGTGATGTTTTCGATATAACTATCGGTAAGGACTTTAACATTAATCTCGGTAATATTTGTGTTGCTGCAAAAGATCCTAAACACGGACAATCAAACTGCGCATTGCACAACGCATATCGTTTGGCTGCTTACTTGGAACAAACGCAGAAATGTGGTGGGGGTAGCAAAGAACCGGAATGTGGTGGGGGTAGCGGGGCCTATAAATACGAGGATCCAACACCGCTCCGGCACGAGTATTATTCGAGACTCCGAAGAGGCAACATCACAGAAGACATCGCAACCACCACTGACGAAGATGGCATCACAACAGTTTCTACAAACACTGGTTGATCAATTCAACACTCATTCAAAATCCGACCTTCTGCTAACTAAAAAGTGTTCAGAATTAAAAGAACAAAAACACTACATTATTCATAACATCAAGAAAGTGGAAACCACACATGGAGAAGCAATTCTAGTTTCATTGAGCGAAGCACCTTTAACTTCAGGAGATGAGCCGAAGTTTCAAGTATTTCTTCCAAAACGATTTGTTCAACTGCTACAGAATGAAGATTTGCGAGATATTCAACCGGGGACGTTGTATTTGGTATCACACGGTGTAAGCGGCAACAACTCAACGGAACTCACTCTGCACATCATGCATCCTTGTACATAATGTCTCTGTTTGTATTTCTCTGTTTGTATTTTATTGTTTGTATTTCTAGTCATCAATGTTAAACTTAAGTTTATTGTATTGTAAAATGTTTGTTTAATAAAGAAAAGAAAAATAAAAAAAAATAAAAAAAATATGAAAAAAAAAAATAAAGAAAACAGCAACACAGCAGTATATTATTTTATATACTGCTGTGTTGCTTTTTTTAAAATTCGAATGGGTGACCTTGAACTTTCATTCAGGGTTAACTTATGAAGAGGTATAAAAGAGAGGGAGCAGTGAAGTTAGTCTCAGTCTTGTCTAACACACGCTGCAGCTAACATGTCGGTGCCACCTATGAACAATTTATTTTTCGATAACAATTTGAAGACATATTGTTGCGAGTTACAATGTTTTAAAATACCAGGCGATCAAGTTGACGGGAAAGCTTGTCGTAAGTGCAAGTGTTTTAGCTATTGCATATGTAGATGTAAAACGTATCAAATGAACCGACAAGATAAAATACAAGAATTACGCCGAAGGATTGCATTACTGTGGCGGCGAATGTAGTAGCAACCATCTGCCTCGCACCAGCTGCCACCTGCCGCCTGCCATCTGCCGCCCGCCATCTGCTCCGCCCCACCACACTTTTACCCCCACCATTTTGTTTGATACCAAAACGCTAGCTAGCGAATAGTCAGTACACCTCCGGCTCTCGACTGGTGAACATCGAGTGCTCTTCACAAACGTAAAACATTATATTAAAATGTCCATTAAAATTAGGTGTATTCATTATGACTCTATTCATCTTGCGACTTACCAAGACCTCGAGGTGTTTAGTGAAGAGTTAAGACTTCTTATTGCGTCCGGTTACGATTTATCTTTGGAACTTTACGCATCAAAAAACAACATGGACTCTGCGCAGGGATCGAAGTATCTACCGTCTTTCTTCAGAAAGCGAAGTGATGGCCGCAACTCGTCCGGATCAACAACATCGATGACAACGAACAACGGGGAACTATTGTAAACATGAATTATTGTAAATAAAGTAATATTTGTAATAGTACTACCTCGCACTCGTATCATTCGATTGTTTCATTCGATATTTATTCGATATTTATTATCGATTAACTATCGAATCACAATCGGATTTTACGCGTGCGAGGTAGTACTTTTTTAAAATTACCTCCCCGTGACCTTGAACTTTAACCTTTCACTCATTACGTCACAAAACCGCCTACGTCACTGGCTCAGCCTCAGATGACGTATTTAATGACGCAGCGCTTCCGGAAGCAATTAATCAAGTGAGCCAGCACCGGCAAACCCCCACTACTACTGTTACATGAATGAATTGATTATTGAAGTATAAAGGCCCACATGGCTTAACATTTTAATGTAATATAATGTGACAATGTTTAATTTGGAAAGGTTTAAGGGTAATTATTTTGATGCGTAATTGATGGATGAAATGTAAAGGACTAAACTATTAATAAAGTGAATTGAGTAAACCTTTAATGGTAGATTAACGGCTACATGCCCAACAATGTAAATTAAATGTTAAATATCGAGTTAAGGGTGTGTATTCATATGGAAGGTGTGGACTGTGACGTATAAGTTGCCTTAAAGAACTTTGGCCATGCCAGAACAGAGTGATTATTATTAATGATTTGTTAGCTTAAGAGAGTATTGATTTATATTGTGTTTGTCATTTCAGTTGTATTTTATAAATAGGAGTTAGGGCACAGAGGCCTCTATTTAAAGGGTTGTCACGAATATTCATCATTACATAATAAGAAGGAAATAATCATCTGATTTATGAATATTAAAAGGTATATGTTATTACAGACGCTGGTGTCATTTCAATCAATTTCCTGGTTTCCATCTCACTAAGCTAAGCGAGTTATGATTCAAACTTAAGAGAGAAAGAAATAATCTTACATTGCTTTATTACTGACTGCAACACAACCATTGTATTACGGGTTTTTATTGAAATATCCAGAGTTTACTGCTTATTAGCATTTATAAAACTAAAGTGTAATTAAAAACCTACCAATTTATAGATATAAGATATTTTGTAAAAATATACAGTTCATTTATTAACATTTTCATCCATATTCTATGTAACTACGTTGTTACATAAAAATCTTCAGACTGGAAAATGTAAAAGAATTTTTAGAGAAAGCATAAAAAGTCAAAAAAAATTGGAAACACAAGACCGTGAGACATTTTCTCCAAGGACGATATCCACACCCAGTGATTGTAGCACTTGCCTTTACAAAGACGTGTCCTGATGATTAAACACCTCCTTTGTTTATTTTCCATTCGCACTCATTGTGTTCTCTGTTCTAATTTTATTAGCACAAGTGTGAATATAAAGACAATTAAATTTATTTAAAGGAAAGCCTGGTAAGCATGGATTTTTATATATTTAATTCTATAGCTATGCCCATATTTTATTATTATTATAGTTAGTAAATGTTTAGATAGATAAATAGCCACACGTTTGTGCCTACTACAATAACCGGCCTTGTGTATATATTTGCTGTCTTGTATGTAAGCACAGTATAGATGTAAATATATTTTGTAGTGTTGTGAGACGTAGTTTATTTTCTCTTGGAATAAGCATTAAAACTTCTTTTAATGGTTAAATCTTTTTAAATGTTATTTAAAGTGGTATTTTAAACTCATTTTTCATCTAAAACTCAAATAGTTACGATCGTAAGAAATGCAGTACAGTGCTTTAAATAATTCCATATTTTTATTGAGAAAAATATTGAATGGGAATTTCTTTATTTACGTTAAACACCACTTTAAATACACCTCTATAGTATATTTTCAAGATGGCAGGTTCAATGTTTGTATATATACGTAAACATAATACCCCCCCACCAACGGTTAAAATATTAAATCCTATTCATGGAACACTACTATTCGTTTAATTTAAACTTCGTTAATTTTAAATGCACGGCGAACATTCTAATTCTGAAAGTCTACAGATAATATAAGAAAGCTGCTTCGGCAATCAGATTCTACAAAGTGAAACTCTCTTTAAAATGGTATATATTATCTCTCACCGCTATCCAGAAAATGATAACTATAAAGTTGTCAGCTTGACTAAACGGTATTCAAACCGTGCCTCATATGATTGTATTTTACATCATTATATATCATTATATATTTTAAATCAACCTGATACCTATTCACCTGTAATCACTAAAAATTTATTTTTCAGCTACTAGTCATCAAATTATAATCATTTGAATTTTATATACTGTTGGAAACGTTGTTACAAATTTTAAAAATATAAAATTGAAAACTTAGTAATCTAGAAACTGTACTGGAAATTGTGAAAATCAAAGTGTCTATTCAATGATCTACTTATTCTATAATAGGGTGGTATAATATTACATCCAATGTACGGTAAAAAAGTATGGCGGATATTTAAGTTCAAAAATAATTGTTTCATCCTTACATTTGCAGTGTCTTTTATACAGAGATATTGTTTAAAAAAATATAAGTCATTAATAAGACTTTAGAAAGCCTTAAAATGTAAACAAATGTCATGTTGTACGCTACGATGGCAGATCCGTTCTTGCTTACCGAAGAACACGCCTCACGGCACGACGTCAATATTGGTTGTTGGGTTGTGGAAAGGATTTTGCAGAGATCCACAAGACGTCTCCGATAATTATGTTATCACCTAACACACTCTTAGTTGTTTTGATCGAAGAAAGTTAATGATACTCTTTATACTTTTAGAATTTCAAAATAATTATTTTCTTCAGTTGTTTTACTTTAAAAATCAGCTTTTTTTTATGTGAAAAGTTTTTAGAATATAGATTTTGTCCTCTTAAATGTAAAACTTTAACCTTAGTCAAATTGTTTATGTATTTGTTATAAACCATTTAAGGATGAAAAATAAGTATTTTTATTAAGTATACACAGTAGAGGTTATTCTTTAAATACAAAATGTGTCTCCCAATATTCGAAACTGATTATTATAACTGAATTATTAGGAAAAAACATTGTTATATAAATGTTGGGCTTTAAAATGATGTACAACATGACTTATCTTAATGATTGAAAATACAAAAATGTGTAATAGTGGCCGTCCCTTTTCAGAACCCTGTAAGTAAAAGATGTGAAGCATATTAGCAGCTATAAACGCACACTACCGCTATTACTCAGGGTGGATTTAATGGGGACTAACAATAGATCATTATTATACCAATCTCCGTTAATTTCTAAGCTATTCAAGACTACTAACGTAAACAATCCGGAATTAATGTTTTACAGTGGAGAGAGTAGGAAGATATGCCACGATACTTTTAAAATATAAGACAGGAAAAACAAGAATACTGAAAAAGAAAATACTTGGCATTGAAAGCTGGAAACATAAAGCCGCAATATATTTTACGCCAGGGCGATATCTAGTTCCTACGTGATTGCGGCACTTGCCTCGACAATGACGTATCGATGTCAAAATGTTGAGGCACGTTTATCCCTTTCTTTCACAAACCTTTATTTTATTATTTTTATTTTTTGAAATGTTGTGCTATATTATCCTTAGTTTTGGATGCGTATGAGTTTATATTGCAATTTTTCACGCGTTCCAAAATCCAGAACGCTATCAAAGTTAAAATTGTTGTGTATAAATTTGTTATTATAGATGAATGAAATTAGTCATTCAGACCAAGAAGTGTTTCATAATGTTAGGGAAAACATGTTTGTTTTTAATGGTTAAAATAGTAATGTTATAGACAAATGAATAAAATGTGTTCCTTGTCAGTAGTACAAAGAAAGCAATGTTTTACATAGAATACTTGAAATCTTTTAGTAGTTCAAAAGTATACTATAACACCATTAATCTCAACATTGTACAACTGGATTTGTAATAAGTTTCCAATCCTTTATTATAATAATATAGGTCTAGTTTCAAGAGTAGTAAAATATTGAAAACGTGCCTGTTTTACTTTATCGGCACTCACATGGTATAGTTGACCGCGAAAAAATAGGTCGATAGTGCTGATAAACTTAATACAATTTAAATATTTAAAACTTCATTGATCCTTAAACAGTATGATCGATGTGCTATAATTTGAACACTAGAAAAAAAATACTCATTTTACATCGCATATTCCCAATAAAGATTCCAAAAGCTATTTATTTTTCAAAGTAGTTTTTGTATAAGATGATATTACTGTAGCATCATTTTGTTTATGTTATACTTTTACAGAGAGATAAAAGAAATAAAGCTCAACTTCAGCTAATAAGCTTTCATTATCCGTTCCATTACCGATATTTATCAATATATATATATATATATATATATATATATATATATATATATATATATATATATAATGGTGTTATATATATATATAACACCATTAAAACATATGTGTGTATATATATATATATACACATATGTTTTAATGGTGTTTCAGTATTTAGTTCCAATGACTAATGATTTTCAGTTTTACGATACATAATTTTATAATAAGTCTTTAACATGTCATATTTTTAAAATAAGTAGACAGTGATCTTGCTTTAAGCCGGTAATGGCAATATATTAACTCCCCAATTAAATGATATTAGTTCAAATAAAACCCACTTTTTTGTGTTAATAATATTCTTGCAAAGGTTCTGGACTATTTCCAGATTACACCTGAACCAAATATTTTACAAAATGCATTTTAGCGAATTTCCACTATAGGGAAGAAGCTATTACCGTAGTCGGCATGGTAAGACCTAGGCCCAGGACCATGATAACTTTTCGTTTTGAGGTCCCCAGACCCCAAAAACACCATTCGTTCGATACTATATATATATATATATATATATATGTGTGTGTCCGTGAGCACGATAACTCTTGTAAAAATGATCCGATTTTGACGAAATTTGGTATAAATATGTAAAGCAGCATTTATGACTTTAAGTTCGAAAACCAGACAGATCGACTTATCCGAAGGGGTATTTTGGGGGGTTTTGTACCCCAAAAATGGGTTTTTTGACTTTTTTACATATATTTTTTGAAAAAGTCAAATTTTAGTTTTGACCATTCGATTCAAATTAAAAAAACACACAATTTGGTATTCCGATCATTCCTCTACGTCAATTTGTTACCGAGATATTGAAAGTGCTAAACACAGTACGTTGTCTAATGTTATTCTTATGGAGGAAAAGACAATTTTTTTATCTCGCTTATTTATGAACGTATACTGACGAAACTTGGTATACAGCTTCATCTCGTTGAGGTCTATTGATATTTGCTCCAAAAAATTTTTTTTGCATAATTCTCCCGTAGCAGCAAACCTGCGTACTCAGCCCCCATGTTATTCTTATGGATGATAATTAAATGCTCTGTCTCCCTTATTTATGAACATAAATGAATAATACCCCCGTAGCAGCAAACCTGCGTACTCAGCGAATTTCCAATGCATATATATGTATCTTAATACCACATACCAAGTTTCATCAATATACATTCATAAATAAACGATTTATGACATTTTAATTATTCTCCATAAGAATAACATGGCGGCTGAGTATGCAGGTTTGCTGAAGGAAGGAAAAAAAATGGGGTTTTATACAAATATCAATATAACTCATGTAGGTAAAGCCACATACCAAATTTCATTAATTTATTTTCATAATTAAGGGAGATAACACGTTACTTATTCTCCATAAGAATAACATGGGGCTGAGTACGCAGGTTTGCTGCTACGGGAGCCTTTGGCAAAAAATAGTTTTTTTGAGCAAATATCAATGGTACACAACCAGATGAAGCCGTATACCAAGTTTTGTCAGTATACGTTCATAAATAAGCGAGATATTAATTTTTTCTTTTCCTCCATAAGAATAACATTAGACAACATACTGTGTTTAGCACTTTCAATATCTCGGTAACCAATTGACGTAGAGAAATGATCAAAATACCAAATAGTGTGTTTTTTTAAGCTGAATCCAATGGTAACAACTAAAATTTGACTATTTCCAAAATTATATGTAAAAAAATTCAAAAAACCCATTTTTGGGGTACAAAATCCCCCCAAAATACCCCTTCGGATAAATCGATCTGGCTGGTTTTCGAACTTAAAGTCATAAATGTTACTTTACACGTTTATACCAAATTTCATCAAAATCGGATAATTTTTTACGAGAGTTATCGTGCTCACGGACATATATATATATATATATATATATATATATATATATATATACAGTTTCGAACGAATGGTGTTTTTGGGGTCTGGGGACCACAAAACGAAAATTTATCATGGTCCCGGGCCTAGGTCTTACCATGCCGACTACGGTAATAGCTTCTTCCCTATAGGGGAAATTCGCTAAAAACTAGTATACGACTTCACCTAGTTGAGTTATATTGACATTAGCATAAAAACCAATTTGTTTTGTTCCTTGTTACAGCAAACCTGCGTACTCAGCCCCAATGTTATTCTTATGGAGAATAATTAAAATTGTATATATCGCTTATTTGTGAACATATTTTTATGAAACTTGGTAAGTGGCTTTATGTAGTATTAAGACATTTATATCTCCATTGGAAATTCGCTAAGTATGCAGGTTTGCTGCGACGGGGGTATTTTGTTTTGTGATAACCGCACCGCCGACGAGCAAGTGTCTGCTCATATCTTATTCCATCCTTACTGATGGTTTCCAAGCTGCATTGCAGAACCTTCATCAGTTCATTATCTCAAATCTGAAGTTTATTATCTGCTGAAAAAACTAAGGCTTAAATGTCACTAAAGCATTATTGTTTTATGGTAGTAGATTTCACTTGTTTTAAATTAACGTAGTATTAAAAGTCTAGTTCGGTCCTGTTACTTGTTCTAGGATTAGTACATGATTTTTAAAGACGTACAATATTGTATAAAGAAAGAAAAATTGTATAATATGATGAACGGTATACGGAAAAAAGTAGGCACTGAGTGTATTTTTTAGTAAGTGTTATTAAATAACCAAAAATATCTAAAGATTGTAATTATATAAGATTGATGAATACTCTTCTTATAAAAAGCTCTAATACAAAAAAAATTGCATTTAGTTTACATATTGAAAAGTATGTTCTTTTGTATTTGTTCCTAAGGGGAAGTTATATTCACTTCAGGATGCAACACGTTACTAAGCTCCTGTTATCTCTAAAATGAAGCTTATTTCCTTTAGTAAACAAAATACGACGCCTTATTTATTTGACAAGAAAATGTATTACTTATTATAAAACTACTATAGAACACGATAAAAAGAGTTATCGTAACCAACTAATATTTATTTACTGTAGTTACATAACCGCAGTTATAATTATAATGTCCAACAAGAAATATAATTAACAACAACTGCCATTATTAAGTGCAACTGCTCGGTAACTTTGAGTTACTGAGCCGTTAGTATTTTGAAAGTGCAATATTTCATTGTAATTTTAAATAATTGTAAACGTGAGTGAATAATTAACCCTGTAATTAATAGAATAGATAATATATATTTTGTATATAAAAGAGTAAGAGAAAGCCTGCTTTATTTAACTACGTAATGTAAGGAGCTACGTTGCCATGGAGAGCGGAAAGACGAAGGACTTTATTGGAACGGTTGTTATTTTCCAGTTCTTGTTTGATTAAATCTATATCAGACATATTGTTGTTTTGCTTTATCGTGTAATAATGACATGGATGACAGATTTCATTTTAAAACCCGTTATGTCTGATTTTATAATATAAAGATTCAGCTTCAACTAAGCGATTAACTGAATGACATTATTATTATACTTGTCTTCAAGTTACTGCAAAACATTCTCTATGTGCCATAAGTGTTCAATTTATTCTGTTATATATACCTTATATATGATATTTCATATTAAAAAATTATATTTTATATACACGTCTCATATTTGATATGCACATCTCATATTTCATATAAGTAGTTTAAAGGTTGTTAAATTAAATATGCAATAGGTACCAAAGATATTATACAACTTTTTGAGTTAATTAATGTGAAAATAAAGGTCACATTCGTTTAGTGATACAATTTGTAATTATATACTAACTCGTTCGCGGAATACCAATAACGTTTTCGTCGTCTACAATTCTTATCAATATATAATTAATTAAAATACTATATACTTTACAAACAATGCATTTTAGAAACTTCAAATCTTGGGTTACTATAAATTTTAAGGCATTAGACTGGGTAACAACATATTATATTAACAACAATCATAAACCTGAAATCGAAATAAAATCCTTATTTTCCCCATACGGAAATAGTCAGCGTGAGTCTAATTGATGGTGGCTAATTATTTATGCGCTCTTCTTTGATTCGAAAACATTTCCTACTGGCTTATTATATAAATGTAAATGGTACTATTTAATAAATTCAATTAAACTGAGTTTTATCAGAAGACAAATAAAAATAGGAAATAAATTAAGTTGTGGTTGGTCTAAATAATTAATTACTGCTTGACATTTAAAACGTTATACTACAAAATAAAAGAATCATTAAAATTATATTATTATTTCATTTAATTTTTAAAATGGTTCTGTTAGATTAAATAATTACGTTTATAAATTCAACTTGACCTTAAGAGTGTTATTTGTGTTAACTAAAATTTTAGCTGTTGAGCTTTGGGTTTTTTACAATGGATGGCAGTTCTGTGGATTTATTATCCCAGAGGAAAGATATGTGAAGGGCTTTGATTGATTTCACCCGGGTTTCCATGAAACATTCCGTGAAACAGATTCCTATACAACTGTCGTTTATGTGGTTTTACACAACATAACTGTTGAGAGTAACAGACAAATCTTTTTAAAAATTAATATTCAAAGTAAAATTTGGAACTGGTAATTTTCTTCGAGTTCCGTGTTTTATTCTAAAAGTTGAGTATTATAAAATTGTTTTATATTATAGTTTTAGTTGTCCCTTAATTTCGAATAAATATTAATAACAACTTGTAAAAAATATACAGTTGTATCAGGAGTTGCTCACTTTAAAACCAAAATATTATACGAAATTACAAGTTTTGTGATTTTAAAACTTTAATTAAAATGCAGAAGAAAAGGAATATTGTAATCACTCAGTAGCTGAAAGCCGAAGAAAATTGAATAAATCACATCCCTCATCGAATCATCTCATAAACTTTGCGTTTTACTGCTCTTACTTAAAAGTTTACTTGTTTGTTTTCATATCATTCCTTTGTATTTTATATTTCATAAAGTTCCCTCCCCTTTGTATATTGCATCTGTAAAATAAATTTTAAAAACCCTTAATTCTATCAACAGCTACAATTACTTTCCAACTTTTAGAAACTTTTACAACAAACAAATTGTTGTATTAACATAGTTTTTAGCATTATATAAAATAACCTCTTAAGATTGACCATGAGTATTTTAT
Source organism: Allygus modestus (assembly GCA_963675035.1). Taxonomy (NCBI): domain Eukaryota; kingdom Metazoa; phylum Arthropoda; class Insecta; order Hemiptera; family Cicadellidae; genus Allygus; species Allygus modestus. Next base: position 34,979,179 of record OY776115.1, read on the forward strand.
ATATTGAAGATGGTTAAAATGTAGTTACTTAAGATTTTATTTTCTATTTAACTTTTCATTTTACAGGTTGCAAAATATTTCTAAAACTTAAATAAGAAAACATAATTTTTTAGTTAATTAAGATCGGTATAAACTTTATTCAGATTTGATGAGACAGGTTTTTGAGTATTTATTTGTTTAACAAATATTTATTTAACGAATATCATTCAAAATAAATAGGAATTTAATACATTTATTAAGGTAATAATTGATAAAAACACAATTGTTTACATGTCTAATGTTAACAGTACTGCGTCTACATAGACTGTCCGACGAGAGTAGTGGGCATTTGAGGCTGCTAGACCGGAAGTGACGTCATCCGGTCACGTGACCGGATGCGCTGAGTCATTAAACACGTCATCTGAGCCTCAGCCAGTGACGTAGGCGGTTTTGTGACGTAATGGGGGAAAGGTTAAAGTTCAAGGTCACTGAGAGGTTATTTTAAAAAAGTACTACCTCGCACGCGTAAAATCCGATTGTGATTCGATAGTTTTCATTCGATAAAAATATCGAATGAAAAAATCGAATGAAGCAATCGAATGATACGAGTGCGAGGTAGTACTATTTCATGTATTACTTTATTATTTACATTTATTTTTATTTACAATAAGTTATGTTTACAATAGTTCCCCGTTGTTTGTCGTCATCGATGTTGTTGATCCGGACGAGTTGCGGCCGTCAGACGCAGTTTTCAAGTGTTGCGCTTGTTTGTCCGATCGGCCCATCCCGACTGTGTGTTCCTTGCCTATTTATGTGACTGCAGGGAACACACAGTCGGGACGAGCAGCTCGATGTTCACCGGTCGAGAGCCGGAGGTGTACTGGCTATTCACAAGCTAGCGTTGTAATCGTACTAAATGGTGGGGGTAAAAGTGTGGTGGGGCGGAGCAGATGGCGGACGGCAGATGGCAGGCGGCAGATGGCAGGCGGCAGATGGTAGGCGGCAGGTGGCAAGTGCGCGGCAGATGGTTGCTACTCCATTCGTCGCCAAAGTAATGCAAGCCGTCGCCGTAATTCTTGTATTTTATCTTGACGGTTCATTTGATATGTTTTACATCTACATATGCAATAGCTGAAACACCTGCACTTACGACAAGCTTTCCCGTCAACTTGATCGCCTGGTATTTTAAAACATTGCAACTCGCAACAATATGTCTTCAAATTGTTATCGAAAAATAAATTGTTCATCGGTGGCACCGACATGTTAGCTGCAGCGTGTGTTAGACAAGACTGAGACTAACTTCACTGCTCCCTCTCTTTTATACCCCTTCATAAGTTAACCCTGAATGAAAGTTCAAGGTCATCCATTTGAATTTTAAAAAAAGCAACACAGCAGTATATAAAATAATATACTGCTATGTTGCTGTTTTTTCTTTTTTTTATTTTTTTATGTTATTCTTTCTTTATTAAACAAACATTTTACAATACAATAAGCTTAAGTCTAACATTGATGACTAGAAATACAAACAGAGAAAAACAAATAGAGACATTATGTACAATGATGCATGATGTGCAGAGTGAGTTCCGTCGAGTTGTTGCCGCTTACACCGTGTGATACCAAATACAACGTCCCCGGTTGAATATCTCGCAAGTCTTCATTTTGTAGCAGTTGAACAAATCGTTTTGGAAGAAATACTTGAAACTTCGGCTCATCTCCTGGAGTCATAGGTCCTTCGCACAATGATACTAGAATTGCTTCTCCATGTGTGGTTTCCACTTTCTTGATGCTATGAATAATGTAATGTCTTTGTTCTTTTAGTTCTGAACATTTTTTAGTTAGCAGAAGGTTCGATTTTGAGTGAGTGTTGAATTGATCAACCAATGTTTGTAGATATTGTTGTAATGCCATCTTCGTCAGTGGTGGTGTCTTCTGTGATGTTGCCTCTTCGGAGTCTCGAATAATACTCGTGCTGAAGCGGTGTTGTCTCCTCGTATTTATAGGCCCCGCTACCCCCACCACATTTCTGTTCTCCGCTACCCCCACCACATTCCTGCGTTTGTTTCAAGTAAGCAGCCAAACGATATGCGTTGTACAATGCACAGTTTGTTTGACCGTGTTTAAGATCTTTTGCAGCGACACAAATATTACCGAGATTAATGTTAAAGTCCTTACTGATAGTTATATCGAAAACATTACCGTGCGTATACTTTTGTATCCAGTTCTTTTTTTTCTAATCCTCTTGTGTATATATGTGAATATTGTTTGCAAAAGTTAAACATAATACTGTGCAGATTACTGTAGCTTATAAATCCTTCATACCAATGTATGTGATGAAAGTAGTTTGTTATCCATTTGTTTGTACTTTTTGCTTTGGTGTTAAGTTTGTTAAAAGAAAAAGGAGCTTCAAACGTGAATGGGTAGGCCACAAATGTAAGCAAGTCTAAAATTACTAATTCCTTGATAATAAACCTATCGTCATTATTTCGAAATGCTTGAAATTCTATTACACAAGACTTTACACTCACTTCTTCATCCCCTCCGCTCATCATGGCACCTAGCGATCAACTAAACTGTTTTCCACACCACGGTAGGTTAAATACCAGGCCGTACAGTTGCAGGCGCGTTGGTGTATATTTAACGTGGGCACCGTCCCCAATAGACCTACCCCACGTGTGTTCTTCTTTACTAAGTCAAACTTTAGTCTTTTTTAACTTATTCTTCTTGTGTTTCGTTTTCTTCTTCTTCTTGTTTCTCCGTTTCTTCTTCTTCCTGTGTTGTTTCTTCTGTAGCTTCTGTAGCGATTTCTACAAGTGGTTCAAAATCCTTTAACTTTCTCCACATGCAAACTTCATGAGGTATTCTATTAAAAATAGATGTATCCACAGGTCCGTACACGATGGTGCTATCAGGTTGTTTTTCCAAAGTATCGACCAAATATTCTTTAATAATAGCGCTTGCAAATACCAACTGTCTCATGTACCTTGTAATAGGTTCTGTTGCGTAGTTTAAAACGTAGAATTCTTCACGTGACAGTAGAATCTTATTTTCATGTTGAGTCAAGTCTCTAATTCGCACTTGTAGTTGTCCGCGATGTTTAACAATATCGATTTCATTGTCACAATCCAAAAGTCGAATATGTGTTTTCCTTCCACACAAACTGTTAGTTAAATAACATTCTATTAAATGTACATGTTTCAAAAATGACTCCAAAGCATTTTGCGAAAATAAAACCTTTTTTGTTCCATGGTGTAGTATTACTGTAGGGGAATAATCCAATGATTTCATCAATCCAACTGATACACTTTTACTGATGCATGCTGAGATGGGGTAAAAGATTCGCAGAAAAACTTCAGTTAAAATGTGAGGAGGAATATTTTCTTCAACTTTCTTCTTCCTCTTTGGCACTACCTTTGATGGGTCTGCATTAATTTCCTCCTCTCTATCTCTTTTACCAAACTTTAAAAATGCAGTTATTTCCTTGATGATTTCTGCTTCACTAGTATTATCACGTTCCAATAACGGTGCTACCTCTGCATCACCTTGTACAACAGATGGAGAACTCATTTTGTAGAAGATGTTACCCATGCGCCGATAGACGATCAACTGAAGACCTGCATTGCTGCTCCGCTATTTATAGGTTAGCGACAGTGGCGGTGCCGGTGGTGGTACAACGTTTTACAATACTGTCTTTACAATACCGGTCAACGGTGTGTATGTAACAATTTTATCGTGCAAAATTAAACAATACGCAGATGTATTTGCAGGTACGTTTTCTTGAAATTCCATTTCTATTTTTATATCAACACTAGACGATTTTACAGATTCATTTTGTTTGGAACAATCAATTACAACAATCGGAGCTTTCGATTCAAACTGAACGGGAGATAGTAGAGGTGTATTTGTTTTGCCGTAATATGAATTTTGGAACCTAGCGTACATGTCGTATAAAACACTGTATCTTTTCTTATCAAAAGAAATATTAAAGTTGTCGTAGGGAAAGAATTGTGAATTCAGGAACACTTTACAGTTTGTTAATTTACAATGGTCAAATTCACCAGCATTTTCAGTTATTATACTTTTCTTCTTCGTTTGTAATCCAAATATTACATATCTCGGTTTTTCCAAATGAGTAGAAGTTTTTACAGTCCATGTATGCCGTTGTGTTGTAGGTAAAACGGGGTATTCATGAAACTCCCAGCTTCTGAATGGCATTACAATGTCTCGATCTGATTTTAACTTTCTTAATAATGTAATCCTGTGTTCATCATTTAGTCGCACATGTGGTACTCTCCAAACAATCTTGTCTAATGTTAATTTCCAGTCTAAATTGGCATCAGTTGTTCCAGTAGCTGCTTTAATAATATCTTTATCGTTTGATGATCTTAATAAAACTAGTTCTTGTTTTACATTTATTATTATTCTTCTGTAGTCTTCAGCAAATCCTAGGAGTAATCTTAAAGGTACGTAGAAATCAAAGTTTCCCGAAGAGTCAGGAGTGATTGTACTTTTGTCTGGTGCAACCCATCCTGCAACAGCTAACAGATTCTTCTCATTTGGTGTTAAAGACGCTAATCCTTTCAATGTACTGGAAATTCCAACCTTTTTTGTTGAATCGACTGTAACTCCTGAAATTTCATATCTAATCTCGTCAAACAAAAATGCCATAGGATTATTTATGAACGGAACAGTGGTTCCAGCAGTACCATCATTTTTTGTTACTTTTCCTTCAATATATAAATAACTTTCGCATGGAAGAGTATAAATGTCTTGTTGTTGTATAGGAATCCTAATTTCATCGTTATTGTTTAATTTGGACGAAGCGTAAGGGTTGTGCGTGTGATATTCCTTTTCCCATAAGGTCTCGTCGAATGTTGGACCCTGCGCTATATCCAGTATATCCATTGTTAATGACCTTTAATCCAATTTCTTCTAGAAAACGAATGTTGTCACTTGTTAATCCTTCTACAGCTGATGAGCTACTGACCTCTTTGCTTGTTGGCTCTCTCTTTTTAAATGATAACCCCATTGTCTAAGCGGATGATTTTATATGTATTCTTACAGTAATAGCTTCTCCTCTAAAGTCAATAAGGTTTCCGTCTTGATCCACTATGTTCAGCACGATGTCTGAAATGAAACTGGTGTTTAACGGTAGGTACACAAGGTTTTGAGGCTTTTCTACTATCTTGAAACCCGGTGCAACTGATGGGTAGAATGTGTGTAATATATGACGATTCTCTCCATCTCTGTAGGATCCTTGTATAATGTTACATGTAATGTCTATGCTATTAACTTTGATGATCGTCACAGTTTTATTCCCAGAATGAGTTTTATTAGGTTCTAATACTTTTGTTTCCTTAGAAAACCCCAATAAACTACCAATTGAATGTTCTTGACTAAAATCAATATAATACTTAGACGTAATTTCGGCTTTCATTGTATTGTTATTGCCTTGTATCGTTATATTTTCTTTTCCCATATGTTTTTGTATAACTTCATTTATATTATCAATTTCATAAGCTCCTGTTGGTAAACTGAATTCTTCCAAAGCTGAATACTTTCCTTTATCATCTTTTGTCTTGTAATAATGTATTTTGTTATTAATTCCTTCACTAACGTTTGGAATAGAGTTATATGTTGTTATATCCAATAATGGGGCTTCCCATAGTCTTCCTTTTTGCAAACGTAGCGCTGGAAACAGAATACTGCGCAAAGTACATGAGTTACCGGTTAATGACACTGTATACGAGGACATCTTAAAGTTGACTAACACTTTTAGCTAAAAAGTCTAAACATAAATGACCGCAAATGGATGTATCATCAGGTTGTTTTCTTGTATGATTGTAAAAAACATTTTCTGCCGCACGAAAGTATTGTTGAAGTTCTTTCGGTGGTGGAAGGTCTCCAAAACTGTCGAAATAATAAATGGTTTTACCAAGTTTCTTTTAACACACCCAATGAGTGCCTAATCCTTCACTATTATCCAAATTTACAATACCAGTCTCATTTTTCCACATTTTAACCGGTAACTCATCTTTCATAAATACTCCTCTAAAAAATGGGATTTTCAAACAAGAAGCATATGTAATCAGTTCTTCATTGGTCAATTCTTTGTTTTTAATTATTAATTGCTCTTTCTTATTTAATACACACGATACGGTCTTAGGTATAATCCTCCTCCCTTTTTTATCATTGACCATATTGTTGGTTTCTTTTTAGCTTTACCACTGGTAGATCGACGTTTTCTTCTGATATTACCTCCTTGTTTTTTAGCGGTTTTTTTCCCACGCCTTCTTCTCTTTCCTCCTCCAAACGTAGTTTTTGCTTTCATTGCTGCTGTTACTGCTAAAGACGCTGCTTTTTCACCAATACTCGCGTCACTAGATTTTACTCTTTGCCAAGCTTTCTCAGCAAGTGCTTTATCCGCTATTGATCTATTTTTAGTATCACCAAATTTGGAATACGCTATATCGTGCTGTTTACAAGCCTGATCGAGCTTATTTATTCCAGGATCTCCTCTAGCAAGACGTTTCTCTAATTTGGTTCCAGGACCACAATATTGATATCCTCCAGTTAAATGTAATTCCACAGGTAATAAATCAATCGCCTTGTTAACTATAGCTCCAACCGGTTTACTCAATAGAGAAAATGCTGTTGATGCTATTCCCCTTCCTCTCTGTAATCTCTCTCGATTATGACTGATGCGATTAACCCTCGACATGACTATTTATAGCAAAACTTACAATCAGTAGGTGCACTCTATAAATGTTTTACAATGAATGTAATACCAGTTTTGGTTTCTTGTATTATATACTGTTTAAAATCCATTTATTATATCGAAATGGATTTATTAATTAAATGTAGACATATTAAATAAAAGTAGTAAAAATAGAAATAAGGTGTAATTGAAGATGTTCCAGATGTTTCTCCGCTGGTGATGGTATCGTTGTCTTCGGTAAAATGAATAAACTTTAAATAGTTGTCATGTTCCCTTAGAAACTTGCCACTTAATCGTTGATAATTGAATAACACATCCCAGTCTAGTTTATCTTTAAAATTGTCAATGTAATTCTCAGAGAGATTTTGATATTTACTTATTACTTCCCAACAGTTATTAAAATTTGATGTCATCTCTACGAGGAAGTCTTCTGAAAACTGTTGTCTTTGTAAAATATGGATCCAGTTAACTCTGTGAAAATAAATTCTTAACATAGTCATTGTAAAGAGGTAATGTATGGAAAGTTGTTCCCAATCCATATATCTATCAAACCGTTGAACAAAACCATCTGTCAACACTCCTTGGGGAAATCTCGGCTCTTGAGATATTAAACTCCACGCAGTAATATTGGATTCCATCATCCTCTCTGTATCGTCTCTCGAATATGACTGATGCTTTATCCCTTATCATGGGGGGTATTTTAAATTATTTTTTCTCTTATGTAATCTTCATTGTTTTCTGTTGGTTCATTAATCACATTCACTTTATCCTCCTTTCCTAATGTCTTGACTTTAGAAGGCTTAGATGGTTTATCTCGTTGATTAGGTTTCTCTGTATTGTGTATATTTTTCCAGTCTAAATAATTGTGACTGTCAACATCTGAAGCTGCATCTCTTCCTGAAGCCCGATGGATATAATGGAATAGAGCTGCACCAAACCTTTCCAAATGTTTTTCATATTCCGTAGTCCATTTCTTGTGTACAATATCAAACATTTTCTTATTTACAGCGTCTCCATCCTGCTCAAAATCACCTACATTTGATAATTTTAATTTTTTTACATCATAGCTTGTGTCAGTTTTATTCCTTTTGTAAATCGTTAACAATTTTAGAGTAGCTAAATTTACTGCTTCACCATCATAAATGGGATATTGTATATCGCTTAACCTTTTACCGGAAAACCCCCAATGATCTTCGTGTACAGTTGGGGTTCTTTTTTTCATGTACTGTACCGTAACCGCATCAGACGACATAAGCGGATCACCAACATTTTGAATTACTTTTCCTTCAAAATTATAGTTGCCGTCAGGTGTTAACGGAAACCCAGCTCTTTTTTCACTATATCCAGATTTTACTCCAAACTCGGAATACCGTCCAAACTTGTCCACACTCATGATGTAACTGAATCGCTATCGTTTAGGTTCTTATTATATATATATATATATATATATATATATATATATATGCGTCTACTGAACAATTATTCCTTGTTTTCGCAGTTCATCAACCAAAGCTACCCATTCGTTTTCTAAACTAGTGTGCCCGGCTTCCATGGCTTCATGTAATAATCTCATTCGATCAACTAACTTATTTATATCGTTGTAATATATTATATTAGTTTTATACAAATTTTTCAATAATCCCCTTCCAGATGTGGTAGGATCAGTTGTTTTTCTCTTTTTATGCAAAACATTTAATTCAGCAGAAGATAAAGCTCTTCTTTTAATTTGAGCTTTTTTTGATTTTGAGGGGAAAAGACTAGATATAATACTTGTATATTTTATTGACCGATTTCTATGAATAGGTAGGTCTTTGGAATACTTTTTTCTATGTGCATTTGTATACTCTAATATATTTTTAAACAATTGTAAATCCCTTTTAGTATATTTACCAGGATTATTTTTAAAGATAAGTTCAAACAAACCTTTTGTACCTTTATATTTCTTATCTCCAATAACTATATCATCATTTTCGTTTATATCTAACTTGCTATCTCCAATCATTAATCCTTTATCCTCTATTCTAGCTCCATAGGTATGATAATTTCGATTAGCATGTGCGGCGTGTAACATTTTTAACGTATATGTTCTTCCAAGTGTTCCTTTAAACATAATATCCGTGCCTAATTTGCTTAAGTTGGATGGGTTAATATCCTCTTCTTCTGCTCTTGTATCTTCTACACTTGTATCTTCTGTACTTGTATCTTCTGCAATATCCTTTTCCTTTAAATCCTCTATATCTCCGCTTTCTTCATACTCGTCGCTTTCTTCAGATGTATGTAACTGGCCAAAACTTTCATCATTCTGAAATTCTTCTTCATATTTGGAAATTGGTAGCATTTTGTCTCCTTCGAAGCGAATTGAAGGTTTTTCCATATTTTGTGCTAATCGCTTTAAAGGTTCAGTAACAGGTTTGAATGTTGTTTCAAAAAATTGCTCTCTTTCATTTATACCTGATTTTAAAGCTCGGTTTTTTTTGTCTAATAGAATCACTAAGTGATTTTATTTCCTTTAATAGCTTTTCCTGGTTAACCATCTTCACACCTTGACGACTTGTACAGTAATACCGCTAATCAGTGTATTAAAACGAATTTATCAAAACCTATTCTATAATGACCATCTTTTATAGCATGATCTTTCATAATAACCAAAAATCCATACTTTTCCGCCCATGCTTTTCCGCAAAGCTCTTTAAACTTTTCAAATGGCATATCCGCATTCACATGATCGTTATATATATATGTTTTAGGTTAGTATCATCTTGTTTGAATACAATTAGAATATTTGCATTATCTCTGATAAGTTGTTTTGGGATTTTGCTATAGGTTTGTCCTATATATATGCTGTCGATGTTATTATGTCTTCCCATGGCAAAGTAGTTTCTAATAGTATCCTGATTTTCACAAGATACATCGTCAAATATAAATACAGAATACGGTTTCGCTTCGTTTGGTTGCATAATGCTATCACTAGCGTTAAATTTGTAAAAATTAACATCAGACACATCAGATAGGATTTTATCCAGCAATTGATACTTTGGTTGATGTAGAGACTTTGAAAAAATATATAGGTTATTAAACCTTAATCCTTGCGGATTAGTGATCAAATTAAAGACGACATTGGTCTTTCCACAGTTTGAGGGGCCACTTACTATACATCGAACAGTGTTTGGAAGTAAACTACCGTGTTTACCATTGTTGATTTTAACGTTATCCACAGTTAAATCATCTATGTTATTAATATTGAATCGATCTTTATGGTGAATAATCTCCATCCCGCTCAAAGGTTAACGATGAAATGAGTTGCTTGCATTACACCAAGTCCTTTATAGGTATCCATGAATTCTCAGTTTTGTTAAACCCTAACCACCGCACTTTAACTGCGTCCTTTTTTCTTTGTAACACTTTTTCAACAAGATATACATCACCTACTGTTGACTTTAACATTTCATGTCCATAAAATGCACCTTGCAACAAATCTCCTTTGTTATCTTTTAAGATATACGTTTCAGGTACAGTCGGTTGTACTTTATACACTGTAAAAACTTCATTCGTCCAATTGGGAAGGTATTTCTTGGTAAACACTCCCTTATATTTACTAATCCTTACTTTATCACTTACATTAAATTTTCTTGGCTGCATTTTTTCTACTTTAGGCTTTGTATTTTTCTTTATGCGTTTTAATACATCTTTTGCATTTCTTCTATTTACTTTGTTAGGTTTCATACCAATAGTTCTATGAAACCTGTTGTTATAATCATTTATTAATTGTGGTAAAACATCATACCATACGTAAGAACCTCTTTTTGAAAATTGTTTATACAGTGCTCCTTTTAAGGTTCTATTGAATCTTTCTACAATAGCTGTTTTTTTCTCTGAATTTGTAGAATAATGATTTATTTTATATTTATTCATTAACTGTGCAAAGTTTGTATTAAAGTATTCTGTTCCATCATCAGTTTGTAAATGTTTAATTTTGTTTTTATCTCTTTTTATGGCTATTTCCATGGCTTCTGTTACGCTTTTACCAGTCTTGTCCTTTAGAGGCAAAGCGTCTGCAACTTTTGTAAAACAATTAATAAGTGTGAGTATATATTTAAATCCTTTGTTTATTCTGCTATGCGGTCGCATTTCAATTAAATCCGCTTGATATAGATCATTTATCCCTTTTATAACAGTATTTCTTCTTGGAAACTTTATTCTTGCAGGTTTGTGTAGTTCATTAATAATCTTCTCCTTCAGGTCTGACATGATGGTTTCACGAAGACAGCTGATATGATATTAAATATTCTTTTGTATAAATCTGCTTATATAGGTCAAGGTCATTCCAAACTAATGTATAAAAGGGGGAACACAGCAAAATACTGCTGTGTTCCCCCTTTTATACGGAAAGGAAAAGGAAAAGGGATGTAGGACGATGAAAGGGTTACTCGTCAATAGGGTTGAGGGAGTAGTGGCCGAATGGTAGAGTGTGGATGTTGTCTGCAAGGATGTGGCGTTTGTCATCATTTGAAGAGAGAGCTTTTTTTACTTCCGTCACGCTGTACAGCTGATGGTTGAAACTTCTGATTGTGTTGAATTTTGCTGTTATATCTTGATCTTCAAATAAACATTTCTTATAGTGATTAAAATGCACATTCTTCTTTAAATACAAACTTTTTACTCCTTTAGCTTTCTTAATGACTTTGTTTTCATTTAGTTGTAAAGAATATAATTTTGACATTAGTGCAACAATTTCTTGAAGTATAACACCATTGGCTTCATCTTTAAATTTGCCAAGCACTTTTTTGTTTCTGTCATTGTCGTAGTTTGGATGATCTTTTGGATAGTCGGAAAAGTCAAAATCGTTTTTGTAATCAAATGTCCGAAGGTCTTCATACATATCGTTAGTAATTATCCAATATATAAAAGCGTCTGTATCCATGTAGGAGATGCCGATGTTTTCTCGTCCATAAAAGGTGACCATCTTTTTGTAATGAAAATCGTACATATGAGTCTTGGAGATATCCAGGATTGACATACCTATGTACAAAGGACGATCCATCTTCACACTGGTTTTCTTCATAGATACAGCTACAAGACTTTCGTTAATAATTATAGATGTTCCAAAGTTTGGCTGTTGTACGAGTTTTTGTAGTTTGTTCGGATCTGTAACAAGTTTAACATTTTTATGTCTTCTTTTGTTTTCCAATGTTTTACCGAATATCGCATTGTTCATCAATTTAAAAAAGTCTTTTTGAAAGGCTGATGTAGCGGCTGCTCTTCTGGTAGTATTCGAGTCTATGTACGGTTTCAACCAGCACGATTGGGAAAATTCTACAGCTCTATTAATTTTAGTAAGACGTAAACCTAATTCGATAGCTTGTTGAACAACCCAATAATGAGCTACGTATCGTTGTTTATTGTTAAGGGTCATCATTAATTTGGGGTGTTTTCCAGTTGGTGAAATTTCTGTTCTTGCAAGGAGTGGAAGGTCATAATGAAGATCGTGTAAATGTTCTGGATATTCAAAGTCGCAATCCAAAATATATCCGGTATCTCCTTGTTTTGGAATTTGTGAAATATCGCCAATACAGTCGGGATCAACCCATTTAAAGTTGTCAAATGGAAGTGGGTTCGACATGGCCCATCCATACAGATTATTCGCGTCGAAATATCCCAAGTACGTTGAAGGTTTCTCTTGATCATGGTCAGGTAGATATTTGTTGTTGGCTTTAACATGTCTCGTCACGCTTTGAGTTAATCCACCTCTAACACCCGACTCAACCATTAAAAACATATCTATATCTGTTAACAGCTGGAGTTTGCATTTTGTTTCTTTCAGCATTGCTTGCCAAGCTAGTCCTGGAGATGTATACGAATGTAGAGGGTCCAAACCGTATGCTGCAAAACAGGTTCTTCGGAATTCTTCCATAACATCGCAGAGAAGAGTCACGTCAAGTTTTACATAAAAGTCTGAGTATTCTCCTAAGGTCTTCATATCCAACTCGTTCCATACTCGACATGCATGTTGATAATCTTCAAGTGAAATTTCCGAATCATTAAGTTTGTTGTTAAATTGTTCTGGTGGAGGAAGTGATGTTTCATTAAATCTATGCAGTCCATCGATGTAATCGTAGGGGAAGACCCCTTTTCGAAGAACCAGATCCATTTTACTACTGGCTACAATTTTGCTTGTTTCTATCAGATCTTCTCTTTTTAAATTCTCAGTTAATTTCATTAGGCTAGAAGGCATAAATCTAAACGAATCAATAAACCTAAGTTTTATTTTGCCAACCTTTTTAGAGAAGCTTATAAATTTATCCATTGTTGTTGCCAAAACATCTATCGCCCCATCATCTCTTCCCAATTCGGGAATTATAAAGTGAGAGTCATATCCACTAAGGTTATGTAGAACAACGGGTATAAAAGATGGAAGTTTGTAATTCAAGTTGCAAGCGTTACAGGCTGCACCTCTGTAGACTCCTGTAAGATGATCGTGATCACGAACTTTAACGTTATCTGGTGTAAATATGTTATTACACAGATAACATGTTGTTGCCAGATTGTGATGTTGAAGTTGATGTTCTTCCATAGGCAGCATCGGTATTTTAATTTTGTAGAGTTCTTCCAACTTAGAGGCAATGTAATACAAATCGTCTACAAAGTGTTTCGCTGCTTGTTCACCGCGATAAATCTTCGGAGCAGATGATAGTCCAAATTCTTGAAGATGTTCTTCAGACAGCGTGGATTTTGTTAGTATAGAATAACTGTTTGGTGCGTGTTTTTGATATTTGCTTCTTTTTGCGATATCCTCTTCTTGTTGTTCAATTGGAAGTAAAGATGCTTCGAAATCCGCGTACACAACAAATGGAATAGGGTATTGTTGATTTACTTTGTCAAATTGTACGTATGATCTGCTAGGATGTGGCAATTTAATTCTAACCTCATAATTTCCACTACATAACCTTTGGTGTTCTAATAACCATTCTGAACCTCCTCTTCTTAATGGTTTGTTCACATGGCAAAAGCATCTCTTACATGTTGTGATTTTCCTTTTATGTTTTGTTAACTGTTTACATACGAGCCCTTCAAAATCTTTTATATACACGTAATGAGATATCTCTCCTTTATTGATTAATAACAAGTCAGTATGATTGTTGCGCTCATTCGATGTTATGCGCAAGGGATACACATTATTTGACGAATCCAAACCAAATATGTTGACTGAAGCCGACGGATTTTGCTTTTCAAATTTTGATATATCAGTAATTGCAACAGGATAAGTCATTCCTTGGAAATTATACTTATGTTGAACTCCTTCATATTCTCTATTAGGTCTACACACATGATTTTTTACATATTTGGCCAACATAGCATATTTAAAACATTCGTTATCTTCATTTTGCACATTAATACAGGATTTGGTATCACTTACTTTTTTCGGAAGAGGAATGTAACTACTTCCTCTCATTCCATAACCGTGTTTATGAACTCTAACATCCAGACTTGTTATACTTAATAAAGTCCATCCAGATCCTCTTCCTTCATGCTCTTGTAGTTTCGTCAAAAGTTCCTCAAGACATTCTGTTACGATATTTTCAATATCTGACGCAGCCATGATGGTTCGGTTTTTTGTCATGAAACCTCTTGGTGATGTTTCGTTTTGAATGTTAGTGAATATGGCATCTAGCAACAGTCCAAATTTGATAAAATTTAATCTTTTTTGTTCATTCTTTAGTGTTTTGGTTACTAATTCTTTGGCGTTATGTAAAAAGTTTTCAAGTTGTAATTTTACGTTGTCAATTTTAAAATGTGTTACTACCTTACCAGGTAGTGCTTTAGCGTGTAGTTCCACATCTACTGCTGTTGATGTTGAGGGTCGGTGAAGAGTAGACATAGCAGCTGTTTATGTTGAAGGATGGTGAAGTGTAGACATAGCAGGCGTTGAAGTCGATGTTGATGTTGAAGGACGGTGAAGTGTAGACATAGCAGGCGTTGAAGTCGATGTTGATGGTGTTGATGATGAAGGATGGTGAAGTGTAGACATAGCAGGCGTAGAAGTCGATGTTGATGACGTTGATTGTGCATAATGAATGACACTCAGTCTTAAAACTTCATTTTGTTCTTTTTGATTTAGGTTTGCAAATTGATGTTGTGCTAATTGATGGTCGATTGAATCTAATTCTTGTTCATTTTGTTCTTCTTTTGTATTTGTGTTGGGATTATGTTTTAGTTCTTTATGAATGGCTAAAAGCCAATCATCTCTAAATGAGGCATTACAAATATCGCACCGATACATATTATAACTGTGTCTTCCTCAAAGGCTAACCATCTATTAATAACACTCCAAAATTCACCTCTATTTATACCCGAAAAAGAACAGTGGTGGGGGGTATACATGCCGGAGTATATGTGTTAGTGAAGAAATACCAAATTTTACGCAGGCAGTACATTTTGCATCAAACCAAGATGTTTTCAAGTCCCCAAAGTGGGTCAAGGTCGTTTGAACATGTTGCCAAAACGGGGAATAGAGCAGTAAGTGATTCTCACTTGGACCACAAACTGATCTATTCCCCGCTTTGTATTATTTAACAGATCTTTAAGTTTTCTTTTAATTATCCTGATCTTCAAAAAGTTGTTTGTATAAGGGTTCTTCAGCAAAGAAATGTTGAACCGCCAAGTCATCTTCAGTCAGAGGACATGATTCCAACAGTTTTTGATCGATTGAGGGAGCTGACAGCGGTTCTTGGAGTTTTTCATCTTCAGTCAGAGGACATGATTCCAACAGTTTTTGGTCGATTGAGGGAGCTGACAGCGGTTCTTGGAGTTTTAACTGTAAACTTTTGATATATTCCATGGCCTTATACAAAACGGTTATTTTTGCATCTCGAGGATTGGCGAATGGGATTACACTTTGTAATCTCTCATATCCAGTGTTAATATTCACTCTCCATTTCTTTGAGTGTTCAGCGTTTCTCTGATTGTAGCCAGAACTGGAGTTGGATGTGCTTGCTTGCGAATCCATAGCTGACTAATACGTGTATTCCAAAGTGCATGGTTAAATACCTGCTTACCCCCACCATTAGAGTACCCCCCTCTTGGAGCATATGTTTGATTTAGTAATAATTATTGTATCAAAAGAAGTTGTTTCCAAGTCCAGATATAGGTCAAGGTCATCTGAAGATATTTCCAGAATGGGGAATAGAGCAGTAAGTAGTTCTCACTTTGACTACAAACTGATCTATTCCCCGCTCTGTATTTGTAGTTGGAAGGTTAACGAAGAAAACTAATCAGACTCATCTGACACATCCGACTCATCAAACGGAAATAAGCGACGGGGGAGAAAGCTAGTGACGTAGGTACCCTCAAAAAGGGTCCTACTACCACTCGGAGTTGCCTCCATGTGTTCCAAACAGAGTGACTGTTGGTAACACTCCGCATCGTCCGAATTCGAGTTTTCCTCCACGTCATCCGCTACACTAGAGATATCCTCATCACTCTCCAATTGTTCCATCCAACTCACGGCTTCCATCTCTACGGAATCAACTTCTTCATCTTCCAACACCGCATCTTCATTTTCATCTTCATCTTCTAACATAATGTTTTTTAACATTAGAATTACCTCTCGTGGATGAGGAAAGATGATGTCTCTTGGTGCCATGACTAGACTGATTCAACCATTGATACAAACTCGCCTTTTATACCACAATATTTAGAGGGGGGAGTGTTGGGGAGGGGATATTGTTGTTAAATATATATTTAGTACTAAACAAAGTTGTTTCCAAGTCCTGAAGTGGGTCAAGGTCGTTTGAACATGTTACCAAAACGGGGAATAGAGCAGTAAGTGATTCTCACTTGGACCACAAACTGATCTATTCCCCGCTTTGTATTCCAGACGTCTTTAATTTTGTTAACCCAGTTATTCATCCTGGTCTTCATCCATGAGGAAGATTTGTTTGTAGGCTGACGGTTCTTCCTCAAGAAAATGATGTTTCGCCAACCTATCTTCCACCAGGAACACGCATTCTATCGGTTCAAGAGAGACCGGTTCTTCAGAAGGAACTTCTGCAACTATTTCCTGCAGATGTTTTATGTATTCTATTGCCCGATATATCATGTCCTTTGTTTTAGTAGTAGATTTAACGCCCGGGACTTTACTTGATAATCTCCGGTAGGCTTTTTGCATTGTCAGCTTATATGTTTTTGTTCTTAATGCGTTTTTGGCTCTTCGGTTCCGCAAGCAATTGTTGAACTTCAAAAACTCTGATAGTTCATCTTTATACTCTTTGGATGTGCTTGCTTGGGAATCCATAGCTAACTACTGGGGATATTCCGATGCGGTCGCTTAAATACCAAGTTTACGTGGTGGGGGTAAATGACAAGGATATTATTGTAGGAAGTACATTTTATATCAAACATCGATGTCGCAGAATGTCAAGTCTTGTAAGTGGGTCAAGGTCGTCTGAACATACCACCAGAACGGGGAATAGAGCAGTAAGTGGTTCTCACTTAGACCTCAAACTGATCTATTCCCCACTCTGTTTTTAATCTCTCTCCTTTTTATTGATTCAACAATGGTTTGGTTTAATATAAAATGTTGTATTGATGATCCATTTCTGCCGGAGTAACCTTTCCATTATACCAATCATTTTAAGTAACTTTACATTGTTTTTATAGCTTGTTTTCCATGCTTCCTGTTCACTATTATACACTGGAGCCGTAGGCTTCCACATATACAAATCACAACCAACCTCCCAATCGAGAAACTTGTGCAGTAATCTTCTTAAGACAATTAACTGATCGTGATTTTCAACCTTTCTGCTTACTACTAGTGTTGCTGCAGCGATAAGGAGAGCGGGTGTACTCATTTTCAGCAGAATGATTTTACCAGTGATAGGGAACCCCTTTTATACTACGTTTAAATGGTGGGGGTTAGTGGTGGGAGTACAAGGGTTAGGGAAGGGGTATATCGTGTTAAGAAATAAATATATCTTCCATTATTTTACCACACGGAGTGTAAGTCACTACTATACACGAATATTCTAAGTCTTTTTAGTGGGTCAAGGTCGTCTGAACATATTGCCAAAACGGGGAATAGAGCAGTAAGTGATTCTCACTTTGACCACAAACTGATCTATTCCCCGCTTTGTTTTTTTTTTGTTTTTTTTTAACCCCTCTCATTATTTAGTCATCTTCTTTTTTAAGGGTCGGAGGTTTGACAAAAACGTTCCCTAATTCTTTTTGTAAGATTGAGGGGGGCAGCGGTTCCTCAGGCAGTTCAGCTTTTATACAAGGTTCTTGAAGCTGTGTTTGAAGGAACTTAATATATTGTACTGCCTGTCGAATTTTTGAAATCCTAGAATCACTAGGATTAGCAAATGGTACAGCGACTTGTAATCTTTTGAATCCTTCTCTTACTTTATTTTCGTTTCTTCGCGAACGTGCACTATTTTGTTTCGCTCTACGTTTCCAGATTACTTCCATATCAGTAGCTGATGAGTTGGATGAACCTGCTGGAGTCTCCATAGCTGACTAATGAATATGTTCTACGACGCCACGCTTATATACCCGCTTACCCCCACCTAAAAGGTTGGTGAACAGGTCAATTTTTTGGTTTGAAAAGGAATTTAAACAGAGCGAAATGTTTCTAAGTCCGTTATCTAGGTCAAGGTCGTTGTAACATTGTAAAAAAAAAGTGTGGACAACCTATTTACACTCTGCAGCATATGCTACAAAATGTAAATAGGTTGTCCACACTTTTTTTTTTATTTTGGAAAAAGAAAGACTTGATTTAATTTGGAAAAAGGTTATTACAATTTTTTCCACACAGTGGTTCCTGAATTGTCTCTGATTAGATAGTGCTTTTTCGTGGGTTTGTAGGGATGGCGCATGGCTTTAGGTAATCTTAAAATGTAGAGTTGGTCTCCACATTTTAACATGACCTTTAAGAAACCCATTATTTTGACAAAGAAGTATTGTTTGTTTTTACAAAGCCTATTAATCCGAGTTTTGGCTGGTTTCACTGTTGGATGTGGTGTGGAAAGAGAAACGGTACCCTTGTGTTTTTGTCTTAAATGAAAACTGCATAATTCTTCATCTAAGACACAAGATTTAGCACAACGTTCCCCTTTCCTTGCACCTTTTTTAAAACTGTATTTACATTGTTGTGCAGGAAGTAAGCACTTCCTTCTCAAGGATTTTAATTCATTAAATTTCTCTGAAGGAGTTTGATTATTTATGCAGATTACTGACGGACGAAAACTTGTGGAAGGTGGAGTGATGATTGGAGAAATGATCTGCGGTATAGTGGGTGTTGAAGATCTTGAACTCGGTGATGATGATCCCGAGCTCGAAGATGAAGAAGAAGAGGACCTCGAGCTCGAAGATGACGAAGAAGAAGATGACGAAGAAGAAGATGACGAAGAAGACCTTGTCCTTGACCTTGGTGATGGGGAAGATAAAGATGATTTTGTTGGTGACTTGGGTCTTGGTGGTGGAGAAGATGGAGACCTTGGTTGCGACTCTTCCGGGATTATCAAGGACATCAGTAATGCGTGGCGGAGTATGGACGCAGGACCGGATGATGAAGAAGCAGGCGATGAAGAAGCAGGCGATGAAGAAGCTGGCGAAGATAAAACCTGGCGGAGTAGAGACGGTGCAGAAGTAGTTGGTGTAGATGATGAAGAAGCAGTAGAAGAGGTAGTAGGTGTTACAAGAGCTGGTTTTGCTACGACCATCTTCTTAGGCTTGGTCTGCTTCCTGATATGCGCCATGGTTAAACACAAACAGCAGAATGTTTTACCAGTGATGGGGAACCTCTTTTATACCCAATGTAAGTGGTGGGAGATGTAAATGGTGGGGAGATGTAAGTGGTGGGAGTGGAGGTGATTGAGAAAGGTTATTTTAAAAGTATATTTCTTCCAATATTTGATCAAACGAAAGCTTTTCTAAGTCCCGTCAGTAGGTCAAGGTCATCTGACATAATGCCAAAGCGGGGAATAGAGCATAACATACTGCTCTATTCCCCGCTCTGTATTGGGGAAGGGGACAAAAGACAACAAACAAGAGACTGATTTTAAACAAGAGACTGATTTTATATTTCACAAACGTTTCTCATGGGTGAGATAGGTGGTGTCAACCGGTTTGCATGGCCGTATTGATCTTATTGACAAGGCCGGTTTTCAGGGCCGAACCTTATTGTCAGGGGGTTAGGAAAAGGATGAGAAACAAGATACATTACTTTGAAAATAAAGACTTTACCAGCAACTATGTAAAAGAAACAAATTAATCAGTTAACGTTACTTTTACAAGAACAGCCGAGGTCGGTTTTGCAAAGGTCAACAGTATCACTGAAACCCGGTGGGACTTAGATCCAAACACCCGGCGTCAGGCTGCTGCGAACCCAAGTTTTGACCAAGGTTGTTGAGGGACCTGTAGGGCCGGGAGTACATATTTCATTAGTAAATAAGACACTTCAAACAGATACCAAACACTAACATATATTAGACTAACTACATTACCTAGCAGCAAACTACAAGCGTTATCTAACATGCTTAACAAACTAACTAAACATGCAAGGGCGCGGATCTCTTAATTGCGCGTCGGGCCCAACGCACACTTAACAGACCTACGCTGCAGCAGAGTGCAACCCACTGGGACGTATATCCAAACAACGGGCGGCAAGCTACTGCGAAGAGACTGCGGGCTGCTCCCGCTTATAAAGGCGGCAGACAGTGGTGGGGGGCAACCACGCCTGTGTCGTCACAAGGGGGTCAACCTTGACTTGACCTTGACTTGACCTTGAGTTGACCTTGGCTTGACCTTGAGTTGACCTTGGCGTGACCTTGGCTTGACCTTGACTTGACCTTGGCGTGACCTTGGCTTGACCTTGAGTTGACCTTGGCTTGACCTTGAGTTGACCTTGGCGTGACCTTGGCTTGACCTTGAGTTGACCTTGGCGTGACCTTGGCTTGACCTTGACTTGACCTTGGCGTGACCTTGGCTTGACCTTGACTTGACCTTGGCGTGACCTTGGCTTGACCTTGAGTTGACCTTGAGTTGACCTTGACTTGACCTTGGCGTGACCTTGACTTGACCTTGGCGTGACCTTGGCTTGACCTTGGCGGAGGGGGTCCCGGATGTTAACCGGTCTAGGTCAAACCAGTCCCCAACTTTCTACCCATATATGGATAGGACATGGTTTCACTTATGACCCGCTTTACTCCGGCTGTCAGCTCATTCCAGCTTTGCCTTGCGAACTGTAACCACCTACATCGCTATGACTTCTCCTCTGAAAATCGAGAAACTGCAACGTGTGAAGGACAGTTTGAAGAAGACTTCAGAGAAACGAAGCGGGTTTAAAAGACCAACTTCTTTTAAGTCTTGTATCAAAAAGAATTTCCGGAACCACCCACTATATTTTAAACAACAGCCTGAGACTCGACCTTCAACTACGCCTCAACCATCTACTTCTGCCACGACTCGACCATTGCCTTGACCTTCAACTACGCCTCAACCATCAACTTCTGCAACGACTCGACCATTGACTCCGCCTCTAACTGCCGATGAGGTGCTGAAGCGGATGAAGATCGACAGTGTAGTGACGCCATTCGAGGTCGTGAAGACGAAGTTCAGAAAACTGAAGTTGGAGACGGGTTACATATTTGTATGTAAAAACGAGAACACCTGTCTTCTTCAACACCACTTCAGTGAAAGATACATCGAGGTGGATATGCCGCGGTGTATTCCACCGCCTCCTAAGACAGAGAAGGAAATGCTTCTAATTAAGCAGAAGGGGCTTGTAAAGTGGGTGGTAAAAGAATAAACCACTGACCTCCAAACTGACCGCCGTTCCACCGTTCCCTGACCACTGTCCTATCACACACAAACGGTCCTTTTCAGGACCACCTTAAGCATTTCAAGTTAGGGACTTGGCCTGTACATAGGCAGGAGACTGTTAGTCTTATGTTTGTGTGCAGCCCACTTTGTAAAAATTTCTAAGTCCCAAGGTCCTTGACCTTGACCTTGACCTTGAACATGACCCAAAAATATATAACGTCTTTATTTTTGGTTTAAGGTATAACATGTGGGTACTCTACTGACGCGGCTCAGCAAGCCCAACAAGAAAGTGCAATCAAAATTTAAATCCGACCAAGGGTATAGCAGCTACAGCGAAATAACAACTATTTTCAAGGACAAACCTCAATAACTTTTTTGTTTTTGGTTTAAAGTATAACATGTGGGTACTTCAATTACGCGGCTTGACAAGACGAACTAGAAGGTGCAATCTAAATTTAAATCTAACCAGTAGTATAGCATCCATAGCGTAAAACAATGGTTTGAAGGACAAGGTAACGTTGTGGTGGTGGTGGTGGGGGCGTATCATACACAATAACGCTACATCATTATTCTTCCAGCTCTTGACGGATGAACATCTACCTAGAGGGTCTGAAAAATGTCGCAGTTTTACAGGAACATGAGGAAGGTGACCTTCAGTAGTCCCCTTGTTAAAATATATCAAGTGGGTACTCAAACTACGCGGATTGATCAGACGAACAAGTTAGTGCAAACAGACTTCAGATCCGACCAAGGGTATAGCAACTGTAGCGAAAAACAACTGTTTGAAGGACAAGGTAACGTTGTGGTGGGGATAGGTGTCTATCCTACTCGCTAGCGGTACATCATTATACTTCCAGCTCTTGTCGGATGAACATCTACCTATATAGTTTGTGTTAACGTCTGAACATGTCACAGTTTTACAGGAATATGAGTAAGGTGTCCTTCAGTAGCCCGCTTGCCACCACCTTCTACTTCTCCGACGATGAAGATAGAATGTCTACGCTTTTAGCGGACAATGAGCGGTTCCATCGTAGAATAGCCAAGGTTGAAACACTCTTAGCCAGTTGTCTGCTGCACAAGAAGCAACACATGGAAACATGCACTAGTTTAGATCATAGTGACTGTAATATTTATACACATATAGTGTTGAGACAAATTAATTGAAGTTTTCAGTTAAGGAGCTACGGTCTTGACAGTGTAAGAGTCAGATCCTAACTAATGCGTGTACGCTAGTTAGTGCGCGATGTAAAAACTTGGTGGGGGAAGTGGTGTGGTGGGGGGAGTGATGTGGTGGGGGAAGGGACGAGTACCTAAATTACACTCAAACGCTGCATTACTATACAATCATTGGAACAGACAACACCATGAGCAGCGTCAACGACAATATTTGGGGAGATGCGGTTTGTGAGGAGGAGTTGATTGTAACTCTTGACGCTACCGAGGTTGAGCAAACTACATCTCAGCAGCCAACAAGCAACATCATAAGCCGTGGCAATAACATTATTTGGGGAGGTGTGATTAGTGAGAAGGAGTTGGTGGCAACTCTTGAGACTACCGAGGTTAAGCAAGGAGTGGCGATGCAAACTGTATCCCAGCAGCCTAGGACATATGAACAAGTCCTGGAGGAATATAAGAACGCGTATGATTATGCTTGCAAGAGGTGGTGTGCGCAGCCGCAATGTCCAGAGCAGGAGGATGAAATGGAAGCGGATTTTCGGCTGGTTACTAAACTAGAGGAGGAACTTCAACGAGCAGACCAACTTTTGCGTGGTGCACATGGAACCACAAATATTTTGATGGGTAACTAATGGATATTTTGTTCAAAGTCTTCCTCCCCACGTCAGCTGCCATCTACCGCGCACTTGTCACCTGCCACCTGCCGCCTGCCATCTGCCGCCTACCATCTGCCGTCCGCCATCTGCTCCGCCCCACCACACTTTTACCCCCACCATTTGGTGCGATTGCAACGCTAGCTTGTGAATAGTCAGTACACCTCCAGCTCTCGACTGGTGAACATCATCCTCTCTCCGCGCTCTTCACAAAATAACATTATCATGTCACTCAAGATTCGATGTATTTATTATGACTCTATTTATCTATCAACTTCTACGGACCTGGAGGTTTTTAAAGAGGAGTTACGACTTCTCCTAGCGAATGGCTACAGTTTATCTTTAGAACTGATCGTAACAAACAACATAGACTCTGCGCAGGGGTCAAAGTATCTACCGCCTTTCATCAGAAAACGAAGTGATGGCCGCGACTCCGGATCAACAACATCGATGACGACAAACAACGGGGAACTATTGTAAACATAACTTATTGTAAATAAAAATAAATGTAAATAATAAAGTAATACATGAAATAGTACTACCTCGCACTCGTATCATTCGATTGCTTCATTCGATTTTTTCATTCGATATTTTTATCGAATGAAAACTATCGAATCACAACCGGATTTTACGCGTGCGAGGTAGTACTTTTTTAAAATAACCTCCCAGTGACCTTGAACTTTAACCTTTCCCCCATTACGTCACAAAACCGCCTACGTCACTGGCTGAGGCTCAGATGACGTGTTTAATGACTCAGCGCATCCGGTCACGTGACCGGATGACGTTACTTCCGGTCTAGCAGCCTCAAATGCCCACTACTGACGAGAATAAGTCGGAAATAACATTAGTGTAGTAAACATATTTAATAAATCCAGAACATTACCCCTATTGTATTTTAGATAAAGGAAGTTAATTAAGAGTCTGTTGTAAATGCCTGTTTAAGGCTTCAGAGCAATTTAAAGGAAGCCTGTAAGAAACATTAAGAAAATAAGTAGCGTTTTATACGCTTTACCGAAAGCAATTATCGTAAATCCTACGTTTACCACCAGTTGAAGGTGGTTTTTTATTAAGAAACAGTTGGTGTAGCTGAGTTAATGATGTCTAAAAAAAATAGCTCGGATATTTTCCACAAATGGATAGGGAAAAATATCACGATTATTCAGGATCTAACAACCGTGCCAAGTGGATAATGTATTATGATATAAAGAGAAAAAAATATTGCTGCGATTAACACATTAAAAAGTTACCACAAACCATCAACTTAATTGATAAATGTTGCTATCAATTTGGTTACGATTTAGGTACTCTTTGAACATAAAGGCAGCATCTGATTCCAAATCAAGAAACGACGTTAAATTAGTTTTTCGATAGCCAATGATAATAAATGTCTACTATTTTTAACCTTAATTGTCTTAGAAATTTCGACTAATTCGATTTTTTATTTGCATACAGAGTGACTCAGACCAGCCGTCCAGCATTTGTAACAGGGAACGGGGTGCTCTAAAGACATCAATCAAAATTCTTCCCCACTAAAACGCATATGGGCAATATATTACAAAAATTTCATCAAAAGATAAGTAAAATTTGCTCCAAAATTGAGGGTCACGGGTTCGAATATCAACCTTTTTCTTCTGTCAACATATGGCAAATTATATATAATTTTAAAGTTATCACCAAAACAAATTTTGGCGAAAACAGAATTCACTTATCTTTATCCGTGTCAAAATGGCGGCCAATGTTGTATAAAATATTGAAATTTACGTATCACCCTGTTTTGTATAATCCACAACACTTCCTTTATTTTTTCCGTTTCAAATTTCTTACTCATGAAAAACTCAGGTTTATTCTTGCACTTGACAGTCTTTAAACAAAATCTATATTTCAATATTTTTTGTTTAATACTTATATGCCCAAACAAAGTTATATGGTAGCACGTATAAAAAAATACCGTTGGAAGGGGTTTGTGAAACCTACCACTTATATAATTTTACACCAACCTTACATGTCTTTTTGTTCCTTTTAAATTAACAAAAACTTTTTTCTCCCATATGAAACGCATGTTAATTGCACATGACACATTAAATGATAGTTGCCAATGAGTTCATGCTAGTGTACGTAATACAAGACTGTTATTTTTACTTCCATCCTAATCCTTACTATTTATACCCGATTCGTGAGGTTTCATAAAAATATACAGAATGTAAATGTAAAGTTTTATTATATATAAGAAGGCAGTGATAAGCTGAAGACGATATTTTGTTGGCTGTGCAGACGCGTAGGCCTTGTCTTAAGACTGTAAATTTTCGAATTATTCGTTGGAAAACTGCTGTCTGACCATGTAAATCCTCCTCATTGAAATAGTAAGTTTTGTATTTATTTAAATTGCTTTATATAATTGTCATGAACTGAATTTATGTTGAGATAGCTGTTTGTTTAGTTTTAGCCGTCGAGAGAGTGAGCAAAACCCCCCTTGTCCCCAAGAATTCTTAATTTTGTTTCAACCTTCTGTATTTTCTTATCAGCTGTTCTTATTTATTTCCTTAATCTCTCATATGTTTTTATTATCACCTGACTGTTTGTTTATATTTCTATTCTATTATTCTTAGTTCCCAAAACCCAATGAAAGTAATTTAGCTTCTTTTGGAGGCACAAGTATTTTATTTTGCAGACCTAAATTCAGTGAAAAGTGATGTTGGACATAGAAGTGACGGTTAATTGACATTATGGAAGGTGAAAGTAACTACCCACCCACACCTACGGACTCAGTTACAACTGGTGAGTTGGGGATAACAGTGTACATTATGAACTAGTAAGAGAATAGTATGGAATGATACTGGCTTAATGAACATTGAAGGGTGAAGTCATTTGTATGCTTTTTTTAGCTTGTGCCTGTCAATTCTCCTTTTCTTGTAAATAAATGTTCGTCTTTTCTTAACTTGCCATCCTTCCTTTCCTTCATTTTTGGGTGTTTTCACCCTGGTCCTCCGATTTATATTTGTTTAATATTTCATTCCCTTTATCCCATAATATGTTTGGTCCTCCGGGCCGGATAGAACTCACGCTATGGATAAACTAACTTCAGTCCCTTCAATCCTTTCTTTTACCCTCAACCTATTTCCGTCAATGAATGGAACTTCTATCCTTCAATTCTTCTTTCCACTTCTTGTCCCTGCCACTCTCTCGATCGGTGACTCTTACACTGTTACAACATCAGAAAAGTTATGATGTTTATGATGTTCAACGCCAAGTGTTTGTGCATTCCTACAAACTTAGTAATAAGTTGTGAACCTTGGGATGTTCACAAATAATCAATAAGTGATTCTGACAAACTATTCTACTTCTTTTTATTATAATATTTTATTCTATTTCGTGTTTCTCTACCCCTGATAATGGCACCGCTTCATTCAACCAATCTTAAAGCAGATACTTACAAGCGTACGACTTTGATAATTAAAAACCGCTTTAACAGTATTAAAACCGCTGTCGACGCTTTACAATCTCAAACTGAACCGTTGACTGTTGTTCAACATAAGAAACTTGCCGCTTATTTGTTAGAAATTGAGTCTCAAACCGTCAATGAATGGAACTTCTATCCTTCAATTCTTCTTTCCACTTCTTGTCCCTGCCACTCTCTCGATCGGTGTGGACTCTTACACTGTTACAACATCAGAAAAGTTATGATGTTTATGATGTTCAACGCCAAGTGTTTGTGCATTCCTACAAACTTAGTAATAAGTTGTGAACCTTGGGATGTTCACAAATAATCAATAAGTGATTCTGACAAACTATTCTACTTCTTTTTATTATAATATTTTATTCTATTTCGTGTTTCTCTACCCCTGATAATGGCACCGCTTCATTCAACCAATCTTAAAGCAGATACTTACAAGCGTACGACTTTGATAATTAAAAACCGCTTTAACAGTATTAAAACCGCTGTCGACGCTTTACAATCTCAAACTGAACCGTTGACTGTTGTTCAACATAAGAAACTTGCCGCTTATTTGTTAGAAATTGAGTCTCAAAGATCCGATTTTAAGACGCTCATCAATCGCGCTTTAACGCTTGACGACAAAGAACTATCACATGAAACCATCATGCAAGATCAAGACGAAATTTTTGACTTGCATGTTGATATTTCGAGTCTCATTGAAGCGCTCACAAGCTCAAACAACCCGCCTATCATTTCTGAAATCCGCAGTGACAGTTGTGTTACGAATTCAGGATCGCAATTACGACTGCCTAAATTAGACTTACCTAAATTTAACGGGGAACTTGCTGCTTGGACGTCGTTCATAAACTTGTTTGAAACGACAATATATAATAATGTTAACATCTCGGAAGTAATGAAATTCCAGTACTTGTTGAGCGTGCTCCAAGGCGAACCTTTTAACCTTGTAAAAAGTCTTACTTTAACCGCAGAAAACTATGCCATAGCTTACAAGCTCCTTCATGACCGCTATCACAACACTCGTAGACTGCAATCATTGCACCTAAACCAACTTTTGGACTTACCCGCTATATCCGCCACTCACATTCCTTCATTAAGGCAGTTTGTAAATATTTTCACTGAAAACTCGCAAGCTTTAACCGCTCTTAATTGTCCTGTCCATGATCCTAACCCGCTACTCGCAGCTGTTTTGCTACGAAAAATGGACATGGAACTCCGCAAACGTCTTGAGAAATTTCGCCCTAATGAAAATTCCTCGAAACATACCTTACCTTTAGTGAATGAGATTATAGACTTTTTGACTACGGAATGTAATCATAATGAAGATGCCACTTTGCATTCGACATCCCGCTCTATTGAATCAAATCAATCATTGTCTCGTAATCGAGACCAGGTTCCTCATAAAGTGATCCCTTCTCGCAAAACCGCTTCTGTAATGGTCACTGAATCTTCATATGTACCTACTTCATGTTTCGTTTGCAATCAAACTTCTCACAAAGTGTATACTTGTCCAGTATTCAAGAACAAGACTCCTCATGAAAGATATCAATTGGTCAAGTCCCAACGACATTGTATTTCTTGTCTGGGATCCCATAGTGTCAAACAATGTAAGTCACAGTCTACGTGTCAAATATGTCATCAGAAACACCACACACTTCTTCACTTTAATAGTGATTCATGTATTACCGCGACTCAGACAAAGTCCTTCAACAACTCTGTAGTTGCCAAACCTGGAACTACACATAATCGAGAATCTTCAACGGAAAAGGACGTTTCTGCCACTTTAACTTCCCATAGAATTTCTTCGGATTCTGATTCTAAGGTTACAGTTTTACTGGGAACGCTATTATTACAACTAAGAACTCCAGACGGAAATATACACATATTTCGTGCACTCCTTGACTCTGGGAGTATGTGTGACCTTATTTCTGAGCGGGCAGCTAATATTCTCAATATTCGTCGACAGAAATCTGATATCCAGCTTGCCGGTATAAGTCAAAATGTCACCCGCAACAAAGGCCAAATCCATGTTGATGTAGCTACTTCATCTGGTGAGCTGATAGCTAAACATCATTCATTCCTAATCCTAGACAAACTGACTGTGGATTTACCTCGAGTTCCAATCGCTTCTCGAGTTTTGAAACATACTCAATCATACAATTTAGCTGATCCAAACTTCCACGTCCCTGGTCGTATTGACGTAGTCCTTGGGGGATCCATTTTCCCACATGTGTTCACTAATGAACAACACTCCCTGGGTCCACGCATGCCAGTCATACTTGGCACACGTTTCGGACATGTAGTAATGGGTACTGCTCCATGTTTGTCCACTGTTTCTAACTCAAATCACTCATCATTTTCCTTGAATGTTTGTCTACATGCCGCTTCTGATGCAGATTTGCATGAATCTATTCAACGGTTTTGGAAACAAGAAGAACCACCCATTCATTCTGTTAAATCATTCGAAGATAATCTATGTGATAATCACTTTGCCACAACGCACTCACGAGATAAGGACGGACGTTATGTTGTCTGTTTACCGTTTAAAGAAGATCACCCTGTCCTTGGTAGTTCTAAACAAGCAGCGGAAACTCGACTCGCGGCCATGGAGCGTAAATTTATCGCTAACCCTAGATTTTCACAATTGTATCATGATTTCATGGGTGAATACCTAAGTCTCGGCCATATGTCTGTTTGCGCTAATGATTTACAAAATAAACCGCATTATTTTCTCCCTCATCATGGAGTGTTGAAAGAAAGTAGTAGCACTACAAAACTCCGAACTGTATTTGACGCTATTTGCAAAAGCAGCTCAGGCGTGTCTCTTAACGACACCCTTCTTACTGGACGCAAGTTGCAAATCAACATTTGTGATTTACTTATGCACTTTCGACGACATAATATTGTCTTTTGTTGTGACATTCGCCAAATGTATCGTCAGATTTTGATCAATCCTAATGACCGCAATTTCCAATTGATAGTATGGCGAGACTCTCCTGAATCTCTTCTCACCACCTATCAACTTAATACTGTCACGTACGGTATGAATAGTTCTCCCTACCTCGCCATTAAGACATTACACCAACTTGCTGAAGACGAAGGTTACAACTATCCACAAGCAGCTTATGCTATTAAACATCACACATATGTCGATGACATTATCACGGGCGCTGCTAATGAAACTGATGCATTACAACTCCAAACCCAGCTTATTTCCTTGCTTGAGCGCGGAGGCTTTGAATTGCGCAAATGGGTTTCAAATTCTCCACTATTACTTAAGAACGTTCCTGATTCCCATTTGGAAACTCCAACCTTCTTACAAGAACCTCAAACTCCCCAATTCACTGTGCTTGGTCTTCAATCGTCTCCTACCACTGACTCATTCTCATAAAACTTTCAATTGTCTTCAGAACAGCATCCTACTAAGAGACAAGTTTTAATCACTATAGCCAAAATTTATGATCCATGTGGTTTCCTCACTCCTTTCATCATGCTAATGAAATGTTTCATGCAACTGTTATGGACGAAAGGCCTCTCTTGGGATGAACTTCTACCACCAGATTTGGCCTCTCAGTGGAAATTTATTACTGACAATCTAACTGACTTGAAAAGCATTACTATTCCCCGATCATTGAATCTAACATCATCCTGCGTGATTGAATTACATGGCTTCTGTGACGCCTCGGAATCTGGATACGCTGCCATAGTGTATTTTCGGTGTGAACTTGCTGATCGCAGTATTAAGATTAATCCCATAATAGCGAAAAGCCGTGTTGCTCCTTTAAAGCGTGTAACTATACCCCGGCTTGAACTATGCGCAGCTCACTTATTAGCGCAACTTGTTTCTCACTGTCGAAATATTTTCGCAAACGAACTGACAAATAACCAAATCTATCTTTGGTGCGATTCCACAATTGTACTCTCTTGGTTACGCACTCCATCTTTCAAACTGAAAACATATGTCGCTAACCGAGTCGCTTCCATTCAAGAACTTGTTCCTTTTGAATCTTGGAAACATATTTCTTCTGAACAAAACCCCGCTGACTGTGCGTCACGAGGTATTCTACCTCCACATCTTATTGACCATCCGTTATGGTGGACAGGTCCAGACTGGCTGTCAAAACCTCCTTGTCAGTTTCCAGAATCAAATTTCACTCCAATCAAACTCGATGCATCCCACGAACTTAAAGATATTCCGCTAACTGTCCTTACCACAAGCCAAGACTCAGAATGGCCTTTGTTAACGACATTTTCATTTTGGGACACATTAGTTCATGTAATGGCTTTGGTAAGAAGATTCTGTCACAATTGTCACGTACTTAATCACCATATTGGTTACATTACCACCGATGAGCTTCGCTATGCTAAAGTTAAGATATTTTCTTTAGTTCAACAAACTTCATTTTCAGAAGAAATTTCTTTACTCAAGAATCATCAAGATTTCACTCGACCAGCAACTAAAGTGTTTCCGTTACCTCTCACTGAAGAAGAGTCTGTTGAAGCTACCGCGCTTCAAGGCGGGCAGAATGTTTAGTTTTAGCCGTCGAGAGAGTGAGCAAAACCCCCCTTGTCCCCAAGAATTCTTAATTTTGTTTCAACCTTCTGTATTTTCTTATCAGCTGTTCTTATTTATTTCCTTAATCTCTCATATGTTTTTATTATCACCTGACTGTTTGTTTATATTTCTATTCTATTATTCTTAGTTCCCAAAACCCAATGAAAGTAATTTAGCTTCTTTTGGAGGCACAAGTATTTTATTTTGCAGACCTAAATTCAGTGAAAAGTGATGTTGGACATAGAAGTGACGGTTAATTGACATTATGGAAGGTGAAAGTAACTACCCACCCACACCTACGGACTCAGTTACAACTGGTGAGTTGGGGATAACAGTGTACATTATGAACTAGTAAGAGAATAGTATGGAATGATACTGGCTTAATGAACATTGAAGGGTGAAGTCATTTGTATGCTTTTTTTAGCTTGTGCCTGTCAATTCTCCTTTTCTTGTAAATAAATGTTCGTCTTTTCTTAACTTGCCATCCTTCCTTTCCTTCATTTTTGGGTGTTTTCACCCTGGTCCTCCGATTTATATTTGTTTAATATTTCATTCCCTTTATCCCATAATACTGTTTATAAGTCATTAATCATCTGTAAAAAAATATTTCCATTAACTATTGTAGATAACTTATAAAACTCAAAATCAAATGTAAAGTAAAGCCTGTTTCATATTGTTTGTTTGTGAGCACATGTTTAAAAAATTGAAATGGAAATGATTTTAAATATAAAATTATTATAAAGTATTGTAATTAATTCGTCAGGAACTATTTTTTATTACAGGCGAGGTTTCACGGATAAAGAAGATTATCGGACACAGTCACTTCCAAAAATACAGTAAGATCCACCTTATTAAAATAACTTGGGACGGGTTAGGAATCTAATTATAAAGTCTTCAAAAGGGTAAAAAGAATGTATTCAACGTTATAAAGTGCCTATTGTATAATAAAAGTGTTAAGTTCAACAAGACTTTATTTCTTAATATGCCTGTTGGTTACGTCACTGTTGGTATATTTTTTAGCTAACTAAATTAATTTTCAATGTTGCCCTTAATTGGCCACCCGAGGTTATACATTCTTAGGAGTATTATTTGGTTTATTCACGCATACCCAGAAGGTATTTCATGAAATGGCCAGGTTTAATTATATTTGAGTTAATGTAAAAAATACCTAAATTAAGTTGATCTTGAAATGTGAGTCTACTATAAAGTTACAGGTTTTAGTCGTAATTTATTTTAAATAAGTTCTATCTGGAGGTAATTAAACCTGATCGCGTTGTCACGTATCTGTTGACATTCAGTGTTTTTATAAGTCATAAGGATTTTTCCAGGAATTGAACTCGGGTCTTTTTGATGGTAGTACTCGACCCACTCAGCAATGACTTCCACTCTAAATAGTTACAACATATAGAAACTTCACGAACAGTAAAAGGAAACCACTCCCGCAATCAGTCTCGCAAAGTGGGAACTCGCGTAAGTCGAATAAATCTCATCACATCCCCTTTCAAAGAATCGTCTCAAACAAGTTACGGTGCTCCTGTTAGAACGTGATATTATGATCTTATATTTAATTCTAACGTAGTAAATTTAGAAAACTTCCACGCTTTCAAAACAAACATCGTAGGGATATAAAGTAAATTGGGTTCAAAACCTAATGCTAAAATTTCAGGCTATTGTATAATTAGTATATTATGAGCTTGAGTTTTTACTCGTAATTATGTCAATCTACAACTAAAGTAAAAATTCACAGATTTAATTTAACATTTTATTGTATTTATAGAGGGAATATTAGCAGTTAAAGTAGGTTATCAATTCATTACAATTAATCATAAGAATCACTATTCATTTGTTTTGCATTCCAAATTAATTTTCAGGCAAATTTGTGAAAAACATTCTCACATCCCTGCGTTAAAATTTTAACATCATGCAACCGTAATATTCATCAATATCATCATACTCTCGATGGCAGCGTAAAGTATGGAAAACATGTTACAGTTGGATGTTGGAACTGACACTCTATAAGATTAGTGGCTAAGTTTAATTTATTCGTTAAATACTTAAGTAAACAATGAGTGTGGATTATATTAGATTTTTTTTGTTTTCAGGTCATGTGTGTTTTCAAAATTACGTGTGTTGTTTTCATAAACCACGTAATTTTATATAAAAAGTTGTTGAAACTAAATTTTATATTTATAATGCCGATTACATTAGATCCAAATAATTTCCAATGCAAGAAAATATATTTTACTCTTTCCAATTTATAAAAATATTATAAGTTAATTTGTATACATTTAAATAATTTTTACTCGTATCCCGTATACTTAAATATATTATAGAAAGTAAATTACTTCACAATGCAGTATTTTAAACAATTTGTGGATATCATTTTTAGAAACTGTATAAGTAAAGAGTTGTAGCATTTCAAACAAGGAGTTTTAAAGTTATGGCTAAAACATCAAGGCAGCACGTGGGAGTGTCAGTCAAATATTGGATTGTTGTACATGAGGTACTTCGATCTCTCTAAATTGTGTTTGGTTGTGTTCAACTGTGTCTTTGATGGAAACCACTTCCTGGAAGGAACCTCTTTTATCTTTCTTTAATCAAAAAGAAAATAATTTATTTTTAAATAAAACTCTTGTATATAAAAATATTTATAACAAGTTATGTATTCAGAATAGAAATCAATTTTATTAAATCCTTGAAAACTAGCAAAGCACTAGGATGGAATGTACAGAAAATAACCATTGTATATCTGTAGCCTGCAGTAACAATAGCTTACACTGGTAGCTAAAGTGAGTATGCCGTTTTAAACTTAGTCTGGTCAATAATATTGTTTTTACCATTAGGACATTTAAATTTTACCACGGAATTAAAATCCTTTATAAAAAAGTTCATTGTAAAAAAACCGTTAACCAAGTGTTAACAAGGTGAACAGCCAAGTCAATGAACAAAGGTAAACACATATCGTCTGATAAAACAATACAATGAGATGTGATTTTTCATTATTACACTTTCAGGGTAAACATGAGTATAATTTAATTGGTAAACGGGGTAAGTTTTAATTGGCATATATGTAATCTAGACAACAAATATTTAAGTTATTTCATTTATAATTTTCTTTAAATTTGTCTTACGTTTATTTTACCACACATAATATATGTGATACTATCACATATATTTTATATACATTTATTTGTGCAGTTTTAAAACTACTACTGATATTATTTACGTTTTGCAACCGGTACTATTTATATGACTGAGGCCAAGCACACAAAACAGTTTATAGTACCTTAGGGTAAAAACCACTCCACGTGGTCCAGAGGGGTTACGACGAAATGTGAGGATGACAAGTCATTTGCACGGTCGAAGGATCTTATGTGCCGTCGTCGTGTTAACAAAACCCGAAGTGCGAGAGATAAGACGCTGATGCCCCCTCCGGCAACCCGGCGAAACTTGAGAATCCCTTCTTCGATGTTTGTGTTCGGTCGAATAAAAAGTTTCGCAAAAGTTTGGTGGAAGTTGGATGTATTGATGAGAGAATGAGGTTTGGGAATATATATCTAAATTGTAATAACTTTTTCCAGTTAGTGTTTTCCCACGACAGCTTAAGTGTACTCAACTAATCTGTAAACAAATTCAAGTACGCATTCTTGAGGATGGTAATGACGCTTTTATGTGATTTGGGGTCATGCGTTGCACAACCTTTACGGGAAAACGTTCAATAATCCACACTTATACACCTTAAGGTAAGCATTATACAGGGTGTCTCACGTAAGGTGTCTCAAACAGATTGCAGACTAACCAGTTTACCTAGGAGGATGATATAAAATTATTTCACACTAAATCGACCAAGGAATAACGTAAAAATATTTTTAGTTTGTTACAAATACAGGGTGTTCCAAAAATCGGGGGATCACTAGTTAAAATCTCGGAATTTTCAAATATAAACTTATGTCAAGTTATGCATCATTTTAAAGCTCTACACTTGAATAACATTTTGGAAAAAACAGAACTCATTTATCCCAATTTGTTTCAAAATGGCGGCCATTTTAGAGAAATATTGATATTTACGGAATACCCTGTAACTGCTAAACCACAATACATATCTTAATTCTGGTTCAAAATTCGAACTCGTTTTAAAATCAGCGTTATCCTGATATGCTACATGACAGTATTAAAAACACAATACAAAAATACAAAAAATTCTCTTTTTCAAAATGTTTATGTGCCCAAAACTCCAAAAGGTAAATAGTAACGTATGTCAAAAAGTATATAATGTTAAAGATCTTGGAAATCCTAGCAACTTTCTAATATACACCAACCTCGAAACTGTTATGGGTTTTTAGCAAACAATAAAAATCATAATTTCCCCATATAAAATGCATGTAAGTTATAAATATCCTATTTATAAAAGAGGCCACAGAGTACTCGTAAGTGTTAAGACACAAATAACACGCATTTTATAAAGGAAATGTTGATTTTTGTTGATTGCTAAAAAACTAAATGAGATACGAGGTTGGTGTTGGTTAGAAAGTTGCTAGGATTTCTAAGACCTTTAAGTTGATGAACTTTTTGTCATACGTTACTATTCGACCTTTTTGACATTTGGGCAAATACAAATATTCAAAAAAGTATATTTTGTATTTTTTTTTAAATTCTGTCATGTAGCATATCAGGATAACACTGATTTTAAACCGAGTAAGAATTTTGAACCAGAACTAAGATACGTATTGTGGTTTAGCAGAACAGGGTATTCCGTAAATGTCAATATTTTTCAATAAATGACCACAATTTTGAAACGGATTGAGATAAATGAGTTCTGTTTTTCCAAAATTTTAGTCGAGTGTAGAGCTATAAAATGATGCATAACTTGACATATGTTTATATTTGAAAATTCCGAGATTCTAACTAGTGACCTCCCGTTTTTGGAACAACCAGTATTTGTAACAAACTAAATGTATTTTTACGTTATTCCTTGGGGTTGATTTAGTGGAAAATAATGTTATTTCATCCTTCTACGTCAATTGGTTTGTCTACAATCGGTTTGAGACACCTTACAAGAGACACCTTGTATATGAACTTGAGGAGAGTTACGAGGTGGATAATAATGGAACTTTAAAAATTTATTAGGATGTTTAATTTATGTCCATGAATGCAATTTTATATTTCTCTATTATCATTATTTAGAAGAGCCAAGTTATGAAAAATTAAACTAAATCCATATGTTACATACATACAATTGAACTACGGCAGTGGAATGTGGATGTAATAAAAACATTCTAAACTATGGCTTGAAATAGATATAAACAACCCGAAATTTTCAGACATAAAATTGGTTAAAGTAAAACTTATTATTTACTACCTTTATGTTTATTATCCTGAGTAGATTTTGAAATATTTTAATTTGCAACTCAACTTATTCAGCTTATATTCATTTCCACCTCACCATAGAATGGTATATTGTTCTTGGTCCTTCTGTTCACTGGTGCTTGCTTTTAGGTAATAAAAGTTTTTGAAATTATGCCTTTCATGGTATAATAACTTGTATTTACATTTATTTTAGTTTATACCTTTTAGGTGTTTTAGGTTCTTCCCATAAATTGTACACACTCAAAATGCGTTTGACTTAATAATAAAATATCCCTACTTAATTTATTTGTATATATATTTTTACGTTGCCTTGGAGAATCAAACTTGTTCATCTACGGAACGTGATAAACTCTATTTATACCATGAGACTTATAGGTTAGGATAACTGATAATAGGTTCATTATAAATTTGTTCTCATATGATCAGCTTTTTATAGTATTAATTAAATGTAATTAAACATTGGTTAATGCTGGTTTATTATACTTTTTAATGCACTATTATAAATGTTGAACTATCTAAATAACCTAATTTTAACGGTTTACCATATCACAATTTGTAATTTAAACAAAGCAGTATTTTTTTTTAATTCAATGCCAACGGTATTTTTGTTAATATAGTACACAAACGCTTTTAAGGAAGCAGTCCAAACCCCTCAGATTTGAGGTTACACCCCGGGATTTGAACCCGTGACCCCTTGAACCGAGGTCCAAGACTCTAATCGTTAGGCTAGCGAGATACCTAACCAAACACAAGTGAGTGAGTACCAAGAAAGCCAACACAAACACATGTGAGCCAACACAAGTGAGTGAGTGAGTGGGTGGGTGTTGTGAGTGTTATTAGTGAATTTCCTATGGGAAAGTGAACTATTAGCATGACCCGCACGGTGAAACTTAAGCCCGGGACAACCGTAGAAGTTCCTAACGTGACCCCCTGAACACGTTTTGGGGGATAGCTAACAACTTTATATAGATAAATAAATAAATATATATATATATATATATATATATATATATATATATACATATATGTAAATGTATGTGTGTGTTTGCACTCTAGCGGTCACCTTTTTTGTTCAATTTACTTGAAATTTTGTGGGTACCTTTCCTTCTGTAAACAGTTGGACACGTTCGTTGGGGAAAACAATCGGACAACTCCAACCCTCTTTTATGGGATTTTAATTTTTCAAATTTTGAGTTTGTGGGCCCAAAAAGGCTCATAAAAGCACCGATTGTAAAATTAAAGCATGAAGGAAGATTGAGATTAGTAAAGCGGAAGTTTTAAGTCCTCTCTCATCATTCTAGCATAAATATTAACCGAATTATTAAAGAAAATTATAACTGTCTTAACACAGTACGTTGTCTTAAGGGAATTTCACACTGAAAAAGGCTGTTTTTCATATCTTGATGTAGTTTTATCACTCCCAATATCACTTACCAACTTTTATCCATACAAACATGTTGTTGCGTTGACTACATTTATCAATTATTTTGGTTTCGTGGAAATTCGTTTAATTTGTCAGTTTAAATACGGAATGACTTTTTTCAAGCGACATTACATTGTTAAATAAATGGAAAAACTACTCCCTATTAGTTTTAAAATTTTGAATTTAAAGTACTCATGCACAACACAGAAAAGGTCATACATATATCCCATACTACATGATAAGGAAAATAAATCGTAGTAAATTATGAACACATGTTAATACGTTAACAAAGCAGAAGCTTAAATTACACTGTGATAATAACAGCTGATCATTAGTAAATCTGAAAAATTATTATGAATTTGTTTTGTTTTTTAATTAAAGGTCATATTTGAGAGAAAAATATCTAAAAATCTGGTTCCGTTAAAATTTGCATCTGATTGTCTATGACTATTGCAAGTTTTAGTACAAAAATGCAATGCCTACTTGTAAGTAGTTTTACTAATTTCTTGTCATTGGACAACCATTACCATTTTAACTGATTTTGTACTTGCTTGACAAAAAAATCTAGTTTTCACTGTTTTTCTTCTCTTATAATCCCTTCAAATTAAGGTGTCGGTAGTCGGTCCATTGTTCCTGTTCTCAGTAAGGTAATAGAGGCTGTCATTAGACCTCAAGTGAATGTTTTTTTTAGGGAAAAAGGCTGTTTTCCGATATACAATTTGGTTTAAGACGGGGGTGATCTAATCCTGGTATTGTTGATGTTGTGACGGATCGAGTGGGTTCCGTTTTTGAGGATAAACAGTCAATAGCTCTTACTTTCTGTGACCTTGTCGGGCTTTCGACTCCAGGTCACATAACATACTCTTGCGAAAGCTTAAGGGTGTGCCCTACCTGCCTTCCGCACGCTAAAGTAAGGGTTTTGCATCTCCCACATTGTAGGCTCAACTGTTAACCGATTAAAAATAATTTATTGTTATTTAATTCACTAAATGTACATACATTCAATGTACATACATGAATGTACATAAATGAAAATAAATGTAATTACATCAAAATACAAATGTACATTTAAAAATCGTGATTTTAATTCAAAATAAGTG
This sequence comes from Allygus modestus, assembly GCA_963675035.1. NCBI lineage: Eukaryota > Metazoa > Arthropoda > Insecta > Hemiptera > Cicadellidae > Allygus > Allygus modestus. The sequence continues at coordinate 35,018,415 of OY776115.1, forward strand.
GTTGGCCATTACTAAGTTTTCAAATTAAGCGTTTTTCTAAAGCTTCCTAACGTAAGGAGAAAAATTATTTTGGAAAAGAGGAACCGTACAATACCTATATTGGAATCTGAAAAGTGTGAATCTGCGAATAGTTTGGTGGAAATCTGTAAAATAATAGGTTGATTGAGGAGAACAAAAAGGTCTTCAAACGTAAATATGCATGACTCTGCTTGGTGGTGGCGCGGCGTTAAACAACAATGTGCGGATCATCCAATCTAGGGGTAGGGCGCACCCTTAATTTTTATTAGCTAGATGCTGTCCACTCTCAGGTCTTACCTTAGGGACAGAAGTCAGCTTGTCTCCCTCACTTGCGCTTCCTCCACCTGCAGGCCTATGGAGCGTGGAGTCCCACAGGGCCTCTGAGGTTTATTGTCATGATCAACGACCTGGGCGACGATGGTGGCACCCTCATTTTGGCCGACGACACCACCCTCTTGTCACCTGGCAACAACTTAAATGGCATTGTAGCCGAAATGGAACGTCAAGTCGTCTGCAGAGAGCTGTGCACTGTTTTGGGGCAAACCGTTTTCACCTGGTCCCTGACCAAACTCAAAACATTGTAGCCTTGCACACATCCTTCTCAACGATCATTATTATGCAAAAAAACCTGATATTCATAATTCATGTTTCAATTTAAAATGTGTACATGAAAAATATTACTTAAGGGTTGTAAAAGTGTTCTAACATAATTTAAATTGTTTATAAATTTGTTTGTAAAGGTCCTATTATTTTGGATTTATTCAGGCTAAGCACAACGCCAAAATTGTTTAAAAAACATTGTCATTCGTCCTCAAGGTATTGGCAATTTTTTAAATTAGTTTTTAAGTGAGATTTAAATGCCCTAACCTTAAGACATGTCCTTGACCATGAACCACACATCATTTTTGAGTGTATTGTCCTAATAAAGACTGATTTTAAACTTTCAGCGTTCATATTAAAACCACCATTTTGGAATGTATTTTTCAATTTGATATAAAGGTTGGTTGTGACCCTTTATTTTACACTATCTTTCACGCTGAACACAATGATGCAATCCAATTTTAATAGTCAAGCCAACTTTCGTTCTCACATTGACATTTTTTGAACCCTTAAAAAACTCCAATAGCTCGAGCTTGAAAAGAGAACAGTCTTTCTTCTTTGTGCTTTATGTTAGGAAAATTTAACGAGATTAACCACCAACTGACTTCTAGAAAGTTTCGATAATACTCCCAAGTAATCCCACAGTACTGCCATGTAACGTTGGCGGTATTACAGCAATTGTAGGCGCTAACATCAGGTTATAATGCCTGATGGTAGTGTTGCAATGTACGCTATCGTCCACCAACAGTTGTCACATTTTGGATTGTTAAACATTAAGAATTCCGTTATTTTAACAACTGGTTCTCTTTAAAATCGACCAAATTGAAACCAGAAAATTAATCAATATTCTATGAAGTATTATTTATAAATCTGTAGTCGTAGCTTTTAGTAGCACTACTATCATCTCGTGATGAGATGGATTTATTTAACGATAAGAGACAGTTTTTCACCAAAAAGCGATAAATTTCACCTCCGCTTGATTGGATTTGTAAGCAGAGTGATTTATAGTGACTTTTATTGAGTTGTTCTGCACGTCTTGTGACCAAGAGCCATAACGTTCTAAAATGAGTTCAACGATGATAATATTCTCAAAACATATATTCATAAAAAAGTTGTAATCGTAAATCTATTTAATTCTATAAAAGATTTCTATAAAAAACTCTCAAGTAAAAATAGGAATCGTGCTACCATTTTATTTAATTTTTTTAACGACGTGATCTATCATTTATCAAATACAAATATTTATCTATAATACTAAAAAAATACATTTGACGTTATCATGAAATGGACAAAATTAAAAAATTCCAGTTGTTTTTAACATTAAATAGAATGTATGAATTTATTGTTTATTGTTTATTTATTGTTTATTAATCTATGTTAGATTATTTTTAGAATAATGAAAATACATAATAACTAAGTTCCCTAACTAGGTTAAATTATTGTAATTAGTATACTTAGGTAATAAGAGTCTATATATACAGGTTTCGATCATAGGGACAAAATCTACGGGTAGAATATATAAGCATATTTTTAGTGATTGATAATTTAAGGCAGAGCTTAATTTTTATATGTTCAATGCATTATGTTCGTATATATGTTCAGTATATTATTATATGTTTGTCTGCCAGACTAGTTTTTGGGAGTCGTTCAAATGAGTGTTTTCCGCAACACGCCAATTAAACAGATTTTTTATTCCAAGTCTCAGTAACCTTCAGTAAAGTATTATACGTTAATATGTAAATTTATATCATTGACTATCGAAAAAGTTTTAACCTTGTGTCTGGATCTGTAAAACAATGCCATCATCTGGATCGATAAAATACCTACATAACAACAATCTTTGCGAAAAAAACTGGTGACTTTGTTAAGTGTCAGTCGTAGTAATATTATTTTCTGTTTATATTATGATATAAATGTAATAAATATTATAATAATAACATTCGTCGGGACTCGATTTTAGATATCGAATGGTTGTGGCATTTTTGTTATCTACTCACTGATTCTTAACCCTTTCAGTGCTAATTTTATGAAAGAAGTAGTTGAATCTGTGATGTGTTGTTGATTTTTTAAACGTCTGTAACGCCTAAACAGTTAAATTTTTTTTTAAATCGTTCTTCCGTTGGTCACACACTGTAAAGAATAGGTAAAAAGTAGCAATACACCTGATCAGATGTGCAACTCACAAAGCATCCACCCATCCCCTCAGCATGGACCTTAAGTCTTCCGCCCTCCCCTTCAACTCTGCCAAAGACAGGTGAACTCTCCATGCGTTGCACGAAAACCGCCGACTGTGATGAGATTCGATCACAGCCGGTGGTTCACAAATTACCAATGAACACAACAGGAGTTGCCACCGGGTTTTTTCTTAAAACGTTATAATATCTAATTAAACGTTTGGAATTTAAAATGTTAAAGATAACCCTGTTATATTATTCAATCGACATGTCCAGTTGTAATGCTCTGTGAACAATAATAAATATTTTGTATAATGTATAATTATAATTTGGAACCAACCAAAATTATACATTTCAAATTTTTAATGTACACACAATTGAACTTGTAGGTTGAAAAGCCAATAAATATTCAGATTACAACAAATCACAGAATATTACAACAAATTAAACTAATATGACCACCTTCTACATTTGTATTGTAATAAGGAACTGGGAAGTAAATTAGATAGACTTACGACAGTATGAAATAAGAGAAATAAAATATTGCTTTAAACCACAAACACGAGAACGGCGTGGTGGCAATATGTTTAATGGAATTTTACAATTTTCAGTTATAGAATGTTAAAATACAAAAATACTTTTCACTTCATAACTCCTATGAACAAAATCGCTTCAGAGAATTGTCCGATCTAATGTACGGAACGAAACAACCTCAACTTTTAGTTCAACACGTGGGGTTTTCTCACAATATCGAGTTCAATCAGCTTGAAGTTTAATCAACTACTGTCGTAATAATGAAATGATTTTTTAAATCTATAATTTCTGAATTATGTTCAAATTTTATTAAACCAGTTATAATTTCAACTCAATGCAAATATTTAAGGAAAATATATTTTTCTATAGATTGGTCTAAGAATTTATTGCATTTTTGGCAGAATACTGTATAACTTGAATCCATTATAATACGGTGAATTTTTAAGTTACCGTTGGCAATATCTGTTCCAGAAAAAAAAAATTGTTTCACTCACTTTGAAGAATACAATATTAATTTTAATTACAACTATGAGAAACGTTTATCGAATATATGACATATCTGCAAACTACATTCTAAATCTTTTTTAGGGTATCGTTTTAACTTAAACATAAATTTAACGCTTTTACGATGTTTAGATAAAAAAAATTTAATTTACTTAACTCATTTAGAGACTATTTTTCTCCGTGGAATTTAATCAACAATAAATTCAAACCATCTATTAAATGTTAAAAACAACTAGAATTTTTAAATTTTGTCCAATGCATGTTAACGTCAAATGTATTTTTTTATTGTTATAGATAAATATTTGGTTAGTATATGATAGATCACGTCGTAAAAAAGTAAATAAAATGATAGCACGATTCCTATTTTTACTTGAGATTTGTTTATGGAAACATTTATAGAATTAAATAAATTTACGACTAAAACTTTTTTATGAATATATGTTTGAAGAAAATTATCATCGTTGTACACATTTTAGAACGTTAGGGCTCTTGGTCACAAGACGTGCAGAACAACTCAATAAAAGTCACTATAAATCACTCTGCTTACAAATCCAATCAAGCGGAGGTGAAATTTATCGCTTTTTGGTGAAAAACTGTCTCTTATCGTTTAATAAATCCATCACATCACGAGATGATAGTAGTTTATTTTTTGATTTATTTGGACTTTACCTATCGCTTCTAGTGTTTAAAACTACACTACGTTTCGGGAGGTAAGGAAACTCCCCCCGTTATCAAGTGAACCCTACTTACATCTAAATATCAAACTCTTACACCTAACTAACCTACATTTTTTTGGATTTTTTGATTTTTCTTTTACATTCTAATTTACACTAACACAAAGATAACAAAAAATCAAATACAATACACTAACACAAAATTTATATACACACCTAACTAACCTACATGTTTTTAATATTTTCCTTTACAATTTAATTTGACTAACAGAAAGATAACAAATATATATACAAAAAATCTAATACAATACACTAACACAACATTTATATATACGAACAAATTAAAAACTGACAATACATTACCTGTTCTGCATCGTGGCCTCCAAGCTGACGGGCAAACACGGGAAACGGGCTCACGTCCATCCACAACCAAACCGCACACTAGACTAGTGGCTAGCGGCAGTGGAGGGAGGAGAGCCGTTACCCCCACCTACCGACAGGGGCACGTGACGACACAGCTGTGGCTACCCACACGTCTTTGTCGACGGGAACATGACACGGAAACCAAAAACTGCACGATTCCTCCTAGAATGCTACACGGGCACCAGTACGATATTCTCATAGAGATTACCGCATGCCTCCAAGGTGAGCATTGGGAACTGGTCATGCAATCAGGTGGCCGTGTTTCCTCCAAGGGCGATCACGGACGCATGTGTCGTAGCCGCATTGGATGGACTCTAGACGCAGGAGTAACTGTAACACAAGGAACTGGCGTGTGTTTGCGGGGTGATTTTTGACTGAAATGGTTTTTAATTAAGGGAATCCATAGTGGCCTGACATCAATACTACTCTGACTTATTGGATTTTCATGTAATTTAATTAATGCCCCTTCAACAAACTTTCTTTTATAATAGTGAGACTCATGATGTATAATTTGTGCCTCTTCCCAACTAAATTTATGATCATTTTCCCAGGCGTGTTTTGCCAATTTAGATTTTACTGTTTCGCCATTTTTTGTGTTTCTTTTATGTTCGTTTATACGAACTTTTAGCGGCCTTTTAGTTTCCCCTATATATTCACCCTCACATTCACATTTGATGCTGTAGATACAGTTTTTTGAGGCTTGTTCTTCATTTTTTGGTTTTACTTTAGTTAGTTGCTGTCTCAGAGTGTTTGACGATTTAAAAGCTGTTAAGATCTTATATTTTCTGGCAACTCGCCTTATTTTTTCCGACAGTTTTGGGACATATGGGATGCTTATGAAAGCTGTTGGTTTATCCACATTTGGAACAGTGTTTGGCTTTGTCCCCCTTTCCTTTTTGCATCTGCTAATTATTTTTTGAGGATAACCATTCTTTTTTAACTCTTGTGAAATTTTATTGTGCTCCGCGTCTAAAGTTTTCTTTTCACAACAAACTGATTTGGCCCTGTCGAAAAGAGAATAAGCTACTGATTCTTTGACTGATTCACAGTGGTTTGATTTGTAATTGAGGTATCGACCTGTGTGTGTTTTCTTTCTAAAAATTTCTGTTTTAAGGGCGTTTCCATCTTTAACTACATTTACATCCAAAAATGCTAGTTTTTTGTCTTGTTCTTTTTCTGTTGTGAGTTTAATTGTTGGTGAAACTTTATTTAAATGCTTAGTAAACTCGTCTAACTTTTTATCGCCATGATTCCAGACTGCAAAGACATCGTCAACGTACCTCAGCCACACTTTCGGTTGAAAACAAGCAGACGCAATAGCTTTCTGTTCGAATTCTTCCATAAATATGTTGGCAAATATTGGTGACAAAGGCGATCCCATTGCCATTCCCTCATCCTGGCGGAATATTTGGCCCTCCAATTCAAAATAATTTGACTCAGTACATAATTTAAGCAAATCCATAATTACATTTACTGGGATTTTGGTTCTTGTGTTTAAGTTTTGGTCATTGAGTAACCGTTTTTCAATGATTTCTAGTGTTTGGTTTACGGGGATATTAGTGAAAAGACTTTCAACATCAAAACTAACTAACATGTCCTCGTCTGAAATTTGCATGTCTTTTACGATTTCTACAAAATGCTTTGTGTTTGTTACATGTGAATCAGTATTTCCTGATAAAGGTTTGAGTATGGGCAGGAGAAATCTACATAGTTCTCTACTTGGGGAGTCTCTTGAACTAACAATGGGTCTCAGAGGAACACCTTCTTTGTGTATTTTTGGTAGCCCATACATGTGAGGAGTTTTTGAGTGGTGTGGTGTAAGTCGTTTGCGCTGTGCGTCTGTAAAAAATTCTTTGTGTTTTCTGAGAGTCTTTTCGATTTTAGTTTCATAACTTTTAGTTGGGTCCTTCTTTAGTAGTGTGTATTTTCCAGCTTTAAGAACATCCTGAATTTTATGCGAATAATCAACTTTATTTATTAGCACAGTTGCATTTCCTTTGTCGGCTGGTAAAATCTTTAGGGTTTCTTCCTTTTTTAAAGCATTTAAGGCCTCTTTTTCATTTCTTGTTATGTTTGGTTTCACTGGTTTTATATTTTTAAGTGCCGCACTGGCCTCACTTCTGAATTGATCAGCTACATCCTCAGGGAGCTGGGGTGTCGCCGATTCAATACCAGTAATGAAATCAAGTACGTTTACGGCTTTAGGAGCTACAGCAAAATTTAGACCTTTAGAAAGTAGTTCTATTTCGTCGTGAGTCAGTGTTTTGTCCGAGAGGTTGACGACCGCTTGGGGCGTTGCGGAATTCGTGGAATTTTCCACTTGCGCCACTAAACCCGGCGTGTTCAAACCTTCTCTCGCCCTACTGTCCATTGCTTTCAAGTGATTTGGCTTCTTTATTTGTGATTGTTTGATGGATTCACTGTGCCTATCAGCAGATTTGTTTAAGTTTTTTAAGATGTTTTCAAACTCTGGACCTATTAACTCAAACAATTTTTCTGTTTCTACGTTTACTTGAGTTTTGAGTTTTTCTTTGTTGCTCAAATGAAAATTAAGCCTATCTTTCATTAGTTTTTGGCTGGCTGTTGATAAAATCTTTTTCGCTCTGTGGCTGTAGTAAGGAGATTTTAATGTGATAAAAAAAAAAAAAAAAAAAAAAAAAGAATGGTTATCCTCAAAAAATAATTAGCAGATGCAAAAAGGAAAGGGGGACAAAGCCAAACACTGTTCCAAATGTGGATAAACCAACAGCTTTCATAAGCATCCCATATGTCCCAAAACTGTCGGAAAAAATAAGGCGAGTTGCCAGAAAATATAAGATCTTAACAGCTTTTAAATCGTCAAACACTCTGAGACAGCAACTAACTAAAGTAAAACCAAAAAATGAAGAACAAGCCTCAAAAAACTGTATCTACAGCATCAAATGTGAATGTGAGGGTGAATATATAGGGGAAACTAAAAGGCCGCTAAAAGTTCGTATAAACGAACATAAAAGAAACACAAAAAATGGCGAAACAGTAAAATCTAAATTGGCAAAACACGCCTGGGAAAATGATCATAAATTTAGTTGGGAAGAGGCACAAATTATACATCATGAGTCTCACTATTATAAAAGAAAGTTTGTTGAAGGGGCATTAATTAAATTACATGAAAATCCAATAAGTCAGAGTAGTATTGATGTCAGGCCACTATGGATTCCCTTAATTAAAAACCATTTCAGTCAAAAATCACCCCGCAAACACACGCCAGTTCCTTGTGTTACAGTTACTCCTGCGTCTAGAGTCCATCCAATGCGGCTACGACACATGCGTCCGTGATCGCCCTTGGAGGAAACACGGCCACCTGATTGCATGACCAGTTCCCAATGCTCACCTTGGAGGCATGCGGTAATCTCTATGAGAATATCGTACTGGTGCCCGTGTAGCATTCTAGGAGGAATCGTGCAGTTTTTGGTTTCCGTGTCATGTTCCCGTCGACAAAGACGTGTGGGTAGCCACAGCTGTGTCGTCACGTGCCCCTGTCGGTAGGTGGGGGTAACGGCTCTCCTCCCTCCACTGCCGCTAGCCACTAGTCTAGTGTGCGGTTTGGTTGTGGATGGACGTGAGCCCGTTTCCCGTGTTTGCCCGTCAGCTTGGAGGCCACGATGCAGAACAGGTAATGTATTGTCAGTTTTTAATTTGTTCGTATATATAAATGTTGTGTTAGTGTATTGTATTCGATTTTTTGTATATATATTTGTTATCTTTCTGTTAGTCAAATTAAATTGTAAAGGAAAATATTAAAAACATGTAGGTTAGTTAGGTGTGTATATAAATTTTGTGTTAGTGTATTGTATTTGATTTTTTGTTATCTTTGTGTTAGTGTAAATTAGAATGTAAAAGAAAAATCAAAAAATCCAAAAAAATGTAGGTTAGTTAGGTGTAAGAGTTTGATATTTAGATGTAAGTAGGGTTCACTTGATAACGGGGGGAGTTTCCTTACCTCCCGAAACGTAGTGTAGTTTTAAACACTAGAAGCGATAGGTAAAGTCCAAATAAATCAAAAAATAAATTCAAATCCATCGCTATTATGAGTTTCAAAAATACAGATGATAGTAGTGCTACTAAAAGCTACGACTACAGATTTATGAATAATACTTCATAGAATATTGATTAATTTTCTGGTTTCAATTTGGTCGATTTTAAAGAGAACCAGTTGTTAAAATAACGGAATTCTTAATGTTTAACAATCCAAAATGTGACAACTGTTGGTGGACGATAGCGTACAGTACATTGCAACACTACCATCAGGCATTATAACCTGATGTTAGCGCCTACAATTGCTGTAATACCGCCAACGTTACATGGCAGTACTGTGGGATTACTTGGGAGTATTATCGAAACTTTCTAGAAGTCAGTTGGTGGTTAATCTCGTTAAATTTTCCTAACATAAAGCACAAAGAAGAAAGACTGTTCTCTTTTCAAGCTCGAGCTATTGGAGTTTTTTAAGGGTTCAAAAAATGTCAATGTGAGAACGAAAGTTGGCTTGACTATTAAAATTGGATTGCATCATTGTGTTCAGCGTGAAAGATAGTGTAAAATAAAGGGTCACAACCAACCTTTATATCAAATTGAAAAATACATTCCAAAATGGTGGTTTTAATATGAACGCTGAAAGTTTAAAATCAGTCTTTATTAGGACAATACACTCAAAAATGATGTGTGGTTCATGGTCAAGGACATGTCTTAAGGTTAGGGCATTTAAATCTCACTTAAAAACTAATTTAAAAAATTGCCAATACCTTGAGGACGAATGACAATGTTTTTTAAACAATTTTGGCGTTGTGCTTAGCCTGAATAAATCCAAAATAATAGGACCTTTACAAACAAATTTATAAACAATTTAAATTATGTTAGAACACTTTTACAACCCTTAAGTAATCTTTTTCATGTACACATTTTAAATTGAACATGAATTATGAATGTCAGGTTTTTTGCATAATAATGATCGTTGAGAGGGATGTGTGTAAGGCTACAATGTTTCGAGTTTGGTCAGGGTCCAGGTGAAAACGGTTTGCCCCAAAACAGTGCACAGCTCTCTGCAGACGACGTGACGTTCCATTTTGGCTTCAATGTCATTTAAGTTGGTCCCAGGTGACAAGAGGGTCGTGTTTTTGGCCAAAATGAGGGTGCCACCATCGTCGTCCAGGTCGTTAAACAACAGAGGACCTGTGGGACTCCATGCTCCACAGGCCTGCAGGTGGAGGAAGTGAAGGAAACGAACTGACTTCTGTCCCGAAGGTAAGAACTGAGAATATAGAACACCACACCATTTAGCCCATAAAAATGAAGCTTTAGCAAGAGTATGTTGTGAGAGCCGGTGTCGAAAGCCCGACAAAAGTCACAGAGTAAGAGCTATTGACTGTTTATCCTCAAAAACGGAACCCACTCGATCCGTCACAGCAGCAACAACAACAGGAGCCCACGTCTAAAACCAAATTCCATATCGGAAAACAACCTGTTTCCCCTCCAAAAAAACAACATTTACTTGAGGCCTAATGACAGCCTCTTTAACCTTACTGAAAACAGGAACAATACCCCCGTCGCAGCAAACCTGCGTACTCAGCGAATTTCCAATGCATTTATATGTTTCTAACTCTTACCTAAAGCCACTTACCAAGTTAGACAAAAATACATTCATAAATAGGTGATTTATAACATTTTATTTATTCCCAATAAGAATAACATTAGGACTGAGTACGCAGGTTTGCTGCAACGAGGAAGATAAGAAATGAGTTTTTATGCAATTATCAATATAACTGAACCAGGTGAAGCTACTTACCATGTTTTATTAATTTATGTTCATAATTAAGGAAGATATAAAACTTTACTTATTCTCCATAAGAATAACATTAGAGCTGAGTATGCAGGTTAGCTGCTACAGGGACAACCAACAAAACATTTATTTTTTGAGCAAATATCAATATACCAGTACAACGTGAAGCCACATACCAAGTTTCATCAATATACATTCATAAATAATCAAGATATCAAATTTTATTTATTCTCCATAAGGATAACATTGGACAACGTACTGTGTTTAGCACTTTGAATAGCTCTGCAACGGATGGACGTAGAATCACAATTTAAACACCAAAATGATTGTTTTGTGGAGCTGAAGTGATTGGTAAAAGCAAATGTGAAGTTTAAAGTAAAATTAACTGAGGAAAAGCCAAAAACCTTTTTCCCATAAGATTAACATGGGAGATTTTATGAGCATGTTTTTGGGATTTTTTCCGCAACCACTTAACCTAGGTTAATAATTCAAAATACCATATTATTTGTTTTTTTAAGCTCTATAACATGGTCAAAACCAAAATTAAGTGTTTTAAAAATTTTAGGGTGAAAAATGCAAAAAACTGATATTTGGAAAATTTAAAACCCCCATAAACCCCCCTTCCCATGGTCCGATTTTTCTGGTTTTCGAACTTAAAATCATAAATGTCCGTTTACACATTCGAGCCAAATTTCATCGAAATCGGACGTTTTTTACTCAAGTTATCGCATTCACGGACACATATATAGATATATATATATATATATATATAGATATATATATATATATATATATAGATATATATATACATATATATAAATTTGAACGAATAGTGTTTTGGATATCTGGGGACCTCAAAACAAAAAGTTATCATGGTCTCGGGCTTAAGTCTTACCATGAGACCTACGGTAATAGCTTCTTCCCTATAGGGGAAATTCGCTAATAGACCGATTACCGATACCTCAATTTGAAGGGTTTATAAGAGAAGAAAAGCAGTGAAAACTAGATTTTTTTGTCAAGTAAGTACAAAATCATTTAAAATGGTAATAGTTGTCAAATGACAATTAGAAATTAGAGAAACTACTTACAAGTAGGCATTGCATTTTTGTACTCAAACTTGAAATATTCATTGAAACTCGGATGCAAAAGGTTTCTACGGAACCCGATTTTTAGATTTTGCCTTTTTTCTCTCAAATATGACCTTTAATAAAAAAAAAACAAAACAAATTAATAATAACTTTTCAGATTTACTAATGATCAGCTGTTATTATAACAGAGTGATTTAAGCTTCTGCTTTGTTATCGTATTAACATATGTTCATAATTTCCTACGATTTATTTTCTTTATCATGTAGTACATATGTATGAACTTTTTCTGTGCTGTGCATGGGTTCTTTAAATTCACAAAGTCTAAAACTAATAGGGAGTACCCATAACTAATAGGGGTTACCCATTGTCACATTTATTTAACAATATAATACCGCTTGAAAAAAGTCATGCCGTATTTAAACTGTATAATTAAACGAATTTCCACGAAATTAAAATAAGTGATGAATGTTGTCAACGCAACAACATGTTTGTATTTCATGCAGTATCAATACGATGTTGTTTTCACCCTTTCAATAAAATATCGTTATTTAACTTCCTGAAATGTATTTATGTGATAAAAGTAACATTTATCTATACTGCATGTTGGTTGTACGTCGTAATCAAACTCCTGCATGTACATGAGCATTAGTTGAAAGTAGGATTTAAGTGGAAAGTAAGATGGATTACAATTGTTGAAAATAAGGGTAAAGCAGGTTGGAATGTTATAAATGTAATTATAAACTTGGGATGCGCTCAAATATTCCCATATTCGCGTAATGTCTGTAGCGGACATGTAGATAAAAGCTTCTGTTTCTAAAGTAAACCATGATAAAATGTAAATATCTTGAAATTACAAATGGTCTTGACTCAGGAAGCTTTGGGGAAATGTTTATTCAAGCCCATTTTAAATAATAAAGATGTTCAGTGATTAAGTATTTAGTGAGTGTTTAGTGATAATCTTTTGTTTCTAAAACAAAATCAAAACGAGTTTGCACGAAGCACAAAGACGTGAGGGAAGTGAATTTCCACATTAAAACCTTTAAAAAATCTAATATCGGGTTTAAAACAACCGCTGGTAAGATTTTTTTTTTAAATTGGAAAATTTATTTTTCGGCTGTTCTGATGTTCCTGGTTATACTTAAAGTCACTATTAGGATGGCAATGTTTTACATTATAAGGGTAGGAGGAGGTATAGTTTGGATAAAAAGTTAGTATATATATTGGGAGTAATAAACTACATCACGATATGAAACAATCTTTTCCAGTGTAAAATCTTCATAAGACAACGTACCGTGTTATCACAATTAACATTTTCTTTAATAACTCGGTTAATATTTATGCTAGAATGATGAGAGAGGGCTTAAAACTTTCGCCTTACTAATTTCCATCTTCCTTCATGCAGTAATTTTACAATCGGGGCTTTGATGACGCTTTTTGGTCACAAAAATCCAAAATTTTAAAAATTAAAATCCCCATAGATGGGGGTTAGAGGTGTCCGATTGTTTTGCCCAACGAATTTGTCCAACTGTTTACTGTGTATTTGTGAAGGGAAAGTGCTTACCAAATTTCAAGCAAATCGGAAAAAAGGCGACCGCTACAGTGAGAACACACACACACACGCACACACACACACACACACACACACACACACACACACACACACACACACACACACATACATATATATATATATATATATATATATATATGAAGTTGTTGGCGAGCCCCCAAAACGTGTTCAGGGGGTCACGTTAGGAACTTCTACGGTTGTCCCGGGCTTAAGTTTCACCGTGCGGGTCATGCTAATAGTTCACTTTTCCATAGGAAATTCACTAATAACACTCACTACACTCACCCACTCACTCACTTGTGTTTTGTTAGGTATCTCGCTAGCCTAAAGCTTAGCGTCTTGGACCTCGGTTCAAGGGGTCACGGGTTCAAATCCCGGGGTGTAAACTCAAATCTGAGGGGTTTGGACTGCTTCCCTAAAAGCGTTTGTGTACAATATTAACAAAAATATCGTTGGCGTTGAATTACAAAAAGAAATTAAAATACTGTTTTGTTTCCATTAAAAATTGTGCTATGGTTAAACCGTTAAAATTAGGCATAATTTAGATTGTAAATATAATAAACCAGCACTAACCAATGTTTAATTACATTGAATTAATGCTATAAAAAACTGATCATATGAGAAAAAATGTATAAAGAACCTATTCTCAGTTATCCTAACCTATAAGTCTCAAGGTATAAATAGTGCTTATCACGTTCCGTAGATGAACCAGTTTGATTCCCCAAGGCAACGTAAAACCATATATAAAAAATAAATTAACTAGGGATATTTCATTATTAAGTCAAACGCATTTTGAGTGTGTACATTTTATGGGAATAACCTAAAACACTTAAAAGGTATAAACTAAAATAAATGTAAATACAAATTATTATATCACAAAAGACATCATTTCAAAACCTATTAATACCTAAAACCAAGCACCAGTGAACAGAATGACCAAGAACAATATACCATTCTATGGTGAGGTGGAAATTAATATAAGCTGTATAAGTTGAGTTGAAAATTAAAATATTTCAAAAACTACTCAGGATAATAAATATAAAGGTAGTAAATAATAAGTTTTACTTTAACCAATTTTATGTCTGAAAATTTCTGGTTGTTTACATCTATTTTAAGCCATAGTTTAGAATATTTGAATTACATCCACATTCCACTGCCGTAGTTCAATTGTATGTATGTAACATATGGATTTAGTTTGATTTTTAATAACTTGGCTCTTCTAAATAATGATAATAGGGAAATATAAAATTTCATTCATGGACATAAATTAACATCCTAATAAATTTCTAAAGTTCCATTATTATCCAACTCGTAACTCTCCTCAAGTTCATATACAAGGTGTCTCATGGAAGGTGTCTCAAACAGATTGTAGGCGAACCAATTGACCTAGTAGGAAGAAATAACGTTATTTCCCACTAAATCGACCCCAAGGAATAACGTAAAAATATGTTTAAGTTTGTTACAAAAACAGGGTGTTCCAAAAACGGGGGGTCACTAGTTCAAATATTGGAATTTTCAAATATAAACATATGTCAAGTTATGCATTATTTTAAAGCTCTACACTCGACTAACATTTTAGAAAAAACTCATTTATCTCAATCCGTTTCAAAATGGCGGTCTTTTTTAAAAATTTTAGCATTTACTCTGTATCTGCTAAACCACAATACATATCTTAGTTCTGGTTCAAAATTCTTACTAGTTTTAAAATCAGCGTTACCCTGATATGATCCATGACAGAATTTAATACAAAAAATACTTTTTTCAAAATATTTATGTGTCCAAATGTCCAAAAGGTCAAATAGTAACGTATGTCAAAAAGTATATCAACTTAAAGGTCTTAGAAATCCTAGCAACTTTGTAATTAACACCAACCTCGTATCTCATTTAGTTTTTTAGCAATCAACAAAATCAACATTTCCCCATAAAAAATGCATGTTATTTTGTATGTAACACGTACGAGTACTCTGTTGCTTCTTTTATAAAGGGGTTATTTATAACTTACATGCATTTTATATGGGGAAATGATGATTTTTAATGTTTGCTAAAAAACCATAAGAGATACGAGTTGGTGTATATTAAAAAGTTGCTACGATTTCCAAAATCTTTAACATGTTATACTTTTTGACATATGCTACTATTTGACCCTTTGGAGTTTTGGGCACATAAGCATTTTCAAAAAGAGTATTTTTTTGTATTTTTGTATTTTGTTTTAAGTAGTGTCATTTAGCATATCAGGGTAACGCTGATTTTAAAACGAGTAAGAATTTTGAACCAGAACTAAGATATGTATTGTGGTTTAGCAGATACAGAGCAAATGCTAAAATTTTTAAAAAAGACCGCCATTTTGAAACGGATTGAGATAAATGAGTTTTTTCTAAAATGTTAGTCGAGTGTAGAGCTTTAAAATAATGCTTAACTTGGCATATGTTTATATTTGTACATTCCGAGATTTGAACTAGTGACCCCCCCTGTTTTTGGAACACCCTGTATTTGTAACAAACTAAAAATATTTTTACGTAATTCCTTGGTCGATTTAGTAGGAAATAATTTTATTTCATCCTTCTAGGTCAATTGGTTCGTCTAAAATCTGTTTGAGACATTTTACGTGAGGCACGCTGTATAATGCTTACCTTATCGTGTATAAGTGTGGATTATTGAACGTTTTCCCGTAAAGGTTGTGCAACGCAAGACCGCCAATTACAATAAAAGTGTCATTACCAACCTCAAGAACGCATACTTGAATGCTTTTACTGATTATTTGAGTACACTTAAGCTGTCGTGAGAAAACACTAACTGGAAAAAGTTATTACAATTTCGATATAGATTCCCTCACTCTATTCGCACATCAATACATCCAACTTCCACCAAACCTTTCCGAAACTTTTTATTCGACCGAACACAAACATCGAAGAAGGGATTCTCAAGTTTCGCCGGGTTGCCGGAGGGGGCATCAGCGTTTTATCTCTCGCACTTCGGGTTTTGTTAACACGACGACGGCACATAAGATCCTTCGACCGTGCAAATGACTTGTCGTCCTCACATTTCGTCGTAACCCCTCTGGACCCCTCTGGTGTGGTTTTTACCCTATGGTACTATAAACTGTTTTGTGTGCTTGGCCTCAGTCATATAAATAGTTTCCGTTGCAAAACATAAATAATATCAGTAGTAGTTTAAAAACTGCACAAATAAATGTATATAAAATATATGTGATAGTATCACATATATTATGTGTGCTAAAATAAACGTAAGACAAATTTAAAGAAAATTATAAATGTAATAACTTAAATATTTGTTGTCTAGATTACCTATATGCCAATTAAAACTTACCCTGTTTACCAATTAAATTATACTAATGTTTACCCTGAAAGTGTTATAATGAAAAATCACATCTCATTGTATTGTTTTATCTGACGATATGTGTTTACCTTTGTTCATTGACTTGGCTGTTCACCTTGTTAACACTTGGTTAACGGTTTTTTACAATGAACTTTTTAACAAAGGATTTTAATTCCGTGGTAAAATTTAAATGTCCTAATGGTAAAAACAATATTATTGACCAGACTAAGTTTAAAACGGCATATTCACTTTAGCTACCAGTGTAAGCTACTGTTACTGCAGGCTACAGATATACAATGGTTATTTTCTGTACATTCCATCCTAGTGCTTTGCTAGTTTTCAAGGATTTAATAAAATTGATTTCTATTCTAAATAAATAACTTGTTATAAATATTTTTATATACAAGAGTTCTATTTAAAAATAAATTATTTTCTTTTTGTTTAAAGAAAGATAAAAGAGGTTCCTTCCAGGAAGTGGTTTCCATCAAACACACAGTTGAACACATCCAAACACAATTTAGAGAGATCGAAGTACCTCATGTACAACAATCCAATATTTCCTCAAGACACTACCACGTGCTGCCTTGAATGTTTTAGCCATACCTTTAAAACTCCTTGTTTGAAATGCTACAACTCTTTACTTATACAGTTTCTAAAAATGATACCCACAAATTGTTTAAAATACTGCATTGTGAAGTAATTTACTTTCTATAATATATATAAGTATACGGGATACGAGTAAAAATTATTTAAATGTATAAAAGTTAATTTATATTATTTTTCTAAATTGGAACGAGTCAAATATCTTTTGTTGCATTGGAAGTTATTTGTATATAATAAAATCGGCATTATAAATATAAAATTTAGTATTGGTTTCAGCAACTTTTTATATAAAATTACGTGGTTTATGAAAACAACACACGTAATTTTGAAAACACACATGACCTGAAAACAAAAAAAATCTAATATAATCCACACTCATTGTTTACTTAAGTATTTAACGAATAAATTAAATTTAGCCACTAATCTTATAGAGTGTCAGTTAGACATCCAACAACAAAATGTTTTCCATACTTTACGATTCCATTGATAGTATGATGATATTGATGAATATTACGGTTGCATAATGTTAAAATTTTAACGCAGGGATGTGAGAAAGTTTTTCACAAATTTTCCTGAAAAATTAATTTGGAATGCAGAACAAATGAATGGTAATTCTTATGATTAATTGTATGAATTTATAACCTAATTTAACTGCTAATATACCCTCTATAAATACACTAACATGTTAAATTAAATCAGTGAATTTTTACTTTAGTTGTAGATTGACATAATTACGATTGAAAACTCAAGCTTTAAAACAATTATCCAATAGCCTGAAATTTTAGCATTAGGTTTTGAACACAGTTTACTTTGTATCCCCACGATGTTTGTTTTGAAAGCGTGGAAGTTTTCTAAATTTACTACGTCAGAATTAAACATAAGATCATAATGTCACGTTCTAACAGGAGCACCGTAACTTGTCTTTGAATGGGAATGTGATGAGATTTATTCGACTTACGCGAGTTCCCACTTTGCGAGACTGATTGCGGGAGTGGTTTCCTTTTACTGTTCGTGAAATATTAAGTTTCTAAATGTTGTAACTGTTTAAAGTGGAAGTCATAGCTGAGTGGGTCGAGTACTACCATCAAAAAGACCCGAGTTCAATTCCTGGAAAAATCCTTTTGACTTTTAAAAGCACTGAATGTCAACAGATACGTGACAACGCGATCAGATTTAATTACCTCCAGATAGAACTTTTTTAAATTGAATTTCGGCTAAAACCTGTAACTTTATAGTAGACTCGCCTTTCAAGATTAATTTCACTTAGATATTTTTTACATTAACTCAAATATAATTAAACCTGGTAATTTAAAGAAACACCTTCTGAGTATGCGCGAATAAACCAAATAATACTCGGAAGAATGTATAATCTCGGGTGGCCAATTAAGGGCAACATTGAAAATTAATTTAGTTTGCTAAAAAATATACCAACAGTGATATAACCAACAGGCATATGAAATGAAGAAATAAAGTCTTGTTGTTGAACTAAACACTTTTATTATACAATAGGCACTTTAATAAGTTGAATACATTCCTTTTACCCTATTTTATAGTTAGATTACTCAACCGTCACCAATTTATTTAAATAAGGTGGATCTTATTGTATTTTTGGAATTAACTGCGTCCGATAATCTGCTTTATCCGTGAAACTTCGTCTGCAATAAAAATAGTTCCAGAGGAATTAATTACAATACTTTATAATCATTTCCTATTTAAAATAATTTGCATTTTAATTTTTTAAAACATGTGTTCTCAAACAAACAATATGAAACAGGCTTTACTTTACATTTAATTTTGAGTTATATAAGTTATCTACAACAATTAATGGAAATATTTATTTACAAATAATTAATGACATATAAACAGCTATCTCAACATAAATTCAGTTCATGTTAATTATATAAAGCAATCTAAATAAATACAAAACTTACTATTTCAACGAGGAGGGTTTACTTGGTCGGACAGCAGTTTTCCAATGAATGATTCGAAAATTTACAGTCTTAAAACAAGGCCTACGCGCGTCTGCACAGCCAACAAAATATCGTCTTCAGCTTATCACTACCTTCTCATAAATAATAAAACTTTAATTTACTTTTTGTATATTTTTATGAAACCTCACGAATTGGGTATAAATAGTAAGAATTAGGATGGAAGTAAAAATCACAGTCTTGCATATTTACACTAGCATGAACTCAGTGTCAACTATCATTTAATGTGTTACGTACAATTAACATGCGTTTAATATGAGAGAAGAAAGTTTTTTGGTAATTGCAAAGTAACAAAAAGAGATATAAGGACGGTGTGAATTAGAATGTCGGTAGGTTTCACAAACCCCTTCCTATGGTATTCTTTTTGAAATGTGCTACCATATAACTTTGTTTGGGCATAAAAGCATTAAAAAAATATTGAAATATAGATTTTGTTTAAAGCATGTCAAGTAATATACAAGAATAAACCTGAGTTTATCATGAGTAAGAAATTTGAAACAGAAAAAATAAAGGAAGTGTTGTGGATTATACAAAACAGGGTGATACGTAAATGTCAATATTTTACACAACATTGGCCGCCATTTTGACACGGATAAAGATAAGTGAATTCTGTTCTCGCCAAAAAATGTTTTGTTGTCCATAACTTTAAAATTATGTATAATTTGCCATATTTTGACATAAGAAAAAGGTTGATATTCGAACCAGTGACCCTCAATTTTGGAGGAAACTGTACTTATCTTTTGATGCAATTTTTTTTAATATATTGCCCATATGCGTTTTATTGGGGAAGAATTCTGATTGATAACTTTAGAGCACCCCGTTCTCTGTTACAAATGCTGGACGGCTGGTCTGAGTCACTCTGTATGCAAATAAAATAAACCGTATCAGGAAACTGACACATACTTTCTCCCTTTTAGCCAAACTTTAATGACAAAAATATTTGTTATTTACTAAATATAGAATATGAAGTATAGATAAATGTACAGAAAATTGTCTAAAATAGTTGTTCTCAGAAATATCCACCCAAATTGCTTTTTTGGAGGCACTATAGAGTCCGTTGCTACACACAGTAGTTTTGAGAGGGGAAATGCCCCCTTGCCCCCACCCCCAGGGTTAAATAGCAACACATTTCGAACATCATCTGTTGGTCAGTGCTAACTTGACCTGCATATCAAATGAAATTGATCAGTAAATAAGAGAGAAATAGTTATTTTTGTATTCCCCATAAGAATAACATTGGACAACGTACTGTGTTTACCGCTAAATGAAAATTTCAATTTTCTCCGCAACTAGCAATCGTAGAATAGTAATTTAAAATACTAATTTATTTAGTTTTTTGAGCTCTTTTTAATGGTGAATAGTAATCTTTTTTAACATTTATGATTTTTTATGAAAAATCCAAAAAACTGAATTTTTGATGTTTTAAGTCCTGTAATTTCTGAACCCGCATTTTTCCAGAAATGCGGGTGGTGTCATTTTGTTGGAAACCTAAATTTCTACAAACCACGAAAGTTTAATCAAAATCGTTAGAGCCGTTTTTGAGAAATTTGGATTTTTCATGTTTTTTGGCGGTTTTTGGGGGATAATTACCCTTAAAAATCAAAAATTCAAAAAAATGAAAAAAACGCCTGGAGATATCGTGGATTAGTACCTACATACCAAATTTCATAAAAATCGGCCCATGGGTTAGGGCTCTAGCTCTGTACACATCCACACAGACACACACACACACACACACACACACACACACACACACACACACACGGACACACACACACACACACAGACAGACATCACGTAAAAACCACTTTTTTGGGTTCAGGGAGCACCAAAACGAATATTTCCACTAACAACTCAAATTCGAAAATTTTTACGAAAACAATACTTTCTCCATATACTATGTATAGGGGGAGAAAGTAAAATTGAATTAGTCTAAATTTCTAAGACAATTAACGTTAACAATAGTAGACATTTATCATCATTGGCTATCGAAAAACTAATTTAACGTCGTTTCTTGATTTGGAATCAGATGCTGCCTTTATGTTCAAAGAGTACCTAAATCGTAACCAAATTGATAGCAACATTCATCAACTGAATTGATGGTTTGTGGTAACTTTGTAATGTGTTAATCGCAACAATATTCTTTTCTGTTTATATATAATACATTATCCACTTGGCACGGTTTTAGATCCTGAATAATCGTGATAGTTTTTCCTTATTCATTGGTGAAAAATATCCGAGCTATTTTTTTTAGACATCATTAACACAGAAAGAAACCAACTGTTTCTTAATAACAAACCACCTTCAACTGGTGGTAAACGTAGGATTTACGATAATTGCTTTCGGTACTGCGTATAAAACGCTACTTATTTTCTTATTGTTTCTTACAGGCTTCCTTTAAATTGCTCTGAAGCCTTAAACAGGCATTTACAACAGACTCTTAATTAACTTCCTTTATCTATAATACAATTGGGGTAATGTTCTGGATTTATTAAATATGTTTACTACACTAATGTTATTTCCGACTTATTCTCGTCGGACAGTCTCTGTAGACGCAGTACTGATTACATTAGACGTTAACAATAGTAGACATTTATCATCATTTATCAACAATTGTGTTTTTATCAATTATTACCTAAATAAATTTATTATATTCCTATTTATTTTGAATCATACTCGTTATATAAATATTTGTTGAACAAATAAATACTCAAAAACCTGTCTCAACAAATCTGAATAAATTTTATACTGATCTTAATTAACTAAAAAATTATATTTTCTTATTAAAGTTTTAGAAATATTTTTCACTCAGTAAAATGAAAAATAAAATAGAAAATAAAAAACTTGAGTAACTACATTTTAACTATCCTCAATATATGAAATACTCATGGTCAATCTTAAGAGGTTATTTTATATAATGCTAAAACTGTGTTAATACAAAAATTTGTTATTGTTTCTAAAAGTTGGAAAGTAATTGTAGCTGTTGTTGGCATTTTAGGGTTTTTAAAATTTATTTAACAGATACAATATACAAAGGGGAGGGAACTTTATGAAATATAAAATACAAATGAATTATATGAAAACAAACAAGTAAACTTTTAAGTAAGAGCAGTAAAACGCAAAGTTTATGAGATTATTTGATGAGGGATGTGATTTATACAATTTTCTTCGTCTTTCAGCTACTGAGTGATTACAATACACCTTTTCTTCTGCATTTTTCTTAAAGTTTTAAAATAACAAAACTTGTAATTTCGTAGAATATTTTGGTTTTAAAGTGAGCAACTCCTGATAAAACTGTATATTTTTTACAAGTTGTTATTAATATTTATTCGAAATTGAGGGACAGCTACAACTATAATATAAAACAATTTTATAATACTCAGCTTTTAGAATAAAACACGGAACTCGAAGAAAATTACCAGTTCCAAATTTTACTTTGAATATTAATTTTTAAAAAGATTTGTCTGTTACTCTCAACAGTTATGTTGTGTAAAACCACATAAACGACAGTTGTATAGGAATCTGTTTCACGGAATGTTTCATGGAAAACCGCGTGGAATCAATCAAAGCCCTTCACATATCTTTCCTCTGGGATAATAAATCCACAGAACTGCCATCCATTGTAAAAAACCCAAAGCTCAACAGCTAAAATTTTAGTTAACACAAATAACACTCTTAAGGTCAAGTTGAATTTATAAACGTAATTATTTAAGCTAACAGAACCATTTTAAAAATTAAATGAAATAATAATATAATTTTAATGATTTTTTTATTTTGTAGTATAACGTTTTAAATGTCAAGCAGTAATTAATTATTTAGACCAACCACAACTTAATTTATTTCCTATTTTTAGTTGTCTTCTGATATAACTCAGTTTAATTGAATTTATTAAACAGTATCACTTATATTTATTTAATAACCCAGTAGGAAATGTTTTCGAATCAAAGAAGAGCGCATAAATAATTATCCACCTTCAATTAGACTCATGCTGATTATTTCCGTATGAGGAAAATAAGGATTTTATTTCGATTTCAGGTTTATGATTGTTGTTAATATAATATGTTGTTACCCAGTTTAAAGCCTTAAAATTTATAGTAACCCAAGATTAGAAGTTTTTAAAATGCATTGTTTGTAAAGTATATAGTATTTTAATTAATTATATATTGATAAGAAATGTAGATGACGAAAACGTTATTGGTATTCCGCGAACGAGTTAGTATATAATCACAAATTGTATCACTAAACGAATATGACCTTTATTTTCACATTCATTAACTAAAAAACTTGTACAATACCTTTGGTACCCATTGCATATTTAATTTAACAACCGTTAAACTACTTATATGAAATATGAGATGTGTATGTAAAATATAATTTTTGAATATGAAATATCATATATAAGGTATATATAACAGAATAAATTGAACACTTGTGGCACATAGAAAATCTTTTGCAGTAACTTGAAGACAAGTATAATAATAATGTCATTCATATAATCGCTTAGTTCAAGCTGAATCTTCATAATGTAAAATCAGACGTAACGGAGTTTAAAATAAAATCTGTCATGCGTGTCGTTATTACACGATAAAGCAAAACAACAATATGTCTTATATAGATTGAAACAAACAAGAACTCTGAACTAACAACCGTTCCACTAAAGTCCTTCGTCTTTCCGCTCTCCATGGCAACGTAGCTCCTGACATTACGTAGTTAAATGAAGCAGGCTTTCTCTTACTCTTATATTTACAAAATATATATATATATATACTATCTATTGTATTAATTACAGGGTTAATTATTCACTCACGTTTACAATTATTTAAAATTAAAATAAATTATTGCACTTTAAAAATACTAACTGCTCAGTAACTAAAAGTTACCGAGCAGTTGCACTATATAATGGCAGTTATAGTTAATTATATTTCTTGTTAGACATTACTACAGTAAATAAAAATTAGTTCGTTGCGATAACTTGTTTTGTCGTGTTCTATAGTAGTTTTATAATAAGTAAAACATTGTCTTGTCAGATAAATAATGCGTCGTATTTTGTTTACTAAAGGAAATAAGCTTCTTTTAAGAGATAACAGGAGCTTAGTAACGTGTTGCATCCTGAAGTGAATGTAACTTCCCCTTAGGAACAAATACTTTAGAACATATTTTTCAATATGTAAACTAAATGCAATTTGATGTTTTGTATTAGACCTTTTTATAAGAAGCGTGTTCATCAATCTTAAATAAATACAATCTTTAGAGATATATGGTTATTTAATAACACTTACTAAAAAATACACTCAGTGCCTAATTTTTTCCGTATACCGTTCATCATATTATACAATTTTTCTTTCTTTATACAATATTGTACGTCTTTAAAAATCATGTACTAATCCTAGAACAAGTAACAGGACCGAACTAGACTTTTAATACTACGTTAATTTAAAACAAGTGAAATCTACTAACATAAAACAATAATGTTAAACTTAGTAACATTTATGCCTTAGTTTTTTCAGCAGATAATAAACTTCAGATTTGAGCTAATGAACTGATGAAGGTTCTGCAATGCAGCTTGGAAACCATCAGTACGGATGGAATAAGATATGAGCATACACTTGCTCGTCGGCGGTGCGGTTATCACAAAACAAAAAATGCATTTTATAAAATATTTGTTTAAGGTTTAATCCGTATATAGTCCAGAAACTTTGCAAGAATATTATAAACACAACAAAAAAACATAGGTTTTATTTGAACTATTATCATTTAATTGGGGAGTTAATATATTGCCTTTACCGGCACAAAGCAAGATCACTATTTACTTATTTTAAAAATATGACATGTTAAAGACTTATTACAAAATAATGTATCGTAAAACTGAAAAACATTGGTCATTGGAACTAACTACTGGAACACCATTGAAACATAAATATATTTGAAAAATATCAGTAATGAAACTGATAATTAAAGCTCATTAGCTGAAGCTGAGTTTTATTTCTTTGTCTGTAAAAATTATAAGCTAAACAAAATGATGCTACAATAATATCATCTTATACAAATACTACTTTGAAAATTAAATAAGTTTTGGAATCATTATTGGGAATATGCGATGTAAAATGAGTATATTTTTTGCTTCTAGTGTTTCAATTATAGCACATTGATCATACTGTTTAAGGATCAATGAAGTTTTAAAGATTTAAATTGTATTAAGTTTATCAGCACTATCGACCTATTTTTTCGCGGTCAACTATACCATGTGAGTGCCGATAGTAGTAAGGCCCAGCGCTTTGGCCCCAACATGGGCTCTTATGGGAGAATAGAATAACATGGGCTCTTATGAGGGAATGGAATTAGGGTGTAATTACTACCCTCTGTCTTTCTTTTGCTACCCTCTGTGGTTAATTATTTATCTTTTTCATCCCCTGTGGTTAATTATATACCATTTTTGGTAATTGTTTCGCGTCCTTCACTTCCTTCTGTGTATCTAACTACAGATCCTGTCTCTCAGCGTACTGTAGCTGGCGGGTGTAACGTGAACATTTTTAAGTAAACTGATGGGTTGAAATGTTAATTCGTGTCCTTATGTTGTTAATCATCTAGCCTTCTGTGGTAATTATTTGAACTATGTTTCCTTCTACATATTTATTTTTTTAACCCCAGTGCCCTTCTATACATCTAACCTCCACATCCTTCTGCGTATCTAATCTCACTTCCTTCTGCGTATCTAACCACAACATCTGCAACAAGTATCTGTCAGCAAACTAGTTGTGACCAGTTAAAATACTGCTCTGTGATTGGTTAAAATAAAGATGTATTTTATTGGCTGTAATTAGGCGTCCTGCGCTCTGATTGGTCCAGACGTGGCCCCACCACAATACCTGCTCTCTTGCTGCGCATTCTCTCTCTCTGCTCCCACTTTCGTTGCGAACAGACGTGTCCCTGCGTTGCTCCGTTTGTTGCGCTTGGCAAAGATAAACTTGAGCGTTTGCTTACCCTATCCTACTTGTACCATAACCTCACTTCCTTGTGTCAAGGCTGTGTCGTACTTGTATTTGTTGACTGACAGTAATATCACTTTCTATTCTTGTTCTTTATTAAGTAACCTCACCATTATGTTTTACTTGGTAGTCCTGTGTTTATATGTATTGGCTAACATAACAGCAAACCTAGTTTCTTGCGTCAAAAGTAGTTTTGTGCGTTGTATTTGATTGTTTGGCTTGGCTAAAGTAGTGTTGAGTTGACTAACATAACCTTATTTCCCAGTAACCTCAGTTTCTTGTGTCGAGAGTAGTGTTTTGCGTTGTATTTAATTGTTTGATTTGTTTAGAGTAGTGTTGTGTTGACTAACATAACCTCACACCCAGTAACCTCAGTTTCTTGTTTGATTTGACTGTAGTAGTGTTGTGCGTTGTATGTGCTGAGTAACATAACAGTAATATCACGGTATCATGCACTTGTCTTGTTCATGCCTGACTTGTCTATGTTAAGAGCGTTGTATGACTTGCTAGTGTACAGTAACATCAGAGTTAACTACATGTTTCAAGAGTAGTGTCGTGTGATTTTTAGCGTTATCTAAACTGCTAAAGTAACCTCACTTTTTCTGACCTCACTCTTTACACTCCAACTTTACTGTATTATATTCCGTGCATGGTGTACTTAATTTTATTTCTGTGTTGTGTTTATTGTCTTGGCTAGAGTAGTGTTGTTTTGTGTTTAATTGTTTGATTTGATAGTTTACAGTAAAGAAAGTAAACAAACCCTCACTTCCTTGTGGCTAAAGTGTTGTTGTGTTGACTGACATAACCTCCAGTAACCTTATTTTTTTGCCCTGGTTCTTTTGAACTGTAAATTCACCTCAGTAATCTCACCTTCTATTCTTGTTCTTTAAAACAGTTTTGGTTAGAACAGTTTTTGTATGTGTTGACTAACAGTAACCTCACTTTTCCGAGCCGCTGAGCGAGGAAAGAGTAAGAAGAAAATTTTCCCGCCAAATTTGCGCGCCAAAAAAAAATTGGCGCCAAACCTAACCTCACTTTTCATCCCTCCAGGTAGTGTTGTGTTTTATGTGCTGAGTAACAGTAATCTCACTTTCTATTCTCGTTCTTTTGGTTAGAGTAGTGTTTGAAACCTTCCTTAGAGTTAACTTTTGGTAACTTGTAGTTCTGATTTGACTCACGTAGTGTTAGTGTTTTTCTGACTTGCGTAGTACAGGGGTACCATGCTCTTTTGTAGATCCTCTGTACCTGTTATTTTAGAGAACTTGATCAGTGACTTTAAAGTATCAGTTCTAGACGTAACCGTTCCAATAGTAACAGTTGCCTTCTCTATCTTGTTCATGTTATAGCATTGAAAACTGCTACAAAGTAACGGTTCCAAATGGTTACAGTTCCAACAATGTAACAGTTCCAGCAGTACTCGTTCCAACGGTTCCAACAGTAACCGTTCCAAAAGTAACAGTTCCAGTAGACCAACCAGTGACAAAGTAACAGTTCCGTTCTCTATATAGCTCTTACAACAAGCTCTGGTTCTTCAGTCTGATTTCAGTCGTCACACTGGTCGGACGTTCTTTTGCGCTGCTCTTGCGTAGGTGTTCGTGTTTTAAACCTTCATTGGAGTTAACTTTCGATAACTTGTAGTTCTGGTTTGTCTTGCGTAGTGTTAGTGTTTTTCTGACTTGCGTAGTGATACAGGGGTACTGTGCTCCCCTACATACTATATAGCTCTTACAACAAGCTCTAGTTCTTCAGTCTGATTTCAGTCGCCACACTGGTCAGACGTTCTTTTGCGCTGCTCTTGCGTAGGTGTTCTCTTGCACAGATTATTATTGATTCTGCGTAATTCAGTTGTATCCGTGTGAGTTTGACTCTGGTCGGTGTGTTTTCTCTTTTAAGCGTTAGTACAGTTAGCTTGTTTTCAGTATTTAATTCTTTGTTGAAAGATGGACGTTTCTAAAAAGAACCCTCAAAATCCGATAAATTTAATTAGTAAAGATCAAACCTATGTTAAAAAATTCAGACTTTACGGGACTAATACTGTTTTCAAATTTACTAACCCTCCCAATGGTATCTCTGAGTTTGATTGGATTCGTAAGGGTCTTAATCAGATTGTTGAAAAAGCTAAAGCCGATGCTGTACCCACCGATTATCTAGGGTTTAAAATGCAGTCAATAAATTTAAAAAGTGCTGAACCGGGGTATGTAGATTTTAGACCGGTCTCTGAAGTTAACGGTGATGTCCTTTGGCAAGTTTTCGGAGGTATTCTTCAATCAAATTCCGAATCTATTAAGTCTACAGACACGTTCAAAGTATATGTAGCAAGAGTTAACGTTCCAGTAGGTTCTGGGAGGGTAAGGCCTGGCTTTTACAATACGTTTGATGAAGAGTGTAAGGCGAGAAAAGGGATTGTAGTAATTAATAACAAAGATAATTTATGTTTGGCTAGAGCGTTGGTAGTAGGCAAAGCGTATGCAAAAAATGATCCTCAGTATAAAGCAATACGTCAGGACAAGGGGAAAAGACAAACTTTCAGAGCTAATAAGCTCATAGCAAAAGCCCGTGTAGAAATGCCGGAGGAAGGCGCCGGTATCCCCGAGCTTGAAAAATTCCAGTCCCATCTTAAAAAATACAAAATTACCGTCTACAACTACGACAGAAAAGGCCGGGATGTCTATTTTGAGGGAGGTAATGAAGACGCTAAATTTAAAATAAACCTTCTGTTTCACAACGGTCATTATAATGTAATTACAAACTTAACTGCAGCGTTTGTTTGTAATTTCTTTTGTGAAGCCTGCCACATCCCTTTTGACCAAAAATCAGAGCATCGATGCTCAAACAGATGCTTGTCCTGCCATACTATCTCCCCACCCTGTAAACTAGAACACGGAGGCATTACATGCCGTTTTTGCTGTCGCTTCTTCAAAAACGAGCGGTGTTTAATAGCCCATCAAGGGCAAGTTTGTAAAACTTTAAAACTCTGCCGTGACTGTAAGAAAATGATTCATCCAAAAAAACGTAAGACAGCTCACGTATGCGGAGAAGTTTATTGTAAACCCTGTGAAGCGTTCAAAGACCCCGCACATCAGTGTTTCATGAGGGTAGATAGGAGAACTCCGAAAAACCGTGATTTTTTGTTTATTTTCTTTGACTTGGAGACTCGCCAAGACGAGTCTCTCCCCTCTGACGAGAATCAAAAAGTACATCAAGTTAACTTGTGTGTCTCACAACAGTACTGTTTTAAATGTATTAATGGGGGCGAGTGTGAAACTTGCTCGGAACGGCAAAGGGTATTTGAAAAGGAACCGGTAAAGCAGTTTATGGAGTATGTGATGCAAGTTCGAAAAAAATTTAAAGATGTTTGTGTAATTGCCCACAACGGGCAGGGTTTTGATTTCCAATTCATACTACAGTATATTATGGAAGAAACTAAATTTACCCCAAAAATAACGCCTCGGGGAACTAAAATTATTTTGATGGAAATGGACAACGTCAGATTCATTGACTCCCTAAGCTATTTCCCCATGGCCCTCTCTGCGCTCCCTAAAGCCTTCGATCTGCCTCCCGAGAAAAAGAAGGGCTACTTCCCGCATCTTTTTAATACATTGGCAAACCAAAATTATGTAGGCCCTATGCCCGATAAAAAATACTATTGCCCCGAGTCGATGTTTGAGAAACCACACAAGGTATTTGAGATTTGGTACGAGGAACAAGTAGCGAGTAACTATATTTTTGATTTTAAAAAGGAAATCCTGGAGTACTGTATTTCGGACGTAGAAATCCTAGCTCAAGCGTGTATTAAATTTAGAGCCTTGCTTCTTCAAGAGTGTAACGTAGATCCTTTCCTCGAGGCTATCACAATAGCCAGTGCCTGTAACCTGGCCTTCCGCCGTAACTTCTTAAAAGAAAATACTATTGGACTTGTACCAAAATCAGGGTACCGACTTGCAGACAAGCAGTCAGCCGTTGCTTTACAGTGGCTAACATGGGAGGAGGAGAAACGTGGAGTAAAGATTCAACATGCGGGCCGGGGTAAAGAAGTTAAAATTAACGGGCTAAAAGTAGACGGGTTTGATGGTGAGAGAATTTATGAGTTTCACGGGTGTTACTGGCACGGGTGTCCAAAATGTTTTCCTTACAATCGAGAGGAACCTCTGCCGGAGGATCCTTCAGACAGTTTGCATCTCCGTTACGAGAGAACCAAGTCCAAAATGGCAAGATTTACTAGCTATGAGGTTGTAGAGATGTGGGAGTGTGAGTTTAAAAATTTGAAGAAAGATAAAAAATTAAATCACCTGAACCAACTATCCATTCTAAACACACTTCCACTTAATCCTAGAGATTCCTTCTTTGGAGGCAGGACGGGTAATACTAAAACGTATTGTAAATGTGAAGAGGGAGAAACAATTCAATACGTTGATGTCTGTTCCCTCTACCCGTATGTAAATAAATATTGTAAGTATCCCGTGGGTCACCCTACTGTTTACGTTGGAAATGAGTGCCGAGAGAGAGGTCTTGAAGTAGAGGGCTTGTTAAAATGTAAGATTCTACCTCCTTACAACTTGTATCATCCCGTACTCCCCGCAAAAATGAATAATAAATTGATGTTTGTGTTGTGTAGAACCTGCGGGGAAACTCAAAACCAAGGGGAATGTTTTCATGATAGTGAGGAAAGGGCGATGGTAGGGACATGGACTATGGATGAAATTAGAAAAGCTGTAGAGAAAGGATACGTTGTGCTTGATATGTATGAGTTGTGGGAGTACGAGGTA
The DNA here is from genome assembly GCA_963675035.1 of Allygus modestus. Lineage (NCBI taxonomy): Eukaryota > Metazoa > Arthropoda > Insecta > Hemiptera > Cicadellidae > Allygus > Allygus modestus. Next base: position 35,049,491 of record OY776115.1, read on the forward strand.
GCTACATACGAGAAAGGGGGACTTTTTACCGATTTTATTAATAAATTCTTGAAAGTAAAGCAGGAAGCTTCAGGGTATCCCGCTTGGTGTAAAACAGAGGAGGATAAAGAAAAGTATGTTTCTGATTTCTTTGAGCGCGAGGGTATTCAACTGGACACGGGCAAAATTGCTAAAAACGGGGGTTTGAGATCGGTAGCCAAACTCATGCTAAACAGTTTTTGGGGCAAGTTTGGTCAACGCGAAAACATGACAAAAACTGCAATCGTGAGAGACTCTAAAGAATTGTTCAATTCGTTAACTCAACCAGGAACAAAAGTAAAGTTTGTTGAGATAATTAACCAGGAGGTTTTATTAGTTAATTGGCAGAATGTTGATGAAGCTAGTGAGCCTCTAAAAACTGTAAATGTTGTAATTGCGGCCTACACTACAGCTCATGCGAGACTTAAACTGTATGAACACTTGGAGGCTTTGGGCGGTCAAGTCTTGTATTATGATACAGACTCGTGTATTTATTTATACCGGGAAGGATTGTACAGGGTCCCTACGGGAGATTACCTCGGTGAAATGACCGATGAATTGGCAAGCGAGTACGGACCCGGCTCTTATATTGTTGAATTCGTTTCTGGGGGGCCTAAAACTTACGCATACCTTGTCTGGTCAACCAACAAACAAAAACTAGAATCTGTGTGTAAAATCAAAGGCCTCACCCTCAACCTAAAAACCTCCGAAACATTAAATTTTGAACAATTGAAAAAGATGGTCCTTAGTGAAGCTGCTGAAATTTTAGAAATTGAAGAAAACAGAATCAGGAGAACAAAGAGACGAGAAGTCGTTACAGTAAGCGAAGTTAAAAAGTTTAAAATTACAGGACCCAAGAGGAAATTTAGTGATGATCACGATACCTTGCCTTTCGGCTTTAAAAAACAAAGAGTTGCTTAACGGAGCTATCACTCACACGGGTACTGTGTGCATATACCTCTAAACATCAGCTCTATCAAATCATTCTGTTCTGAGACGCGGTAGTGAACGGACGTGCCTGTACTGTTACTGTTTGTCTCTTCTTGTAGAATGTCTGCTGAAAATAATACACCCACTATTCAAGCGGTGTTTTTAAAGTTTATATCTAAAAGAAAGTTAAATGAAAATTCAAAATTTCGCATTACATGCTCAGAGTATGAGTTCTTTCTTACTGGGCCAATAAATGCATGGGAATGGCCTTTGATGTTCTCGGAGTATATAGTAGATAAAATAACGGAGGACTCCTCATCAAACACCTACATTGGAGTAGCAATAAAGTACGGTGATGTTTCGGGAAATATACCGTTTCTGCCTTTAGGGAATTTAACACCGTCAGTTTTTGATGATCACTTTGAAGAAATATTTTGTAACGTTGAGAAACTATCTGGTGTTTTACGTCTTGAAGTAACACTTGTCTCAATTCCATGTTGCTACCTTCAATAAAGGTAGCACCTTTCCCTACGGAGCAGCGTTACTCTTGTATATACCAAATGTCACTAGTACAGTTTCATCATTCTGCTCCAAGTCGTGGTACTGATCAGACGTTCTTTTGCGCTTCTTTTTCCTGTACTATTGAGTAAATTGTGACATGGCTGCCAAGTTCTATACATTCAATAACAAACCCGTATTAGTTCTGTTTGATAATGAAGGAAAGCCATGGTTTAAAGCTAAAGACGTAGCTACTGCTCTAAAGCATGTTAATTGCTGGAGTGCAATTCAGAAACATGTAGATGACAGTGATAAATTAACTGTTGGAAGTTTTACTGACGCCCAAAAACAGGGAGTTGGGCCTATTGAGAAAACAACGGTTTTCATAAATGAAGCCGGATTATGTTCTTTGATGTTAAAATCAACTACTCCTGAGGCAAGACTGTTAGTAAAAAGTCTGTTGCCGGAGAAGTTTTACCTTACTTACACAAATATGAAGGATGAAAGTTAACTTTAAATGTAAATTTTCTTTAAAATCACAAGTTCCCAATGTATGTGTGTGTGTGTGTGTGTGAATGAAGGTCACTGGCGCGGGTGACGAAAAGCCCCGTAAACCTGAATTAAGGTCACTGGCGCGGGTGACAAAAAGCCCCGTAAACCTGAATGTGTGATGAAGGGGTTAGTAGATTGAGGCGTCGGGCTAACACCCCGGCTACTCCTTCGAACAACCCGGTGTGAATGAAGGATCTTGTACATTGAGGCGCCTGGCTAACAACCAGGCTACTCCTTGGAACGGTCCGTACGTGGGACTTGTAAGAATAAAAATGAAAACTGCGCCTTGATGTCCGCGAAGTACTACGCTCAAAAAATATTTTCGAGTGGGGTCTAATAAAAAAAAAGACCCGGCAGTCGCTCACCCATCAGGCAGGGCTAAACCCTTTGTAAGTCCAGGGGTGTGGGGAGGTTGGCGTAAAAAACCGTGAAACCGTTTGTTGTAATCCTCCGACTGTCAGGGAAAACCGGATGGAAAGGCGCAACAAAAAAAAAGATAAAAATAAAAACCAAATAAAAAGTATAAAAGCAAAAAAACAAAAAAATATAAAAAGGAGGTAGCATTTTGTTATGGAGTGGCTACCACTGTGAGAGGCGATGGTTGGGGCCTCTCACCCCAGAGGTTAGGCCTCCAGGGGAAGCTCTGGGTAACCAAAAAGAACGCGCCGACGCTCCTACGGCCTAGCCTAAAGGCTTACCGTGGTGTGGAAACGTGAGCGTTCAAAATTATTTCACTGGGGTTAGAAGTGTTTAACCGATAAATTTTAAAAATATCCCCGTTAAAGTGAAATGTAACACATTATAATGTAGCTTCAGCGGAGGCAGGAGTAAATGACCGGAAAAATTTAAGAAGTTTCGGCCAATTTATGGCACTGCCCCCTTAAAAAAACCTTCAAGCTGAATTTGAGGTATTTGACGGAGAAGTTACAGCGTAAAAATACGACAGAACCGCCGTTTTACAGGACTTAAATGCAAATAACCAATCAAGTTTAAAGACTCGGAGCTAAATACTGTATAATTTCTGTCCTTCTAACGAATGCATTTTATGCTTGTTGTCTTTTAATATGCACCCATGATGTGTAATTTTTTTGCCAACTCTCTGATATTGGTGTTGGTTACAATCCTTTTACTAGTGAATTCAGTAAAATTATATATTGATTCAGTTTGTTACATAGTTTTACAAGCAATCAACTACAACAAAAAGACAAATCTGTATTTGTTTGACTTTACAAAATACCCTACTGTCACCAGCCTCTTCTGCATTAGTTTTAATTCTTAAACAGTGGGTCCTGAGGGTCCAACACTTAGAATCATGATAATTGAGTTGGGACCCATTTTGGGTCCCAACTACTTCCGGTGTAGGGTTATCAAAGGGATTCGTTCCCCCTTGGAGTGGGGGTATAGTTTTATTGTCTGTCCATTTCTGCTAGTTTTTACAAGCCTCTTCTCTCCTTTTAGTTAATATAACCTTGAGATTTCTAAACAGTTCAATACATGTAAAGTTTCCCAAAGTAATTCTTAAGTAACACTTAATTTACAGGCATACACAACAGCTACAATTATTCAATCATGAAGCTAAAACCCAGTTAATATACTAACAATCTAATAAAAGACAGAGACATGACCCAAAATAACAGCTAAAATACACAAAAAACAGCTAAAATACACAAAAACAGCTAAAATACACAAAAACAGCTAAAATACACAAAAAACCGCTAAAATACACAAAAACAGCTAAAATACACAAAAAACAGCTAAAATACACAAAAAACAGCTAAGATACACAAAAAACAGCTAAAATACACAAAAAACCGCTACAAATAGCCAGAGAGCCATTTTAGCAAGGGGAAGTATTGACCCCCTTTACCTTCACCTTAAAGAATCAGTCAAAGAATAATTTATTTTGTGTTGGTTTCTCACCAGTTTTCTTGTAGTTTGTGTCAATCACATGTATTTGACATTATCATGATTTAAGAGTGGCTGAGGTATATGATAATGTAGAGAAAACCATACCGGAAGTGGGGGTGAACGTTTTGTTCACCCCTTTGACCTATCAATCCCAAATAGTTTAAATCAATGAACCATGGCTTTACTATATTTAACATAAAAAAGAAGCAAACACCCTGAAAAAACTAGTACAACAGAGCTTGTAGACTGTCCAATTTTGTGATGTTTTTTCTTAACATAGTTTAAATTGTAGCGTGGGTTAATAAGTAGCGAACTGCATTTCGAATGTCCCAAAAACTCTCAATATATTTAATTTTAAAGTGTAGCTCCTTCAATTGTTTTGATACTTTCCCGCAGTACAGAGTTTAAGTTTTGGTAAATCTTAGCGGAGGTTAACAGGTACCTATATACCAAGTTTCATTAGAATCGGCCAAGCCGTTCTCAATATATTAAATTTTAAAGTTTTACACCCTCCATTGTCCCCTAAACAACCCTTTTCTACCCTCCAACAAAATTGAAGGTTAGAGGATGTTAACAAGTATCCACATGTCAAGTTTCAATTATATCGTCTCACCCGTTCTTAAGATATTGATTTTTAAAGTATGACTCCTTCAATTATTTTTATACTACCTGCAGTACAGAGTTTAGGTTTTTGTAATATGTAGCGGAGGTTAACAGGTACATACATGCCAAGTTTCGTGAAAATCGGCCAAGCCGTTCTTGAGATATTTAATTTTGAAAATTTGCCCCTTCATTTTTTGAGATGCAACCCGCAACATTTTAGTTAAGACTTTTAATACGGGTAGATACCCCCCTGGAGTGCCTACACAACGTAGTAGGCAGTTTTCCGGGGTCAAAATGACCCTAGGACTTACCGTTTTCGAGATATTAGCAATTTTAAGAAAATCTGACTCAAGAAAGAGAAGAAAAAGAAGAAAAAAGAGAGAAGTAGTGGCGCGGAGTGGTGAGGGTGAGAGGGGAAGGTGAGGGGAGTGACAGTAACAAAACACACAAGATAAATAAAACAGTGGATGGGTGAGGGGGAGAGGGGAGGGGAAGGTGAGGGTGAGAAGAAGAAGAACACGCAAGTGCTAACAGAAGTGATCAGTAGGGTTGGCAGGGAGTGGGTCCTAACATGGGAATAGTTTTTGAAGTAAATGTAAGTGTCCATGGTCTTTTATATATGTACATGGTCACGCTAGCGTGATGTGAGTTGGCAACAGTTGCCTTTTTTTCTTAAGTTGTCAACATATATATTTTTTGCAGTCCGTTGTATTATAAATGTCTGTGACTTTACTGTTTTGGATGTCCATGACTTTCTTACTTAACTGTCCATGAACTGGCTCCATTATTCATAAATCAATGACTTTATTTTCTTTGGTCTTTGGTTTACCCGTCTTTGTCGTAACGAGAATCTGGCGGGAAGAAAAGTGAGGTTATGTTTGGCGCCAATTTTTTTTGGCGCGCAAATTTGGCGGGAAAATTTGGCGGGAACGCCACCATGGGCGCCGCCATCTTGAATCACGTGACCGGCTTTTGACCAATCAGAAGCCAGATTTTAGGCCCATAAGACCCCATGTTGGGGCCCATCTCCCGCGACTCCTACTGATCACTTCTGTTAGCACTTGCGTGTTCTTCTTCTTCTCACCCTCACCTTCCCCTCCCCTCTCCCCCTCACCCATCCACTGTTTTATTTATCTTGTGTGTTTTGTTACTGTCACTCCCCTCACCTTCCCCTCTCACCCTCACCACTCCGCGCCACTACTTCTCTCTTTTTTCTTCTTTTTCTTCTCTTTCTTGAGTCAGATTTTCTTAAAATTGCTAATATCTCGAAAACGGTAAGTCCTAGGGTCATTTTGACCCCGGAAAACTGCCTACCACGTAGTGTAGGCACTCCAGGGGGGTATCTACCCATATTAAAAGTCTTAACTAAAATGTTGCGGGTTGCATCTCAAAAAATGAAGGGGCAAATTTTCAAAATTAAATATCTCAAGAACGGCTTGGCCGATTTTCACGAAACTTGGCATGTATGTACCTGTTAACCTCCGCTACATATTACAAAAACCTAAACTCTGTACTGCAGGTAGTATAAAAATAATTGAAGGAGTCATACTTTAAAAATCAATATCTTAAGAACGGGTGAGACGATATAATTGAAACTTGACATGTGGATACTTGTTAACATCCTCTAACCTTCAATTTTGTTGGAGGGTAGAAAAGGGTTGTTTAGGGGACAATGGAGGGTGTAAAACTTTAAAATTTAATATATTGAGAACGGCTTGGCCGATTCTAATGAAACTTGGTATATAGGTACCTGTTAACCTCCGCTAAGATTTACCAAAACTTAAACTCTGTACTGCGGGAAAGTATCAAAACAATTGAAGGAGCTACACTTTAAAATTAAATATATTGAGAGTTTTTGGGACAATCGAAATGCAGTTCGCTACTTATTAACCCACGCTACAATTTAAACTATGTTAAGAAAAAACATCACAAAATTGGACAGTCTACAAGCTCTGTTGTACTAGTTTTTTTCAGGGTGTTTGCTTCTTTTTTATGTTAAATATAGTAAAGCCATGGTTCATTGATTTAAACTATTTGGGATTGATAGGTCAAAGGGGTGAACAAAACGTTCACCCCCACTTCCGGTATGGTTTTCTCTACATTATCATATACCTCAGCCACTCTTAAATCATGATAATGTCAAATACATGTGATTGACACAAACTACAAGAAAACTGGTGAGAAACCAACACAAAATAAATTATTCTTTGACTGATTCTTTAAGGTGAAGGTAAAGGGGGTCAATACTTCCCCTTGCTAAAATGGCTCTCTGGCTATTTGTAGCGGTTTTTTGTGTATTTTAGCTGTTTTTTGTGTATCTTAGCTGTTTTTTGTGTATTTTAGCTGTTTTTTGTGTATTTTAGCTGTTTTTGTGTATTTTAGCGGTTTTTTGTGTATTTTAGCTGTTTTTGTGTATTTTAGCTGTTTTTGTGTATTTTAGCTGTTTTTTGTGTATTTTAGCTGTTATTTTGGGTCATGTCTCTGTCTTTTATTAGATTGTTAGTATATTAACTGGGTTTTAGCTTCATGATTGAATAATTGTAGCTGTTGTGTATGCCTGTAAATTAAGTGTTACTTAAGAATTACTTTGGGAAACTTTACATGTATTGAACTGTTTAGAAATCTCAAGGTTATATTAACTAAAAGGAGAGAAGAGGCTTGTAAAAACTAGCAGAAATGGACAGACAATAAAACTATACCCCCACTCCAAGGGGGAACGAATCCCTTTGATAACCCTACACCGGAAGTAGTTGGGACCCAAAATGGGTCCCAACTCAATTATCATGATTCTAAGTGTTGGACCCTCAGGACCCACTGTTTAAGAATTAAAACTAATGCAGAAGAGGCTGGTGACAGTAGGGTATTTTGTAAAGTCAAACAAATACAGATTTGTCTTTTTGTTGTAGTTGATTGCTTGTAAAACTATGTAACAAACTGAATCAATATATAATTTTACTGAATTCACTAGTAAAAGGATTGTAACCAACACCAATATCAGAGAGTTGGCAAAAAATTACACATCATGGGTGCATATTAAAAGACAACAAGCATAAAATGCATTCTTTAGAAGGACAGAAATTATACAGTATTTAGCTCCGAGTCTTTAAACTTGATTGGTTATTTGCATTTAAGTCCTGTAAAACGGCGGTTCTGTCGTATTTTTACGCTGTAACTTCTCCGTCAAATACCTCAAATTCAGCTTGAAGGTTTTTTTAAGGGGGCAGTGCCATAAATTGGCCGAAACTTCTTAAATTTTTCCGGTCATTTACTCCTGCCTCCGCTGAAGCTACATTATAATGTGTTACATTTCACTTTAACGGGGATATTTTTAAAATTTATCGGTTAAACACTTCTAACCCCAGTGAAATAATTTTGAACGCTCACGTTTCCACACCACGGTAAGCCTTTAGGCTAGGCCGTAGGAGCGTCGGCGCGTTCTTTTTGGTTACCCAGAGCTTCCCCTGGAGGCCTAACCTCTGGGGTGAGAGGCCCCAACCATCGCCTCTCACAGTGGTAGCCACTCCATAACAAAATGCTACCTCCTTTTTATATTTTTTTGTTTTTTTGCTTTTATACTTTTTATTTGGTTTTTATTTTTATCTTTTTTTTTGTTGCGCCTTTCCATCCGGTTTTCCCTGACAGTCGGAGGATTACAACAAACGGTTTCACGGTTTTTTACGCCAACCTCCCCACACCCCTGGACTTACAAAGGGTTTAGCCCTGCCTGATGGGTGAGCGACTGCCGGGTCTTTTTTTTTATTAGACCCCACTCGAAAATATTTTTTGAGCGTAGTACTTCACGGACATCAAGGCGCAGTTTTCATTTTTATTCTTACAAGTCCCACGTACGGACCGTTCCAAGGAGTAGCCTGGTTGTTAGCCAGGCGCCTCAATGTACAAGATCCTTCATTCACACCGGGTTGTTCGAAGGAGTAGCCGGGGTGTTAGCTCGACGCCTCAATCTACTAACCCCTTCATCACACATTCAGGTTTACGGGGCTTTTTGTCACCCGCGCCAGTGACCTTAATTCAGGTTTACGGGGCTTTTCGTCACCCGCGCCAGTGACCTTCATTCACACACACACACACACACATACATTGGGAACTTGTGATTTTAAAGAAAATTTACATTTAAAGTTAACTTTCATCCTTCATATTTGTGTAAGTAAGGTAAAACTTCTCCGGCAACAGACTTTTTACTAACAGTCTTGCCTCAGGAGTAGTTGATTTTAACATCAAAGAACATAATCCGGCTTCATTTATGAAAACCGTTGTTTTCTCAATAGGCCCAACTCCCTGTTTTTGGGCGTCAGTAAAACTTCCAACAGTTAATTTATCACTGTCATCTACATGTTTCTGAATTGCACTCCAGCAATTAACATGCTTTAGAGCAGTAGCTACGTCTTTAGCTTTAAACCATGGCTTTCCTTCATTATCAAACAGAACCAATACGGGTTTGTTATTGAATGTATAGAACTTGGCAGCCATGTCACAATTTACTCAATAGTACAGGAAAAAGAAGCGCAAAAGAACGTCTGATCAGTACCACGACTTGGAGCAGAATGATGAAACTGTACTAGTGACATTTGGTATATACAAGAGTAACGCTGCTCCGTAGGGAAAGGTGCTACCTTTATTGAAGGTAGCAACATGGAATTGAGACAAGTGTTACTTCAAGACGTAAAACACCAGATAGTTTCTCAACGTTACAAAATATTTCTTCAAAGTGATCATCAAAAACTGACGGTGTTAAATTCTCTAAAGGCAGAAACGGTATATTTCCCGAAACATCACCGTACTTTATTGCTACTCCAATGTAGGTGTTTGATGAGGAGTCCTCCGTTATTTTATCTACTATATACTCCGAGAACATCAAAGGCCATTCCCATGCATTTATTGGCCCAGTAAGAAAGAACTCATACTCTGAGCATGTAATGCGAAATTTTGAATTTTCATTTAACTTTCTTTTAGATATAAACTTTAAAAACACCGCTTGAATAGTGGGTGTATTATTTTCAGCAGACATTCTACAAGAAGAGACAAACAGTAACAGTACAGGCACGTCCGTTCACTACCGCGTCTCAGAACAGAATGATTTGATAGAGCTGATGTTTAGAGGTATATGCACACAGTACCCGTGTGAGTGATAGCTCCGTTAAGCAACTCTTTGTTTTTTAAAGCCGAAAGGCAAGGTATCGTGATCATCACTAAATTTCCTCTTGGGTCCTGTAATTTTAAACTTTTTAACTTCGCTTACTGTAACGACTTCTCGTCTCTTTGTTCTCCTGATTCTGTTTTCTTCAATTTCTAAAATTTCAGCAGCTTCACTAAGGACCATCTTTTTCAATTGTTCAAAATTTAATGTTTCGGAGGTTTTTAGGTTGAGGGTGAGGCCTTTGATTTTACACACAGATTCTAGTTTTTGTTTGTTGGTTGACCAGACAAGGTATGCGTAAGTTTTAGGCCCCCCAGAAACGAATTCAACAATATAAGAGCCGGGTCCGTACTCGCTTGCCAATTCATCGGTCATTTCACCGAGGTAATCTCCCGTAGGGACCCTGTACAATCCTTCCCGGTATAAATAAATACACGAGTCTGTATCATAATACAAGACTTGACCGCCCAAAGCCTCCAAGTGTTCATACAGTTTAAGTCTCGCATGAGCTGTAGTGTAGGCCGCAATTACAACATTTACAGTTTTTAGAGGCTCACTAGCTTCATCAACATTCTGCCAATTAACTAATAAAACCTCCTGGTTAATTATCTCAACAAACTTTACTTTTGTTCCTGGTTGAGTTAACGAATTGAACAATTCTTTAGAGTCTCTCACGATTGCAGTTTTTGTCATGTTTTCGCGTTGACCAAACTTGCCCCAAAAACTGTTTAGCATGAGTTTGGCTACCGATCTCAAACCCCCGTTTTTAGCAATTTTGCCCGTGTCCAGTTGAATACCCTCGCGCTCAAAGAAATCAGAAACATACTTTTCTTTATCCTCCTCTGTTTTACACCAAGCGGGATACCCTGAAGCTTCCTGCTTTACTTTCAAGAATTTATTAATAAAATCGGTAAAAAGTCCCCCTTTCTCGTATGTAGCTACCTCGTACTCCCACAACTCATACATATCAAGCACAAGGTATCCTTTCTCTACAGCTTTTCTAATTTCATCCATAGTCCATGTCCCTACCATCGCCCTTTCCTCACTATCATGAAAACATTCCCCTTGGTTTTGAGTTTCCCCGCAGGTTCTACACAACACAAACATCAATTTATTATTCATTTTTGCGGGGAGTACGGGATGATACAAGTTGTAAGGAGGTAGAATCTTACATTTTAACAAGCCCTCTACTTCAAGACCTCTCTCTCGGCACTCATTTCCAACGTAAACAGTAGGGTGACCCACGGGATACTTACAATATTTATTTACATACGGGTAGAGGGAACAGACATCAACGTATTGAATTGTTTCTCCCTCTTCACATTTACAATACGTTTTAGTATTACCCGTCCTGCCTCCAAAGAAGGAATCTCTAGGATTAAGTGGAAGTGTGTTTAGAATGGATAGTTGGTTCAGGTGATTTAATTTTTTATCTTTCTTCAAATTTTTAAACTCACACTCCCACATCTCTACAACCTCATAGCTAGTAAATCTTGCCATTTTGGACTTGGTTCTCTCGTAACGGAGATGCAAACTGTCTGAAGGATCCTCCGGCAGAGGTTCCTCTCGATTGTAAGGAAAACATTTTGGACACCCGTGCCAGTAACACCCGTGAAACTCATAAATTCTCTCACCATCAAACCCGTCTACTTTTAGCCCGTTAATTTTAACTTCTTTACCCCGGCCCGCATGTTGAATCTTTACTCCACGTTTCTCCTCCTCCCATGTTAGCCACTGTAAAGCAACGGCTGACTGCTTGTCTGCAAGTCGGTACCCTGATTTTGGTACAAGTCCAATAGTATTTTCTTTTAAGAAGTTACGGCGGAAGGCCAGGTTACAGGCACTGGCTATTGTGATAGCCTCGAGGAAAGGATCTACGTTACACTCTTGAAGAAGCAAGGCTCTAAATTTAATACACGCTTGAGCTAGGATTTCTACGTCCGAAATACAGTACTCCAGGATTTCCTTTTTAAAATCAAAAATATAGTTACTCGCTACTTGTTCCTCGTACCAAATCTCAAATGCCTTGTGTGGTTTCTCAAACATCGACTCGGGGCAATAGTATTTTTTATCGGGCATAGGGCCTACATAATTTTGGTTTGCCAATGTATTAAAAAGATGCGGGAAGTAGCCCTTCTTTTTCTCGGGAGGCAGATCGAAGGCTTTAGGGAGCGCAGAGAGGGCCATGGGGAAATAGCTTAGGGAGTCAATGAATCTGACGTTGTCCATTTCCATCAAAATAATTTTAGTTCCCCGAGGCGTTATTTTTGGGGTAAATTTAGTTTCTTCCATAATATACTGTAGTATGAATTGGAAATCAAAACCCTGCCCGTTGTGGGCAATTACACAAACATCTTTAAATTTTTTTCGAACTTGCATCACATACTCCATAAACTGCTTTACCGGTTCCTTTTCAAATACCCTTTGCCGTTCCGAGCAAGTTTCACACTCACCCCCATTAATACATTTAAAACAGTACTGTTGTGAGACACACAAGTTAACTTGATGTACTTTTTGATTCTCGTCAGAGGGGAGAGACTCGTCTTGGCGAGTCTCCAAGTCAAAGAAAATAAACAAAAAATCACGGTTTTTCGGAGTTCTCCTATCTACCCTCATGAAACACTGATGTGCGGGGTCTTTGAACGCTTCACAGGGTTTACAATAAACTTCTCCGCATACGTGAGCTGTCTTACGTTTTTTTAGACTTAATAGATTCGGAATTTGATTGAAGAATACCTCCGAAAACTTGCCAAAGGACATCACCGTTAACTTCAGAGACCGGTCTAAAATCTACATACCCCGGTTCAGCACTTTTTAAATTTATTGACTGCATTTTAAACCCTAGATAATCGGTGGGTACAGCATCGGCTTTAGCTTTTTCAACAATCTGATTAAGACCCTTACGAATCCAATCAAACTCAGAGATACCATTGGGAGGGTTAGTAAATTTGAAAACAGTATTAGTCCCGTAAAGTCTGAATTTTTTAACATAGGTTTGATCTTTACTAATTAAATTTATCGGATTTTGAGGGTTCTTTTTAGAAACGTCCATCTTTCAACAAAGAATTAAATACTGAAAACAAGCTAACTGTACTAACGCTTAAAAGAGAAAACACACCGACCAGAGTCAAACTCACACGGATACAACTGAATTACGCAGAATCAATAATAATCTGTGCAAGAGAACACCTACGCAAGAGCAGCGCAAAAGAACGTCTGACCAGTGTGGCGACTGAAATCAGACTGAAGAACTAGAGCTTGTTGTAAGAGCTATATAGTATGTAGGGGAGCACAGTACCCCTGTATCACTACGCAAGTCAGAAAAACACTAACACTACGCAAGACAAACCAGAACTACAAGTTATCGAAAGTTAACTCCAATGAAGGTTTAAAACACGAACACCTACGCAAGAGCAGCGCAAAAGAACGTCCGACCAGTGTGACGACTGAAATCAGACTGAAGAACCAGAGCTTGTTGTAAGAGCTATATAGAGAACGGAACTGTTACTTTGTCACTGGTTGGTCTACTGGAACTGTTACTTTTGGAACGGTTACTGTTGGAACCGTTGGAACGAGTACTGCTGGAACTGTTACATTGTTGGAACTGTAACCATTTGGAACCGTTACTTTGTAGCAGTTTTCAATGCTATAACATGAACAAGATAGAGAAGGCAACTGTTACTATTGGAACGGTTACGTCTAGAACTGATACTTTAAAGTCACTGATCAAGTTCTCTAAAATAACAGGTACAGAGGATCTACAAAAGAGCATGGTACCCCTGTACTACGCAAGTCAGAAAAACACTAACACTACGTGAGTCAAATCAGAACTACAAGTTACCAAAAGTTAACTCTAAGGAAGGTTTCAAACACTACTCTAACCAAAAGAACGAGAATAGAAAGTGAGATTACTGTTACTCAGCACATAAAACACAACACTACCTGGAGGGATGAAAAGTGAGGTTAGGTTTGGCGCCAATTTTTTTTTGGCGCGCAAATTTGGCGGGAAAATTTTCTTCTTACTCTTTCCTCGCTCAGCGGCTCGGAAAAGTGAGGTTACTGTTAGTCAACACATACAAAAACTGTTCTAACCAAAACTGTTTTAAAGAACAAGAATAGAAGGTGAGATTACTGAGGTGAATTTACAGTTCAAAAGAACCAGGGCAAAAAAATAAGGTTACTGGAGGTTATGTCAGTCAACACAACACTACTTTAGCCACAAGGAAGTGAGGGTTTGTTTACTTTCTTTACTGTAAACTATCAAATCAAACAATTAAACACAAAACAACACTACTCTAGCCAAGACAATAAACACAACACAGAAATAAAATTAAGTACACCATGCACGGAATATAATACAGTAAAGTTGGAGTGTAAAGAGTGAGGTCAGAAAAAGTGAGGTTACTTTAGCAGTTCAGATAACGCTAAAAATCACACGACACTACTCTTGAAACATGTAGTTAACTCTGATGTTACTGTACACTAGCAAGTCATACAACGCTCTTAACATAGACAAGTCAGGCATGAACAAGACAAGTGCATGATACCGTGATATTACTGTTATGTTACTCAGCACATACAACGCACAACACTACTACAGTCAAATCAAACAAGAAACTGAGGTTACTGGGTGTGAGGTTATGTTAGTCAACACAACACTTCTCTAAACAAATCAAACAATTAAATACAACGCAAAACACTACTCTCGACACAAGAAACTGAGGTTACTGGGAAATAAGGTTATGTTAGTCAACACAACACTACTTTAGCCAAGCCAAACAATCAAATACAACGCACAAAACTACTTTTGACGCAAGAAACTAGGTTTGCTGTTATGTTAGCCAATACATATAAACACAGGACTACCAAGTAAAACATAATGGTGAGGTTACTTAATAAAGAACAAGAATAGAAAGTGATATTACTGTCAGTCAACAAATACAAGTACGACACAGCCTTGACACAAGGAAGTGAGGTTATGGTACAAGTAGGATAGGGTAAGCAAACGCTCAAGTTTATCTTTGCCAAGCGCAACAAACGGAGCAACGCAGGGACACGTCTGTTCGCAACGAAAGTGGGAGCAGAGAGAGAGAATGCGCAGCAAGAGAGCAGGTATTGTGGTGGGGCCACGTCTGGACCAATCAGAGCGCAGGACGCCTAATTACAGCCAATAAAATACATCTTTATTTTAACCAATCACAGAGCAGTATTTTAACTGGTCACAACTAGTTTGCTGACAGATACTTGTTGCAGATGTTGTGGTTAGATACGCAGAAGGAAGTGAGATTAGATACGCAGAAGGATGTGGAGGTTAGATGTATAGAAGGGCACTGGGGTTAAAAAAATAAATATGTAGAAGGAAACATAGTTCAAATAATTACCACAGAAGGCTAGATGATTAACAACATAAGGACACGAATTAACATTTCAACCCATCAGTTTACTTAAAAATGTTCACGTTACACCCGCCAGCTACAGTACGCTGAGAGACAGGATCTGTAGTTAGATACACAGAAGGAAGTGAAGGACGCGAAACAATTACCAAAAATGGTATATAATTAACCACAGGGGATGAAAAAGATAAATAATTAACCACAGAGGGTAGCAAAAGAAAGACAGAGGGTAGTAATTACACCCTAATTCCATTCCCTCATAAGAGCCCATGTTATTCTATTCTCCCATAAGAGCCCATGTTGGGGCCAAA
This sequence comes from Allygus modestus, assembly GCA_963675035.1. Taxonomy (NCBI): domain Eukaryota; kingdom Metazoa; phylum Arthropoda; class Insecta; order Hemiptera; family Cicadellidae; genus Allygus; species Allygus modestus. The sequence continues at coordinate 35,064,859 of OY776115.1, forward strand.
GCGCTGGGCCTTACTACTGCCGATAAAGCAAAACAGGCACGTTTTCAATATTTTACTACTCTTGAAACTAGATCTACGAGTATATTATTATAATAAAGGATTGGAAACTTAATACACATCCAGTTGTACAATTTTGAGATTAATGGTGTAATAGGATACTTTTGAACTACTAAAAGATTTCAAGTATTCTATGTAAAACAGTGCTTTCTTTGTACTACTGACAAGGAACACATTTTATTCATTTGTCTATAACATTACTATTTTAACCATTAAAGACAAACATGTTTTCCTTAACTTTATGAAACACTTCTTGGTCTGAATGACTAATTTCATGCATCTATAATAACAAATTTATACACAAAAATAATAACTTTGATAGCGTTCTGGATTTTAGAACGCATGAAATATTATAATATTTCATACGCATCCAACACTAAGGATAAAAAAGCAAAAAATTTCCAAAAAATAAAAATAATAAAAAAAAGGTTTGTGAAAGAAAGGGATAAACGTGCCTTAACATTTTGACATCGATATGTCATTGTCGAGGCAAGTGCCGCAATCACGTAGGAACTAGATATCGCCCTGGCGTAAAATATATTGCAGCTTTATGTTTCCAGCTTTCAATGCCAAGTATTTTCTTCTGCAGTATTCTTGTTTTTCCTGTCTTATATTTTAAAAGTATCGTGGCATATCTTCCTACTCTCTCCACTGTAAAACATTAATTCCGGATTGTTTACATTAGTAGTCCTGAATAGCTTAGAAATTAACGGAGATTGGTATAATAATGATATATTGTTAGTCCCCATTAAATCCACCCTGAGTAATAGCGGTAGTGTGCGTTAATAGCTGCTAATATGCTTCACATCTTTTACTTACAGGGTTCTGAAAAGAGGCGGCCACTATTACATATTTTTGAATTTTCAATCATTAAGATCAGTCATGTTGTACACCATTTTAAAGCCCAACATTTATATAACAATGTTTTTTCTTAATAATTCAGTTATAATAATCAGTTTCGAATATTGGGAGACACATTTTGTATTTAAAGAATAATCTCTACTCTGTATACTTAATAAAAATACTTATTTTTAATCCTTAAATGGTTTCTTCGATCAAAACAACTAAGAGTGTGTTAGTTGATAACATAATTATCGGAGACGTCTTGTGGATCTTTGCTAAAATCCTTTCCACAACCTATATTGACGCCATGACGTGAGGCGGGTCCGTTGCACAACGTCAAGGTTTATAACGTAAAGTTCTATTTTTTAAAAGCAGCATTTCACAACGTAAAGTTTCATAAAGTAAAGTTGTCATTTAATACAATGCAATAAAAGCTGTTGTCAAAACGTAAAGTTTCAAAAAGTAAAGTGACTGATTTAATACAGATTAAATTTATAAGTGTTTCAAAACGTAAAGTGTCATAAAGTAAAGTGAAAGAATTATAATTTAGTAGATATGTAGTGTTGCACAAAGTAAAGTGGCATAAAGTAAAGATTTTTTTTGTTGAATTTAATCTAAAGGAGTTGTAATAACGTAAAGTTTCAAAACGTAAAGCTTTGTTTTAAAAACAAATTTAATAAATGGTTGTTTAACAAAGTAAAGTTTCATATTGTAAAACTATAACCGTAAACGCCAAAGATAGTTCACTCCAGTCCGTTATTGAATCGAATTCAATAATAAAATATTTGGAAACATTTTAAAAATATACTGTTTCATAACGTAAAGTTTCAAAAAGTCAAGTACAGTCGAACTCAGAATTTGTTAGGGCTGGCTGCAGCAAACAATACATTGATGTAACGCTCTATGTTTCTCGCATTATGAAGGCATAAAAGATGCGGCTAACTTCAGCTCTAAAAAGTAGTAACATGGATACTGTAACCGTATTGTCTTGATCACAGTTACAGTTTATAGTTTCTATAATTACTGATATGATTAATAAACGAGTTCGCACGCAGCACGCTGACGTGAGGGAAGTGAATTTCCACATAACAACTTTTAAAACTCAAAATCCGTGTAAAAACATGCATTTATTCCAATTTTTATTGCAATCTGAAAACATTGATTTTTTGGCTGATCTGATACTCCTGGTTTCATTTACCTGCAAAGCTGGGAATACAATTTTGCGCATTATAATGTTAGGAGAAGGCCCAGACAGGCTTGAAAGTAGGCGTGAGTTGCTGGGGATGCTAAAAGTACTCTAACAAAGGAATAAAAGGCTTTTGTAGTGTAAAACCCCCATAAGACAACGTACTGTGTTTAGTCGAAACATATTTTCTTTTTAGAACTCGGTAAATATTTATGTTGGAATGACGAGAAAGGGCTTAAAACTTTCGCCTCACTAATTCCCATCATTTTGCATGCATTAATTTTTTCATCCGGGGCTTTTCTGACCCTTTTAGGGCCCAACAACTCGAAATTTTAAAAATTAATCCGCAAGAAAGGTGGTGTAGAGTCTTGCAATTATTTTGCCCAACGAACTTGTCCAACTGATTGGAGAAAGAGACGTCCCTACCAAATTACAAGTAAATCGGACAAAAAATGTAACCGTTAGAGTGCAAACACTTATTTATTTTATATATATATATATATATATATACAAATTTGAACGCCCCCCCAAAACGTGTTCAGGGGGGGACACGTTAGGAACTTCTATGGTGGTCCCGGGCTTAAGCTTCACCGTGCGGGTCATGCTAATAGTTCACTTTCCAAAGGAAATTCACTAATAAACGGTATCAGGAAACTGACACAAACTTTCTCCCTTTTAGCCAAACTTTAATGACAAAAATATTTTTTATTTACTAAATATAGAATATAAAGTACAGATAAATGTACATAAAATTGTCTAAAATAGTTGTTTTCAGAAATATCCACCCAAATCCCTTTTTGGGAGGCACTATAGAGTCCGTTGCTACACACAGTGGTTTTGAGAAGGGAAATTCCCCCTTGCCCCCCCAGGGTTAAATAGCAACATATTTCGAACATCCTCTGGTGGTCAATGCTAACTTGACCTGCATATCAAGTTTTAATGAAATTGATCAGTAAATAAGAGAGAAATAGTTATTTTTGTTTTCCCCTAAGAATAACATTGGACAATGTACTGCGTTTACCGCTAAATGAAAATTTCAAGTTTCTCCGCAACTAGCAATCGTAGAATAGTAATTCAAAATACTAATTTTTTTAGTTTTTTGAGCTCTTTTTAATGGTTTTTTTTAACATCAAGGATGTTTATGAAAAATCCAAAAACTGAATTTTGGATGTTTTAAGTCCTGTAATTTCTGAACCCGAATTTTTCCAGAAATGCGGGTGGTGTCATTTTGTTGGAAACCTAAAGTTCTACAAACCACTAAAGTTTAATCAAAATCGTTAGAGCCGTTGATTTATACCCCCAAGTAAAACTGGTATTAACAAATTTTATGTTAACTATACAATGTTTAAAATTGAAGTGGATCGATTAAATAATATCGCATTCAAATCATTGAACATATCGTATTTGGAGTTTTATTACATTACACATTAATAATAAAGTAAATCTACTTTATCATATTATTATAGGTCGGTATAACAATAATAAACTATAAAACACCACTACATTTTGTAAGTGTAGAAATGATAAAACATAAAGGATTTAAAACAAGTAGATAATGTATCTTTCGCGCTAGCCCAGGCTCTGCCGCCCTCGCGCTCCAAACATAGTTAACAGTTACGCATGTTCCTTACTTCATAAAAACATTAATATTTATATATAAATGTGTTCAGAGATGCGTGTGCAAATGGTTTTAGAGGAAGTGTTTTTCATTTATTATACGTATAACCAAAATAAACATCAAAACCTATATTTGAAACAACAAAAATAACTTTTTTTTATTTAATTAGTTAATTTATCGTAAACAGTATCTGTATAAAAATGATAGCACATTTATCGACAAAAAAAACTGAAAAGAGTTAACCCTAAACAAAGTTTTGTTAAAAAGTTACACTCGATAACGTTAAAGTCTACATTTTCGAGCTTTGAGGGGGGGAATGGAGGGGAAGCACAATGCGGATTTTAGGGGACTCTTGAGAAAACACGTCTTTCAATATGGTCTATCAACTGAGAAAAGATCAGCTTTACCAAAAAGAGTTCAGTCACAAAACATTTATTGACTGGGCTACAAACGCCGCGGTCGCCGCACTGGCGCTGCGCTGTGTCGACAGATCTCCACGTGCTCGGGACCGCCTGCAACTTGTGGAAGGCAACACGCAACAAAATCTACGTACTCAGTACCGCCTGCAACTTGTGAAAGGCAACACGCAGTACAATGTCTGGAGCGGACTGTACTTTACTTTGTGTCACTTTACGTTATGAAATAGTCTACTAAATTAAATTCAGTGTTTTAAAACTCGACTTTTTGGAACATTCCCGTGTACTGAAATTTTACGTTTTGAAACAGGTGGTTTTTAAAACTACAAACTTTATGTTTTGAAACTTTACCTTATGAAACTCTATCTCCGAATAGAACTAAAAATTAAATGCTGGACGTTATGGTACTTTACTTTGTGAAACACTCAAATATTTTATTTAAATTATAATAGCTACTTTACCTTATGAAACTTTACGTTTTGAAACGCATTTTAAATTAAACTATGTTAATTGGTAACTTTACGCTATGGAAATTTACTTTGTGAAACACTATATATTTAACACTTTATAATTATGAACTGGACGTTTTGAAACTTTACGATTTGAAATCGCTACATAACAAAACTGTAAAAAATAGCTACTTTACTTTATGCACCTTGACGTTATGAATCGTCCCCCGTGAGGCGTGTTCTTCGGTAGGCAAGATCGGATCTGCCATCGTAGTGTACAACATGACATTTTGTTTACATTTTAAGGCTTTCTTAAGTCTTATTAATGACATTTTTTTTCAACAATTTCTCTGTATAAAAGACATTGCAAATGTAAGGATGAAACAATTATTTTTGAACTTAAATGTCCGCCATACATTTTTACCGTACATTGGATGTAATATTCTACCACCCTATTATAGAATAAGTATATCATTGAATAGACACTTTGATTTTCACAATTTCCAGTACAGTTTCTAGATTTTCTAAGTTTTCAATTTTCAATTTTTAAAATTTGTAACAACGTTTCCAACAGTATATAAAATTTAAATGATTATAATTTTATGACTATTAGCTGAAAAATAAATTTATAGTGATTACAGGTGGATAAGTATGAGGTTGATTTAAAATATATAATGATATTTAATGACGTAAAATACAATCATATGAGCCACGGTTTGAATACCGTTTAGTCAAGCTGACAACTTTATAGTTATCATTTGTTGGATAGCGGTGAGAGATAATATATACCATTTTAAAGAGAGTTTCACTTTGTAGAATCTGATTGCTGAAGCGGCTTTATTATATTATCTGTAGACTTTCAGAAATAGAATGTTCGCTGTGCATTTAAAATTAACGAAGTTTAAATTAAACGAATTGTAGTGTTTCATAAATAGGATTTAATATTTTAACCGTTAGTGGGGAGGTATTATGTGTATGTATTTATACAAGCATTCAATCTGCCATCTTGCAAATATTCTATAGAAGTGTATTTAAAGTGGTGTTTAACCTAAATAAAGAGAAATTCCCATTCAATCTTTTTCTCACTGAAAATATAAAATTATTTAAAGCACTGTACTGTATTTCTTACGATCATAACAATTTGAGTTTTAGATGAAAAATGAGTTTAAAATACCACTATAAATAACATTTAAAAATATTTAACCATTAAAAGAAGTTTTAATGCTTATTCCAGGAGAAAATAAACTACGTCTCACAACACTACAAAATATATTTACATCTATACTGTGCTTACATACAAGATGGTAAATATATGCAGTTATTGTAGTAGACACAAACCTATGGCTAGTTTATCTATCTAAACGTTTACTAACAATAATAATAATAAAATAACAATAATAATAATAAAATATGGACATAGCTATAGAATTAAATATATAAAAATCCAAGCTTACCAGGCTTTCCTTTAAATAAATTTAATTGTCTTTATATCCACACTTTAGCTAATAAAATGAGCCCAGAGAACACAATGAGTGCGAATGGAAAATAGACAAAGGAGGTGTTTAATCATCAGGACACGTCTTTGTAAAGGCAAGTGCTACAATCACTGGGTGTGGATATCGTCCTTGGAGAAAATGTCTCACGGTCTTGTGTTTCCAATTTGATTTGACTTTTTATGGTTTCTCTAAAAATTCTATTACATTTTCCAGTCTGAAGATTTTTATGTAACAACGTAGTTACATAAAATATGGATGAATAATGATAATACATGAACTGTATATTTTTACCAAATATCTTATATCTATATAATGTAGGTTTTTAATTACACTTTAGTTTTATAAATGCTAATAAGCAGTAAACTCTGGATATTTCAATAAAAACCCGTAATGCAATGGTTGTGTTGCAGTCAGTAATAAAGCAATGAACAAAAGCTGATATTGCTGATATTGTGGTTATATTTTTTTATTTATGAAATATTCCAGGAAACTCTCGCTTTTTTTACTTTATCCAAAATGCAGTTTACACCTTATAATGGAGTTTGTACAAAGTCTGAAAGATATTGGTAATTGAATAAAATTCTAGCTAAAGAGAGTTCAACGTAAAAACATGCAAAACCTGAAACAAATAAATGCTGTGATCATGAAATAATGAAATAATGAAATGAAATAATGATTTATTCCACCCAAACTTACAACACTCAAACACATTAATTTTCTTGGAATTACGTTGTCACATCAACCAGTTATTGTGACAACGTTGAAGAAAAAAAAAATAAACTTTACATTAACAACTGAGTCCAATCCTTCTATGCACAAACACATCTTGCCGCTCTCCGTGGCATCTGACATGACATCAACTTAATATTTATCTCTCCAAATAATAGTAAACTTTTTGATCATTGTTGTTGCAAGCGTCCACTTTGGCAATTGCTTTTCTAAAATAAAAACACGCATTAATGTTCAAAATAAACACTAAAACAACCTCTAAACCTCTGCTGAAATTTTAGTTTAAAGTTATAACAACATGTACTAATACTCTAAGGCAGTTTAAATTAGAATCTTTACAGTTTGTTTTCAGAACTTTATTTTCGAGAAACGTAATTAAAGTCAAGCCCGAAGCCAGTAATTAATACAATCTCCCTATGTTTCTCCCCAGTAAACCGGTGCGAATACGGCTTGTTCTGTAGCTAATAAACCTGTTCAGGAGAAGGAAAAAGCACAGTAGTAGTTCCTACAGATTGCATCGTTTAATTTAAAGTATAGTCGGTTTAGAGGTAAATTATGTACAAGGCTGTTTTACTAACGTATTTGATAATTAGTATACTGAGCTATAAAGTTAATGCAACGCTTGTGTTGTATTCTGTATTTATTCTGGATTTTTCGGAAAATATTTTAAGATTCTTTGCAAATTGACATCAGTGGAAGGGTCCAAGGAATCAGACTATACAACGTCTGTCTATTTTTAAACAAAATATACAATCTCCAATTTGATAATGTCAAAATGTCAGGAAACAGTAATTAAACATAAGGTACATCATTTAGTAAAATAAACATACTCTAGGTAATAAATTAATAATTAGATTGAATCTAAGAGTAAAATTGATTTGTATTATTACCTACAACTATCTGACTATTTATCTTTATCAATATTAATGTTAGTAAACGAAATAACATACATAGATTAGAATAATAACATACATTAAAAAACCTTATTTCCATCCGGTAAACTGTTCCACTCTCTATTACAGTTAAACTAGTTAAAATTCACTAAAAAAAACTGATTACGAATGAAAAATATGATTTACTTAGAATATGTTTCGCGATAAATGTAGGGATGGTGGTAAGTCCTTATAGCAAATAGTGTTTATAGTCTTCGTAAAGGCCCAGGACGCAGTTGCTGAGTGTCAGTATTGTCCCAGGGGGAAAACATCGTTCGGGATCGGCTGTGCAATTTGATTTTGAAATTATGGTATAACTGGTGACTATGACGTAATTAATTCCAAATGTTGAATCATCCGTTTTATTTTCATATGTTTAACTAGTACTATTAACGTGGTGCATTCATGCCTTTAGTGTGGGAAGTAAAATATTATTTTCTAAATGCTTATTACCAACACCAAAAAATATATTTGTGCACATTACAATACCTTTCATACTCATAAACTCCTAATGCGTTGTTACTTATTTTATGACTTAGAAAAAGTTGTGTCATACGATTCAAATAAGAGAAACATTTGTAGTATTTTGTCATCTACTTCGGGAACAAAATCATTTTAATCGGAAAACTCATATCAATTTAGTAATTTTTACTTAGGTGCATATTCGTTTCCCTTTATTTAATTACACCATCCTGTTGGCACTCTTTAAAACGCTGTTGCACATCAGATATGAACAAAATATACAACTCTTGGACTATTTTTTACGTATTTCCTGCTCTTTTAAGTCAATAGTGCTCTATAATTATTTATCAGCGTGCGCTTTGTCATTCACTTATCGTTGGAAGTAGTATAAATATAAATACTATATACTGAATTGATAGTAAGAAATTACAAAGCAGGTAGTAAATCATAAGGCTCGGTGGTCTAGGGGTATGATTCTCGCTTAGGGTGCGAGTGGTCCCGGGTTTAAATCCCGGCCGAGCCCGAACTTTTGTTAAATCATTATCCAGTTATTTAACCTCTTGGTCTAATTTATTTATAGAAGCTTGCTGACATTTTTAGTGTAGAAGATGTAATGATTTTTGTTTCTGAAAACCTAAAATTGCATCGTATAGTGTTATAAGTTTTATCATAGTCAATGGTTTTATGCTATGGTTAGCAAACTTCACGTTTCTATTATATCTAGAAGTGGTCTGGTATTAGTGGGCGCGTCAGTCAGTCAGTGACTGAGATACACATATGTTTATACAGTATATTCAGATACAACTTCGTGAGTACACCATACCTTACAACAATATTAAATAAATAATCAGTAGTTATAGTTTAAAACATATATTTCTGTTTCATATATATATTGAAGATTTAATTTAATTATAAAATACAAATTTTGTATAAAAAGCTTGATCATAAATATTCCTTAATCTACTAAAGAATCCAGCCGGTCTCAAGGCGGATCTTCTAGAGTAGGGTTCCGTGTCAAATATTCTATTTTGTTTATCCTTCAACCCTCTCCCACAAATCCGTCTTTCTAGTGTTCTAAACAATTAAAATAATTGGATTATAATTATTGCTCTAATCGGTATAATCCAGTTGAATATACTTAACTAACATTTTCATCATTTATCTGGCACACTTGTATTTAATTAAAACGAATATTTTGAATGGAATCTCAATTGATCTTCAGTTGTTTATGTGTGTATACATGTTTTGGACACAAAATGAAAACGAACTACTTAAATTACATGTATTCAGTGTTTACATGTGTTTAAAGTTATAAGAGTTAGTAGATAACATTATTATAAAATGAAATATATAATATATACATGGCACTGTTAATTCTTTTTAAATTCATGTATATAGATTTTTTTTAATTAAATGGTCAAAGTCAGAAGTAAGAAATTTACCACACTAAAAATATTTTGACTAAAGAATTTAATTGTAAAACAGATAAGCATTTATAAATTTAGAGAGGAAAATAGCTAAGTTTTTAAATTAATAATCCAAGAAAACTATTTTAAAAGAATATTTTTTTTAATTACAGTTAATAATCTTATGTAATTCCATATCAGGTATGACAGACATAAATACGTTAATTTGGCCACTGGTAATTTAAAACTGCTAATTGCAAGAGCAGTTGAATAATTAGCTACAATTCCTCACCTTGTAAACTATTTTCATTGCAATTACTTACAGAAAGGTGAATTATTTCAAGGAATTAGAACTTTCAAGAATTAACTGTACTTTAATATTAGCAGAGGTTAATAAAATTTAGCAGAGGTTTCTATTAGCGCTCTACAATAAAAAAAAAATCAATTTATCATAAAAGTTGAAGGGGATTATAAATACCCCCGTCGCAGCAAACCTGCGTACTCAGTGAATTTACAATGCAAATTTAATGTCTTAATACCACATGAAGCAGCATAGTTACCAAATTCCATACAAATATATTCACAAATAAGTGATATATCAAATTTGAATTATTCTCCATACAACAGGGTACAACAAAAAAGGGGTTTAATGTAAATATCAATATTACTCAACTAGGTGAAGCCACATACTAAGTTTCATCAATATAAATTCATAAATAAGCGATATATACCATTTTGATTATTCTCCATAAGAATAACATGGGGGATGAGTACGCAGGTTTGCTTCAACAAGGAACACAAAAAATGGGTTTTTATGCAAATATCAATAGAACTCAACTAGGTGAACCAATATACCAAGTTTTATTAATTTATGTTCATAATCAAGGGATGCATTACATTTTACTTATTCTCCATAAGAATAACATGGGGGCTGAGGACGCAGGTTTCCTGCTATTGGAATTATCGGTAAAAATTGTGTTTTTTGTGCAAATAACTATGTCCAACAACCAGATGAAGCCGTAAATCAAGTTTCGATTGTATACGTTCATAAATAAGCGAGCTATAATTGTTTTGTTTTTTTTATTATTATCTTATGAATAGCATTGGACAACGTACTGCGTTTATTACTTACAATATCTCTGTAACCAATTGACTTAGAAAAACACCAAATTGTGTGTTTTATTAAGCTGAATCCAATGGTGAAAACTAAAATTTGATTTTATTAAGATATTACATGTAAAAACTTCAAAAAAAACATTCTTGGGGTAGAAACCCCTCCCCCCAAAATACCACTTCGGATGACTCGATCTGTCTGGTTTTCGAACTTAAGTCATGAATACTTTACACGTCTGTACCAAAATTTATCAAAATCGGACCACTTTTACGAGAGTTATTGCACCCACGGACACGCACACACTCGAATATATATATGTAGACTTAAAGTCATGATCACAGTCCTAATTCATAATGGACTAACCTAACTCTTGGTGTTATTTACAAAAATGTAAATATAAGCTTCTGATAATAGACAGCTGTTTTACTTTTCCTTATTGGTACAAGCGTTTTGAGTCTGTTCTTATATTTATAATTTTATTAAAAATTGGGTTGTTTGATTGAAAGACAGAGATAATATATTAAATAGCGTACAAATTCAATCAAACAACCCAAGTTTATAAATGGGTAAACTGTAATTATATATAATAAAAAAACAAGGCCAATACAAATATTATAACAAAATGACAGATGGCATATTGGCTTGGCTTAGCAGTGAAATGGCCAGAGTTTACGAGGCAGTTTAGAGTTTGGGGATGGGAAGAGGAATTACGTGGGTTTTAGGCGAGTTATCACTTTCTATTCTCTTCTACAATCATGGAATTTCATCAAATTGGTTATCTGTGAAATTATTAGTAGAATAATAAAATATTGTATTAAACTTTATTCTTATCCTATACACTGTTTCACTACTACTGTTAAACTAGTTTAAATTCCCTAAGAAAAATATTATTTACTTAGCGAGAAATGCGAGGACCAAATAGTGATAAGTCTTTGTAAAGGCTCGGGACGCAGTTGCTGAGTGTCAATATCGTCCCTGGGGAAAAATATCGTTCGGGATCGGGTTTGCAATTTGATTGGGAAATTTCTGTATAACCGGTGACTATGACGTAGTTCCAAATTGTTAATTATCCGTTGTATTGTTATATGTTTAAATAATAATATTAACATAGTACATTCATACACTCAGTGTGGGGAATAAAATATTATTTTCCGAATGCTTATCAATATGTGTGTTGACAAACACGTTTAACACTTAAAAACTTCTTAGCTGTTTGCATTGATGAATTGATCATCTCTTTTAGAAAAAATATACAGTTAACAATTTATTATTTATTATTTTATTTTATACATATGTTGAGTATGTTTTAAATATTGATTTAACTTTTATTAACAAAGACCACTGAAGCCATGTTTTTACTGAAGAATTCCTCGAGCATTTTTAAGACATTCGTTGTTACTTGTTTTATGACCTAGAAGTAGTTGTGTCATTCGATTTAAAGAAGGAAAATAGTCGTAGGCTTGTGCCATCTACTTTGGGAACAAAACATATTAAAATCGAATAATAGGCATGCACAAATTTGGTAATTATTAATTAGGTGCATATTCGTTTAACTTTACTTGTTCGCACTATCCTGTTGGCACTCTTTATGACGTTATCTCCCATCAGGTATGGAAAAAAGATACGACTCTTAGACTATTTAAAAGGTGCGTGCTGCTCTTTTCGGTCAATGGCCCTCTAAAATTATTTATCAGCGTGCGCTGTGTCATGCACGTATTTTTGGAAGTAGTGATATAAATACTAAGTACTGAAATGACAGTCATAAATTACAAAGCAGGTAGTTAAATCTAAGGCTCGGTGGTCTAGGGGTATGATTCTCGCTTAGGGTGCGAGAGGTCCCGGGTTCAAATCCCAGCCGAGCCCAACCCTTTATTAAAAATCAATAAATAGTTTCTTGAGTATCATAATACGTGCTGTTACAATTAAAGAATAAAATACAACTACGTCCCACAACACAACACAATATATTTGCACTTTAACTGTACTCACATACAAGACGGTAAATATACAAAAAGATGGTACAAGGCGATCGATTTCAACCAGTCACAACGGTCATCATCAGCCCAATCAGCGAATGACACCTTCTTGGTTCTGTCAATCGCTAAAAAAACATTATTCATATAGTTACTTTCCTCTTGGTGTTATTTTATTTATAAAAGCTTACTTGCTTGCTACATTTTTAGTACAGAAGTTATAACGGTTTTTGTTTTCTGAAAACTTAAGATTGCAACTTATCGTGTTATAAGGAACTTGCCATGTGCAAGCGAAACTTAAAGTGTCTGTCACATTTAGAAGTGGTCTGGTATTAGTGAGCGTATCATTCAGTCAGTGACTCAGTTAACAAAATAAATGTACTATATTCAGATACAACTGCTTGAGTACAACATACATTATCACACAATGAAAGCACAATAGAAAAGAGAATCAGTAGTTATAGTTTAACAAATACATACTTCTGTTTCATATAGGTATTGAAGAGTTAATTTAATTTTAAATTACAAATGTTGTATAAAAAAAGAGTGATCATAAACATTCCTTAATCTAGTTAATAATCCGGCCCAGTCTCAAGGCGGATCTTCTAGACTAGGGTTCCGTGTCAAATATTATCTTTTGTTTATCCTTAAAGGCGGCCACACACTATCGGACTTTTGCCTGAACCAGACACCGAACCGAGCAGGGAGCAGGGAGCAGGGCACTAAGGTAGCTAAATTCACTCCTAACTTCTTCCCGATCAAGACCCCGATCAAGACATCGGATCAGACAGATTGAGCGCGAAAACACCGAGCGGGGTAAAAACGGTGGGGATCATTTTATTTGCCGTTGTGCTGGTCGGCCATGTGCTTGTGGGGTTTAGGGGATGCAGGTAGGGTGATAGGGGGCTGGGATTATTTAGTAGAGATTAATTCATAGTTGCATATGAATTGATTTAACTAACATTATTCATTTGATTTAGGTTAAACTAGTTAAGCAGATTTATCTGTTACAAATCAAATATCTATCACTGTTTCTTGCAAAAGCAGTAGACCTGGATATTATTAACTATGTAGGAGGATTGTAACATAGCTCCTAGCGGCGGGGCTCGTGACGGCGCTCGGAGCAGCGTATGTTAGGTAACACACACTACCGAACCCCGAACCAGACCCTGAACAAGACTTCGGACCGATCTTTCTTTGATCTTTCGTCAAAAAACCGCCTCGAGAGCGCTCGGTGTTCGATTCGATGTCTTGGTCGGAAGCCCCATAAACTACCGGATTTTCTTCCTTCGAAGCCAAATCCTGCTCGGTTCGATGTCTTGTTCGGGAAAAAGTCCGGTAGTGTGTGGCCGTCTTAAACCCTCTCCCACAAATCCTGCTCGGTTCGATGTCTTGTTCGGGAAAAAGTCCAGTAGTGTGTGGCCGTCTTAAACCCTTTCCCACAAATCCTGCTCGGTTCGATGTCTTGTTCGGGAAAAAGTCCAGTAGTGTGTGGCCGTCTTAAACCCTCTGCCACAAATCCTGCTCGGTTCGATGTCTTGTTCGGGAAAAAGTCCAGTAGTGTGTGGCCGTCTTAAACCCTCTCTCACAAATCCTGCTCGGTCCGATGTCTTGTTCGGGAAAAAGTCCAGTAGTGTGTGGCCGTCTTAAACCCTCTCCCACAAATCCTGCTCGGTTCGATGTCTTGTTCGGGAAAAAGTCCAGTAGTGTGTGGCCGTCTTAAACCCTCTCCCACAAATCCTGCTCGGTTCGATGTCTTGTTTGGGAAAAAGTCCAGTAGTGTGTGGCCGTCTTAAACCCTCTCCCACAAATCCTGCTCGGTTCGATGTCTTGTTCGGGAAAAAGTCCAGTAGTGTGTGGCCATCTTAAACCCTCTCCCACAAATCCTGCTCGGTTCGATGTCTTGTTCGGGAAAAAGTCCAGTAGTGTGTGGCCGTCTTAAACCCTCTCCCACAAATCCTGCTCGGTTCGATGTCTTGTTCGGGAAAAAGTCCAGTAGTGTGTGGCCGTCTTCAACCCTCTCCCACAAATCCTTCTCTCTGGTGCTCAAAACGATTTCAATAAATGTATTATAATTATTGTTCTGAAACACATAATCCAGTTGAATATAATTAACTATTATTTGCATTATTTATCTGGAAAACTTATATTTAATTAAAACAAATATATTTTGAATTGAATCTCAGTTGAGCGATCGCCCAATGGTCTAAAGTCGACTAATTATTATTTGACGAGTAATGGCTGTTTGTTTAGAAGTTTTATTACGTTATCCTGCATTGCGGTTATACAAAATCGTTTGAATCAGTGTCATGATACTTAACTTAACGATTAACTAAATAAATTAGTTTATTACCTAGTGGGTTCTGTTAAAACGGATAGTAGAAGTGCGTTACCGTTCCCGCAGTCAATAGTCTTTTTATACAAAATATGCCTAAAACATCTGTTCTTACTGTAGTGTAAACATTATTTGTTTTTATTTCAACAGTTGGTAAATATACAATTAAATCAATTATAGTTCGTCCATAAGATTCCCATTGAAACTTTCAATGCGTAGCCCTGAGGGCCGATATCAATTATAAGGGTTTTCTGCACATTTACAAGACAACGCCTTTCTATCGTTGTGCGCGAATTTCTCCTAAAATGCACACACGCTGGGAAAAAAGGAGGGAGATTTTTGTGCTTGCCTGTTAATATAATGATTTAAGTGTGTGTAGTTGTATGGTACACAATATGATAAACAACGAACGTACTTAAATAACATGTATACAGTGTTTACATTCATTTAAAGTTATAAGGGTTAGTAGATGCAATTATTATAAATTAAAACATATAACATGTACAAGTAATTGTTAATTATTCTTTTTTTAATTCATGTATTTAAACTTACTTCATTTTAAATGGTTAAAGTGAGAAGTAAGTAATTTATCTCATCACAAATATATTGGTAAAATAAAATAATAAAAATAAGAAAAGCGTTAATTTATATTATTTTAGTGTTAAATATAGCTAAGTTTTGAAATTAATATTCCATGCAAACAATCAAAAAAATTTCTAAATAACTATTAATAATCATATGTAATTATATATATGGTAACATTATAGGCATAAATACATTAATTTTGGCCATTCCTAATTTAAAACTACTTTATTTAAAGATCAGTGGAAAAACTAGCTACCATTCCTCCCCTCGAAAACTAGTTTCATCCCAAATTATTTGCAGAATTGTGAATTAATTGGAATTAGCAATATCAATTATTAACTGTACTTTAATATTAACAGAGATCAATGGCGTTCTACAATTACAAAACTAACTTTACGGATTATAAATAACGCAATGCATAGTCTCTAAGTAAAATCTTTGGTATTATTATATGTTATTAAAACCGTACCGCTTGAATGGAATTTTATGAATTATGAATATGCCAGTCAGGCTAGAACCAAAACTAGAATAAAAATCAAAACTAAAATTAACTGTAAAACAACAAATTTGTATTTCATATGTTTAGCCATATGTACTTCAGTTTGTAAATGAAAAATCCGTAAATATATCTAAAAAAAGGCCAATATAAAAATTTTAACGACATGACAGATGGCATATTGGATTGGCTTAGCAGTAAAACGTCCAGAGTTTACGAGGCAGTTTAGAGTTTGGGGATGGGAAGAGGAATTACGTGGGTTTCAGGCGGGTTATCACTTTCTATTCTCTTTTACAATCATGGGACTTCATCAGATTGGTTCTCTGTTAGAGTATTTATCTTGTTTTGAACAATTTGCTTTAATTATGATGGATAAAGCTTAACATGCCAAATGTATTTATTAAATTAATTATACGAATAAAATGTTTTAAGTAAATAATTTCATGTATGTTAAAAGTGAATTCAATAATTTATTTGTTATAAATACGTTTTTATATTTATATTTTTACAATTTTAAGGTAATCATTGTTGCCAAGTTAGCAAACAACGACAATTACAATCGCTAGATACTGTTTTTGAAGTCCACTTTCAGTTATTTTAACAGTGTTTGTTTTCATTCTATTTGATTATGGTAAAGAGAATTTGATCATTTTAATTTTAAATTAATATAATTTAAAGACCACTAATTAAGATATATTAAATTGTTTAATATCCGTACTACTTGAATGGTAGTATGGAACCCGATTTTTTCTAATTAAAATTATAAAAATAGTGAGTGTTAATATCGTGACTATTTCAGTACTTTTTTTTAATTAGTATCTAAACATTTTTAATTGGACTAAACAACGAAGCAATGTTTATACGATAAATTGGCGAATGTATATTTTTTGCTTATAACTTGTAGTTACAACTATGTAATTTTTTATCAATAAAAAATATATATATTGTTGCTGTATCAAATTGAAGATAGGTAATGAGCATGCAATTAATTGAGTTTGCCAATACTTTTAGAATAATTTTAGTAGTATTTTATATGCATGTTCATTAGCATTACCGGATTAAGGCACTGTTGCTGAAAACGCAGCGTTGTAACAGATGAACGGAATTCCGAGCATCGATATGAATGAATTTACGTTACTTGCTTATCTTAAAGGAAGACTTAAACTGGTTACATTTATTATCAAAATATCAAACAGACTGTAAACCTTTATCGAAAAACCATCTGCATTATCTGTAAAGGATCTGAAGGTTCATGGCTGGTTATGTGTATAACACTTGTTTGGAGAAGTAATTCAAAATAACTTAACGTTTAACATCATTCTCGGTAAGGTAATTAAAACTGAGAACAAAGCATGTGACAGCAGCAATAAACCTTTTTTATCCAACGTCAAACTGACAAATAAAGCTTTGTCTTTGTTTGATAAATATGTTAACGAGAAAATGGGGAGGAGACAGAGTATGGATACGAAATACCTTTTCATAGTGTTTGGATTATTAACCAGGGTCATAGAAGTAGGTCGTAGAAGGAATAGTCTACGAGCCAATGATCCAAAAATTCATACCATTTGCATACTTTTATAATGTTGTAAACCAGTGTGACTAAAAATTTTATTTCAGAAAATCAAAATCTGGCAGCTTAAACGCGTTCCGAAAATGGGCAAATCTATATATAAAATGTTTATATATTTAATAAATAATCCCGTCCAGCATGTATAACGGGAGATAGGTTTGGTCTAAAGTCATCAAACAAAATTTTTTCTAAATAAAATGCATATGGGCAATCTATTAAAAATATGTACATCAAGATCTATGTACAGAAAGTTCCAAAACTGAAGGTCACGGGTTCGATTCTAATTTTTTTTTATTGAAACATAGGGCACATTATACATAATTTTAAATGTCTCAATAAAAGAAACCTTTTGGTGAAAACAAAATTCTCTTATCTTTATCCGTTTGAAAATGACCATTTTTGTGTAAAATATAAACATTTACTGATCACTCTGTATTTTCTAAACCACAACTAGTATCTTTTTTCAGACTCAAATTTCTTACTCGTGATAAACTTAGCTTTACTCAGGTATGCTACATGACTGGTTATTTTAAAACATCTTAATTTTAATAAAAACTTTTTTTAAATGCTTAAATACCCAAAATTAAAAAAGTAAAATAGTAGTGTATGTCAAAACGCATATCATTGAAGGTCTTGTAAATTCTAGCAATATTATGTTTTACACCATCCTTGTATCTCTTTTAGTTTTTTGCAATCAGCAAAAAACCTTATTTTCCAATTTTAAATGCATGTTAACTGTACAAATGAATGTGGCCAAAGAATACATGCAAGTGTTATGCATATTAACATGTATTTCATACAGGAAAATAATGTTTTTTGCTGATTGCAAAACCACGGGTCTTCCAATTGGTTCATTGGTTCTTTTGATGATTTGTAATCAAACAACCTGATCAAGGTATATGTTTACTAGCATACAGTTAATAATCAGGATCATTAATTGTTTCTTAATTAAGTTAAATGAACAGGGCATGCATACTTCCAGGAGTACCTTAAACAAGATAAACAGGAAAATAAGATAATAACTATTAAATTAAATATTTCTTTTACTGAGACATTTAAAATTATGTATAAAGTGCCCTATGTTTACATAACAAATTTTAAGAATCGAACCGTGACCTTCAGTTTAGGAACATTCTGTACATAGATTTTGATGAACATATTTTTAATAGATTGCCCATATGCATTTTATTTAGGAAGAATTTTGTTTGATGACTTTAGACCAAACCGTTCTCCCGTTATACAAGCTGAACTGGATTAATTATTAAATTTATAAACATTGTATATATAGATTTACCCAATTTAGATTAATCTGCCAGACTTTGATTTTCTGAAATAAAATTTAAAGTTATACTGGTTATATAGCATTAGAAAAGTATGCAATGGTGTGACTTTTTGGGTCATTGGCTCTTAGACTACAAAGAAAACGTTCTAATTGTTCAGAGTTTGTAAAACCCGTCAAAAGGAATTGTACACATCAATTTTATTCTAGTGATAATTTAGTTTATTTAATTTGTTATTAATATAAGTATTTAATGTTGTATTTTATTATGTTAATTTATCAACAATTGTTAAATGTACAACCAAATCTATTGATATTCCTCTATTATATAACAACCTTCGCAACTCTGGAGCACTCGTTTTTCTGAAACACAGACGTCTTATTTTTAAACAAACGCTTTACTCTTCTATAAAGCTTTACATTGCACTGCCTCTTCTTCTTAAATCAGAACCCGAAGCGGGGAAATTTCGCAATAAGATAAGGTATATTCTGGTTGAAAGGAATATTACACCGCCTGTGAGTATTTATCACATACAATTATTGTTTAGTTGTGTTATATTCTTATAACTGATGTTTTTTGTTGTTAATTATTAGTATAAGATGTTTATTAGTTAGTACTCACTTTGTAACAAAACGTGACGCTTGTAAATGCTGTAGCTATAGTCAAATGACAATAAAGATTTTTATTTTATTTTATTTGTAAAACTTACCAATAAGCTTAAAATGTCTGTGGGATAGCGATCTATGGACGGGATTGTAAATAGTTTCGTCAAATGTATACGTTAATATCTTTTAAATAACATAAGCACGCTTATCGTTTGCTAAGAAACGATTGGCAATGCTCACAATTATGTTTTTATGCACAATAAACCAAATATTCCACACAAAAAGTTACTAAAATAAATATATACAATGTCAGTTATAAACAGGATGCTAAAGTAACTCGGGCAATATAATGACTGCCTTCTTTGTGCATCGAACAATCGGACTTGCTCTCTTGCTGGTCTGATCCTCACCTCTGAAGAAATATCTCTCGTAGAACCTTCTAAAGAATTTGTTCCTTTGTTGGAAATCTTTTCGTTTGTAACAATAAACCAGTACACGGTTTATTGTTAAATTTCAAGGAAACCTCTTCCTAATGATGAGAACAACTTTTCAATAGCCAAACAACTTTTCTATAGCTAAACAATACAACTATCTACCCTGAATTCAGCGAAATATTGTACACAAATTCTTTGTAGGGATACGAATTAGTGCTGTTATTAAAATTTAAAGAAAAGATTAATTCAGTTTATGGTGATAATTACTGTAAATATTATGAAAGGTTATTCATATTTGTTTTCTTCTCTAGTATGTAGATAATACTGGAACAATTGAACTGAAATTCGGTAGGCTATGAAGGCAAATAAAACATAGTCCTGTCCCTGTATTGAAAATTCGTTACAACTTAGACCCAAAGGTAACTGTTGTTTGGTAATTTGTAATCAAACAACATGATCAAGGTATATGTTTACTAACATACATTTAATAATCAGGATCATTAATTATTTCTTAATTAAGTTAAATGAACAGGGAATGCATACTTTCAGGGGTACCTTAAATAAGATAAAAGGAAAATAGCTATTACATTAAACATATAAAGAGAGAAGTATTAGTGTAGTGAATATTCTCTAGCAATTATGATACAAGTATACTGATTCCTATTGTAAGACCGGCTATTTAATTTTGTTTCCAATAAGATGTAACGGAATGTGTTAAAAAATATGAAAGGTTTCATTCATAAGACAAACTTTTACATCAAATACAATATTTGAGTGCTGTTAAACTTATTCCAATTGTCTGATTAAAAGAACATCCTTGTTAAAGACAAATACATATTTTATTAATACAATTATTACATTATAAACATACATTATGCTTGTTAAGATTAAGATTTTAGTTGAAACTAAAACGTTATCTTAAGTCCGGGAAAGGGCACCATTTAGAAAATATCATATGAGGTTTAATAGAGATACACATTGGGTTATGCAAAATGGCCATATGTTTTCAAAAATGAATTTGTTGTTCGTTAAAATACTGCATTACTTTTAATTGCAAACGTTTTAAAACCACAAAACTGTTTTAGAACCTTTGACATTACCATTATATACAAACAATTATCACTCTACGTAAATTAATTTGTTTCAGTGGTATTTACACAAAACATGGTTGTTGCTCAATGTAACTGTTTTGAAGCATTTATAACATTTCATGTTATGCTCTAAATAGTTTTACATTATAACATCCGTTATAGCCCTTTGTGTATCCGTACAATCTACACACTTTTTCAATCAAATGGAGACTAATTAAAATTTGTTTACAATTGAATACTAGAGTATTTTTAACATATTTTATGGCTAAGTCTAATAGTATTTGTTATTTATCCTAATAAAAAAATACATTTCAACTGCTTATTTTGTTAACAGCGTATTTTAAGACTGCATAAATATTTGATTTTACACAATCTTGAGTCACCAGACAGCGATTGTGGACTTCTAAGCTTGCAAATTAGTTGATGACACAGTCCTACTAGTGCAGAGCAACGTAGTCTACCCGATACTCTAGCCAGTGCATCCGATATCATTTCGTTTTTCTACGTTTACACCTATTTATAAGAGAAAAAAATCGTTACGTTTTCCACAGGAAAAATGAGAGCAAGAGTTTAATCGATAAAATGATACCAAAAGATTAAGTAACTTTATGCCTGACAACTTTTTTACAAAATGGCGGGCTCGGCCGGGATTTGAACCCGGGACCTCTCGCACCCTAAGCGAAAATCATACCCCTAGACCACCGAGCCTTGATTTTTATCATCTGCTTTATAATTTATAACTATGCCATACCAGTACTACGACGGATGCAAACAACGCACACTGATATTTAATTACAGAGCACTATAGACCTAAAACAGCAGCACGTACCAAACAAAAAGTCCAAGAGGCGCATCTTTTTGTTTCCATACTTGATTTGAATTAATGTAAAAAAGAGTGCCAAAAGGACATTGTGAATAAATCAATGTAAAAAATATGCACCTAACTTATAACTACTTACTATATAAACATGTCGTCCTATTTCAATTTTCTTTCTCCACAAGTAGATGGAGCACAGCTAATTGGACAAAACGAAGTGAGTCCTTATACGTCACTTGCAAAGAAAATGCAAAGTCGAAGTAGTGTAACGCTAACTACATTTTGACGGTTTAATGGATTATCATGAAATCTTTAGTGTAACTTTTTGATGATTTAAAGATTCTAATAAACTATAAACGGAGAATTAATCTTACATTTTAATAATTATTAGTTTTTTAATTGAACTACATTCAGTAGCTGATTTGGTTCATGTAGTCAAGTTCTAGAACTGTCAAAAATTCAGTTGGGTTGCTGGTGTTAAAGTGTCAAATTTCAATTTCGTGCTTGAGGTTATATAGTTTGATTGATACTAATAATTAATGTACACCTTCCTATTCTTATACGAAACGTGACTTTTAGTTTCTTAATAATAATTTTATTGTTGTTAATTGGTAAAGTTATAGTTTTCACAGATGTAAACTTTCTGTAAATACGACTGTGCTTTGAAATAGGATGTTAAAATAAGAAAGTGTCATTATTGGCGAGATTGCCAACATTTTTAGGTGTGGAAATTACAAACGATTAAGCATAATCATACCGATGTACCCTTTATACGTACATTTGTAATAAAAGGAAGAAGATGAGTGTAGGCCTAGACCTTTTTCAACCTCTGTTATTGTGTTGTCGATATATTAGCGAATTTCCCCTATAGGGAAGAAGCTATTACCGTAGGTCTCATGGTAAGACTTAAGCCCGAGACCATGATAACTTTTCATTTTGAGGTCCCCAGATACCAAAAACACCATTCGTTCAAATTTTTATATATATATATATATATATTTATTTACATATATATATGTGTGTCCGTAAGCACGATAACTCTCGTAAAAAAGGTCCGATCTTAATGAAATTTGGTACAAACGTGTAAAGTACCATTTATTTGAACGAGTTCGAAAACCAGACAAATCGCACCATCCAAAGGGGGGTTTTGAGGGGGTTTTGTACCCTAAAAATGGGTTTTTTGGGGTTTTCACATGTAAATTTTATGAAAATCAAATTTTAATTTTCACCATTGAATTCAACATAAAAAAAAAACAATTTGGTATCTTGATCTTTGCTCTACGTCAATTGGTTACTGAGATATTGAAAGTGCTAAACACAGTACGTTTTCTAATGTTATTCTTATGGAAAAAAAGAAAAATTGTATATCTCGCTTATTTATGAACATAAACTGACAAAATTTGGTGTATGGTTTCATCTGGTTGTGGTTTATTGTTGTTTGCACAAAAATACAATTTTTCGCATATGGTTCCCGTAGCTGCAAACCTAGGTACTCGGTCCCCATGTTATTCTTATGGAAAATAATTCAAATGGTATATATCGCTTATTTATGAATGTATATGGATGAAACTTGGTATGTGACTTCACTTAGCTGAGTTCTATTGATAGTTGCATAAAAACCCATTATTTTGTGTTCCTTGTTGCAGCAAACCTGCGTACTCATTCTCAATGTTATTCTTATGGAGAATAATTAATATTTTAAATATCGAATGTTTGTGAATATATTTCCTATGAATCTTGTTAAGTGGCTTAATGTGTCATGTTATAATTCATTGGAAATTCGCTGAGTTTGCAGGTTTGCTGCGACGGGGGTATTTTAAAATCTGTCTTCACAGTTTAAATTGGTTGGTTTGGTGTAATGAAGGCTAAACTGTCTCCCATGACACAAACTTATTTACCTTCCATTTCATATAGGTAGGTCTATGATATTGTTGTTTAACTTTACTTCTAATGAGCTATGTCAGATCAGTCAGTAATCTCAAGCTGGTCAAGATACATATATATCACAATATTCTTATTTTAGCCTTACCATAAGTGTATTCTATCTTTAATTAGGAATTCTCTAAAAGGTAAGTTTGATAAAAGGCATATATATTGTATTTAACATCATATGTCAACTTGCTTTTCATAGGAAACTACTTGAAAGGGGTATATAAGTTCTACCTTTGATCACTTGTAATCTTGTACTCCAGTAACTTTTTATAGGTTATAAAAGAGGCAATTAGCCTAGGCCTAGGTTCTTTGAGGGAGAAAGTAAGGAGTACAATTTTGAATAAGAAAACATAAGTGGCATCCTCAGCATTTTGAAAAAGGAGTTAAAGACAGGTTTCAATGAGTAGGAGAGTATTTTCAGATAAGTATGATTTCAGTATAAACCTGTAAAGAATAACCCAACAACTGTAGCGCTCTAATAGGGTGCAGTATGATAACGTTCACTAAATATTCGGATGTGATATAATGGTATAGGCCCTAATATATTCAATAACAGTATATCAGAGTTCTACGAACTATTAGGCCTACTATAAATATATATTCTAATATAATTCCCAAATGATTAATTAAGATTAAGATTTGCAACGATATATCTTTGCATGGCACTCAAAGGGTTAACATTTATTTTTACCCTAAGAAATTTAATAACATACAAAATAAAAAAAATAGGCCTTTACAAACATAACTTATTCGTTATCAGCAAGATTGTATGCTAGGTTAGGGTACATTTTCATAAGCGGCCACCAACTAATCGGATGCGATATATCAATCTTAAACATTCGATATATCGAATCGGAACACTCGATATTTTTAATCGCATTTTAACAGTAGATATAGAAAATTATTTACTCGGTATTTATATTAATGTTATTATCTAAAATCAACAAATTGTATATCGTCAATAATAATAATATGCAATGCCAGTTACAAATATATTTTAATACAACTTTTAACAAATAAACAAACGAAAACTAGGCCTACAATTAAACAAATAAGTAAATAACAAAGAAACATATAACTCAGCTTAAAACTTAAATTATCTTTACCAGGGTAAACTTTATGGGCTGCTTTCATTGATACATGGAATAAACATAATTTAATATTTTATTCCACAGTGGAATAAACTAATTTAAGTTAGGCCTAAGCAAATATACCTAAGTTTTTGCTTGGTTAACTTATACGTTTCTTTATAATTTGTTGCATTTTTAAATTTTAGTTTTCGTTTGCTTGTTACTTGTTTAATGTTTCATTAAAATGTATGTGTAACGGACATCATTGCTCTTAATCCCAGTTTTCAGTGACCGTTTCAACATACGCCATGAGGACTCATATGTTTGGGTGTTTGTGTTATTTAGGTTAAAGATATAATAGCATCCGCTTAGTTGGTGGCCGCTTATGAAACTGTACCCCTAGGTTATAGCTGAGCTTTGAATTTGGGGCCTTTCAAGTTGCTTAAAAGCAAGAGAAAATGAAATTCCAATTCAAGATTAATAGCATCGCCGTATTGCAATAATATTATTGCATCGAAATAAACGCTGATCATATCGCATTAATGGGTCAATATTGTATAAAACCAATGTTTAGTTAACTCAATGATTTGTGACTCAATCATGCAAAGCCCTTCTCATGAAGTGACACCACACCAGCAACCTTAAGAATCACTTGTTTAGGCCTATCTCAGACTACCTTCATTGATAAGGGAGCATTACAAGATTGAAATATAAGACAAATTGAATTCTCCTAAAAATGTAGACACGAGTAATGAAGTAAGCTAATGATGCACACATTACAGTTATCAATGTAATATTAGGTATCGGTTTTATGGTCGTATTTGTCTAATTTGCTGTTATGATGTCAAACAGTAAGGGGAAAACCCCGTTTTTCATGCATTACATTGCGAGTTTCCTTGCCAATTCCACCATGTCCAAACAAATTTTGATTTCCTTTTTTTTAGGCCTATGTGTTTATTTTAATACTATACAGTAGACCCTCTCTTAACCGACCCAGGATCAATCGCCGCTGTGGACCTGTGGATGACCGGATCAACCTGTGGATGCGCAGTGGTCGGGTCAACGGTAGGAGTGGTGATAGTTAAATTCAAATGATACGGTGCGTAAAAAATGTCAGAGATACGTATTACAGTCAGTTTTCCTTTTTTAAGCTTTATACAATAACAATACATTCACAGAACCAAAAATACCCCCGTAGCAGCAAACCTGCATACTCAGCGAATTTACAATGCATATAAATTTATCTTAATACCACACAAAGCCACATACCAAGTTTCATCACTATACATTCATAAATAAACGATTTATGACATTTTAATTATTCTCCATAACAATAACATGGGGCTGAGTATGCAGGTTTTCTGCTACGCGGACTATAGGCCAAAAAATGGGTTTTTGTGCAAATATGCAATAGATCACAATGACATGACGCAATATACCAACTTTCGTCAGGATAAGTTGATAAATAAGCGATATATACAATTGTTCTTATCCTCCATAAGAATAGCATTGGACAACGTTCTGTGTTTAGCACTTTCAATATCTCAGTAACAAATTGACGTAGAGCAATGATTAAAAACCAAATTTTGCCTCTTTTTAAGCTGATTCCAATGGAAAAAAATAAAATTTTACTTTTTCAAAAATTATATGTAAAATACTCAAAAAACCCATTTTTGGGGTACAAAACCCCCCCAAAATACCCCTTCGGATTGGTCGATCTATCTGGTTTTCGACCTTAAAGTCATAAATGCTGCTTTACACGTTTCTACCAAATTTCATCAAAATCGGACTTTTTTTACGAGAGTTATCGCACCCAAGGACACACACATATATATATATATATATCAAATATATATCTATATATATATATACACAGTTTCGAACAAATGGTGTTTTTGGGGTCTGGGGACCTCAAAACGAAAAGTTATCATGGTCCCGGGCCTAGGTCTTACCATGCCGACTACGGTAATAGCTTCTTCCCTATAGGGGAAATTCGCTAATACAAAATACGGACCAGTGGCAACTATTTATATTTGGTGGAATAATTACCGACATTATTCCACCTAATTTTTTCCATAAAACTCATTTATCTATAGCAGGTCCGACAGGACCTGCGATGGATAAATTAAGCCTCTGCAGTGCCCTAGTGGGCGAGCAATGCGAAAATTACAAACTGGGTTTTCTGGTGGGAATGTCCTACATGGTGGAGCGAGCGACCGAAGCGATCTCCACGCGACGCAAAGAGATCAAACTTTTTGTTTTTGATCGCTCCGGTCGTGTTGCCTGAAGCAGTGCAGTATGTAGTTGTGTATCG
The DNA here is from genome assembly GCA_963675035.1 of Allygus modestus. Lineage (NCBI taxonomy): Eukaryota > Metazoa > Arthropoda > Insecta > Hemiptera > Cicadellidae > Allygus > Allygus modestus. The sequence continues at coordinate 35,092,069 of OY776115.1, forward strand.
AAATTGTGGCTTGTAGAAATTTGTCTCTTTTTGTTTAATTTCACTTCTTATGGCATCTGCAATATAAAACGAGTTTGCATGCATCACGCTGACGTTAGGGAAGTGAATTTCCGCATTAAAAACTTTGAAAAACAGCCTTTTCCAATGTAAAATCTCCATAAGACCACGTACTGTGTTTGCTCAATCTTAATTTTCTTGAATAATTCATTATTGGTGCTAGAATGATGAGGGAGGGCTTAAAGTTCCCGCCTTTTTAATTCCTATAACTTAGTACGCATTAATTCCCCTTATTAATTTCACATTAGGGGCTTTCCTGACCCTTTTTGGGCACAAAAACTCAAAATTAAAAATCCCAATAAGAGGATTAGAATATTCCGATTGTTTTGCCCAACGAACTTGTCCGACTGTTTACATAAAGGAATGTCCCTACCAGATTTTAAGTAAATCGCACAAAAAATGTGACCACTTGAGTGCAAATATATATACCGGTATATATAATTTGAGTCGATAGAAATAGATTAGTCAGGACCTCCCGCAGCGCCGTCCTTGTGCAGCAAAAATGTTTGGCGGAGAACTGGCACTGTCCCCCCACTCCACATCCGCGAGTACTACACCAGGGAGCCACGCCCTCATTCCCACTCCATACATAACAGCAGTTCTGCCAACTTCCAGTATCCAGCACCAGCGTAAAATTATGGGATCCTCAGAAACAATCGTGTTGTGTACGACAGTTATAGTAACCAAACCTAACCGCCGCAGCGCACTGTTTAAGTTTTTAGCCTAAACGTATCCTCCTCCACACAAAAATGTTTTATTTAATTCTGTACAGTATTTTTTGTGAAACACAGAACGCAAAAAAGACAGACATATAAACAAATTTTAACACATATTTAAATATCTCCGCTGCATACAACATTTCACTGCTAAAAGTAGAAACATTTATTTTATTTATATAGATAAAGACAAAAATCGCCTCAGCGTGTTAACAAATAAGATTCTGGAAATGACAGGGTTCATGGTTTGAAATTTTAGAATTTTAGGAGTATAGGACAATTTTGATGTTTATGTCAGTTGGCAGAACTGCTGTTGTTATGTATAGAGTGGGGCCGAGGGCGTGGCTCCCTGGTGTAGTACTCGCACTCGCGGCTTCGGGGTGGGGGAAGCGCCAATTCCCCGCCAAACATTTTTACTGCGCGAGGACGGCGCTGCGAGAGTTCCTGACTGTTCCAATTCTGCGCTCCCTATTATTTTGAACGACCTCCAAAACATGTTCAGGGAGTCACGTTAGGAACTGCTATGGTGGTCCCGGGCTTAAGTTTCACCGTGCGAGTCATCTTAATAGTTCACTTTTCCAAAGTAAAATCACTAAAAATGTGCTTGGTAGCATTCCAGTATATGAATGAAACAACTCAGGTCCATTTTACAGGTTTTCAGTTTGAGAAATAGGTGATGATATTCTCCGGAATGGGTCCTATCAGAATAAATATTGTGAGTCGGGTTCCTAATCATTTATTGAGAACGCACACAATTTAAGGAAGAATTTTAATACAACGGTAGAGCAACATTTGGGTGACTGGCTACCTTTCCGCCTCAATCGCTAGATCGCTCGCGTGCACGTAGGACACAACAGTCGCTTGGTCAAATCGCTCTTCGTTTATTTCGCTCACTGCGTTGCCCACGTAGGACACCGCCTAACAATCCAATATTTTGAAAAAATCAGACATCCAGTTTGTTGGGTCCCTACAACCAAACCAGAGCTAGAGTTCAGAGAAAGTAAGGTTTGTAAAAGGTCAGGCATATAGGCCCTAATTATTAAAATATAAGACCTAATTAATCATAAAGTCAGAGATGTTATTCTCTCTTACTCTCTTAATATAGAAAAATGAATTCCTATTTCCCTTTGTCATCATTCCATAACTTGAGAATGAGTGCACCAAATTGAATAATTTTTGTTGTGTTCGTTAACATCAGGACAAGGTTCTTACAAAAGAAAATTTTTAATCCGACCTAAGGGCTCTGTCCCACTGGCCTTCAAAATTCCCATTGATTTGATCAAAGTTCAGTTAGTTACGCCAAACAGCTGTTAACAATGTTTATATTTAAACATACTTGAAAGGCATAAACATATGTTCATTATGGAAATAAATAAAACTACTTCAATGGAAACTCAAAACTCTTTTTTCGATAGGTGAGTGAGCGTGGCAAACGAGCTCATCTTGAAGTAGCTTGAAGTAATTGTACATAAAACCAATTCAATTACATTACAACAGGACAACATCTGTCGGGCCAGATGGTAACAAAATAATGATCTTGCCACCATCAATTATTAGTGAATTTTATTTTAGTTCAACTTAGTTTTACTGATTACTTTTGGTCTTACAAAAAGTCTCAGACCCGGTAGAAGTCAGGGAGTTTTTCATTTTAGTAGACACACTGTTGTCCAAAGTTGAAATTTAATGAACTGAACAAAGCTCTGTGGTGCTAATGTCTTATGAGACTTTGTTCAGAATATTTATTAGTGAATTTTCTTTGGAAAGTGAACCATTAGCATGACCCGCACGGTGAAACTTAAGCCCAGGACCACCATAGAAGTTCCTAACGTGACCCTCCTGAACACATTTTGGGGGGTCGTTCAAAATTTAATATATATATATATATATATATATATATATATATGTTTCCACTCTAGTGGTCACATTTTTTGTCCGATTTACTTCAAATTTGGTAGGGACATTCCTTTCTGTAATCAGTTGGACAAGTTCGTTGGGCAAATCAATCGGAAAACTCTAAACCCCTTTTTTGGGGATTAATCTTTCAAATTTTGAGTTTTTGGGCCCAAAAAGGGTCAGAAAAGCCCCCGATGCAAAATTAATGCATGTAAAAAGATGGGAATTAGTGAGGCAAAAGTTTTAAGCCCTCTCTCGTCATTCTAGCATAAATATTTATCGAGTTATTTGTGTTGACTAAACACAGTACGTTGTCTTATGGGGGTTTTACACTAGAAAAGCCTGTTATTCCTTTGTTAGAGTACTTTTATCATCCCCAGCAACTCACGCCTACTTTCAAGCCTGTCTGGGCCTCGACCTTCTCCTAACATTATAATGCGCAAAAATGTATTCCCAGCTTTGCAGGTAAATGAAACCAGGAGCATCAGAACAGCCAAAAAATCAATGTTTTCAGATCCCAATAAAAATTGGAATAGATGTATGTTTTTACACAGATTTTGAGTTTTAAAAGTTTGTATATGGAAATTCACTTCCCTCATGTCAGCGTGCTGCATGCGAACTCGTTTTTATTTTAACTCTACCATTTATTCAATACACATTACCGATGGTTGCTTATATTCTATGGATTAGCAATATACAACCCCAACTGCAGGAGTTACTTTAATCAAGAGGTTAAATAAATCCTATACTCTAATATGAGCTATGTCTGATTGTTTGTTTGTTTGTTTGCAAAATTTATCTTGAGATCCAACGAAAGGATTTTGCTGAAAGATTGGGATTAGGGGCTTTTGGGTCTAAAAAATCGTTTGGCGATAACCACTACCTCAGGAAAACTCGTATTTTTCTAAACAACTCATTTGAAAATTTTAACATTGGGCTTATGGAGTTTAAAATCATTATACCGGTTACTATGAATAACAAAAACAAACCAATAAATCAGCTTCTATAAATTAAAGTATTGTAAGCAGCTGTTTATGGAAAAAAAACCTACTTGAATGGCAACTCTCATAATGGAAATAAAAAAACTACTTGAATGGAAACTCAAACTCTTTTTTGACAGGCGAGTGAGCGTAGCGAACGAGCTCACCCGGGAGGCGAGTGAGCGAAGCGAACGAGCTCATATTGAAAATAAACAAGTATTTGAAATAAAACAAATGCAATGCCTCCTCTGTGGAATCAAACACCGAGCATGGCTCGGTACCCCGGTACTTACCTTTTTAACTGTCAAATGATCCAATGCTCTTGTGGGTGACCAGTTTCGACCCAGACATGGGGCCATTTTCAAGCCAGACGTAAAATTTTACTCACAAAGAGGTCATCAAAGATTGTTTGTTGGTCAAACAGACAACACATAGCAGACGAACGGTCAAACATACAAAACAAAAACCATTTTTGGCCATACAAAAAACTGATCACAGCGCGGCAGGTGTACACGCGGGGTGCAGGTCCAGACACCCTGCGTTTTAGTGAGTCCAATTTTACGTTCGGCTTGAAAAGGCCCTCCAACTGGGTCGAAGTCACTATATTGTTGTCACTATTAAATAAATATTATAATTTGTTATTGTGATATATTTTTTTTTGGGTAGCCTATATTGGCAACACATTTTTTTAATCATCATCATCTTATTACATTACTCTGTATCAGGAAACTGACACATTCTCCCTTTTAGCCATATTTAAATGAATAAATTATTTCTCATTTACTAACTATAAAATATAAAGTACGGTAGAGTGTATACAGAAAATCTTCTACAAAATTGCTTAACAAAATATCTACCCTAATCCCTTTTTTGGAAGCACTACAGAATCCTTCGCAACCCACCGATTGTTTGTTCAAATATCAACATACCAGTACTACGTGAAGCCGCATACCAAGTTTCATCAATATACATTCATAAATAATCGATATATCAAATTTTATTTATTCTCCATAAGGATAACATTGGACAACGTACTATGTTTAGCACTTTGAATATCTCTGCAACAGTTGGACGTAGAATCACAATTTAAACACCAAAATGATTGTTTTGTTGAACTGAACAGATTGGTAAAAGCAAATGTGAAGTTTACATTAAAATAAATTGAAGAAAAGCAAAAAAACCTTTTTCCCATAAGATTAACATGGGAGATTTTATGAGCAGGTTTTTTGGATTTTCTCCGCTACCACTTAACCTAGGTTAATAATTTAAAATACTATATTTTTTAAGCTCTATAAAGTGCTCAAAATCCAAAATTGAGTGTTTTAAAAATTGTAGGGTGAAAAGTGCAAAAAACTTATTTTTGGAAAATTTAAATCACCCTTCCCATTGTCCGATTTTTCTGGTTTTCGAACTTACTCATGAATTTCCACATTTCCACATTTGAGCCAAATTTCCTCGAAATCGGATGTTTTTTACTCAAGTTATCGTGTCAACGGACACACACTATATATATATATATATATATATATATATATATATATATATATATATATATATATATGTAAATTTGAACGAACGAATAGTGTTTTTGACATTTGGGAACCTCATAACAAAAAGTTATCATGGTCTCGGGCATAAGTCTTTCCATGAGACCTACGGTCCTTTCCTATAGGGGAAATTCGCTAAAAAGGTAGTAATTTAAATCTTCGCTTCGTCCTCTTACGCGACATTAGAGCGTACTCCTAGTATATTTCTTTATTTCTTGAGTCGTATGATACAACTGCTTCCAGGTCATAACAAGGGTCATTAAATTGATAAATCAATAAAACATATACAACATATGTCTTCAATTATATATTACACAAATAATTACTTAAATCATTAATGTATCGATTAGTATGAAACATTGTGTAATGTTAATGTCTACAAACACGTTTATAAATTCTTAACGATAGGCATTCAACATTTAAAATGTATATTGTTTCTCACACTGAACGTATATTAATATACTCACCATATTAATTTTATTAATAATAATTAATATTGTTGAAAGTAAAACAATAAATCAGTAATTAAACAATGTAAAGTACGTCATAGTCACCAGTTTTACAACACTTAAGCAATTAATTATCTATAAATATTCACTCAAATTGGAAACCCAACCCCGAACAATATTTCCCCCCAGGGATGATGTCAACACCCAGTAATTGCATCACTTGCCTTGACAAAGACTTATGACTGTTTGGTCCTTCCTAGTATACCTGCTTTTTAAATATTATTTTTCTTTCGTGATCTGTATATTTTTATTTTATTTTGAGAGAGTTTGATCTAATTAAAGTGTAATCGGGGGATCAGTTTACAGACTAAAAGAACGTTTATTTATATGTGTTTTTATCCTAATCTATATTTATTTCGTTCTTAATCAATTATTATTGAAAAAACAAACTCAAGCAATAAACATCAGACATTAAATAATCAGATCGTTGTGGGTAATTCTTAAAATCTGTTTAAGCTAAAATTCAATCTAAACATTCATTTCGATTGTGTGATCGAAGAGTATGTTTATTTTTCTAAACGTTGTTCCCTATGTTTCATTACCGATTCCTAACATAAATAATTAAATCAATATAACATTAACAAATATATCTTATGTTTAAAACTAGGGAGACTTTGTATAATCCGATTCCTTGGACCCTTCTACTGCTGCTGAATAACAAAGACCGTCAATATTTTCGATTAATCCAGATATATACTCAGAATGAAACAAAAGGGTTGCATTCCTCCCAGGACTACCTTAAGACTGGTCTTTACCAGTTTTGAGGCTGAAATTGGGTACAACAAATGAAGTTGTCATTACATATGGTAAGTCTTTTGGCTGTCCATTATGACAAACTTCCCTTTCACCTTTGGTCCCTCCATTTGCAGCGGCTAGGGACAGAATCTCCGGGTTTGGTCCCCTCCTGCCAACCTGAGAATGAATGGTCCCTGGCTGTTGTGTATGGATTCCCTGTCAGTTGAGTTGACCAGTTGGAGGGCAAAATGAGGGTCCCCTGTTTGAGAGCCTCATCCCAGCTGTCACAGGGGCACGGGAGGTGGCCCTCTGAAGGGTCGATTTGGCTGCCGTCCCTTCCCACCCTTTCCTTTCCTGCTATATCCTTTCTTTCCGGTAACTTGCGCAATATTCCCGCTTGTGGAAGATGTGACTAGCAGCTATGCTGGGGTTTCCTAATCCACAAAAAACAAACAACAATAAACAACAAAGGGTTGCATTCAGTTTATAGCTTTCAATACTCATAATTAGCATATGCGTAAGTAGAATATTCACGTACATAATTTATCTCTAAAGCAACTGTACTTTAAGTTAATCGATTCAATCTGAAAGCTTTAACAACAACTACTATGCTTTATCCCTACTCCCCCACAGGTTTATTATCTACAGAACAAGCCTTATTCGCACCGGTTTACTGGGGAGAAAACAAAGGGAGATTGCAGTAATTACTGGCTTTGAGCTTGACTTTAATTAAGTTTCTTGAAAATAAAGTTCTGAGAAGAACAGAATGCAAAGACTAATTTAAACTGCCTTAGACTATGAGAACCTAACCAAAATCATAGTAAAAATCACAGCAGAAGTTGTTTGAGTGCATATTTTGTAAATTAAGGTGATTTACAAATTGTCAAAGTGTAAACTTGCAAGAACGAAGATCACAGTATTTATTTTCCTCAGGCTTTCCTTGTTTTTACAATTGAAATATCTGTTGTGAATATTTCAGCATGTATGCTAGGAAAGGTTTATTAATTTTATTTTTTCTTGAAAACCGATCTCGAAAATAAATCAAATAGCAATAACGTTTTTGCAATGTGGATAAAGTAAAGATAGAATGCGTGTTATAAAAAATTCTATAGGTAGAAATGATTGTTATTTTAAATTATAACAAATAATATCACCTAAACTGCCCTTTGTGTTAATACTGCAACACACAATTGCATTGTTCTATCATTGTGAAATATAAATACTATACCACTTATTAGCATATCTAAAGCCAAAGTTTAATAAAAAAACTACCATTATGTAAGTTAAAGATATTTGATCAAAAACTACAGACGAATTAATTTGATTATTCAAATCTGGTAATATACGTAAGTCTCAACAAATTAACTTCATATTTGAATTGAACTTCTAAATGAATAATACATATCCGACTCAAAATGGACGAGAACGTCTGACATTTTCTCCAGGGACGATACCCATACTCAGTGATTGGAGCATTTGCCTTTACAAAGACATATCAGTGTTTGGCCCTCCTTTTATGATGAAACACCTCCTTTGTTTTTATTCCATTCACACTCACTATATCTTCACTGTCAGCATAATGTACATCTCAAGTGAAAATAAAAATAACATTAAATTAACTGAAAAACTTGCCTAGTCAGTATGTATTTTAATATATTTAATTCCGTGGCTTTGACTAAATTTTATTATTATAATTTTAAACTTTTATATAGATAAACCAGAATATGTTTAAGTTTACTAGAATATTCAATACAACTTGTTTTAAAAGCTTGAGTCTACTATATTTATCTAGCATATTTTTATTTATCACGTTTTGCTTGTTTTATCTGATCGCTGTTTATAATTTTGGTTATTTTGAAGGAAAGGAACCTCCAAACAGGCTATGCCTTGGAGGCCCTACATATTCTCCAAATTTGTTTAATTGCACATAATTTATAAATAAAAGTAAATGTAAATTGAATATAGTTGTTTTATATTAAAATTACTTGTATATACCTTTTTGTGAAATAGTGAAGCTGTATTAGTTTATTAATTCCTGTTTTATTTATAGAGACAATCAAAAGGAGGCAGATTTAAGAGGATAATTTGAGTAGAGTATTGATTATTTTGATTTATTCTTTAAGATGTGTAGATTGTTTTAGTTATAATTTTGAAAACACAATCAGTGAACATGAAAATGTGTGCATATTTGAAATACTCTGTAACATGTTTAATTGGAGAAAATAAATCATTCTTATTCTTATATATTTCTTTAAAAAAAATGTTCTCGTAAATCATTAATTTTGCCGAAAATTAATAAACCATTGATTTTTTCTTAATGGTGAGAAAATTATTGGTCTTAAAAACTGAAGAGACTTAGGGTCTCTTGCCATACAAATTAACGTTAGTTTGAAGATTACCTCTTCTACTGTTAAGACCTTTCGGATACTTTGGAGATACATATTTTTGAAATGTCAAGAATATAGATAGGAAGCGGCAAAAGCTTCAAAACATACTTCAGATATGATACTAACACGTATCTCATCAATATATACTTTTCTTAAATTTGTTGGGTAATTTCTCTTGGAATTAACCAATGTCATGTTTTTTACGAAAATCACTATGTTTAAGTTTATGTCCAAGAATAGGTTTATTACCTCTAGAACAAGCCTTTTTCTCCCCTGTTACCTGCAGAAATGCAAAGGAAGAGTGCTGGCGTTAAGCTCAACTTTAATTACCTTTCACAAAAGTATTGTTCCGGAAAGAGTTAATTGCTAAGGCTGTCATTAAATTTCTTTAAAGGTTTTAAAACAATTGGCCAGATTTACGGAAACAAATAGATGTTAAATGTTTAGAGTTAAAAACCAATTCCTTTTTACGTGTTTTCTCTTCATATTTCAGGTTTTAAAGAAATAATTCCCGGTTCTAATTTCCTAAATCATTAGTAATAATTGAGTTGGTTCGTCGTCTTATTAATTTTAGACTGAAAGGGCAATTAATATGAGTACACATATACATTTACGACATGAGTACATATGATACCATTTACGACACGTCATCCGTACCGGTCACACGATATATGATCAGCCAAGATACGTGTACATCATAGAATATGAGCATCCTACGATTTGGACTTTGAGTCTTTTCTTTCAGGAATAACAACTCGATGAGCCCTACATCCAAGAACTCAAACTGTCCACTACTTCAACTTGTTTTTATAAACAAATAGCCTTATAATACGATAGAAAATAAACGCTTCTATATTCTTAAATGTGTTTGAAATAATCACAACTATACATAACGACGTTGTATATGATATATTTTTTTATTACGTACAGAACAATTTATTTTATTCAGATGCTCATGAATGATTATGGTTTTGGACTATTAATTTGGAAGCTATAAATACGGATTGTTACATTTTGGTTACCCTAAAATACCTCCAATATTAGGAATCAAACGTGTAATAATAGTTGAGTATCCTTCAACACCATTGCCAATAATTGAGTTATTTTAACAAACTACAAAATCTGATCTCGTTTCAATAATGGACGTCATCAATACCAGTCCGGCTCATTTCGTGTTATTATGTTTGTATATAATTTGTACAAATACAATTTGTATTCGTATATTATATTTGCCCTAGTGATCGCCCAGAGGTTGAAATTCGACCAAAATTAATTCTACGTGAACCTAAAGCGGTGCGTACGAATGTTTGCGAGTTTCGTCACATCCGCGTGAGCTGTTAAAAGAAAAAGCGTTTGAACTCAGTGCCATTATGCTGAACTTCACGAATAACCTTTCTCCCTCTCCCCCTCCCTCTCTCACACACTCCAGCCCTATAAACCAGGTTTATTTTTGTATGTGGATTTGAAATGGATATTAGAAGGGTGTTACCGTTCCAGCAGACAGTAGTTTTTATTTGCATTATGCCTGAAACATCTGTTCTTGCTGTTTTGCTAGCATTTGTTATCAACAACAGTCAAATATAGAATTATTCAATAATTTTTCTTCCATAAGATTAACAATGAAACTTTGAAAGCCTGTGGGGCGTAGCCCTGAGGGCCGATGTAAATTATAATGAGTTCCTGCACATCTACAGGCCAATACCTTTCTAACGGTATGCGTGAATTTATACTATGATGCAAACTAGCTGGGAAAAAAGGAGGGACAGTTTTGTGCTTGCTTATTAATACAAAAATGTAACCAAGTACAAACAAATATATTTAAAAAAATATATAGACTCGATTATCTGGTAGTAAACCTCTTTTCTCTATCCGCATTAAAATAAACGGTATCAGGAAACTGTCACATACTTTCTCTCTTTTAGCCCAACTACTATCCACCCAAATCCCTGTTTAGGAGGCTCTACAGAATCCATTGCTACAGACGTGGTTTTAAGAGGGGAAATGCCCCCTATTCCCCCACTCAGGGGCAACATATTTTGAATTTCCTCTGTTGATCAATTCTAACTTAACAAGCATATCAAGTTTGAACGAAATTGATCAATAAATAAGAGAAAAATAGTAATTTTTGTATTCCCCATAAGAATAACATTGGACAACGTACTGCGTATACTGCAAAATGAAAATTTAAATTTTCTCCGCAACCAGTAATCGTAGGATAGTAATTCAAGACAATAAATTATTTAGTTGTTTGAGCTCTTTTTAGTGGTAAATAGTAATATTTTTATTATTTATGTGTTTTTATGAAAAATCCAAAAAACGGAATTTTTAATATTTTAAATCTTGTAATTTATGAACCCAAATTTTTACAGAAATGCGGGTGGTTTAATTTTTTTGTAAAAATAAATTTCTACAAACCACTAAAGTTTAAACAAAATTGTTAGTGCCGTTTTTGAGAAATCTTGATTTTTCTTGTTTTTTGGCGGTTTTTGGGGGATAATTACCCTTAAAAATAAAAAATTCCAAAAAATGAAAAAACCCTGGATATATCGTGGATTAGTACCTAAATACCAAATTTCATAAAAATTGGACCATTGGTTCGGGCTCTGGCTCTGTACACATCAATACAGACAGACAGATAGACAGTCAGACAGACACACAGACATCACGTAAAAATCACTTTTTGGGGTTCAGGGAGCACCATAACGAATATTTCCACTAACAACTCAAATTCGAAAATGTTTACGAAAACAATACTTCCTCCATATACTATGTATAAGGGGGAGAAAGTAAAAGGAGGAGAGTAATATGTTTAAATGTTTCAAATGTTTACCTGATATTTTAATACTGTGCAAAAGTTCCAGTCATACAAACGGATGATCCAACAACCGATCTATGATAATATATGATCTGTGATGCACTATGTTTTAAAATGTATAACTATGCATTATCGGTTTGACTTCCGACGAGAAATGCAAACAACGAGCAAATTGATAAATATAGAGTACTCATGATCATCACCTACAAAGAGGAAAGAGTCGCATTTAATTAGTTCCACACTTGATTTGCGTTTATGTCATAAATAGTGCACACAGTGTAGTATGAATAAATATATATTTTTAAAAGAAGTAAGAATTAATAACCGTGGACGAAATAATGATTTAGTTTATTTTTATAATCCAACTAAATATTAATGTTAATTTCCCAGAGTACATTAAAAACGACTGAGATGGTTAGTTCATTTCAACATTGTGGAACAATTAATTTTGGGCATTAAAGAAGAAACACTGAACTGAAACCAAATAACAGAAATTTTTGCAACACAGACATAGCAGTAGTGACAATTTAAATAACTACTTTAAGTCATTAAATATCTGTGTGTAAGTGGTATAAGTCATAAATGACTAGATGGAAGACAAGACAAATTAGTAACGGTTTAGTTTATATTTTGCAAGAAGACTTTGTTGGTTTAACAATTTATTGATTAGTACGATACTGTTGTAATGCCTTTCAACATATTGTTAAATGTTAAATGACCATCACATGACATTGAACATTTTATTTTATTTCCCACACTAGTAATGCGAATACACTGTGGCAAAATTACTAAGTAAAAATATATAAAGGCACGGCCAACACACCATTTTTCAGTAGGTACGACATAATTACCAGTTATACAGCAAATCCCCCTAAAATTACCTTAAGATTTGAAGTGTGTTCACCTTTAAAAGAATTATCTTAAAGTATTCCCAAGTAATATTTCTAATCGCTATTAAGAACAATTGAAAAGATGAAAAATACCAACAGAGTTCTAAAGGAAGGAAATTTAAAACATCCACCACGTAATATGGACCATCAAGGAATCGAAAAGAGCAAATCACTAAACCCTGGTCTGTGACACCACGTCGGGTCAATGGCCAGACGAGGTTGGCCAAATGTCCTTGTAGGTGCGAAAGTTTGACGTCCCTTGGTCCTAATAGTCATTGTAACAATAAGCTTTCGTGTTAACTAAGCACCGCCAAGATCTAACCATGACCTAGATCGTTGTAAGTGGTGATCATGTGTCAAGATAGTACAATATTTCACTCCATTATAACAACTAATTGATAAAAAACTACTCTTTATTCTTATGTCCACTGTAATTGATGAAAAACGTGATTACGTTTGTGAAACATGTTTGCTAAACATGAATAAATGTTTCAGTTTATTTCCAAATTGGGTAAGTAAGATTTTTTGGTTAGATCAGACAGTATTTATCAACATTGTTTTCTTGTACTACCGAAAGAAAATACAGTGGACGTTCTTTTAACCGGCACATTTGGTACCACGGCCATGCCGGATAACTGGTATTGCCGGATAATAGAACATACATAGTTTTTAATGAGTGTATTGATGGCAATTCATTGCATAAAAAGCACAAATGAACGAAACATATATGACAAAGACATGAACTAAAACATAGAGTAAAAAATACTGTAAAGCTGAAATACTGAAAATTATGGACTCATTCCAGTGCACTGGTGACTTATGTCAGTGAGGTCTGTGAGCGGCCGAATATAACCTCAAAAAGCCGATGATGAGTGGATCGGCTGATGCCGGTTGTTCCGGCTCTTATAACGTCGGATAAAATAGCGTCTACTGTATCTACTAATGAATAATAATTTCTGTCAGAGCGTCCGATGAAATTAATCTATAACGTCTGTGCAAGAGGTACAGACAAAGGTGGGCATTGAATAGCTGTATTTGTAAGTATATTGAATATATTTATTGTAATGTACTTGACGATTGTCCATGCTATATTTATGTAGTCAACGACAATAATGGATTCTTGATTCTTAGGTCTACACACTTCAGTATTAAAACAATCTATGCATTAAAATCAATTTATTAACAATAATAATTACCACTTCTAAACACAAGTATAAATACTCGTAAAATGTCCTGATGTTCAAAGTTATAATATAGTCTTGATCTAAAACATTGAACTTTATTCAATTTTCTATTTAACCTACATGAATTACCTATAAATATTTACTGAAAGTTAGGAAGGAGTTTTCAATCTAAGAATGCCAATTAATAAAAAATATTTCAATTATAGTCTGTTTGATTTTAATGTGCAGTCGAAAAACGAATTTAAATACCCCGGATTCTCCCATTTTTGCCGCTGCCAAGCAATTACTAACACTAACAGCTGATTAATTGTTTATCTGATGTTGCTTAGTTTATATGATTAGAGCTATGACTTGATTATTGCCTTTATCTATTTTAGCCTCGCGCTTTTTATATTTACGTAGTTTTTGCTATTTTACGTTTAGTTGAGTTTAGAAAATAAATAAGCACAGAATATGCATAAACTGTGCATATTCATATTTACCCATTATCATAAATTATTTAGTAAACATCCTGGCTTAACTGTCTTCTAGCCTAAACAGCTGGCAAACGCGGGTTATAAGGAGGAAATTTGGGAATTTGGGACTTTAAGTACCCGTGGTGGGAAATCATATGTTGACTTTCAACTGCACAATACTATCAAATAGCATATATTATGACTCGTTTATTACATTGTAACATTTATTAAAATTGGTATTCGATTGCAAGGTAATTATAAATACTAACACCATAGGTGACTGCTAGTTAGGGATGGGAATGGTATAGAGATTTGAAGCTGACAACCTATGAGTATCAGAGTAACGCTTGGATGTCCAAAGTAGTTGTGGTCAAATGCCTTAAATGCATTTATAGTCGTGGAAAGTTACAGAAATTCACAAAGAATAAAAACTGACAGTTATATGTTAACGTCTATGTAGTATTATAATATGCTTGGTTCTATTAAGACTTAAATGTAATACATGCAACTGGAGACCCATGATAGTTACGCTATGTATACATAAATTACCATCCTATTACGCTAATGATATTACAAATTAATTGGGTCTGTAACATACATACAATATTTGTAATCCGAAAATAACCAGGATTAATTTGCTAGACACTTATTCAATTAAAATTATCTACATGGATTAGCTTATTATCTCCAGTTAAGTGAAATAACTAAACGAATTCCCTGTTCAGATGTTTTTAGTAAATCTGAACATATGGAATATTTAATTTGAATACTTGCATATGTGATAAATATTCGCTTATAAAGCTTGCTCTTTTTGAGCTAATAGTAATCAGGATATTCCCTCAAAGTCAGTTAGTTTAATAATTGTGTTTACATTACTTATTACACTTTGAACGCATACAATTGGCGTGCAACGTGCAAATACTAATTATTAGGAATTACATAAAACATTTCCCTGTCTCAAAGGTATGTGTAGTTCAAAAATTAACAAATGAAAAACGTTAAAACACGTTGGCGTTGTAATAATAAACACCTACTTATTTTCATTTAATATTACAATAATTTTACACCTTAGAGTAATCAAGTGAGTTTCATAAAAAAAATTAGATAATCCTAAGACTTCATTTTATTGTTACTAATACAAAGTATGCCATAAAAAATGCTTATTAGTGGAATTGTAAGAGAGGTTAGTGCCCCATGGAGTGTATGATACGTAAACCTTATCTTACTGATAATACTATCAGTCAACAACAATTCGGATATGCACATGGTTGTATCATTCAAACTTAATACACTTTAGGGGTCTTTAACCTTTCAATGTTATTTGATATAAACTCTTGAAAACTTGAACAAATCCGTGACTACCGGCTTATTACAATTCAGCCGGAAAATTACTAAACCAAATACACATAATTGGTATTAATTAATAACATATATATTTTAATTACATATAACATAAACAACATTAACGTTTATGTCGTAATAAAATTGCCCGATAATTTTATTAAAATGTATATAATCAAATTAATTAAAATTACTTATGAGTGTTATTTCGAAAATAATACAAAATCACGGAGCTTGTATTATTAACTCGTTTATATTGTTTTATAATTTTATAAAATATTTGCTTATCTAAGAGGACTTGCTTTAAATTATATCCTAGTGGAAGTGATGTAAAGAGTCGTTGCACTTTTACCTTGGCAACTGCAGCCTTGACTGCAGTAGAAGGTCCAGCTGCATCTGGTCTGCCTTGGGTCGGCGCCCTGAGCACAAGAGAGACAGAAATTAATATAAACTCAAGGATGGTTGAAATCCCGCAGGCTGTTCTGGGATGGGTTTGTACGATTTCCAACTGCGCTAAGATAATACTAGGGAACACTATGGTATCTAAGACACACGTGGCCCATCAAGTCTTTGGGAGAGGGTACTTGATAGTTAATATGTTCCTCAGAGATTTAAATATTATACCTGACGTTAAAAGTTAAATTTAAAGTTGTATTTAATTGAGTTGGTTTATTTATATTTTTCCTGCAAAGCTTATAATAAAATGCTATTTGGATTTTTACATTATTTTCAGCTGATTGAATAATAAACCTGTGTTGTGGATCAGAATATTCCGAACAAAAGAACGAGTAACTATTTTAGTGTATCATTTAACATTGATATTATCAATCAAACTTAAAATAACCGTTTTTAGTTAAAATATATTTGAAAATGTAATGTTTAGTCCTGGAAGTTCCAGAGTTTTAGCGAAGCAGATAATAGTTTACTAAGCAACCCTGAAAATATGTTACGATGGCCACCTCTTCGGTTTCTTTACTAGACATATCCGTATGCCTTTTCTGTCATCTCTGTTTAATAGCTTGGTTCATCCATTCTATTTTTGGTGTAATTTTGTCTTTGTTCACCTAAACGGCTGGTCTTTGAGCTAAAATCGTAATCCTCGAGATACACAGGTTAAGATTGTGGTTGCTCCTAAAAAATAACTGGTTTAATCTTCTCTGATATGAATGAGTGGTATGAGGGTGAGTGTGAGTCCTCTTCTGAAGATAAAACTGTAATTCTCTATTTTACTCTTATAACTACGTATGCAATCTTATTTACTTACTTCATGTAAAACTAGGTAACATTAAATCATAAATATCCGACAAGGTTGTATAATTTTGTGGTGCAAAAGCTCTGAGCCTCCATACATTTCTGAACACCTAAACATTTCTACTATTACAGCCCAACTTCGTTGCAGTGGTTCGATTTATCATTTTCACTTGTATAATGCTGATAGATCTGATAGATCTCCAACTAAGACGAATATACTACTTTAAAACAAATCTTTAATACCGGGTGATTCAAAAAGAATGGTGCAAAAATAATGTTGGTTTATTTACAGACGAATTTAAACAAAAACATGAAAAGTGTAAAAAGTGTATTATTATAACAATTTTGTATACAAACTATAAAGGTTGTCATTCGCACTACAAATGATCGATGTGTGCACCGTTGGTAATCCTGCATACATCCAAGTGTTATTCCAACCCCGCCCACATGCCCCAACATGTCCTGTGCTTATAATCAATGGCTATACACTGCTCCGGTTATACACTATCTTATGTCATCCAGGTTGAAAGGCATGGGAGAATATTAAACTGAATCGTTGACGAAAGCCCACGAAAAGAACGCCAAGAGTTAAGTCCGTCGATCGTGGGGGCCAGCGCAACAGACGCCTGTCTTGATTTCCACAGCGACCAACATGCAATGTTTCTTACTTTGTCGTAGCCATTTCATTAACATGTCTGTATTAGTTAACCAATCAACCAAGACAAAACATAACCTTATCAATACATACTGGTAAACAAACTATTTCTATTTTTTCAATAATCAGCAGTTTTAGTTAATGCAATCAGAAATACCACATGTTTAGTTTTGCACCATTATTTTAATCACCAGGTATTCCTGCCATTTTCTATGAATAATGATTATTTACTTCACTAATACATAGGTGGTTTTCATATTACTGTTTCCAAAACTTTATTTAACATATATACAATCATAGGTAAACATAGACTAGTACAAGTAAGGCTCAACGACCTCGTAGTAAAGTGTGAGAGAGTGAAGAAGTTGCACAGGTGAGGCGGTCCTATCTCAAGAGGGGATCCATTGACCGGGCCCAAGGCCGGAGTATCAGCTGTTTATAAACACCGGCACCATGGCGGGAACTCAGTACCTGATCATCTGTGGCCCGGTAAACTACATCTGCAGAAATACCTGAGGAATTAAAAATATTCAGGTAAGACAAATAACAAATTTAAGAGTTCCTTATTATGTGAAACTAGATGTTATACTAGTAGGCAATCAAATCAGAGCGGACAGAGAGCTATATCTAAATCGTAGCATAACTAAAGATATTTTTCATGTTATCAACTAAATTGTTAAAGTATAAATATTTAACTGAATATTAAATGAAAAATTGCAATAAGGCCTATTTGTCAGTTATCTACTTACTTTACAGACTGAATAATGTCCAAAATATCGTTTAAGCCTGGGGATGAATCTTTAATAATTGCTAATCATATTATTTGATGACATACTTTCTTTTTCATAAAACTTAGATTTGTTAGGCACATATACGATGTTCACATTATTAGAAGCATAATATAACAACTGAAAATATTTTCGTAGTATCACGAAAGATTAAAGGTTGCTAAACGCCTAAAATAAGTGTGTTTAAAAAAAGTTCCTGGATGCCAAGCTTTGCTTGGTTAAGAATCAACTGATTGATACTTTACCATATAAGTGTTGCTTTGGCAGCTCACGGGTTGTTTTTTATCAGCTGTTATGATTACTTTGTTATGATTTGAAACGCGATGAGCCTATGATAAGCCCTAATGAGTTTTCTACTCAAATGTTTCTTATCCAATCAATTTCTGGATCCTCAATATTTTAAGTTTAAAATCATTCCGGAGGTTTGTGGAATCTTGCATACCTTTGCTGATATTCCTTGAGTAAGAGAACTGGCTGGGTAGCGTAGTGGTTATCGTGCTCACTTCGTAATCCGAGGTTCGCCAGATCGATCCTGATCAAAATCGCAATATTTTGAGAAGGTTCGAAACTAGACCTAGCTGTCATTTGTCATTGGGCAATTCATTATTGATAACTAACATATATCCCTAACTACATACATCCCAAAGTAATATACAATTTGTATTTATTTTACATTAAATATACAAAGGCATTATTATTGTTTTCATATTCAAGAAACATTGGTTGCTCTTGTTCTAACTAGAGGATACATTAGTTAAAACTGAAGTTTAAAAGAAAAATATATATAACTAAGATATATTACCTTTGAAAATATTAGTTTTGAAAAACGTGTTGGCAATAATTTATTGTTAAGAAGGTCGAGCTAATAAAATATGGCTATTTGCCAATGCGTAATTTACTTTGTTATTTTAGTCGTATAATCATCTAACCAAAAATATTGTTGTTTATAGAAATGGCACCAGTGCTAAGCGGTCTCTCGCCATACGAGGAAGAGGCTGTGATTAACAGTCTATCTCCGAAGCTAAGAGTGGATATAATGACGTCATCCGCGGCTGTAAAAGACGGCGAAAACTTCATGAGCGTCGTGACGAGAGTGAGCGTCTTCGGCCACGACCTTGACACTTGTGATAAGGTGACCCTGAGCCTGATAATGAAGAGGCCGCCAGAGTCCGCGGAGAGGCGGGAGTTGTTCCTCTGCGACGATGCGTTCCACAACGAGGCGATGTTCTACGGTGAGGTGGCGCCCAGGCTGGGTCACAACCTCAAGCTGCCGTTCCCGCCGTGTCAGCTGGCCACTGGTGACGTCATCGTGCTCAGGGACCTGCGACAGGACGGCTTCATCATGGCAGACCGCAGGGCGGGCCTGGACTTGGACCATTGTCTGCTTGTAATGAAGGTGGGTGAAGTTATATTATGTCTAGGAGTTTTACTAATTATCTTCTTTTAACACTTCAAAATGCCAAATAAAGTTCCATATTTAAATTGTTTTAACATTTGTTATGAGATTTCGTATTACTACAAGTAAATATATTGCACTAGCTGCCATCGTACCCAGTATCATCCAGGAATAAAACCTGTGGTGGGTACTGCATTGAGTGTTCCACGGAACGACTACGAATCATTATTATGTGTTTTAACTTTGATCAGCTCAAACTAAAGTGAACGCATACAAGAATATCACTTCATTAGAACTTTAACTACCCGTGGGGCAGAGCCCGATACGCATTTCTTAAAATGCTTTCTTAGTGGTTTACTACGTTATGTAAAAGACGTAGTAACGTGAGTATACGTGAAAAATTTCGTGGCTTTAGGTGTAGAGGATACAAAAGTCTGGGGGGATTATCGTTTTTTGGATTAATAGATATAGATTACTTCTTTCATCATTAGATTAAAGATATATTTGTATCTAGAAATTTAACAGTTTTGGTTTCATTGCAGGAGCTCGGAAGGTTCCATGCGTTGTCATACAAGATGAAGAATAACAACCCCGAAGAGTTTTTCCAAATCTGTTCTGTAGTGAAGGAAGTGTTCATCAGCAAGGACAACCTCGTCCTGCCAGCCTGTGTGGACAACTGCATCAGCATGGCTCTCAAGGCAGCTGACCGCCCCGACCTCCCCGTCATCGCCACACTCAGGTCCATCCTCGGCAGCGGCGTCAGTGCGCTCACTCCCCACGTGGTCCCCCAGGAGCCCATGGCCGTCCTCTGCCACGGGGACCTCTGGAGCAACAACCTCCTCTTCCGCTACCTAGAAGGTTTCACCTGTCCCACTGAGGTGTGCTTCTTGGATTTGCAGGCCTGCAGGTACGCCTCCCCGGCTCTTGACATCCTCTACTTCCTGTTCACCAGCGGCGCTCCCTCTTGTCACTTCCATCGACTGATATCCGTCTATCACCGCTCCCTCGAGGGTCATGTTTCTCTTGACGATGTGATGGCTGAAGTAAGGAAGCACGTCGTGTTCGGGCTGGTCATGTCTCTAATGGTGTTACCCGTTGTCACCGCTGATGACGTCACCTTTAATCTGGATGACGTCACCCAGGACAACCTGCTGGAGTTCCAAGACAAGCTGGAGGAAGGTATGCTTAACGCCAGGTACAGGAAAAGGGTTAATGCCATCTTTAACCTAGTAACTGAGGAAAACTTACTGTAAGAAGAAAAAAAATAATATTTTAATCTACATCACATTCTAACCACAATTATTATTACCGGTATTGGTTTTTCATTTTATCGTGTAAGGATTTTTTTTGAACCGATACTATTACGGCGTGTGAGTCATTGTACCTGGACAATCTTTTTTCAAACTTTTTCCTATGAAAGAAAATGTGCTCTTAATTTAATATTTTAATTTGTTCAATCGGCATATTAAAAGCATTTTTGTTGTAAATGTTTGTGTGATTTGTACCAGTTTATAGTAACAGTTACAGTTGTGACAGTTTATAACTGTTAATGTTACATACTGTTAATAATAACTTGTTTTTGTTTGAAATGTTCCTAATGTCACATGTACCTATGAGTCATTGTACCTTTGCTTTACCATTTAAGTATTATGTATTGAGGATTGTTTAGTGGAATTTATTGTCTATTTTATTTTGGTTATTTTAATATATTACAACTTGTATACAATCTTAGCTATGAGGTAGACAAGTATTTTATCTACATGTAGTCTACCACATGTAATTGGTATACTTAATGCAAAAGTTTAAGTGTCATTATGTATTTTACTTGTAATTCTTCGGCAAAAGGCTTAGTATTATACTATAAATAAATATGTTTTTAAGTCGTCAATATATTTAAACGTACAGCATATTTTGAATTATGGTCACTAGTACCTGAAACGTCATTGTACCAGAATGATTATACTTATCTATGAAAACTATTCAACTTTGTTTTATTTTATTTATTAAGAATGTGATCAAACCTTATGATATATTTATGTTTACTGTTTTTCTATTTTTAATGTATTCGATTTGTTGAACAGTTTTTAAGCGTTTTTCGCCATTATTTGTTTATTGTTGTAGTATAAATCGACAAGAAGTATAAATAAATGAGCAATTAATGATATAAGTTTTAAATTCTATTTCCTTCACCCTCATTAGAATAATCTAATCTTCATTATTTTACAATTATTGAATGAATGTATTAGTAGTAAGATACTAGAATAACAGATTTGCAGATTTAAATTCTAAATACCTAAAATTATTAAGTCAAAACAGGTACCCCTCAACGTTTGTGAGACATTTTTATCTAATATTAAATGTATTATTTCCTTAAATATAATTTAAAAAATTCCTACCTCAAATTAGTCCTTGAAACATGCATGCCAGTAATACGGTGGAGTGATATGCATCCCAGGGTGGTGTGTAGGGCCTAAATGTTAATTAATTCTCATTGAAGGTGATATCGAATCTCAGAAAAGCTTGAATTGCATCATCAACTAATATGATTGTTATTATAAATAATTCCATTGGAAGGTTACAATTTTCACGAAGGAGCTAAATCATTTAGTTACTTCGTAAAAACTTTAACCTTCCAACGAAATGCAGTGATGGTCGTTCGACCATATGAATGGTGTGGCAAACAGTCATAAGAATGGTGTGGGTTATGGTGGGCATTATTTGAAAAATTGTGGGAGTTGGGAAAATCGCAGGATGATGGGAGATGGCTTAAATTAAAGGTCTAGATGCACTGACTCGGGAAAACTGCAGTATTTATAAAAAATACCAGCAAACAAGCAACAACGGAAAACATCCCCCATATAAAAAGCATGGGGATTTAAAAACGGTTGCTTTGTTTACAATAAAACATGAGATTAAGTGCCCACTTTGTTTACGGACTGACATGTATTCCTACGTATATTGTTTTATTTACCTCAGCATCTAAAGAGTAAACGAATCAGATGAGGCAGCGTATTTAAGGCAAGGTTAGGGGCCCCTTCGAACCACTAGTAAAAATATAATAGTTACAGATTAATACAGGTTATGGTTTTAATCTTACCTTCAGAAAATATGTAAATATAGGCTCTAAATTCTAGGTAAAGGTATAGTTCTGATGCACTTGTTTCATGCATTGTTTTAGTTTTCTTGTTGGTTGATGGTGGATTAGGATAAAGCAAGTTTGAATAGTTACCCCCTTTAAAAACAAAAATAAGTTAACACTAAATATTATTGAGTCAAAAACACTGAGAGTACAGTACAGTCATAGAAGGTGTAATAGTTTTAATAAGGAGTGCACCTTTGACTAAACAAGAGGTAGTTTAGCATTGTGCTGTTACATTGCAAAGGTAAAATACCTAAAGACATTCACTCTGGTATAAATTTTACCAAGTTTAAATTTATACATGAACATTTTAATTTGATACAATTTATACCAAGAATGAATATCCTTAAGCATTTTAAACTTTAAACTTGATATCGTAAGAACAATAGAAACTAATTGACAAATAAATTTCAAAACAACCGAGGAAGATTGTCTTTTAAAAAAGCAAGCTGATTAACTTAACACCAAATCATGGAAAATACTGAAACCATCAAACCTATATAACAACATGTATTAACCTCTATGTATTTTTGGCTTACGGAAATCATTTGTAAAGCGAATTACAAACATTTACATATCAATTTACCATTGTAAGCTACAAAACAGAAACAACAATCTAACAAATAAATTAAGTAAACCAACTGCTGATATTCACTAGTAAATTATTATAATGCAAACATAATAAAATATATTCTATGATATTTAAATTGACTTATAAAGCCACCGTTACAGAAACTTAGAACAAAGGAATTCTGGGGGAGCTTAAATGAACTCTTGATGAACTTCTAGAACTCGTTTCAATTTAGTTTAGCATCAACGGTAAGAGGTTTTGAATGAATACATTTTAAAGAATGAGCAGGTAAATGATTTATTTGATAAAACATAACATAATTCATATTTAGTATTTACAAATAGTATATAAAATACTGCTAAAAATACCTATCAATCAAACAATAATTAAATTACAGACATTTAAGCGTACATTTTCCAGGATTCACATTTTCACTGGTTCTTTCTGTTTTTTATTTTACCTAGGCATGCTGCATACACCGCAGTTATTTTGAAAAATCATAGTTGTTTTTCAACTTAACAAATGTGTAACTTAATGAGTTGTGTTTTGAGGTGAAAAAGCGTTTGATTTTCTTATGAGTTTAGTTTTAAAACGTTTGCACGAACGTACATTTTATCTACCCCTCTTTAGTGAAAACATAACTTATTCTTTTGAAATGGTAGTAGAAATTAAAAAAATATTTCCAGAAATACCCCCGTAGCAGCAAACCTGCATACTCAGCGAATTTCCAATGCATATATATGTATCTTAACACCACATACCAAGTTTCATCAATATACATTCATAAATAAACGATTTATGACATTTTAATTATTCTCCATAAGAATAACATGGAGCTGAGTATGCAGGTTTGCTGAAGTAAGGAACACAAAAAATGGTGTTTTATACAAATATCAATATAACTCATGTAGGCAAAGCCACATACCAAATTTAATTAATTTATTTTCATAATGAAGGCAGATAACACGTTACTTATTCTCCATAAGAATAACATGGGCTGAGTACGCAGGTTTGCTGCTACGGGAGCCTTGGGTAAAAAAGTGTCTTTTTGAGCAAATATCAATGGTCCACAACCAGATGAAGCCGTATACCAAGTTTCGTCAGTATAGGTTCATAAATAAGCGAGATATAAAATTTTTATTTTTCTCCATAAGAATAACATTAGACAACGTACTGTGTTTAGCACTTTCAATATCTCGGTAACCAATTGACGTAGAGAAATGATCAAAATACCAAATTGTGTGTTTTTTTAAGCTGAATCTAATGGGGAAAAATAAAATTTGACTTTTTCCAAAATTATATGTAAAAAATTCGAAAAACCCATTTTTGGGGTACAAAACCCCCCCAAAATACCCCTTCGGATAAAGCGATATGGCTGGTTTTCGAACTTAAAGTCATAAATGTTGCTTTACACGTTTATACCAAATTTCATCAAAATCGGATAATTTTTACGGGAGTTATCGTGCTCACGGACACACATATATATATATATATACAGTTTCGAACGAATGGTGTTTTTGGGGTCTGGGGACCTCAAAACGAAAAGTTATCAGGGTCCCGGGCCTAGGTCTTACCATGCCGACTACGGTAATAGCTTCTTCCCTATAGGGGAAATTCGCTAAAAATTATTATACATTTTGTTAAAATCATATCCTTAAATCGTTAACATTATCTGTTGTGCTACTCAGTATAAAACTACAAAGCTGTATATGTAATGATAAACTGACCCCTTTTTTGGTTATTTCTTTAAACCTAACTGGAAGGCTTAGATGACTTACAATAAAGAAGCAAAACATCTGGGGCTCGGCCGGGATTTGAACCCGGGACCTCTCGCACCCTAAGCGAGAATCATACCCCTAGACCACCGAGCCACATGTATGAAAGGAGTTGCCATGCATGGTAAACAACACTTTCACTTTCAGTAGTAGTCCAAGCCCAACGTCTGTAGGTGGGTCCCCACCTCGGGTTCGTCGACGTTGAGCATGCAATGCTGATAGCTCAGTGATTCCCCAAATATTAGGGACACATTTCAAAGCTTCTTTTTAACCGGAGAAATAGTTTTGCTCCTAAAATTGATATTTCATTAATTCTTTTAATAATATCCATATGTTTATCACCACGCCACTTAAAAATCTTTATTATCGAGGTGCCTAAATTTTACGAAGGGAATTTGGCAATATAAGTTGTACTGTACTGAAATGAATCCACGTTAAAAAAACTATTTGTTAAACCTGGTTTACTGTTTATTAGTGAATTTCCTTTGGAAAAGTGAACTATTAGCATGATCCACATGGTTAACTTAAGCCCGGGACCACCCTAGAAGTTCCTAACGTGACCCCCTGAACACGTTTGAGGGGTCGCTAAAAACTTTATATATATATTACATAAATATATATGAGTGTTCCCACTCTAGTGGTCGCAATTTTTGTCCGATTTTCTTAAAATTTGGTAGGGACACGCCTTTCTATAATCAGTTGAACAAGTTCGTTTGGAAAAACAATCGGAAAATTCTTACCCCTTTTATGGGTGATTCTAGGTTTTCTAATTTTGAGTTTTTGGGCCCAAAAAGGGTCAGAAAAGCCCCGGATGTAAAACTAATGCATGTGAAAAGATGGAGACTAATAAAGCGAAACATTTAAGCCGTATCTCATCATTCTTGCACAAGAATTTACCAAGTTATTAAAGAAAATGTTAATTGTCTTATGGAGTTTTTACACCGGAAAAGGCTATTTTTCTTGTCTTGATGTAGTTTTATCACCCCTAATGCCCCTATACCAACTAGGTATCCTGACTATACCTCCTCCTAACCTTATAATTTACACCATTGTCATCCTAATAGTGAATTTAAATATAACCAGGAGCATCAGAACAGCCAAAAAATAAAAGTTTTCAATTTAAAAAAAATTACCAGTGTTGTTTTAAACCCTTTATTAGATTTTTCTAAAGATTTTAATGCGGTAATTCACTTCCCTCACGTCAGCGTGCTGCGTGCATCTCGTTTACATATACTATAAACTGTTATGAGCAAGGTTTAAATGTCTTAAGTTATGTTTTCCTTGAAAATTGTCCTAGTCCCGAAACGTATAACTGTAAGAAAATGAGTCTTTAAGGACGCTCCATTAAAACCTTTAATTTTTTTACTATAACTAACATTATTGTAATTTGTTTGTCCAATGTTGTCTATAATGTATTACTAACAGAGTGCCTATTATGGTATTATTAAACGTTTAGAATTGCTCCAATTTCTGTCACCCAGTCATCTGTGATACGAAATGGCAGTTGACGTTGAATTTGGGAGTCATCTTTGGGTTGTAACGGATAACTATTTTTTTGTGGAAATTATATTTTTAACATAGTTTTATTTTTGTAAATAAGCCCATAAGCTATTTCATAGCGAATTGGAACTTTATAACTTGTTGTAATCTTCTGTACTGGAGAAAAATGTCAAGCTATGCAAATGTCTAAGATTATTATTCATAGCCATATTTTACAAAATTAAAAACAAAACTATATTACTTATTCACTATTGTCTACTATAGTTAGCAGTGTGCTATTAAGGAAATATTTTAGCAAGTAATTTCATATACGTCCATAAATTGTTTCGGGTTTTTGGAGTCCCTTAGACGTGCAGAGTTTCATGTATTTTTTTCATTGTTAATGGTACATAGTGTAACATTAACAACCATTAAGGGTACATTAGTGTACCAATATCCTTAAATTGGTAATTTAAGTGTGCTTACCAATTATTGTAGTAATCCTTAATTTTTTGGGGGTACAACTTAAAGATGTATATAAAATTTAAAACGTATTAAAAAACTACTCTCTTGATTCTAAAGTACACATATAAATACCACACGTATTGCATTACTTTAGATTATACATAAACCATTCAGAAAACAGCTGAAATATTCACCGCTTAAAAGTTGGAGTGTGAACATAACGTTGACTGACACGTATAGAAACAAATAGTATTACAAGAGTTCTAAGGGCCTAATTAGGCTTCTTATTTGTTAAGGTTGTTAAATTAGTTGTATTAAACCTCGTTGTTTACATTACCTACCTCTCCACACGCAGAGGGGAGTCCGGACTGCATATATATTATATTAATAATATGGCTCGGTGGTCTAGGGGTATGATTCTCGCTTCGGGTGCGAGAGGTCCCGGGTTCAAATCCCGGCCGAGCCCTTTATTTTAATTTATAAATAAGAAAGGTGAGACATGACAATTAAACCTGGTTAGAACATAAAGATGGTATTTTATTTAGATTCTATGTTTCACAATGCTATTAATTGTTTTAAGATTACTTAAAAATATATTATGCAATATGCATATATATATATAATATTAAACAGTACGTTGATTCATTTTATAAAACCTGGTAATAAATTGTTCCCATGAGTTTTAGTTTTTATTTTAAGATGTTATAACTTAAACTCCGGATTATATTTTGGGGCAAAATAATTCATTGTACAAAACAAATCGTTTTTGTAGTCGTAATTCAGACTTCAATCCAAGAAACGATGATTGTCTTTAGGTTCGTTCCCTTGGCTCTTGGCGGCTGGTAAACCTTGGCTGTCACGCTGAGAGATGAAGAGGACCTTGGTGTATCAGGGTCGTCGTCCTGTCCGAATGGCGGGAAGTTGTGGCAGGTCGAGGTTGGACCGCTACAGTGCAGAAACTTATATAATCACCAGTTTTGAAAAATATCCGAAGAAGAAAATATTTCAGACAACTAAAGTGGTCCAGTTACAATATTTAAAACATAAATAGTTAGTGGCTCGTAGAGGTACAGGGATATATTTTAAATTTCAATATCAAAGGCCCCGGACAGTAAAATATTAGTTTGAGTTAAATTAGAAGTTTAAAAGCTTAAATGTGTATTATACAATACAGAAAATGCTCACGCTCCTTGTCTTATTTCTTCATTTTTAAGTGCTAGGTAGCCAATGCATCTAAGTTATAGTATGCTTCGTACTAATTATAATACATTTAATGCTGGGTATAATTAGAAATATTTAACATATTAAGCATTTTATTATCCTAATGAATACAGACACATAGTAGGTATAACCAGATTGAACAATACCTCAAACAATTTAATCTAGAAATGAAACAAACTAATGTGACTGTATAACATCAGAAACCAAATATACAACAAAAGAAGTTTATTCTCCTTTCTATTATGAAAATGACTACTTGACAAAGAAAGTATACAAACATATACATTGACTCTCTCACGAGTCAACGGACTTACTGTTGGAAGTTTTGAGTTCAACGTCTCTTGGTATTTAAAACTAGAGTGTCTATGAATTAATGATAATAATGATAAGGCTGGTTTCTTAAGCTCTATCCGAGTTAGTAACAGTCGTAACAACTCTGATAGTGCGATAGTCAAGGCTGCGCCCTTGAGATAAGCGTAAGTGTGTCAAGTGGTCAGACACACTGTGTTGCCGTCACAGCCGCTCCTACAAATGTCAACGAACTCTAGGATACTCAGCTGTTATTTTACCTTCCTCTCCACAGGCTCGGGGATTACATTTGTCACTGATTAAATTAGTGGTGATGTATTAACACCTTATTGTTTTGTTGGCGAGACAATCAATTTTATGACCGATCTGGTCGTATACCGGTTAAAGAATTTATAGTTGTACAATTAAAGTTTGCAAGATTGTTACGCATTAGTTGATTTGATTATAAAACATTATTTTGGAATGTTGTACCATAGAAACGAGATATTTCGTGGGGACCGATTCGCTTACGCAATTAAATATATTTGTTTCGTGTTCTTCTCTAAGTCGGGCCTTGAAAGAGCAGAACATCGTCCCAAATTATCAACGTTTAGCGGGACAACTACTTAAAAAATCGTATCTCTCTGTGACTTTTCACAAAGTTAACTTTATTTAAACCATTTACATTATTAATTTTGCATAAAACAAAATAAAACAGAGATTTTATGTTTTCTGGTTGCAAGGTGGGTGTTTATTAGGTCAAGACCATTCGTACAAGATTTTAAAAGATAATACATTTTCCAAAAACTGTTAAAAGCGAATTGTATTTTACTTCAAAAAATATGTTTTATATTTTTTTGGTTCCTTCGTCAATGTTAAAAATAGCCGTATTTGGTATTTAACTCAAGGTAGAGTACTTTAATTCCTACTCTTTCGATATTTATATCGATAAAACCCTTAGGTATACAAATTACCATGGTGAAATATAATACCATGGTGAAGTATAATATTGTTAGTCAACTTGCTTTTATACTCTACATTTGTATACATGAGAGGTGCCAAATGACTTCTTTCTCTACTCAGTCTTCGGTTTTACTTTAACCTCTCTAAATCTGACATGCAGATTGGCTTTGCTATCAGATTTTGTTTGTGGACCTAAATTAGTGCGGTCCATTTGAGTTGCTCCTACATAGTAAATCCTATTACCCAGTCTACCTTTATCCTTTAGGGAATTAAATTCGTCTTAGAACTAATTGTTATTCGTACCACCATTTCACGTTTCAGTTACAAACCAATTTTCAATTTAAAAAAAGATCACAAAGAATCCAGTAGTTTTACAATATCTGCTGCTCCATTAGTGCAATTAGCTCTTAATGGAACAAATTTGTACTTTGAGGGTCCACTATTACCTCTGGTTCCCTTTAACGAACTTGAGACCATAAAAGGGAGCTTCTTTAAGTAAGTAAGAAGCTTTCAATTAATACTGGAATAACCATCAAACACCTAGTAGCTCACTAATGATTCACTATTATTCTATACTCATCGTATTGACCTAAAACATGAGATAATTAAAACCTTTTTACCAAACGTATAAATTTGTATCTAATTTTAGTTTTTTTATATAATATGTTGTTTAAATTTGAATAACTTTTATTTGCACTCTAGCTTTTACCTGCGGCTTCGCCCGCCTTAATTTCATTTTCCAAACTTTGGAAAAGATTCGACTCTCCATTGTTTGGCATAATCCAGAACTTGAAGTTCAAAAACAAAAATATAAATATTCAAAGGATATCATTTAAAAAATTCGTATTTAAATTAAATTGTAACGGTAAAAAACTGTAATAAACAAACTGTTGTGGAATTTTTATTCTTCTACAAATTTAAACAAACTATCAAATGACAACATTCAGATTATACAATTTACGGCTATATAACAAGTCAACATTTTATCGAAAAGGATAATTAACATTAAAAGACGTAAAACTGATTTCCTATAAGATTAACATGTGAACGTATATACTACCTATGAGGTGATGCCGGGGAGGGGGGGGGGTGAGGGGGTTGACAATATACTTGCATTATTTGGGCATGTTCGTTATATCCATAACAATATCAGTTACATCTGTCCAGTAGTTTTTGCGTGATGAAGCAAACAAATAAACACATAAACAAACATACATTCATATGTATAATATTCGTAGGACTGAACAGTTTTAAATTAAACCAAATATACTATTCAAATTCGCATAATTATTAATTTTTACTC
Organism: Allygus modestus; assembly: GCA_963675035.1. Classification (NCBI taxonomy): domain Eukaryota; kingdom Metazoa; phylum Arthropoda; class Insecta; order Hemiptera; family Cicadellidae; genus Allygus; species Allygus modestus. The sequence continues at coordinate 35,122,872 of OY776115.1, forward strand.
TCTAATTATTACAAAAAACATGAAAATTGGTTCTTAGAACGATTTTATTTAACCAAAACACCAAACACATGTATGTTTTAAATGCAAATATAAATTCCTTATGATGAACTTTGTATCAACACACCGTGTTCAAATTTCCTGTGATTTTTGTATGCTAATAAAATCTTGACCACCTCCGATATGATTATCTCTCAGTAACAACTCGTTTCTTGGTAAACTAGTTCATTCAATTTTGTATTACTTGCATGCTACTTTTAGTTACGATACGGTCATTTTACATAACCAAATTTAAAAGTCCCAGTCCTCGCCAGGACCTCGTGGTCGACCAGTGGCACTCGTCACACTTGTTAGTTCCGCTGGTGGTTCTCCTGGGACCAAACAAACCGAAATACATGACCTTCAATTTGTTTGTGTGGCTACCCCGGTCATCTTCAGGTTCAAGACTACGATGCGGCCCTTGAAAATAAACAACTTCACGGCTGTTGAACTTATCGACGTAGTAGTTCAGGATCTATTTATATATTCTGTTTGAAAAGATCAAGGAGGGATGTTACATGCATACTAATTTTGTTTACAATGTTTTGTGTTTTGCATGTTCATGGCCTTGTGTTATGATCTTGATTTCCCTCTTTGAGTGTGGATTTAACGTTTAAAATAAACATTAATTGAGAAATGCCATTATATGAAAACGTTACTATATTTTTTATATCCTTACTTGATTTTATATATATAGTATACAAAATAGTTTACAAATTAGTATACAATTTGTAATAGATTTAGTATACAAATATAGTTTACAAAATCAAATATATATATATATATATATATATATATATATTTGATTTTGTAAACTAAAATGACTACTTTTAAAAATGTAAAAAAATTTTGGAATTGATAGAGAATTGATTTGATTCAGGGGGGTTTCAAACTTTATTTTTGGGGTCTGACCAATATGAGGGGATTACTATACCAGGAAGACATATTACGAAATATTGATCATCCCAAAACCTTGAAGCCCCCTCTCCCCCCCCCCATAACTCGAAGAAGCATCTCAGACTACCTTTTCTATTCAACCTCAGATTTTTTTTCTAATTTATTGAGGGTGAATAAATTATTGATTATTTGGGTGGTTTAAGCTTGGTATTCATTTACTGGCTTTAATAGTTGCTGGTAGATTTAAGTAAATAAACTGCATACAAGTATGTTTTGGGACCAGCTATACTATTAATTTGAAGATCCTAGTTGATATGATGGGGATATTCATCTAGGAGGATTAAGTGAGGAGGATATTATATACTTTGTAACATATTTTGTGAAGTCATTGACCTTTTCGTGTAACTTTCTCCCTCCAACACAGCGAAAGTACTCTAAAGGTCGTCGACCGATTTCAACCACTTACAGAAGACACGCGGAGAATTTGACTGATAACAATACACAATAAACTCATACTATTGTTCTTCTAAATACCAATATGAGTCACAGATCCAAAGTCAAAGTCAGATAGAATAATTTAGATGAGGTTAAATTCTATTTCAACATGTAACTATTTTATGTTCAAAAGTGTCTTCAATCATCCATGTTTTGGGAGAATTATAAAAGTACTGCCATAGAATATGTTGCTGATAGCAAATTATGATTTCGTATGTCCTTATTTATCGTATGGAATTACTCTTTGGTTTATTTGTAACGTTAAGGAATTTAAAGGACTGTCATCCTTATAAAACGTCTATTCGAATAATTGGCAATGTATGACATTCACAGTAATAGTTTTAGGATTTTAAAATGTTAACCCTGCAATATATTTATATATTTCAAAGTATATTGTATTCTAAATTATAATGCGAAAATATATATGAAAGGATCCAGGTCTACCAAGCGTCTATGGTGGTATTTTCAAGGAAGTTGTTCCCATGAGGAAGTTAGTAATGCGTATTGTTGGATAAGAAATATAAGATTTGTGTCATGTAATACAATACCTCATCCTAGGTTACAGCCAGAAATATGAAGATTAAATTATATCTTCAATTTTAGTCTCTTAGATGGTAAGAACATTAATTACACCTTCATGCTAACCCATAGATACATATTTTGGATCGCAAATCCACTGAACGTGTAGAAATGTCATAAGACAAAGGTTAATTCCCATGTTTAGATAATTATAATTTGCATTTTTCAAACAAAGTCAAACTCTGAAATAAAATAAATTTTAATTGTGAATTATTGCAATATGCTTTACTAGTTGTATTCCACAGTATACATTAATCGAATGGTACACAAAACGGGATTTATAAATTGTCCCATTCATCATACAGACTGTTATGATAAGGCACACCGAATTGGATGCAATTTCATTTAACGATGACAAAGAATCACAGCTTTTGGAGATGCTAAATTCGATTTACATGGCGACTGGCTACAAAAATTCTGGAACGATTGTTAACAAACTTGTGTATCTTTGCTCAAAAAAACATACTATGACACTTTTTATTTGTAAACTTTAAAATAATATTATCAATAAATTCTTTACGGTGTATTGTCCTTGAAAATGATAGCTAAACAAAGTGACATACATTATGTGAATTTAAAAAAGTTCAAATTTAAATAAATGTATATATTTCTTACTGTAGCACTCGACCTGAATGAAGTGTTGGAGTGACATAGCTGGCCATCATAACATTCAATTTACGCAGTGTTGCCACAAACGTGTGCTCGAACACAATAACAAAGAGTAAATACAGTATTCATTATTGATAAAACCAAATGTCTTCATACAATTATTTTTAATACTTTGTAATACAATTTATAGTTAAAAAATAACCAAAATAACCGAGTACAAAATCTTGTTTGAAAGGATTGCCAAGAAAATATGTTAGAGTGTATGCATTTGTCAAGCACAACCCGCAATTACAGACATAACGTTTAATGGTTGCAACATTGCGAACTAGATCAAAGAGAAGCAACATGGTTGGTCAGCTGTGTGGTAACTGAGACCAGCTTATCCGGGTTGAGCCTCTTGTATTTTGTCGCGTCAGCTTCGTGCTGAACTCGAATATGCTGATGGAACTGGTTCCTTCAGTAACACTTTCCACAGTAGAACCGTTATTGTATATGAAACACTTCCACATGATATTTTTAAAATGTAAATCAACAAGTTAATAATTTGATTTATTTTACGGGAAAGTGAGTATGCCCCATATGAGTTACTTTTGGATAGATATGGTTAGTAAAGCTCTTTTGAATAAAGACGATTTTAACAAATATATTAATGGTAGGGATTGTTGAGTTAGTTAGCTTCGTATATTAGCTAACTATACGAAAGAGGCATGGGTCTTTAATCCAGCAATTGCATTTTTAACACCAATAAATAATAAACAAGTAATATTTGATTATAAAAAAGCATTTACTATAGTTTGGTTAGAAGTTGACAGAATATTGTAATTTTTGATTTTGTTTTGTGGTTCTTTTAATACCTACAACAATAAAAATCCTTTTTTCAATAAAAATGTTATAAATAGTGATATTTCTCTAATAAACTGTTTTAAATTTATTTTAAAGTCTCTTTTAAATTGTTTTATGTTTATATATTTGTCGTATAACTAATTATTAATTACCAGTTAGGGAAGAAGCTATTACCGTAGGTCTCATGGTAAGACTTAAGCCCGAGACCATGATAACTTTTTGTTTTGAGGTCCCCAGATGCCAAAAACACTATTCGTTCAAATTTATATATATGTATATTTTATATATATATATATATATATATTATATGTATATATTTATATGTGTGTCCGTTAAAACGATAACTTGAGTAAAAGACAACCGATTTTGAGGAAATTTGGCTCAAATGTGTAAAATGACATTCATGACTTTAAGTTTGAAAACCAGAAAAATCAGACCATGGAAAAGGGGGTTTATGGGGGTTTTAAATTGTCCAAAATCAGTTTTTTGCATTTTTCACTTTAAAATTTAAAAAAAACTTAATTTTGGTTTTGCCCATGTTATAGAGTTTAAAAAAATAATAATATAGTATTTTGAATTGTTAAGTGGTTGCGGAGAAAATCCAAAAAACCTACTCATAAAATCTTCCATGTTAATCTTATGGGACAAATGTTTTTGGCTTTTCCTCACTTTATTTTAATGTAAACTTCACATTTGCTTTTACCAATCTGTTCATTTCAATAAAACAATCATTTTGGTGTTTAAATTGTGATTCTACGCCCAACCGTTGCAGAGATATTCAAAGTGCTAAACACAGTACGTTGTCCAATGTTATCCTTATGGAGGATAAATAAAATTTGATATCTCGACCATTTATGAATGTATGTTGATAAAACTTGGTATGTGGCTTCACGTAGTACTGGTATATTGATATTTGCACAACAAATTGATTTTTTGTTGATTATTCCTGTAGCAGCAAACCTGCGTACTCAGCCCCTATGTTATTCTTATGGAGAATAAGTAAAATGTAATGACTCCCTTAATTATGAACATAAATTAATAAAACTTGGTATGTAGGTTCACTTGGTTGAGTTATATTGATAATTATATAAAAACCAATATTTTGTTCCTTGTTGCATGAAACCTGCTTTCTCAGCCCCCATGTTATTCTTATGGAGAATAACTAGAATGTTATAAAGCGCTTATTTATGATTAAATATGATTGATGGAACTTGGTATGTGGATTCTCCTAGTTAAATTCTATTTATATTTGCATAAAAACCAATCGTTTGTGTTCCTTGTTTCAGCAAACCTACGTACTCATTACCAATGTTATTCTTATGAAGAATAATTAAAATCGCTTATATGTGAATATATTTTTATTGAACTTGGTATGTGGCTTTATGTGGTATTAAGATATATATTATGCATTGGAAATTCGCTGGGTACGCAGGTTTGCTGCGACGGGGGTATTTCTAGTTATAAGCGTATTTAAAGCTTATTTTAATTTTGGTTTAACTGTGTTTAATACCAAGATTTTTTATAATGAAAATCTGATTAAGATTTATGTTTGGATTTTTGTAGTAAATTGTATTTGTTTCTACTTTTCGACCTTAAGATACCGACCCAATAAACAGGTATATTGGCCATTGTTGTTTTTAGTTATGAAATTAGTTCCCTACGTGGAACAAAATAAATATAACATGGAATTTGATTTTTATAAAATACTTTTCATTTCATTATATTATGATTTATTTTATTTGTTAGATCAATTAAAAACCTTAAATTTATTAGTGTTTCAACCCTGTCAATTTGGTACATACAGACTGACATAATCACCTTACATTTCAGAGCACTTCCAAATGCTGAAATCACCTTTAAGTAATTTACAGTGTTTAATAAATAAGAATATAATATTACGTAGGTAGCAACAAATAAAATAAACAGTTTGGCGAGAAAACTGACATACATGCATTAATATTGTAGACCAAATTCATTCTTAAGACTATAGTAGATTCTCGGTGGTTTACTATTACAATAAAAATTTGTGCTCTGTAGCACCGGTTGATAATTCATATCAAACAAAAATATACGCTCTGATAATTCATACAGATTTCCCGAGAGTGATCTTCCATTAGAGTGTACTGCCATAAATACACATGACAAAAGCCATGATTACTACTTCATATGCAAATAATTGTCTTGCATTCTATACATTAAACCACAGTGTCTGCGTTTTAATTGTATGTGTATACCTTTCCCTCACGAAATAGTCTTTATGACTTATTAAATTGCAAAAAACATCACATTTTTTTGTTAAGACTGTTGCCAAACTAAGTTTAGGTATGTTTAGTTGAATACTACTTGAAAATCCTTTAACATTGTATAAATATTTATAAAACAAACTTAAATATTAAAAATAAACTGTTTTTTAACGATTTACCAAGTATTATTAAGGAATTAGATAGTTTAGAATAACAATTTTTAAGTGTATTATTCACAACAAAATATTTGGAAATTTTTCCTATTACTAAACCTCCAAATGTTGTACAAAGCATACACATATTCTGCGTACACCTCCTTCATACTGCTGAAGAGCGCAAGGTATTTACAACAAATAGATAGTACTTTGCTCAAAATTACTTCTTTCTCATTTTGTCGTTGGCATGTGCCAGTCGCTTTAAGAGAGAGATTATATTAACAAATTAACTGTTATATAAGATACAATGTATTACACTCCTTCAATTTGTCATTAGGTATTACGTGTCATACCATACCGACTGCGGTCGCTTCCTTCCTATTGAGGAAACTCGCTGGAACAAATCATTTGGTGTTCATGGAATTCTAACTAAAGGGTTTATTATTATTGAGTCTCAAACTCTGTGCGAAAATTCACACAAGATTGGCACGTCTTGGGTTAATGGAGCGAACTGATACTAGGTGAAGAGTAAGTGCATTCATAATAGTCAAGTAATAATTAATGTCGAGGAAACGTCCAATTGGATCTCCGTTTTAGCTTAGTTCGCCTCGACAGTTAGGGAAGTTGAGTCTCAAACTCTTTGCGAAAATTCACACAAGATTGGCACGTCTTGGGTTAATGGAGCGAACTGATACCAGGTCAAGAGGAAGTGCATTCATAATAGTCAAGTAATAATTAATGTCGAGGAAACGTCCAATTGGATCTCCGTTTTAGCTTAGTTCGCCTCGACAGTTAGGGAAGTTGAGTCTCAAACTCTTTGCGAAAATTCACACAAGATTGGCACGTCTTGGGTTAATGGAGCGAACTGATACTAGGTGAAGAGTAAGTGCATTCATAATGGTCAAGTAATAATTAATGTCGAGGAAAGGTCCAATTGGATCTCCGTTTTAGCTTAGTTCGCCTCGACAGTTAGGGAAGTTGAGTCTCAAACTCTTTGCGGAAATTCACACAAGATTGGCACGTCTTGGGTTAATGGAGCGAACTGATACTAGGTGAAGAGTAAGTGCATTCATAATAGTCAAGTAATAATTAATGTCGAGGAAACGTCCAATTGGATCTCCGTTTTAGCTTAGTTCGCCTCGACAGTTAGGGAAGTTTGCAAAGACAACAGATTTCAGTTGGATCTGTTACCTTAAGACGGAGTGGGCTGTTTTTAAGAAAAAACAAACTTGTGAGCCTTACTTTACCAAAGCTCGTAATTGATTTGTGAAGCGTTGTTTCCTTGAGTCAAATACCCTTAAGTTAGAATTCCATGAACACCAAATTATTTGTTCCAGCGAGTTTCCTCAATAGGAAGGAAGCGACCGCAGTCGGTATGGTATGACACGTTGTGCGTAATACGTAATACCCAATGACAAATTGAAGGAGTCTAATACATTGTATCTTATATAACAGTTAATTTGTTAATATAACTTTTTTCCAAAGATGGGATTTTTTATTTGTAGTTGTGTCAAAACATATTTATGTATGATTTAGATTTAGATATCTTTATAATTCAGATAGTAGTCTTCCTTTGAGTCTATTTTCGCCCCCTTTGGCTGATAACAACTTGTAAGATAACTAAACATTTTTACACTCCTCAAGTAGAATTTCTTATTTTAAATGATCATATTTACTGATATGATATTTTTATCTGGTTAAGTAAACTATCACTTTGTTGTTCTTAAGATTGAAATTTGTAAGTGTTTAGTATAGTTAATGTTCAAAACCAAATAGTGCTCAGTTTTATTATGTAATCTACATTGTGAGGTAGCATTTATTTAAACGAGTTCGTCAACCGCACTATCCGATGGGGGGTTTTGTATCTCAAAACGAATTTTTTCCCCTTTATAAATATAATTTTCTAAAAAAGGGAAATTCGTTACTAAAGGAGAATTTTAGTTTGCACCATTGTATTTAGCATAAAAACACATTTGGTATTTTCCAGTTATTGATCTACGTCAATTGGCTACTGATATATTGAAAGTGCTCTGGTCTAATACGTTGTCTTTATTCTTGTGGTGGGTAAATAACATAAAACTGTTGGCATCCGATAAATCTTGGTATGCGAAATAATTTGGTCGCGGTATATTGATATTTTAAAAACCATTTCTTATAGCCTATGTTGCGGCAACCTGTAAATTTGGTCGTGATAATGGAATAATACATATATTGTTTTAGCTCTAAAGTCTTATGTAAAAGTCCACCCTTAAAATAATTCTCTACATATATACCTATTATTTAACTTTATAAATAAACAATTTGTTGTACGGGTATGAAAGTTTTATTTATTAAATGATTGCATCGTTGTAACGTTAGAGCATTTACATTTTGTGCCACTCATCGCTGTAAAAAATAATTGAGAAGAAAAATGTATAAATAACTTTATCCCATGTTTGGAAATGTAATTTAATCCCCCAAATTGGTGCTTACATAAAGTAAGGATAGCAAGCGAGGCGAATATTTAGTAAATACACCAAAATATGTAAAATAATTTCGGAACTTCAGAATTATAAGGAAGAGTATCAAACTTATTAAAACATATGCATAGTTAAATTAAAATGGATTACGTTGACCAAGTAATTATTATAAAAAACATGAAATAAGTATCCGTAAATCATGGTGACTGTTTCGGCTCACCCCACCCTCTCTCATCTTTAATATATAATGCAAACAAATACGCAACACTTGTAATTTTACCACAGATCAGCATGCCTAAACTCGAATTATCCGCTGCTCCATGACCCCAAGCGTAATGAAGCCGAGACGACACAAACTTGTGCTTAGTTTAAAGCAAATATGGATAAAATATTTTGTGAAACCTCGTTACTGACTAAGACTGACTAATTATTTAGCTACGATCCTTAACTAATAGCCAAGTTACTAATGACAGCTGGGCACAGTATTGAATACGGCAATGCGTGACTTCACATCACGAAGTTGGAACTGGGTCAAAGCCCCCTCCACAAAAAACTCCTGTAGGTCGTCGACCTTTAGAAGTACCGAGGAGAGAGACTGCCTCACGTGGGATCCATTGACCGGCCGGCGTCAAGGTGAGAGGCTGTCAGCTGTTTATAAGTGCAAGTGGTTTTGGCGGGAACTTAGTACCACCACGTCTGTTATCTCGCGCTAACCTGAACAGCTGGCTTTATCGCCGCCTTCAGTAGAGCGTTCTTCAGTGTACAGGTAGGCTGATTAGGTTATAGTTTTGACATATTACAAAGGTATCAACTAATATCATTTGTGTAAGTTAAAAAATAACTTGTATTTAAATAATAAGCTTATTAACAATAGTTTTTCAAAGAAGAGTATAAAGCAGTTCATGGTTTTATATTTAGCGTTGAGTAAAAAGGCGTGAGGTTTGTAAGTGTTACTATTGATAGTAATAAATTATATATTATAAGTGCACTTTGAATGATAATTTTAAAGAAACATCATGTAACTTAACTGAATCAAAACTTTGTCGGTAAAATTCGGATTTAATAGTGTATTGTTTAATCCATATTCTATCAAGCTTTAACTCAAAAACGGAATCGGGAAACAAATTACGATTGGTGGGATTCCCCTATACTTCATTACACTTTCCACTTATATAATGTAGTGGGATCTTGGTTAGTGCAGAACATAATTAAATACTACAAATATTTACGTTTCAGTTTCCAACACAAAATGCAATAACAGTTATACACCAACAAACACAAAAGGAGAACAACGTAGTTATTATGCTAGTATTCCAGTTATAACTAATCAACAAAAGAGATATGTTATATTTATATATATTTTGTCCCTACCTTTTTCATTTACACTTTAATTTTATACTCATATTATGCACCAAATTTGTATTTTCTTTACGTTTGTGTCTATGCTTTGGACCTCTAATGAGTCATTTAGGGCTCCAGACAAATTAGCAGTTGGATAAATTATTTAAAAATAAAATACAAATACACATTTATAATCTTTATAACAATGTAGATTGTTTCTTTCTTAGGTTTGTTTGTACTGCTTGAAGTTTTTTTCTTTGTTTTGGATGGCATATAAATCTTAAATATTTACATTATTTGTTTTTTTGTTATCTTAAACGACTATAAATTAAAAATATTAAAACTTTTTATTACAAATTTTAACCGGATTACCCTTTACACTTTGTCTAGTACTACCCGATTAATATACTCAAATATTACTTTTAATGATAAAGTAGTCGATCTGCATTGAAAAGGTTATCATAGATGTTTTTCTGTTTTTTTTTTTTTTTTGATGTGTCAAAAGGTTTCTGATCTATAATATGAGTATGCTAGGGTTGCATTAAAGTTATCACCCTTGGATTGTGATACTTTATTTACCGGCCATGATTGACGATGAATATTCTTAATTGATATATAAGGTTTATTTTTATTTCATGCATTAATTTGAAATCGTATTTATGATATTTATAGCCATGATTTAGTTTGACTAATTATTTATATATTTAGAAAAGCTGATCCAAAACTTCCATTTTTTATAGCCTAAGCAAAGTAACATCTGTTATTTATCCATGTGCAGATGGCGCCAGTCCTAAGCAACTTGTCAACTCCTGATGGAGATCTGATCCTTCACACCGTAAAGCAAAAACACCCTACAGTGGTTGTAGATACCATGTCTGGGACGGCAGCGGTAGGAGACGGAGAGAATATGATGAGCGTCGTGACGAGAGTGAGTGTCTTCGGTCACGACCTTTACACTGGTGATAAGGTGACCCTGAGCCTGATAATGAAGAAGCCACCAGAGTCCGCGGAGAGGCGGGAGTTGTTCCTCTGCGACGCTGCGTTCCACAACGAGGCGATGTTCTACGGCGAGGTGGCACCCAGACTGGGTCACAACCTCAAGCTGCCGTTCCCGCCGTGTCAGCTGGCCACTGGTGACGTCATCGTGCTCAGGGACCTTCGACAGGACGGCTTCACCATGACAGACCGCAGGGCGGGCCTGGACTTGGACCATTGCCGTTTAGCCATGCAGGCAAGTGCAAATTTATTTCCCAATTACTAATCATTATTTAGTCTTAGAATGAATATAAATTAAAGCCCACTGATTTCTAATTTTCCCTTTTGAAGAAAATTAGCCTAAGCTTTTGAAAGTTGCAGCCTCAGCTTTAAGTACCGTTAAACACTGTTGCAACTTTACATTTAAGTTATATATTGGCCCTTGACTCCTCCACTTCCAGAACCAACTTTCCTATTTAATTTAATATTCTCCTATTCATAATAACCGGATGTATAATTTCAGTTTTGTTTTTCAGGAAATTGCATGATTTAGGATTGACTAGTTTCTCATTAATTAAGTAATTCCATATTGTTCGGGGTGTACCCATTTGATCATATACACTTACAACTTCAATCAGTTTAAATTATCTAAATGCATGTCAAGTGGGATTTTAAACAAAATAGTATTTATAACTAATATTTAGTTTGCGCTTTTTCAGGATCTGGGGAGATACCATGCATTCTCTTACGCAATGAAACACCTGCATAGATCGGAGTTCAACAAACTGAGCTCTCTAGTAAGAGAAGTATTCATTCACAAAGGCAACACTCTTCTGATAGGATGTATCGACCACTGCATTGATATGGCTATCAAGGCATCGAACAACTCTGATGCTATCGTTGTCAAAAAACTGAAAAATCTTCGAGGAAAGGGAATTGAGCTACTAACGCCTCACGTGATCCCTTCGGAACCACTTGCCGTAATCTGCCACGGAGACTTTCATAGTAACAACATTCTCTTTCGCTATGCCAATAACAATGAAAAACCTACTGAAGCTGCCTTCGTAGACTTGCAGGGGTGTAGATATGCATCACCAGCACTGGACATCCTCTACTTCATATTCTCCTGTGGTTCTTCTGATGTGTTGAAATATCAGTTCAAAAATTTGTTATCGTCATACCAAATATCCCTGAAGAATCAACTTGAAACCCTCGCTCCTTCTGCCAAAGTGCCTTTGCTGGATGAAATAATAAACGAAGTGAAGCAGCGGGTGGACTACGGGTTGGTTATGTCTCTTCTGATGCTGCCGATGGTCGCCGCTGAGAAAGTCACCTTTGACCTTGACAAGGTCAGCCACGAGACCCTCTCTCAGGTCCAACAGGAGGTGGAGACTTTCATGATCAACGATCAATACAACCGAAGAATCAACGACCTTTTTCATTTGATTACTGAAGAAAAACTTCTAAGTTCCTACTAAAAGAGTCACTCAGTGCCTTATATTTAGTGTGTTATATTTATTAATTTATAAGTTTAATTGACTTGGTATTTACAATATCAAATAGACATGATTTTTTATCAAACTTTAAATAAATTCTCGGTCTAAAACGTTGCTATTGTTATTATTTAAAGTTATTATTCAAGTTAAACTAGCAAACTTAAATGTTTCCGTTAGAATGTAAATTGTTATTGTTTAATCGTCACCAATGAGAAAGTTGCCTCCTTTTCAGGTTGTCGCGTTTTTATAGATTAATCTAATCAAAGAGCGGTATTTTAGAATCATAGAAAGATCCATTTTTTGGTTGTTTATAATGACTTATACAAAAAAGTACTAAATAGTTTATTAATTAAGTTAATAATGACATTGATTTTACTATTAAGACTCTTTTCCAACACACCTAAGGTAATGTAAATATTGCTTGAAATATGTAAGAGTAAATCCACTACCTAACTAACCATTACAAATAAAACTAGACTTGTATTAATTTATTAACTAAACTTTTATTTCTAGTGGTTATACATATTCATTCATTTTATTCTAAATTTGGAAATTGTTATTAGAAATTTTTATTCTAAATGTTTTAGCAGTACTTTTTAAAACAAACATAAAGTGTATATATATATATATATATACATCAATAACTTATTTGTTTGTAACCTTTTGCCATGGAGACGTTGTTAAAATGTTTATTACTATTTAACTGATGTTTTTATTAATGTTTTATATACAAAATTGTTACGCTATTGGTGCAAAACATAGCTGTAAATAAGTTAATAGCAGTACTTCAATAAATATTTTACTAGCGTGTTATTCAATATCATTAGCAAGTAATGTTGTCAGCCTGGGGGGTCGAGCTTTGCTCGGGGAAGGCCAGTCAGTTTGTTTAGACTACTTGGAGTAATATTTCACCACTTCCCCCTACTGACAATCAGATTTTTATAACTCATTTGTCTCTTTTCTACATTTTTAAGGTCACTCCAGTTGTTATTTATTGCTCAATGTCCCTTTGATTTATTTTACTACTCTACATATGTAATCGTCACTCAAATATTTTAATCTCTGCTCTCAGGAAACCACATGTTAATAATCATATACAACATAAGTATTACTTTGACAGTTCTCTGGTTGATTATGAACAGCTGTTACAGTTATTTTGTTTTGATTTGAAACTCCATAAGCCCAATGTTAATTTTTTTAACTTTTCATTTTAGTTTCTTTTACATTATTTGCTGCTACGGGGACCATAGGCGAAAATGTTTTTGTGCAAATAACAATAAACCACAACCACATGAAGCCTTATACCAAGATTCGTCAGTTTATGTTAATAAATAAGCAAGATACAACATTTTTCTTTTCTCCATAAGAATAACATTAGACAACGTACTATGTTTAGCACTTTAAATATTGACGTAGAACAATGATCAAGATACCAAATCGTTTGTTTTTTTAAGCTGAATTCAATGGTGGAAAGTACAATTTTATTTAAATAATTATTATATGTGGAAACCCCCAAAATACCATTTTTGGGGTACAAAACCCCCCAAAAATCCCCCTTTGGATGGTGCGATTCGTCTGGTTTTCGAAATAGTTCAAATGAATTGTACTTTACATATTTGAAACAAATATCACTAAGTTAATTAATGTGTTTAGAGCTAGGTGAAAATTTCTGTCTTCACAAATAATAATATTTAAAACAATAATTTATTTAGTTATTCAAAGTACTTTTAATGGTTAGTAAAATATGATTAAAATTTTAATGTTTCGTGCGAATAAAAAATAAATAATGCTATAATAATAAATATAAATAATAAAGAAATATAATCTATGAGTTTTGAAACTTGTAAACACTATAATAATCCAAATTTCCCCCATACATTCCATTGGTGTAACTTTGTTAGGACCTAAAGCACAACTCAACACAACATTTTAATAAAATTCGTTGGGGCATATTTAGAGAATTTAATATTATTTTGTGGTTTTCGGGGATGATTCACTCTTCAAATTAAAGAACTGAAAACATGAAAAATTACCAGAGATACCGATAAACTACACTTCCTGCCCAATTGCATTAACATCCGACGATTTTGGTGTCATATCTAGATCAGTACATAGACAAACATTCACTCGAAACCCACTTCTCTTGGTTCATAATAAATCATTAGGATCTTATTTTCGCAAACAAATTAAATTAGAATATTATGACGAAAATAATACTATTTTCATATACAGTTTATAGGAAGGGAAAGTAATTATAAACATTTTATTAATATTTCTTAAAATAAATATAAATCTTGTTTATCAAAATTTATTTACACATTTTTTCCGTCTAATTGATGCGGATGGTAACTAGAAATTGAAAACCAGTTTTGTTTTTGTAACATTCAGATCAACTTAAAACGTTTATGTTTAATAAGTTAAAATGTAAATTAAGTGCGACAATATTGATTCATCCTATTATCGAATGTATTAAATTGTATTATGTGAATACTCGTAATGACTTGTCATTAGGGCTACTCGTGTCGAATCTCCAGGATATATAAAAATAAGAGGTAAGACAAATACATGAAATTTTCCTTAGTTCATATGAGACGTTAGTTCCAAGTTTCTCGCCCAGGTCGGGCTGTCAGCATTCCAAGTCGGTGAACCAGACTAACTGCTTGTGAAACAAGTGAAAGCGCTCCCACTCTCGCCTACTGGATTGCTGCCAAGTGTGTTAACTAACAACTCCTCATGGATGGCTCGGTGGTCTAGGGGTATGATTCTCGCTTAGGGTGCGAGAGGTCCCGGGTTCAAATCCCGGCCGAGCCCCACTACATTTTGTCTCTAATTGGAAATGTCAGGTTAATTTTAAAATACAATCACTAAAGCCGGATAATTAAATATTATAATTGGTAAAAATGGATAAATGGATAATTATCGAAAGGATTATGAAATCATATAATTCCTAAGTCAAAATTATAACTAACCATTGAGTAAATAGCTACTAGCATTTACATGGTGAGTCTCCTATTGAAAATATTTATTTAGCAAGATCATTTCTTCAACCTTGAAGTTAATTTGAAAACTTTCTTGCTTTAATAATGCTCTTTTTTACACTGTCGCTAACAGATTCGGAAACAGAAATCAGGTGTTAAAATTATTAAAATGAGTGACTTTACATTGAATACACTGATCTTTACATTGAATATCTTAATAGCCTCTTTACCATAGAATATGAATTTTCTCATTATTATAGACAGCATTTCGTTTATTGTACTTTTTGGTAAAATTGAATATATTACAAACTCTCGTAAAATATCTGTTTTGTTGTTTTAGCAGTTTTTATTTTAGTGTACTACTTAAATACATACACGTTTTTAGAGTGATGTACTATTACGATAGCCTCTGAAAGATGCAGGTTAATCGCCCATTTTAAGTGATTCTTTTTAATGCTATTAAGCATTGTAGTGAACTAAAACATATTTTATAATAACATTTTTATTGGGCTGTAGATATATAAATATATTGTTGAAAATGTCTGTACAAATCTCTATAACACTGTCTAAAAATGTAACCAGCAAGCAAAAAGGTGTACGGATATTATGAATTTGTACAACAATCAAAATTCATATACAACAAACAGACTTCGCAACAAATTTATATCAAATAATCATATCCCAATTATGATATCCATTATTTGTGGTTGGTAGTAAAATTAGAATATACAAATACTATAAATAAACTACGTCGGTGGCTACCCGGCAAATTACAATAAAGATTCTTCGGGAATTCTTCTACATTGTACTTGTTTTAAATTGGTCTAGAACAACTAAACACCATGACGGTTGTATATACAGTTGGAACCTCAAGTTGTAAATTACAGAGATAATCTCCACAATTCTCTAAGGGCACTAACACCTAAATAGGCCAAGGATGTTTGCTCAATGTTTAGTGTTACGCCTCTCTCCACCAAGACGCCAGTTGAGTTCTAGCAAGCCACGTGTTCTATTGATTTTCTATTTAATAACTTTTTACGACGAGTGTTTAGTGCAAATCTAGTTCGTGGTTAATCTGATCGCAAACGGATATTTTAAAGCAGTAAGTTTTACATAATTAAAAATGTTAAAAATGGAAATGAAGTGCAAAATAGGTTGATTTTAAATTATCAATTCCGTTGTGTAGTGCGGTAATGTAATAATAATAAGAGACACAAACAACCTGCAGACAAATAATAGTTTCTTTGTTTTAACAGTTTATGCTTAGAAAAACTGAATTTTACAATAGCTGCAGTATCATAAACGAATTGTAGCACATATGAATATTGAACAACAACATTATGGTTTTGATTGCATTAGCATACGGTGTTCTTTAATGAAAGTTGATTTTATAATGATGTACCTAAAATAACACATAGTTATCTCACTTATTTACAACAGTAGTGGTAATTTAAGTTTTGTTAAAGCGGGCTAAAATAGTTAGGTTTTAGAAATGTTTTCCGTTGTAAGATGATACGTTATTAAAATATTTCGATTATTGAACAGCAAATTGTTTGTGTATTGAGTTGTATTTTTATGAAAAATTGAGTTTACTATGTGTAGGTTGCGTAATTGAAAATAAACACCAATACAGTTCACATAACTTTGCAAACAAAGTTGTATAGTATTAATTAACAACTTCAAACAGCTAAACTTCTGCTTAAGCTTTTATTAACAATTCAACACAACTTGGGAATAAATAATTTTAGAAATTGTAATGAGTTTTCCTGTCAGCACGCTGGAAACGATGGTCCATATCAAAATAGGAAGGTACAAAGTTCTTGAATCAGCCACTAAGGTTTTGGTCAATATCTTATAACATTTTCCGATGCATTTTGTATGTAATGCATATTCTGAACGTTGAAAAAGTTATTTTGGTTAAAATACGTGGGTATAAGTACTGTAGTTTAGATTTAACTACTAATTTGATTAAACATAAAAATATACAGTAATTATTTAGGCTTTGAACACAATAAGTTCCTAATAACAGCTTTACATATCAATAAGGTGTTTAATAATTACTACAAAATTATATAAATTATACAAAACTATAATATTTTATCAAAATTTAAAATCAAAAACAATCTTTAATGAGAAGTCGTAATATTGTTTTAAAATCTAATTATAAATTAACACATTTACCAATATTTAATAAATGTAATATTTCGTGAGATTTTCTACAATTTGTATTGTTTGTTTTCCTTAAATACTATTGTAAATATAACATATTTCAATTTGTTAATTAGTCTGACCATACCAGCCTGCATTCCTGAAGTAAAGTCTCACAAAATATTACATTTATTTAATATTGGTAAATTTTTTAATTAAAATTTGTTACGTAAATTTAAAGCTCAATATCTTGCTCCATTTTTGTCTAGAAAAGCCTTATCATCGCAGACAGGTTTTAGGAAAACAATTTAGCTTAATATAAATGTAGACATAGCTATGAAAGTCAATTTTTCCGGATTTAAAATTACAGCAGCTGCAAATTTAATGCAGGGTCAGAATAATATCGTTTAAATTACAGTTTAAATTTTAAAATTAATAGTATATCACATCTATTATTTATAAGAGGCTAAAAGTATATATTATTGTCTCCGGTGGAAGAATACCCTTATCTATCTATAATATTATAAAGAAGAGGTGGTTTCTGTCTGTCTGTCTGATGTTCCGGGTGAACGCAAAAACTACTGAACGGACTGGGCTGAAACTTTACACATAGGTAGATCTTGAACCCATGAAACACATAGGCCCATTCACTTCCTTAAAATCCCTTCGGGCTAAGCCCCGTGAACGTCCTAAGTTTTAATGCTTACATTTCAGAACAAAGTAAACATTCAGAAACTGTAATGCAAACAGCTGTAGACACTTCCATTAGACAGCTTAAAGAGCAGAACCAAGAACAGCTGTTTCAAGCTAACTAAAATGGAAATTGTATTGACTAAAGAACGGGTAAATAAAACCCCTGTGCGAAGAACGGGTACGTCAGCTAGTTTAACAATAAAGAATTCCTTCGTTATTGATTAATCAATGATAACAACAAAAGCCATTGTTGGTTTTGCACCTAAAACATTTTGATGTTTTTATTTTATTTAAACAATTTTTTGTTTTCCTGTTTGTAATTAGAATGTTGTAAATACAAATGTAGAATATATTTTAAGGTTAATAGACAATACTGTAATATGGAATACGCCTAATTACTTGGCCTCAAACAGTGTCTGTTATTGTATGAATAGTTTAATCAAAAATATGGACATTGATTGAGAGAAACGAGGCAAGATAGGGCTAGACATTGTATGAATCTCCTTGTTTGTTTTGGAGGAAAGAACTTCCCAGTGAAGTTTGGGCTAGTTTTTTGCTGACCCAAACCGTATTTTATCTTAAATTTCAGTCAAAATTATGAAATTTGTCAAACATAACTAGCAGGTACCCCATTCTCCACACGATAATCTCGTAGGCACAGAGACAGTTGTTTTGAAATGTTTACATTATAATCAGCTGTTTGACAAAATAAAATAAAAATCCAGAAGATTAACATTGAAACTTTAAGAGCAATTGAGGCGAAGCCCTGAAGTTGGACGATTTTCAAAACCCCAAAAGGCACATCTAGAGGTTAAGAGATACCGATTGACCAAATATGTATATGTATATGTATACACGGATATGTATTCCGTCTTAGTCATATGAAATCGCCAAACAAAAATAAAAACTTCTTTTAATGATATAGAGGTTTGTAAAATTATTAATTACTGTTTTTTTTATTACTTATTTAAATGTTACAACCGTGAAGCTAAAACGGTGTACAACCATGCGAATGCAAAATCTGAAGCGGTCTAAGATTAAGACTTCGCGATTTTATGTGAGACACAGAGGCTTAAAACTTGTCAACCAAGTCCTAAAAGATAACAATCAAAGTTGAACGACCCAACAGTGGGGTACTCGGTCTCTCCGTCGACAACAAACCTACCTTCCACGTGTACTAGTACTTTGAACATTGAATCAAAACATATTTTTAATTTTTAATTTTGCATTATATGTTTTTATAAACTTTATTTTAGTACTCTTTTTAGATTAAAGAAGTTCTTTAATTTAAAGGTATTTAATTTAAATATTGCAACTTTTACCTCTTAGACTAACTATCTCTAGCATTATAAACTGTAGGGCCTATAACCTTTTCAAAAACTCTGAAATTAATTGATTTATTTTTGTATCTGATCATTGAAGATCCCCTCTTGTAAATCTCCTGATAATATATCGAGAAATTTTTATGTTGAAAAGTGCATGTTTACAAAGTTTTCCCTATTTTAAAGGACAAATTTGAAATCTCACTAAAAAAATACTTGTGGAATGTATCTAAAAAGAAAACATGTGTAAACAACCGCTTTTGGTCGTGATCACGAAAAACATTTAAATAACTTATATGTTAAAAAATACAAAGCAGTTACATTGGCCGTTCAGAATGTGCCAACCACAATATAATGGATCAGTGTATGCCAAATGTCTTCAGTACCAAGCAACTACTTGTATCTGAAGAATAAATTGATATTTAGTTTACATTTGTGGACCATAGTACTGTTTTGGAAACTAAATTTGTATCAATTATAATACGTTAAATAACAAAAACAGACTGTCCAATCCAGGTGGTGCATAAGATAATTTTTAAGATTCATTGAAATCACCTTGATTATAGTGCATGGGAATGTTCCAGTCATAAAACTAAATGATTAATTTAACACTTACTTTTTTCACGTACTGTTAACAAGGTGGCCATTAATTACATACATTTTCAATATGTCTGACAACAAAGCTAAGATGGGAGTATGGATCAGAGTCCCTATGACTTAGGATGATTTAAATAAACTTGAAGAAACAGCTCTACACTTTATTAAAAAACAGTTTAATTTCATTTGTTATTGGCGTTTTCTCGGCTCTTACGTGAAAAGAGCCGAGAGCACATCAAGCACATGAGCTTCACAGACATACGTTTTACCATAGATTAAGCATAATGCTTAATCTATGGTTTTACCAACACCTATTCCGATTACTCTGTTGGATATAACGTCAAAATCTCGAAAACTATTATAAACTACATTAAGATAAAATTACAATTTTATTTATAAATATATATGTGATTTATTTTATAATTACCACATCTAAATAACAACTTCCCCAAAAAAGTATTGAAAAACACATTCAACCTACAATGTTTGAACCCGAACGTTTTCCTGTAACAGTTTGCTGGTATTATTATTATAGGTAGTTTTGACGGCTATAAACAATGTTTCTTTTGTTCAGACGTAAGGTTTACTAGTCTGCTAAAATAAATTATAAAACATTAAAAAACACTATTCCATGCTGAACTGAACGCGCTATTTACAATGGCTTTATTTGATCCACCAATTTATTAGTAGTTCAAAGTTTTATACTGCTAATAATTGAGCTATAACTTATAGTTGTACGTGTTTTCAAAGAAATGGAAAAATACATCTGAAGAGAAGAAAGATTTAAAAATAAAGTTAATTTACGCACCAGGACTACAAAATTCCTATACATTTGAAAAAATATTGCTGAAGTGATTTTGTTCAGCTGCATTAATATGCTTTCACACACAAATACATAATTGAATGCTGGGTAAAATTGGAATACCCTTTATAATGAGACGGACTACAAACTTAAAAAGTATTTAAAAAGATAATCCATATTATTTGTTAGGAAGAGATACCAAAACTGAGACTCCTCAAAAGATGCATTTCGATCTCGTATAAGCAATCTACTTGCTTGCAAAACCGTAGGCATTTGCTCCGTCAGAAAGTGATAGAATAGGCTCAGAAAGGATCAGCTCTTTTGATATCCAGGTTGCTGCAACGCTGACTAGACTTTATTACTTTTACCACTTTGAATATTTCCGCACTGCGAAACTGAAAAATGTATAGCTTTTTAAGTTCTGGAATTGTTAAACGTTTCTTAACCTGCACATAAGTAAAACAATATTACTGTTTTTTGCACGTTATCTAACGTACAAAGTACGTTACAAAGTACGTTATCTACCTGGCAGGTCAAAGTATTGGGAGACTCTGAGACTGAGATGAAATCAAAAATGAAATTGATAAACATATTTAAATCTTTGTGGCTTAGGGGCTGGAAAATTTATACTATTTTAACAATAAACTACGCACGTATATACAAATTAAAAACATAAACATTCACACAATATATGTACACATATAAAATATACAAACGTGAAATAAAATCGGATATTTATTAGTTTGTGTATTAATTTAATATTAGCAGTTTTTTCAAACAAAATGTCTATTTATTATTAGAGATTGGCTCTTAGAACAAAAAATAACAACGGATGATACATATAAGAGTTTTAAACTCATATTTACACTATGCAATTTTAATTGCATTTCTAATAGCAAAATTGAGCTCATAATATTACCGATTGGACTATTTTGAAATTTATTTATTTATTTTCAACTATTCTATTTTACTTTCTTTTATTGTCTTACAATGACAGTATACGTGCAAGTTAGTGTGTTTCACGTAACACTTTGCATCGTTAAATCTTAACAAATTGGTTTCCAGAATGGTAAGAATTATTTTCTAAACTGAAAAACATCCGGTCAACTGTTTTCCCATCACACAAAGGTGGGGGTAAACGATTATCCGATGCAAATTCACTAACTACTACATACAAGTCATTTGGCTGTGATATTGTAGCGCTCAGTTTGTGCATGCACCTCTTTGCTGACTTTAAATAAAACATGAGATATTTTTATACCATTTCGGGGAGACTGAGCGTACATCTAGCGTTTTTCAACAAATAAGGCAAATTATGATCTGGGCAAAAAGTAACCTTCAATATATCATCTTTAATCCTCGAAAAAATAAGCACTAAACTAAGGACTATTTTGATAATGTGTCTAAAGTTTGATTTTCGTAAAATCAATTTATTTCTGTTATTCAAGGTATTTTTATGGATATTTTCCATCACTTATTAGTAAAAACAAATGTTAACGACGTTACGGAATCTGGAGTCTGATCCTATCTTCAGGTGGAAAGAATACCTAGAACATAACTAAAGTAGTGGCACAATTCAGCTGGAAAAAACACTGAAAAGCTAAAACAGAACGGAGATGGAATCAGATTTCGGATTCCGAAACTTCGGAAAACTTTGTTTTTACTAATACACCTAAGCGTAAGAGTGCATCTTAGTGATGGAAAATATCCGCAAAAAATACTTACACAATAAAAACTCTCCTTCACCAAAAATTAATTTTAAATAAAAACTTTATTATATTTCTTAAAATGTATAGCTGATTACAATAGGATTGCTTTTATAGGATATTGTTGTTTGGTAATACTATGAAATACAGATTACTTGGCCATCATCCGTTTAAACAAGTCTACTATGTAGATTTAATTTCCTCTGTTTTGTTATACAACTTGTTAACCGCATATTATTTTTTGAAGCTGAAAGGTTTTCGTTTTTGGTAGCATTTAGCAGTATTTATTGGATACAAATTTAATAATGACATCAAATAAAAAACCTTATTTGTTACGTCAGACTGTAAGCAAATACAAACAATAATCGAACATTAAACATTAATAGATGCTCATTATAGATATAAAATGGTCAACAAAAGGCAACAATGAAAATAACGATTCAATTCCGTAAGTAAACAAATCATCGGAGCTGAATAAGCACCTTCCCCGTTGATCGGATTGGGTTTCAGCTTCGGGGAAATATTCCCATAACAATGTGAACTAGTTTGACCCACATTGAAGATACTAAAGATCATGTATTGTTGAAACTTAACAAAGAACCCCTTATATTTGATTTAGATTACAGTCTGTTTGTGAAACGGTTCAAATATTTAAGTTTATCTTCAAATCATATCACGTTTAAATATGTATTTTTAATACGATCATTATAGTAAATCCATTAAAATAAATAATAAATAAATTCAGTGTTCCTTTCATGGTAACAACAATTATCCGACTGTATACAAGGTAGGAACATTAAACAACGGTGCTCTATGTGGGGAATGATGATGTTTGAAATAGCCAATAATTTGAAAATTCATATAAAGTTTGTAACATATTCAAATATAATAGTATTTCATTTTTGATTTAACTAAAAGTTATTTAAACCACTAAAAATTAGTTAATGCCACACCATGCATACATTTTCAAAAAATAACTTAATCTTTGTTTTTCTACGTCTCTTATAGTCCCTTAGTGTAACACGGTTGATGACGCATAACATTTTGCAATACACGAAATGAGTTTAAAATCTGCAGTTCTCTTTTCACGTGGTTTTTATGCTGACCAACGTTGTGGGGGATCAGTGTATTTGAGCTTATTAATTGCAATGAGTTTGGTTTTTTTATGCGAACATTTAAATTAGATAATGTTTACTGTTTATTATAACATACTGATTACTTTTTGAGGGAATTTAATTTAATATCAAGTTAGAACCCTTGGTAGTTTTTTTTTTAAATCAGGCCCCTTGGCCCCTTGATAGTCTTAATCTTGTAATAAAATATTATCGACTTTATATGATGCTCATTTTAGTTTACTTTAGTAATCTTATAATATTTGTTTCGTGGCTAAGCCTTGACCACTTAAACCTAGTGAGACATCGTCAATGCATCTTAAAACTAGTGAGACTTCATCAATGCATCTTAAACGTAGTGAGACTTCATCAATGCATCTTAAACCTAGTGAGACTTCGTCAATTCATCTTAAACCTAGTGACTTCGTCAATGCATCTTAAACCTAGTGAGACTTCATCAATGCATCTTAAACCTCGTGAGACTTCATCAATGTATCTTAAAACTAGTGAGACTTCATCAATGCATCTTAAACCTAGTGAGACTTCATCAATACATCTTAAACGTAGTGAGACTTCATCAATGCATCTTAAACCTAGTGAGACTTCGTCAATGCATCTTAAACCTCGTGAGACTTCATCAATGCATCTTAAAACTAGTGAGACTTCATCAATGCATCTTAAACGTAGTGAGACTTCATCAATGTATCTTAAAACTAGTGAGACTTCATCAATGCATCTTAAACCTAGTGAGACTTCATCAATACATCTTAAACGTAGTGAGACTTCGTCAATGCATCTTAAACCTCGTTAGACTTCGTCAATGCATCTTAAACCTAGTGAGACTTCGTCAATGCATCTTAAACCTAGAGAGACTTCATCAATGCATCTTAAACCTAGTGAGACTTCATCAAAGCATCTTAAACGTAGTGAGACTTCATCAATGCATCTTAAACCTAGTGAGACTTCATCAACGCATCTTAAACCTAGTGAGACTTCATACACGCATCTTAAACCTAGTGAGACTTTATCAACGCATCTTAAACCTAGTGGGACTTCATCAACGCATCTTAAACCTAGTGAGACTTCATCAACGCATCTTAAACCTAGTGAGACTTCATACACACATCTTAAACCTAGTGAGACTTCATCAAAGCATCTTAAACCTAGTGAGACTTCATCAACGCATCTTAAACCTAGTGAGACTTCATCAACGAATCTTTAACCTAGTGAGACTTTATCAACGCATCTTAAACCTAGTGAGACTTCATCAACGCATCTTAAACCTAGTGAGACTTCATCAACGCATCTTAAACCTAGTGAGACTTCATCAACGCATCTTAAACCTAGTGAGACTTCATCAACGCATCTTAAACCTAGTGAGACTTCATCAACGAGTCTTTAACCTAGTGAGACTTCATCAACGCATCTTAAAACTAGTGAGACTTCATACACGCATCTTAAACCTAGTGAGACTTCATACACGCATCTTAAACCTAGTGAGACTTCATCAATGTATCTTAAAACTAGTGAGACTTCATACACGCATCTTAAACCTAGTGAGACTTTATCAACGCATCTTAAACCTAGTGAGACTTCATACACGCATCTTAAACCTAGTGAGACTTCATCAACGCATCTTAAACCTAGTGAGACTTCATACACGCATCTTAAACCTACTGAGACTCCATCAACGCATCTTAAACCTAGTGAGACTTCATCAACGCATCTTAAACCTAGTGAGACTTCATCAATGCATCTTAAACCTAGTGAGACTTCATCTATTCTTCTTAAACCTAGTGAGACTTCATCAATGCATCTTAAATTTTATAATCTGAAAAATCTACAGTAAAATCCCACTAAACAAAATCCCGATAAACAGAAATCCGTGTTTACCAAAACCATGATTGAAACTGGCTAACTCTGGTTAACTCTGGCTAATCAAGAAGTGGTTGTCTGCAACAACAACAAATTTAATTTTCTGTTAATGCACTAAGGTTGAAAGCATAAATTGTACATATTTCTATGCCTTTAACCTTTGCATATCAACCATCGATTACCTGAAGAAAACGGGTTATCCGAAAGTGTTCCACTCGCTTCCTTCAAAACGGTTAATGGGGTTTTACTGTACTACAATACATATAAGAAAAGAAACAAACCTACAAATAACAAACCTACAATGCCCGACGATACTCTGGGAAAGTACTTGGATAATTTTAAAAGTATTGTTCATTCTTTATCACGTGGTGAAACTTATTTTGTTATGACTTTTACGTAATATTTAAACAGTCACCAGTTCAAATGAAACCTTTCATTAGATAAACATTGAAGCTGTTTAGGCCAATACTGCAAATCAAAGGAATATTTGTTTAATATTTTACGAATGTTGTCCCATATTAGAGTCTTAATAAACATTTGCATATACAAGTGATAGGATCTTTAAACAGGTTTAACTACGGTACCACGAAATTACCACTTTATAGCATACAGGGTGTTTCGGGATAAGTGTAACTAACTAAAAACTCACTGGTCTCACTGTATGTATTTTTCCCTAAAGTAATTTTTAAAATTAAGTAATGTTTTTGAAACGTTCTCAACCGAAAATTGTAAATACCAACTACGCTGAAATGTCATCAGTAGTTTCCTTTTTTATTGAAAGGAAAACTTTGTCATTGGTTTATAATAAATAATTAATTTATAATTGGAAAAAAGCGATAATTTTTAACGGTACAGAATTTTATTTTAATTTCGCATAAGCTTAGGTTTTTATATTTTGCTTAGGTTTTTTGAATCATTGTTCCGATACGCAGAATGAGACTGTTGATATATATTTTTTATTTTGTTATTAAATGCAATTTCTTGAAATTAATTAAATGTTATACTTGGAAGTAAAGCCATTGAAGTGTATTAGAACTGGGTCTGTTTATGTTTTCATTTTAAAAGATTTTTGAGTTACGACAAATAAAAAATGTTAATAAACATTTACTTTATTACAATGTATACTATTTTTTTAATTTACACTATTAGGTACATAATAATACACAACTTTAATCTGTTTTGTTAAAATGTTTGACTAACTCTTACAAAACTATCAATTTCTGGTATTTAATTTGTGAATTAAGAAAAATAAACATTTCATTAAAACAGACATTGTGTAATTACTAATAACTTCATTCGAAACGCACACTATATACGGCTGATAAAATAATACATATCAACAGTCTCAATCTGTACATCGGAACAATGATGCAAAAAACCTAAGCAAGAGATTAGCACTTATGCTATTAAAAAAAATAACAAACTGTTGCGTTGAAAGTTATAGCTTTTTTCAAAGTTTAATTTTAATTATTTCTTATAAACTAATGAGGAAGTTTTGTTCTCCATAGAAAGGAAAATTGTGATGAAGTTGCAGTGTGGTTGGTCTTCATAATTGTAAGTTGAAACGTTTGATAAATTTAACTTAACCTTCTATCTTACTAATACACACTTAAAGTGCGCCAACGTGCACATTTTACTTTCGTGGAAACTATTATTAGTAGTCTCTGTTTTGCTGATAATTACCTATCTTTTCATGTAAGAATAATGAATCATCAGTTCATTTTGTCCAAAATTAAGAACAATGAAAATCATGAAAACCTGATTTTTAGCTTTTTAGTAATTTTTAGTAAGTCCAAAACTAACGGTTTCCAGACCCATGTTGACGGGACATATTTTGCTTGTATAAAATGAATTATTTGGAAAAGATAATCACACTTATCCTAAAACACCCTGTTTATTGAAAAATAAGTGTTTTAATTATAGTATGTATCGGGTAACACAAGTCCACAGGTCATTGGACCTGTGATATACGAACTGTGACGTCACAAATCACGTATCGCATATCAGAGACGTCACAGCCTTAACCGTCTGACACACTTATCACTCTCAAGGCTACGGGGTAACCTTGGTCGTGTTATCTAGTCCGAGGTTAGTGTTTAACACCAGGCTACAGCTGAGCGCGAGGCAGGGCTGTACAAGTGGAGTCGTTCACCCCTCGAACACACAGCTGATTATGACAACCTCGTCTGGCCGTTGAACCGATATTGGAGTGTGCGGATTACCTTTTATGGGTATGGCTTGTCTGAGTCTGATAATCAAACTTCATTGTAGCTTTTGCGAAATTAAAATTATCATGACCTATGCCGATATATTAATTTACAAATGACATGTAAGAGGGGGAAGCATATACCTTTTATTTGCAGACATGCACATCTTGCATGCCTTGACATATATTTGGGGATGCTAAAAATTATATAAGTTTAAATATATGTGTGTAAAATAATTTCGAATTCCCATATGTAAAGTGGGTTATACATGTCCTGAAATATTATATGTACTGTATCAAATTAAAACAACTTTTTGATTAGCAAATTACGTGTTGTTATTACTTACGGGATATAATAAAATACGTCTTACAACACTTAAGAATATATTTACACTTTTACCGATTTACATAACAGACGGTAAACGGGCGGGTACGTCAAGCCGGGACGCCATTTTGGTTCTGTAATTTCTCTCATTGGCTTGACGAGGGCTGGTGTGACTGGTCGAAATCGATAGCATTGTAACATCTGTTATATATGTTTACTGTCTGTTATGTGAATCAGTATAAGTGTTAAGACATTCTTAAGTGTTGTAAGACATCTTTTATTACATCCCGTATGTATAAAATTTAACAGGGTATTATTAGTGAATTTCCTAAGGAAAAGTGAACTATTAGCACGACCCGCACGGTTAAACTTAAGCCCGAGACCACCATAGAAATTCCTAACATGTTTTGAGGGGTTGCTATCAACTTTATGTATATATATAAATATACATATAAAGGGGGTGTTTGGGTGTATGTTTGTTTGTGTGTGTGTGAGATTGCACTCTAGGTGTCGCAATTGTTGTCCGATTTACTTGAAATTTGGTAAGATCCTTCCGTTCTGTAAACAGTTGGATAAGTTCATTGGGCAAAACAATCGAACAACTCTAACCCCCTTCTTTGGGGATTTTAATTTTTACAATTTTGAGCTTTTGGGCCTAAAAAGGTTTAGAAAAGCCCCGAATGTAAAATTATTGCATATTATATTATTGAACGTAAAAAGCCAAAAACTTTAAGCCCTCCCTCATAATTCTAGCACAAGTATTTATCGAGTTTTAAAGAAAATATAAATCTAAACACAGTACGCTGTCTTATGGGGAGTTCACACTGGAAAAGGCTGTTTTTCATCTCTTGATGCAGTTTTATCACCCCAAATACCTCTATACCAACTTGTTTGTCCTGACTATACCTCCTCCTAACCTTAAAATGTACAACATTGCCATCCTAATAGTGAATTTAAATTAAATATAACCAAGAGCATTAGAACAGCCAAAAAAAATTTTATATTTACAAACAAATGTACCCAGTGTTGGTCTAAACCATTTATTTAATTTTTTTTGGGTTTTAATGCAGAAATTCACTTTCCTCCCGTCAGCGTGCTGCGTGCGAAATCGTAATTTTGTTAAATATGTTAGAGGAACTAGTCAGATATGTTTGAAATTTAAATATTTATATCTGATTTGCCTGTGAATGTTGAAGGGCAGGGAATGAATGGTTTTCTGTTTGCTGATGACTTGGGTCTTAAAGTGTGCTGTAAAAGTAAGGATGGAACACAAGACAAACTGGAGGCTAGTTTGTGTCTGGTACAGGACTGGTGTGCTGCCAATTCTATCACTTAATACAGACAGGATTTGTGACATATGGTTTACTTATAGGAGAAATATGGTTAACTTTGACTCATCACTCAATCGTGAACTTAAATTTATAGGAATCCTGTTAGATAGTAATCTGTCGTGGCATTCTCATGTTGATTTGATGTAAGAATATGTTTAAAGGTCTGTATATTTTAAGAAGACTTCGAGTTGCAGTTGATAAAAAAACTTGCTTATTGTTTAATTTTGCTCAAATTCAAAGTCTATTGTCTTATGGTCTTTGAGGCTCAGGTAGTCTTTGCAAAAGGATATTTATCTTGCAGAAAAGGGCAATTATGATACTTTCTGGAGTGCCACACTTAGCTTCTTGTAAACAATTATTTGTCAGATTAGGTGTACTAACTTTTTATTCTCATTATGTATTAAATGTACTCTCTTATGTCCATAGTAATATTGAAGAATTTCATAAAAATGCAGATTTACACTCGTACCGTATAATACAATAAATAAAAATAGTTTATGAATACAACAATATCAATATAGAAGTTCTCAAAAGAATTGGTGCTACATTTCAATCAACCTACACAATGCAGTTCCTTCAGTATTCATATAACAGTTTTAAATCCAAACTTAAAGAAGTATTTATTAATGAATGTTTATACAACATTGATAATTTTTTAGTATTAACTGGAAACCTTATGTATTATGATTATTTTGTGGTTATGTTTTTTTTATGTCAACATATAGAGACTTCATTACAGCTTTAAAATTCAGTGTATTGTTAGCTCCACCATGTATTAGGTTAGGTATTCATTGTGCCGATTGTCAATACATTTATGTTTGAATGTTTGGTGACAATAAATATTCTGATTTCTGATTACTTATAACGTAAATAATATAAATAATGATTAAATAAAACTGGTACCGTATATAAACGTATTATATACTGCACAATTCTGGTGACTATTCACAGTGAATAATTTATATTTTACTAAGGCTCTCTAAACCATAAATAGCAATTTATTCTACCCAATTCTTCTCCACTCAGATATTTTAAATTTTTTTCCAAATCCATCTTTCAGGTTTGAGTGGACTAAGATAAGAAGAAATAAACGGAGTGGTATAAACGGTAAAAAATACCGAGCACTAGATTACATATGAGTATTTGTTGGTAACATATTCTGGTTATAAGACTCTAGCTACCATTGCACGAGTCGAACAATCGGAAGTGAAATGTTATCAGCTGGCGGCGTGGCGGCGCGGCGGCGCGTGGCGGTAACGTTTGCTCTAGATTAGATACTTCTGATTCATTCATATAAAATATCAACTTTCACTTACTTCATGGCTCGGTGGTCTAGGGGTATGATTCTCGCTTAGGGTGCGAGAGGTCCCGGGTTCAAATCCCGGCCGAGCCCTGATAAACTTTTACCTTAATTTTATTTTATTTATTTTTGAGAGATTAGGATATATACGTAGAGAACAAATGACTAATTTACGACAAATTTTAAACTTACATTTTATATGTTTTACATAGCATCTATTATTGTACTTGGTTGTTTGGACACGTAGGAGTCAATAACTACTGGGAATATCCCCACACAGGGGAGCCCCCAAAATCACGTCAATATAAGTGTTGTGACCTCGTTTAATTGATAATTTAGAAGGAGAACCAAATTTGAAAATTTTACTAACGAACAGGTAGTTAGAGTAGCTTGAATTAATAGATTATGGTTTAATTAGTTGAATCAATTACACATCTCACGAGTACATTAACTAGTTTTTAAACTCTGAGCATAAATGCATTTGCATTTGTAGCTACCTCATAAACGTTTTACACATCAACTTCCTCCAAACTTTATTACAGCAGATGAATATTTTCAGTTTGACAAATAAAATAGCCTCTAAATATTTAATGTTCAAAAGTTAGCAAGAAATGTTATTTATAATAAAAATAAACAGTCAGCAGGGACTGGCCATATTCAATTGAAATCTGAGAGTTGACTGATATATCTTACACCTTACAATTATAATCTGGGGTGATAAAACTAGATCAAGATAGGAAAAACAGCCTTTTCCGGTGTGAAAACTCTATAAGACAACGTACTGTTACTGTCTTAAGACAATTAACATTTGATTTAATAACTTGGTAAATTATTTTGATAGAATGATGAGATATGGCTTAAATGTTTCACCTTATTAGTCTCCATCTTTTCACATTCATTAGTTTTATATCCGGGGCTTTCCTGACTCTTTTTGGGCCCAAAAACTCAAAATTAGAAAACATAAAATCCCCCATAAAAGGGGTAAGCGTTTTCCGATTGTTTTTCCAAACGAACTTGTTCAACTGATTATAGAAAGGCGTGTCCCTACCAAATTTGAAGAAAATCGGATAAAAATTGCGACCGCTAGAGTGGGAACACACACACACACACACACACACACACACACACACACACACACACACACACACACACACACACACACACACACATATATATGTAATATATATAATAAAGTTTTTAACGAACCCTCAAACGTGTTCAGGGGGTCACGTTAGGAACTTCTAGGGTGGTCCCGGGCTTAAATTAACCGTGTGGATCATGCTAATAGTTCACTTTTCTAAAGGAAATTCACTAATAAACAGTAAACCAGGTTTAACAAACAGTTTTTTTTTTAAAGGGGATTTATTTCAGTACAAATTATTTTGCCAAATTCGCTTCGTAAAATTTAGGCACCTCGATAATAACGATTTTTAAGTGGCGTGGTGATAAACATATGGATATTATTAAACGAATTAATAAAATATCAATCTTATGAGCAAAACTATTTCTTCAGATAAAAAGAAACTTTGAAATGTGTCCCTTATATTTTGGGAATCACTGAGCTATCAGCATTGCAAGCTCAACGTCGACGAACCGGAGGTGGGGACCAGCCTACAGACGCTGGGGCTTGGGCTACTACTGAAAGTGAAAGTGTTGTTTACCATGCATGGCAACTTCTCTCTCACGAGTGGCTCGGTGGTCTAGGGGTATGATTCTCGCTTAGGGTGCGAGAGGTCCCGGGTTCAAATCCCGGCCGAGCCCCAGGTGTTTTGTTTCTTTATTATAAGTCATCTAAGCCTTCCAGTTAGGTTTAAAGAAATAACCAAAAATTGGTCAGTTTATCATTACATCTACAGCTTTGTAGTTTTATACTGAGTAGCAGGGTCAGTTTATCATTACATCTACAGCTTTGTAGTTTTATACTGAGTAGCAGGGTCAGTTTATCATTACATCTATAGCTTAGTAGTTTTATACTGCGTAGCACAACAGATAATGTTAACGATTTAAGGATATGATTTTAACAAAATGTATAATAATTTTTTCCCTGGAAATAATTTTCTTAATTTCTACTACCATTTCTAAAGAATAAGTTATGTTTTCACTAAAGAGGGGTCAATAAAATGTACGTTCGTACAAACGTTTTACAACTAAACTCATAAGAAAATCAAACGCTTTTTCACCTCAAAACACAACTCATTAAGTTAGGTACACATTTGTTAAGTTGAAAAAAACTATGATTTTTAAAAATAACTGCGGTGTATGCAGCATGCCTAGGTAAAATAAGAAACAGAAGGAACCAGTGAACATGTACGTTTTAATGTCTGTAATTTAATTATTGTTTGATTTATAGGTATTTTTAGCAGTATTTTATATAGATACTATATTTTATATAGATTTTATATTTATAGATACTAAATATGTATTATTTTATGTTTTAGCAAATAAATCATTTTCCTGCTCATTCTTTCAAATGTATTCATTCAAAACCTCTTACCATTGATGCTAGACTAAATTGAAACGAGTTCTAGAAGTTCATCAAGAGTTCATTTAAGCTCCCCCAGCATTCCTTTGTTCTATGTTTCTGTAAAGGTGGCTTTAAAAGTCACTTTAAACATCATAGAATATATTTTATTATGTTTTCATTATAATAATTTACTAGTGAATATCAGCAGATGGTTTACTTAATTTATTTTGTAGATTGTTGTTTCTGTTTTGTAGCTTACAATGGTAAATTGATATGTAAATGTTTGTAATTCGCTTTACAAGTGATTGCCATCAGCCAAACATATATAGAGGTTAAAACATGTTGTTATATAGGTTTGATGGTTTCAGTATTTTCTATGATATGGTGTTAAGTTAATCAGCTTGCTTTTTTAAAAGACAATATTCCTCGGTTGTTTTTACATTTATTTGTCAATTAGTTTCTATTGATCTTACGATATCAAGTTTAAAGTTTAAAATTCTTAAGGATATTCATTCTCGGTATAAATTGTATCAAATTAAAATTTGCATGTATAAATTAAAACTTGATACAATTTATACCATAATGAATGTCTTTAGGTATTTTACCTTTGCAATGTAACAGCACAATGCTAAACTACCTCTTGTTTAGTCAAAGGTGCACTCCTTATTAAAACTATTACACCTTCTATGACTGTACTGTACTCTCAGTGTTTTTGATTCAATAATATTTAGTTTTAACTTATTTTTGTTTTTAAAGGGGGCAACTATTCAAACTTGCTTTATCCTAATCCACCATCAACCAACAAGAAAACTAAAACAATGCATGAAACAAGTGTATCAGAACTTTACCTTTACGTAGAACTTAGAGCCTATATTTATATATTTTCTGAAGGTAAGATTAAAACCATAACCTGTATTAATATGTAACTATTATATTTTTACTAGTGATTCCAAGGGGCCCCTAACCTTGCTTTAAAACGCTGCCTCATCTGATTCGTTTACTCTTTAGATGCTGAGGTAAATAAAACAATATACGTAGGAACACATGTCAGTTCGTAAACAAAGTAGGCACTTAATCAAATGTTTTATTGTAAACAAAGCAGTCGTTTTTAAATCCCCATGCTTTTTATATGGGGGATGTTTTCCGTTGTTGCTCGTTTGCTGGGATTTTTTTAGAAATACTGATGTTTTCCCGAGTCAGTGGGATCTAGACCTTAAGCCATCTCCCATCATCCTGCGATTTTCAAAACTCCCAAAATGTTTCACAAAATACACACCATAACCCACACCAAACTTATGACTGTTTGCCACACCATTTGTATGGTCGTATGTCCATCACTGCATTTCATTGGAAGGTTAAACTTTTTACGAAGGAACTAAATGATTTAGCTCCTTCGTGAAAATTGTTACCTTCCAATGGAATTATTTATGGTAACAATCATATTAGTTGATTATGCAATTCAAGCTTTTCTGAGATTCGATATCACCTTTAATGAGAATTAATTAACATTTAGGCCCTACACACCACCCTGGGATGCATATCACTCCACCGTATTACTGGCATGCATGTTTCAAGGACTAATTTGAGGTAGGAATTTTTTAAATTATATTTAAGGAAATAATACATTTAATATTACATAAAAATATCCCACAAACGTTGAGGAGTACCTGTTGTGACTTTATAATTTTAGTTATTTTGAATTTAAATCTACAAATATATTATTTTAGTATCTTACTACTAATACATTCACTCAATAATTGTAAAATAATGAAGATTAGATTATTCTAATGAGGGTGAAGGAAATAGAATTTAAAACTTATATCATTAATTGTTCATTTATTTATACTTCTTGTCGATTTATACTAAAACAATAAACATATAATGGCATACGAACGACGCTTAAAAATAGTTCAACAAATCGAATACATTAAAAAGAGAAAAACAGTAAACATAAATATATCATAAGGTTTCATCACATTCTTAATAAATATAATAGAACAAAGTTGAATAGTTTTTATAAATATATATAATAATTCTGGTACAATGACTTTTCAGGTACTAGTGACCTTAACTCAAAATATGCTATACGTTTAAATATGTTGACGACTTAAAAACATATTTATTTATAATATAATATTAAGCATTTTTTCGAACAATTACAAGTAAAATAAATCATGACACATAACCTTTTGTAATAAGTATACCAATTAAATGTGGTAGACTACACGTAGATAAAATACTTGTCTACCTCATAGCTAAGATTGTATACAAGTTGTAATATATTAAAATAACCAAAATAAAATAGACAATAAATTCCATTAAACAATCCTAAATACATAATACTTAAATGGTAAAGCAAAGGTACAATGACTCATAGGTACATGTGACATTAGGAACATTTCAAACAAAACTAGCTATTATTAACAGTACGTAACATTAACAGTTATAAACTGTAACAACTGTAACTGTTACTATAATCTGGTACAAATCTCATACAAATTTACAACTAAAATGCTTTAAATATGCCAATTGAACAAGTTAGAATATTAAATCAAGAGCACATTTTCTTTCATAGGAAAAATGGTTACAAAAGGATTGTTCAGGTACAATGACACGCCATAGTAGTATCAGTTAAAAATATATCCCTACACGATAAAATACAAAACCATTACCGGTAATAATGATTGTGGTTAAAATGTGATGTACATTAAAATATTCTTTTTTTTTCTTCTTACAGTAAGTTTTCCTCAGTTATTAGGTTAAAAATGGCATTAACCCTTTTCCTGTACCTGGCGTTAAGCATACCTTCCTCCAGCTTGTCTTGGAACTCCAGCAGGTTGTCCTGGGTGACGTCATCCAGATTAAAGGTGACGTCATCAGCGGTGACAACGGGTAACACCATTAGAGACATGACCAGCCCGAACACGACGTGCTTCCTTACTTCAGCCATCACATCGTCAAGAGAAACATGACCCTCGAGGGAGCGGTGATAGACGGATATCAGTCGATGGAAGTGACAAGAGGGAGCGCCGCTGGTGAACAGGAAGTAGAGGATGTCAAGAGCCGGGGAGGCGTACCTGCAGGCCTGCAAATCCAAGAAGCACACCTCAGTGGGACAGGTGAAACCTTCTACGTAGCGGAAGAGGAGGTTGTTGCTCCAGAGGTCCCCGTGGCAGAGGACGGCCATGGGCTCCTGGGGGACCACGTGGGGAGTGAGTGCACTGACGCCGCTGCCAAGGATGGACCTGAGTGTGGCGATGACGGGGAGGTCGGGGCGGTCAGCTGCCTTGAGAGCCATGCTGATGCAGTTGTCCACACAGGCTGGCAGGACGAGGTTGTCCTTGCTGATGAACACTTCCTTCACTACAGAACGGATCTGGGAAAACTCTTCGGGGTTGTTATTCTGCATCTTGTATGACAACGCATGGAACCTTCCGAGCTCCTGCAATGACACCAAAACTGTTAAATTTCTAGATACAAATATATCTTTAATCTAATGATGAAAGAAGCAATCCATATCTATTAATCCACAAAAAAAAACGATAATCCCCCAGACGTTAGTATCCTCTACAGCTAAAGCCACGAAATTTTTCACGCATACCCCATAACGTAGTAAACCACTAAGAAAGCATTTTAAGAAATGCGTATAGGGCTCTGCCCCACGGGTAGTCAAAGTTCTAATGAAGCGATATTCTTGTATGCGTTCACTTTAGTTTGAGCTGATCAAAGTTAAAACACCTGATAGTGATTCGTAGTAGTTCCGTGTAACACCCAATGCAGTACCTACCACAGGTTTCATTCCTGTATGATACTGGGTACGATGGCAGCTAGTGCAATAAATTTACTTGTAGTATTACGAACTTTCATTACAAATGTTAAAACAATTTAAATATGGAACTTTATTTGGCATTTTGAAGTGTTAAAATAAGATAATTAGTAAAACTCCTAGACATAATATAACTTCACCCACCTTCATTACAAGCAGGCAATGGTCCAAGTCCAGGCCGGCCCTGCGGTCTGCCATGATGAAGCCGTCCTGTCGCAAGTCCCTGAGCACGATGACGTCACCAGTGGCCAGCTGACACGGCGGGAACGGCAGCTTGAGTTTGTGACCCAGTCTGGGTGCCACCTCGCCGTAGAACATCGCCTCGTTGTGGAACGCAGCGTCGCAGAGGAACAACTCCCGCCTCTCCGCGGACTCGGGCGGCCTCTTCATTATCAGGCTCAGGGTCACCTTATCACCAGTGTCAAGGTCGTGGCCGAAGACGCTCACTCTCGTCACGACGCTCATGAAGTTCTCGCCGTCTTTCACAGCCGCTGATGACGTCATCATGTCCACTCTCAGCCCAGGTTTCAAACAGTTAATCACTGCTTCTTCCTCGTATACCGAGAGACCGCTTAGTACCGGTGTCATTTTGCTGATACCTGTAACAAATGTTATTGACTGAGGTTATCAAACTTATGATTTGTAGGTTATTGTTCAATTAAAAAGATTACAGGTTATTTTACTTGAAGGAACAAGTAATAGAAAAAAATAGCCGTGTCAAATAAAATTAAACAAATTTATTTCAGTATAATAATTATATGAGCGTTAATTTCATATCTTTATAGAATTGGAAGATAATTAAAAGGAAAATAATTTCCTTAAATTTTAAAGTATATGAATTTTCTTTTCTATACTAACAGCAAAAACACTTTTAAAATGCATGTGCAATGCATTACATGTTCTTATATTGTTTTCAAGTTCTTTCCTCACTTAAACTCATTTTTTGTGCTCTTAAACGGGCATGCATTTACACGAAGAAGTTCAATTCACAGAACGATTTTGGGCTTTTAATCTTCATGGATATGCGATATTTAATACGTTGTAATACTGCATTTATTTCTAGGTTAAAACTCAACAACTTTAACCTGTGTTATAAACTAAACAATTAGGGTAACACGGTAAATACCCACTTCTTAAAAACTAGTCCAAATTTTCCAATATTAGTCCAAACTTCAACTGCCCGTCACCACAGACTATTGACCTGTGCGGTGAACTAAAGACAGCGAAGTACCGTAACGGCATTAGTCACATGGATAAGCCATAGGTAACCGCTCATGATCTTACAGGAGTCGGCCAGGACCGGGATCGAACCAGCCACGTCTGACTTACTAGTCAGACACTTTACCTCTGAGCTATCACGTTCGGTAAACAAATATAATTCAATTCAAAATATAGCTCTAGCTTGGTACTGAAAATTGA
Organism: Allygus modestus; assembly: GCA_963675035.1. Taxonomy (NCBI): domain Eukaryota; kingdom Metazoa; phylum Arthropoda; class Insecta; order Hemiptera; family Cicadellidae; genus Allygus; species Allygus modestus. Next base: position 35,161,104 of record OY776115.1, read on the forward strand.
ACTAAACGTAATTAATCATCTGTGAACAAAAAGTGTGCTAATATATCGGAAGAAACAGATAGTGACAACAATCTCACAATTTGTAAAACAATAAATAATAAGGGACCACAAGTGAAATATAAAAGTTAACTTAATATCCTTCAGATTCGCATTGGACATTGTACTGTGTTTAGCACTTTCAATATGACAATAAGCGATTGAGTTAAAGCAATAATTCAAGGTACGAAATTATTTATTGGTTTTAGCTAAATGCAATGTAACAAATTACAATTTGATATTTTACATAATTACATGTAAACATAAACAAACCTACTTTTAGGGTTAAAACCACTAAAACCACCATTCAGATAGGCGTTTTTTTTAAATATATTAGTTTATTAGAGATATTAAGTCATCGAAACTTTACCTTAAAGATTCATGACCATCCATCAAACCGTTAGGATGTGGGTACCTTCCCAGTAATTCGATTTTCAATGTTACATAAAAAATACTTCGCTTCGCTTCATCCAATTAAAATACCTCTGAGAACTTTCTCATTATATATTTATAATCACACAAAAATTGCAAGGTAGTTATTTTAGTTCCTAATAAATTAAACCGCTGTAAAATCGTATAATTTAATTAATTACATATTTCTTTGGATAAATAATCATGGATTAAAAATTATTACTATAAAGTTGTTTTAGTTTTGTTCTAAATACAAATACCGGGTAGTACAGTATTTAATTTATATCAAGACCAAATATAAATAAAGACAAATTCGTTTTAAAATATCTACCTTTTAATTCGTTTGCTCCTGGTATGTATGCAGATCCAGTTTACCGGGCCACAGATGATCAGGTACTGAGTTCCCGCCATGGTGCCGGTGTTTATAAACAGCTGATACTCCGGCCTTGGGCCCGGTCAATGGATCCCCTCTTGAGATAGGACCGCCTCACCTGAGCAACTCATTCACACTCTCACACTTTACTATGAGGTCGTTGAACCTTACTCGTACTAGTCTATGTTGTGGTGGTTGGAAAGTGTTTTAATAGCAGTCTTACTCTCCAGCTATATTATGATAACACGGATTTGCGCACGGTTTATTAAATTCGACCACCTAAAATGTTCTTGACTCAGGTTTTTGGATGGCTAACTATCAGATTAAAACTTCGCTCTATTCCCTTTCTGAACCCCCTAATAGTATTTACAAAACCACCCAGCTTGGTTTTCAATCGTAGTATTATTTCTCATGAAATTTTTTTTTTTTAGATCAAACGCTAACTAAGAGGAACTATTGTTTGATTAATAGTGTTTAATAATAGAGACAAATTAAATATGTTTACCACACAACAAATATATGTCGACGATAATGTACTGCTTTTGAAACTTTACACTTTTTATTCAAAAATGGCTAGTAAATATTGTGGAACTCATTACAGTGAAAATATGTTTTCTTACAAATATGTCTGCATATTAAATCACTACGAAATCACCATTGATCATAGTTGGGAAACAAACTGTTTAAGTAGATATATTTTTGCTGATAAAATTAATTAATGAGGTGGCTCCAGCCACGTTATAATTCGGCGCTTTTGCCTGCTTCCCCATAATGTCACTGTTAACTTTCTAAGCCCGTCCCTCTTCGGACTATCTTGAATCGTAGATTTATGGCTCATTTTAAATGTAAAAAATACCTAGCGATTTCAGTGAGCAGAATTGCGATATGGCGAATAGTATTCCAGCAAAAAGTAAATACTTAATATTTGAATTTAACCATCCTAATATAATGCAATATATTTATTATTGAATTATTATTATTAATTGAATAGTTGAATTACTGTATATTGAATTATTTATTTTATTGAACGATATTAATGTTTGTAATGCTAGAGTTTTGCTAACTGAAATAGCTAGGTAATCATTTGATCTTTAAAGTGGCCCATAAATCAACGACATCGGATAATTTGTTGAGGAGGGACGTGCTTTGAATGTTAACTTTGACCTTAAGGGGGAAACAGACAAAAACGCCCAGTGTTTGGTGACGCCAGCCCTCTCTTAAATAAAACCGCCCATGTTTTACAAGAAGGTAGAGTTAATGGGTCAAATTATTGTTTTAACATGCGGGGAGAGAAGATGAAGCATGAACAGTAAATGACTCCAATAGAGGAGAGAACCTTCCACTGGACTTGTGTGATGGATTAGGCTGTCGGCCAGTCCAGCTCTGAGGCTTTAAGACTGAGCGCTAAACTTGGAACAGAGCCCCCGGTCAGTTTGCCTTCCAATCCTGTTAAGTTCAATATATTAACACGGACAATATGATTTTGAGTGTTTCGTTATCTACCTTATGAATACTACGTTTACAAAAAAAATATGCTAGTTTGAGTTTTATATGTTTTTGACGTCACTTTTCATTAATTAAAAACATTTGACAAGAAGTGAAGTGTAATACTGTAAGTGCAGTGGTATTTTAGCTTGGCTTCACATTCAGGAGTCCCCTAGCTAATACGTCGACCGGCCATTCTGAGTTGGGTTTGAAGGCTTCTCACGTAACAGAGTGTAACTACGCTTAATCGGTTTCTGAAAGGGTCATATCCCGTCAGGTTACATAGTTGAAGACATGTTTTAGTCATAGCCTCGCCCGGTAAAAATTTCCAAAAAAGAGAAGGGGTGTAGGATGCTTTCTTTCAGAAAATCTAAAGACAAATTGTTTTACCAACAACCAAAACTGTTTTAAGGAATTATTGGTCCCAGGACTACCTTAAGACTGATCTTTACCAGTTTTGAGGCTGACATTGGGTACAGCAAATGAAGTCGTCATTACATATGGTAAGTCTTTTGGCTGTCCATTATGACAAACTTCCCTTTCACCTTTGGTCCCTCCATTTGCAGCGGCTAGGTACAGAATCTCCGGGTTTGGTCCCCACCTACCAACCTGAGAATGAATGGTCCCTGGCTGTTGTATATGGATACCCTGCCAGTTGAGTTGACCATTTGGAGGGCAAAATGACGGTCCCCTGTTTGAGAGCCTCGTCCCAGCTGGCACAGGGGCACGGGAGTTGGCCCTCTGAAGGGTCGATTTGGCTGCCGTCCCTTCCCACCCTTTCCTTTCCTTCTATATCCTATCTTTTCGGTAACCTGCGCAATATTCCCGCTTATGGAAGATGTGACTAGAAGCTATGCTATACTAATCCGCAAAAAACAACAACAAACAACAACAAGGAATTATTGCAAACATTTCCAGGGATAACCAACGTATATAAAGTATAAAGCTTGTTCTAGTGATGTGTATTATTGCTGTTGCGGGGCCCCAGGCGGGATCAGTCCTGAGCTAGGACGACGACCCAAGGTTGCCCAGTCGTGGTTCAACACTCTGTCTGGAAGTCAAGGCTGTCCTCAGGTAGGGTAAAAGGTGAATGCCTTTAATTTCAACCTTTTTACGTTTGATGATAGTCAGCTACAGTGACTTGACAGTCTCGACAAACTGGTTAAAAAGTTACCATACCAGAATTGTTTTCGTCAGACAATTGTTTTCGTTAGCCAATTGTTTTTTAAACATTGATTAATTTGAAAGATAAGTTTAAAACTGAAGTGATAGTTTAGAGTTTCATGTTTAAATTATGTGTTTAGCGCTTCATATAAGCCTATGATTGTAATTTGAACGAACTTAAATTATTTACTTTCAATAGTTGTTATCTTACATGTCAAAGTAGAATATACTGTCATCAATACTGTACATCTATAAAGCTTATTCAAATACTTAACAATAATTTTAGGATTTTATTTGTATTTGCAAAACCAGGAATATATATATTCATATTAAGAGAGTAACATTAAAATGCATTTCATAAGAATTTGTTGTCACTTGTAATTCGTTATAAATCAAGGCTGCACAGGCTGCAATTTCGGAGGATTTGCGTTTAATAAATCAAGATTTGACCACTAATTAAATTTTACCTGGGGCAAACCTACTGCTCTATAACTAAGAAACAGGAAAATTAAAAAATAAATGTTGCGTGATAAGAAAAATATTCAAAAAATAAATAGAATAACTAAATATAAATGGAATAACTAAATAATAAAATAAATGTTTAAGAATGTAATACAGATGGATTATTTTAAATTTCATAATAAATTAAATTACATTAATGTTTACAATCATTATTTGCTATTAGGAAGCAGGTATATTATAAAATGGTAACGTTCGTTGACCGAACATTATGGTATTAACCTGCGAAGCGCTGATAACGAAATCCCCATATTACCGTTATACTCATTATTTTTGAGAGGCTCAAAAGGGGGTTTTCCCAAATTTAAAGAGCTCTGGTATTACCTTATCTGAAACATTTTTATTCCGCTTTCCATACAAATCTCGTAATGACAACGGATTTAAAAGATTTTTCAATCATTAGCTTAATATTGGTTTAAATAACATTTACTTTTAAATGAGAGTCGGAATTTAAAAATAATAAACAGTTGCATTTGCCCTAAATTTGGTGTTTTTAAATTGTTGTATGTTTTTAGTTTTTAGATGGTTAACACTCAATATTTTAACCACCACCATCGCCATTTTGAAACTGAGTAAACAATTTTTAAGGCAGTATTTAAATTAATTGGATTCATATTCATGTTAAGTTTTATTATATGTATTATCTTTAGCCTTTTCTGGAATATCAAGGTTTTGTATCTAATACTAAAAATAAACGGCTTAGAGATAAAAATGTATGAAAACTATTTATTTTTCTTTTATAGTTTAAAATGTTGATAATAAAAATCACAGGATCCACGCGAAACGTAAAAAAAGAAAAACCAAAAAAACAGTGTATATCAATGGTTTTGAAGAAAAATTATTTTGGTTGGGAATAAAAATAGCTAATCATTTCCGAATGGAAAAGCAAGCATGCCTTGAGAAATTTGAGTGTAGGTGGCCGAACAAACGCAACAGGAGGTGGCGGCAGGATGTGAAGTGATGGGGACCTCCCACGCAACCAAGCAGTTGAAGCTACACAATCACGATAATGGCTGCCGATAAAACAAGAGGTGCCGGTACCTACTTCTCCTTCTCTCTCAGGAGTAAGCAGGAACAATGTGAGCGGAACAAACAGCGAGCATAATTGTAATCGTTGACAAACGCACACCTTCTTATATGTAATGTTTCTGTATACGTCATATCCTGTTTTTTTCAAATATAAAAAAACAGTTTTTAGTAAACATCAGCAATTATTGAGTTATTTTTGTGCGTTGTGTGAGTAATGGTTAATGTTTTAAGAATGAAATTAAAATTTACAGTTTCGATCTGGCCAAAATAAGGCTTGACGCTCAATAAAGTTGTCTTGGAAGATGTCGGGAATATCAGATACCTCTTGTCGAGTGTTTTTATTTGTGTAGTATTGCAATATTTTCTCTTCCTGGTAGTTTCTCTGCTTAGATAGTGTGTTTGATGTACTTGGAATTGCTCTCAAGTAATTATATTGCCAGTTATTAGCTCCCTCGATAAAAAACACTAAGTTATTAAAATAAAAATTTTTAATTTAGTGAAAGTTTAAGTTATCTAAATATATTATTCATTCAAATTTAATTCATGTTTTATTTACAAAAAAAATTAATGAGACAAATTAAAAGCAAATTTAAATAATTAAATTATTGTAAGTTAACTTTTACTGAGTAATTGTGGTTGGTGGTGTGAAAAACATAAGTTCCCTGCAATAGGGGCAAGGGGCAAGGGAATGAAGGTGTCATTGTAAAAGTATAGACTTATTTTTTAATCCAGATTTATTTAAAAAACCATTTTTGTGTAAACGTTCAAATGGAATATATTACTAATATTAGTTAAAACACAATAAGTAACGGATTATCAGCTAATATAGGTAACGCTCTTAAGTGTAATTTTGCAACTAATTAATAAACATGTATTTCTTCACATTTATTAAAATATAAACAACCCAAAACAAGCATCCTTTAAAAATAGTATTTATACTCATAGTATAAATGTAAACTTTTTTTGTTTTATTTACCCATAAATTTATACACCCCCAGATTTTAAACCCTACATTTCTTAGGTTTTCAATTTTCTTACGATGAGGGGACAACGAAGTGTAGTATCTTATTGCAAGCGAGAGTAAGAGTGATATTATAGAATATGACGCTTTGGAGAAATATTCATTGCCTGGACTGCCTGAGCTGGTGGGGGAAGCGGAAGAAGTGGGGGAAGTGACGTCACCGGGTACTTGATTGCCTGACACAGTTCCGTAGTACCCCAGCGAAGGTTATCGCCCGGCACACTCTAGAGTTAGATAACCATGCCGTCACAGGCAGTTATTACCACGGACGTTGCCCGTGGTCTATACACTCTCAGCACGAGGCGTTGAACTCCGTGCAACATATGCAAGTGCCCAGGCCATTGACTCCATCTTATTATCTTGCACTCCTCAGTTTCCTTGGGGAACGTAGTGGAAACATTATCACGTGTTACAATAGTGAAGTAATCCATAACAAATGATACTAGTATTCCTCTTAAAGGAATATTTTACCATGAAAAGGGCGTTCTGAATCAGGGGCGGATCCAAAGGGGAGGGGGCGGTAGGGGTGGTTGCCCCCCCAAACCAAAGAATTTTTGTTTTTATTTTATTATTCAAGCATACGATGAAAGTTTTAATAAATCCGAATGAAAATGTAAACATCAAAAGCCTCCCGAAACCCCGTTTTTCGGTTCCGAGAGTCAAATTTTGCCACTCCTGTCTACAAGTTAACATTAAAATTCAACCTAACGAACCTAAACGTTTCTTTAAATGAATTAAAATACACCATTAGACAGGTGAAATTTTAAACTTCCATTTTAGTATATAACACATTACTTAGATCCATGTATTTAACCTAAAAGCGTCTTACAAAAACATGTATATTCCCGAGTATCGCGAAGTTTTTGCAGTTTTGCCAATTGACAGACCGAAAATGCAGTGTTTTCAACATGGTCTTGGAGGTAAATTTTAGCAGCAAAGGTTGCTACAATTGTATTCGGTAATTATTTTTTACCAGATTTCACCCTAAGCTCATATGCCAAGTATTTCATTTTGTAAAAATTTGGTACAACATTCTCATTTTTCGAGTGGTTGACCTTGGCTGTCAGCCTCATTCCTAATTGTATCTTCGCGTAATATAGTTCAGTATTGCAGATTTCAAATACGTTTTGAAAAAAGTTTTTCACGTGGGTAAATAATAAAATAAATTGTTTATTTAGGCATCTTACTTGTTCTTAGACGCCTACAGATGACGTATAAAAAGTGTAATGCCAAAATGTTTTATTTTTATTTACGGTCGGGCGCAGTAGAACTAAAGTTAATTTTTGTTTAGCTTGTTTATAAAGTCAAGATTGCTTTTTTCTTGAGTACAAAGTTATTGATATATTATGTTAACTTACTTTCATTCGTTGTATAATTTCATATAGTTAAAAAAATAATGGGGGTGCCAGGGACCATCCACAGGGAAGGGGGGGAGGGGTAACTCTTTCGGTGACCGCCCCCCCAAATATGTCCACTGGATCCGCCTCTGTTCTGAATCTAATTTATTTTGCCGATGCATAAAAAAAGAATATTTAAGAGCGTCTCTATACGTCCACCGACCCACATATGCCACTTCGCCCCGGAAATTTGGTTTCAAGCATTTAAACAAAACTTTGAGTTGAAATGAAAGTACCATTCGCAAGTCTGTAATCTTTCACCCTGAACTCTACAACTGACTGGATGACATTGCAACATGACATGACAACTGACATGGATCATAACCTTGCATGAAAGTTGTATACCAAGAAAGTGTGATTGTATACAATATAAATGTGCGTAGTGTGAGTTAAACACATCGTTATATTATAGCCTTTTAAATAATTGAATACCTAAATACTAGATACCAAACTTATTTGGCATTTTTATGTCTAATTGTATTGTCTGCTGTATTTAAAACTAAATTCCCTAGTTTATTTGATCGGATATCACATACCTTCAACTTATTCCAAATTATTAACCTCAAAAATAGTTTAATGCTATAAAGTTAAACATTATTATAACTAATGTTTTAAGTAAAGTAAACAAAATCAAATATTTTACTATAAGAATAAAATTACAAATTGGTCCGCCTGCCTCATATAGTCATTTTATTCAGAAAAGTACCCAACTTTTACATTTGTACAGTCATAATTTACAAATTCAAAAAAAAAAACAGAGGTAAACTAAGAAAACAAAACAATTTAGTTAAAACAACATACTCTCAAAACAGAAGACTACAAAACCTTAATTTGATGGAACGCTTAACCTCAGGTAAAAACAAAACAGAGGTTTGGTTAAACTTAGTTTACTCTCTCTTGAATGGCATATGTCAACAGTTTAGTTTTTGTTTATTTAACTGACTAAGCAATCTAGCTAGACTAAATATATATTTTATTTTAATTTCAATTATAAACTACTAGTTAATTAAAATAAATAATTACTAATAAAATAAAAAAAATAAAAATTGATAATACAAATTAAAAAAAAAATAAACATTGTTCTTTAAATCCTCAAAAATGTAAGATGTGGAACAATTAAAACATGTTTTACATTGTTACATGTAATGCAGAACACACTATACAAGTAATAAAACAGTTATGAATCAATACTTTACTAAAGCGATGTATTATGAGGGAATGTTTCACCCCGCATCTAGTCTAGATAGTCATGTTATTAGACGTTAAATAAATGCGTTTGTTAAAAACATCATGCTATTATAACTGTCTATCGCCTGTCACATCGTAACTTGGGTTTATTAACTCGGCTGTCCAATTTTTCCGTATGAAATACATCAATCGTAGAGTATTTTTATTATTGTTGTGAAGGCTCCCAGTTTCAGACAATTGTATATTTCTTTTGGGATATAATATAGTGTAAAAGGACCACAGTACTCTTATCTCGTTTTTGTAAAAAGATTTGTAACGCAAGTAATTCAGTCTCCTAAACTACTATTAACTCTTCGTTGTAATACTTATTAAAAAGATTGCAACACTTTTACAGTTACAAATTTAATTACTTTAAGACAACTGGTTTCAGCGTAAACTTAAACACAGAAGTAATTTGTTTATTTAGATTTTGGACAGTGATAAGGAAAGTGAATGTATTAGCTTTTTATACAGTAAAATTGTCTTTAAATAATACAGAGAGACACTGCCCCCTTGCTAACCCTGAACAATTCAGAGAGACACCACCCCCTTTGCTACCTCCGAATGATGCAGAGAGACACTGCCCCCTTGCTACCCCCGAATGATGCAGAGAGACACCGCCCCCTTTGCTACCCCCGAATGATGCAGAGAGACACTGCCCCCTTGCTACCCCCAAATAATGCATATGAACTTAGACACTACATAATTCCTACGTAAGGAAATTCTTAGGCAGAATAATCATTGTTAAGGTTCTTTTTGGTATTGGTTTAAAGTTTAACGTAATGAATGTGAGTGTTATTCATTAACATATTATTCATTATTCATTATTGACATATTGTATAATTTTGCAGAAGTTACAGTATTAAAGAAACTTGCTTATACATTTAACACAGTCCCTTGAGATATAAACAACTAGTTTTAATCATGTAATCGTATAAAAAAGGTTGTTTGAAAAAAGTAATAACTGTTTATATTTTAACATATATTGCATAACTCGTGATTTTTTTCAGATGGGACACTTATCTAAAATATGTGTTTAATTGGCGTTTAAAGCTGTAAATAGTACTTTCAGATTATTGCTGTTATTTATTTTCTTAATGCTTCATCAAGAAAACTTTCACGGTTGGAGATATTACATTAGTGTGTTGATAAATATTCTTTTTGTGAAAAATTGTGTTGGTTGTTTATAGAGCTACAGTGGGTAGGTCTACTTGTGTATGTTGGACTAATAAACTATAATTATGTTGTATACGGAATTATAATGTTACTTATATCTTACCTTAAAACAGGTCTGAAAGTAAAACGAATCTTCCAAAGTTAACAACTTGGGCAGTGTTTATAATATGTCTTTACGTAAGCATTTTAATAAAAATGAAAAAAGTATAACTGATATGTATATCAGTTTTTCAGCAAACCTGCGTACTCAGCGAATTTCCAATGCATAATATATGTCTTAATACCATATAAAGCCGCATACCAAGTTTCGTAAAAATATATTAATATATAAGCGATATATACAATTTTAATTATTCTCCATAAGAATAGGAGTGATGAGGTGATGAGTACATAGATTTGCTGAAACAAGGAACTCAAACAATTGGTTTTTATGCAAATATAAATATAATTTAACTAGGTGAAGCTACATACCAAGTTTAATCAATATTCAATCATAAGTAGGCACTATATAACATTTTAATTATTCTCTATAAGAATAATATGGGAGCTGAGTAAGCAGGTTTGCTGCAACAAGGAACTAAAAAAATTGGTTTTTATGCAAATATCAATATAACTCAACAATGTGAAGCCACATACCAAGTTTTATTAATTTATGTTCATAATTAAGGGAGTCATTACATTTTACTTATTCTCCATAAGAATAACATGGGGGCTGAGTACGCAAGTTCGCTGCTACGGGGATAATCAACAAAAAGTCAATTTTTTGTACAAATATCAATATACCAGTACTACGTGACCCCACGTGCCAAGTTTCATCAATATACATTCATTAATAATCGAGATATCAAATTTTATTTATTCTCCATAAGGATAACATGGGACAACGTACTGTGTTTAGCTCTTTGAATATCTCTGCAACGGTTGGAATTAGAATCACAATTTAAACACCAAAATGATTATTTTGTGGAGCTGAGTTGATTGGTAAAAGCAAATGTGAAGTTTATATTAAAATTAACTTAGGAAAAGCCAAAAACCTTTTTCCCATAAGATTAATATAGGAGATTTTATGAGCAGGTTATTTTGGATTTTCTCCGCAACCACTTAACCTAGCTTAATAATTCAAAATACCATATTATTTGTTTTTTGAGCTCTATAACATGGTCTAAACTGAAATTAAGTGTTTTAAAAATTTTATGGTAAAAAATGCAAAAAAAATATTTTTTGAACACTTAAAACCCCCATAAACCCCCCTTTCCATGGCCCGATTTTTCTGGTTTTCGAACTTAAAGTCATAAATGTCACTTTACACATTTGAGCCAAATTTCATCGAAATCGGACGTTTTTTACTCAAGTTATCGCATTCACGGACACATACATATATATATATATATATATATATATATATATATATATATATATATATATATATATATATATATATATATATATATATGTATGTGTCCGTGAATGCATATGTGTTTGTTTTTTGAGCTCTATAACATGGTCTAAACTGAAATTAAGTGTTTTAAAAATTTTATGGTAAAAAATGAAAAAAAAAATACTTTTTGAACACTTAAAACCCCCATAAACCCCCCTTTCCATGGCCCGATTTTTCTGGTTTTCGAACTTAAAGTCATAAATGTCACTTTACACATTTGAGCCAAATTTCATCGAAATCGGACGTTTTTTACTCAAGTTATCGCATTCACGGACACATACATATATATATATATATATATATATATATATATATATATATATATATATATATATATATATATATATATATATGTATGTGTCCGTGAATGCGATAACTTGAGTAAAAAACGTCCGATTTCGATGAAATTTGGCTCAAATGTGTAAAGTGACATTTATGACTTTAAGTTCGAAAACCAGAAAAATCGGGCCATGGAAAGGGGGGTTTATGGGGGTTTTAAGTGTTCAAAAAATATTTTTTTTGCATTTTTTACCATAAAATTTTTAAAACACTTAATTTCAGTTTAGACCATGTTATAGAGCTCAAAAAACAAATAATATGGTATTTTGAATTATTAAGCTAGGTTAAGTGGTTATATATATATATATATAGGTTAAGTGGTATATATATATATATATATATATATATATATATATACATATATAAATTTGAAATAATAGTGTCTTAGTCATCTGGGGACCTAAAAAAAAATTGTCATGGTCTCGGGCTTAAATCTTACCATGAGACCTACGGTAATAGCTTCTTCCCTATAGGGGAAATTCGCTAAAACATGTTTGGCAAATCAATATGATGTATCCTTTCTACAAACAAACTCAGCCCACTACAGATTCTCTAATGTTGGTCAACCTCGGGGCCCTTGAACACATGGGGTCCCGGAGGTCAATGACTCTGAGGGAAAGGGAAACCTCTGCTTGGAGGACTTCAAATCTGTTCGTCATGGCGCGTAATAATGCATCAGTCTGCACATGCTGAGTAGTGGTAATTTGACGTCCATGAGGTGAATAAATTGAGGCTTTAGAATTCTTGAAGAATAAAGTAATTTTAAGAGAGCTGGTGCAGACTAAACAAGTTATATCTGTATAAAATTAATGTTAAAATAATTGACATACTCAAGTGGCTCATTTCACATTCATATAAAACACAAAAAACTTTAAAAATATAACAATACTCCCGTAGCAGCAAACCTGCATACTCAGCGAATTTCCAATGCATATTAATTTATCTTAATACTACATAAAGCCACATTCCAAGTTTCATCAATATACATTCATAAATAAACGATTTATAACATTTTAATTATTCTCCATAGGAATAACATGGCGGCTGAGTATGCAGGTTTGCTGAAATAAGGAACACTAAAAATGGGCTTTTACACAACTATCAATATAACTCAACTAGGTAAAGCCACATACCAAGTTCTATTAATTTATGTTCATAATTAAAGGAGATAACACGTTAGTTATTCTCCATAAGAATAACATGGGGCTAAGTATGCAGGTTTGTTGCTACGGGAACTATCGGCCAAACAATGGGTTTTTGTGCAAATATCAATAGACCACAATGAAATGAAGCAATATACTAAGTTTCTTCAGGATAAGTTGATAAATAAGCGAGATATACAATTTTTTCTTATCCTCCATAAGAATAACATTGGACAACGTACTGTGTTTAGCACTTTCAATATCTCAGTAACCAATTGACGTAGAACAATGATTAAAACATCAAATTGTGCGTATTTTTAAGCTGATTCCAATGAAAAAAATAAAATGTTACTTTTTCAAAAATTTTAAGTAAAAACTCAAAAAAACCATTTTTGGGGTACAAAACCCCCCCAAAATACCCCTTCGGATAGCTCGATCCGTCTGGTTTTCGAACTTAAAGTCATAAATGCTGCTTTTAACGTTTGTACCAAATTTCATCAAAATCGGACCTTTTTATGAGAGTTATCGCACCCACGGACATATATATATATATATATATATATATATATAGTAGAACTATATATATATATATATAGTAGAACTATATATATAGTAACTATATATATAGTAAAATCTGAATCTCTCCAGATTCAGATTTTAAAATATTTATTAATTTTCATTCAACTGGTGAACTTCATCAGATAAATATAAAAGAAGGTGTATAAATATGTACATAATTGTATAAAAAACTAAAAAAATAGGTTACCAACAAAATATAAACAGATAATAAAAATCACATGCAATATAAAACAGATGGGTCATAGATAAAAATAATATACAGGTCAAGACATAAACCAATATTGGACTTTATAATTATCTTAGATTTAAACCAGACGGGTGCCGTGTTTGTAAGACTAGTTGATGGGCCTGTTCAGACTTACGAGGGTTAACCATTGTAATATTCTTGTTGCTGTCCTCTGTAACTAGTTTGATGGCCTTTAAATTGTAGCAGTCTTCGATCTTTTGTTTATTATGAAAAATAGCATGTTTAGCAACTGGCTTTTCTTCTTCACCATGTACTAGAGCTGCACGGTGACCCGTCATTCGTACTCTTAAGTGGTTTGATGTCTGACCTATATATTGTTTCTTGCAGTACTTGCAGTCAAGTTGGTAAATAACATTTTAGCGAATTTCCCCTATAGGGAAGAAGCTATTACCGTAGGTCTTATGGTAAGACTTAAGCCCGAGACCATGATAACTTTTTGTTTTGAGGTCCCCAGATGCCAAAAACACTATTCGTTAAAATTTTTAATATGTATATATATATATATACATATTAAATATATATAATATATATATACATATATATATATATATATATATATCTATATATGTGTCCGTTAACACGATAACTTGAGTAAAAAAGGTCCGATTTTGATGAAATTTGGCTCAAATGTGTAAAATGACATTCATGACTTTAAGTTCGAAAACCATAAAAATCGGATCATGGGAAGGGGGGTTTATGGGGGTTTTAAATTTTCCAAAAATCAGTTTTTTGCATTTTTCACCCTAAATTTTTTAAATAACTGAATTTTGGTTTTGACCATGTTATAGAGCTTAAAAAAACACATAATATAGTTTTTGAATTATTAACCTAGGTTGAGTGGTTGCGGAGAAAATCCAAAAAAACCTACTCATAAAATCTCCCATGTTAATCTTATGGGAAAACGGTTTTTGCTTTTTCCTCAGTTAATTTTAATGTAAACTTCACATTTGTTTTTACCAATCTGTTCAGATCCACAAAACAATCATTTTGATGTTTAAATTGTGATTCTACGCCCAACCGTTGCAGAGATATTCAAAGTGCTAAACACAGTACGTTGTCCAATGTTATCCTTATGGAGAATAAATAAAATTTGATCTCAATTATTTATGGATGTATGTTGATGAAACTTGGTATGTGGCTTCATGTAGTATTTGTATATTGATATTTGCACAAAAAATTGATTTTTTTGTTGATTATTCCCGTAGCAGCAAACCTGCGTACTCAGCCCCCATGTTATTCTTATGGAGAATAACTAGAATGTTATATAGCGCTTATTTATGATTGAATATTGATGAAACTTGGTATGTGGCTTCACCTGGTTAAATTCTATTTATATTTGCATAAAAAACAATTGTTTGTGTTCCTTTTTTCAGCAAACCTACGTACTCATTACCAATTTTATTCAATGGAGAATAATTAAAATCGCTTATATGTGAATATATTTTTATGAAACTTGGTATGCGGCTTTATGTGGTATTAAGACATATATTATGCAGTGGAAATTCGCTGAGTACGCAGGTTTGCTGCGACGGGGGTATTTTGAATTGCAATCCATCTCACCTTTTATACTGTATTTTTTCTTCGTGGCGCTGCTTTCAAATTTAGTAGATTCTGTCATTATTCTGCAAGTACCGCACCGTGGTCTTTCGCATGGTTTACACCTGTTTTTTCGATTACCCTCAACAGATTTATCCGATAAATTAGTTTTTACCAACATATTCCTCAAGTTGGGCGGCCTCTTAAAAATAACTCTTGGTGGTTTTGAGAAAATGTTTTTGTCTCTTGTGATGACTGGAGAATGTTAAAAGACGTTTTTATCACATTGTTTATTTTATGTAGGCCTGGATAAAATTGAGTGATGAATTTATGATCATTCACAACAAAACTATTAGTTTGCTGGTTCTTTGGTTGGTTAATCTGTCTCTTGATAACTTTTTCAGGATAGCCAGACTTTTGAAGGGAAACCGTCAACCTCTTTATATAATTCACAAAGTCTGAATTTTCACTATACAGTTTCTTTGCTCTAAATGATAGGCTCTTGGGTATAGATTTTTTTATATAAGTAGGATGACAGCTCTTGTAATTTAAATATTGCATTGTGTTGGTCTCCTTCAAGTGTAGTTTTGTTTTGATGTATCCAGAATCTAGGTAAACATCCACGTCAAGAAACGTAACAGATTCTGTAGAGTAACTCCAAGTATAACGTAACGATGAAAAACTGTTGAGCGATTGAAGAAATTCACTTAGGCGTTCTTGTCCATGTTGCCATATGAAAAATATGTCATCTATAAATCTATACCATAGAAGAGGCAAATAGTCTTGTGTGTTAAGGAAACTCTTCTCAATTGTTCCCATAAACAAATTAGCATAGCTTGGAGCCATGCGAGTACCCATCGCCGTCCCATTTGTTTGTAAGTATATTTTCTCTTGAAATTTGAAGGCATTCATTGTTAAGATGAACTTGACTAAAGTTAGTAAAAACGTTGTAGAGGGCTTTAACCCAACTGGTCGAGTGTTTAAAAATCCTCTTACAGCTTCAATGCCATCATTATGGGGTATATTTGTATACAAGGAAGAGACATCCACAGTAACAAGGATCGTGTCCTGGCCCAAGGGTTGATTAGTTTCACAAAGTTTATTCAAAAAATCACCCGTGTTCTTTATATAGGAAGGCAGGTCTTTTACGAATGGTTGTAATTGATCGTCAATATAGCCAGATATTCTTTCGGTCGGGCTTCCGTAACTAGCAACTATAGGGCGTCCTGCAGGTGGTCTGCCGTTCTTATGGATCTTTGGTAATGTGTAGAAAGTAGGAGTTCGTGATTTTTTTGGAACTAACAGATTCACTGTCTTCTTACTAAGACCTTCTTCCAACCCATGTTCCAAGATAAAATGTTCAATTCTCTCACTAAAATCAGTAGTAGGATCTTCATTTAATAGCCGGTAGGAGTTTGTATCAGATAATTGGCGATCTGCCTCAGCTATATAGTCAGTCAAATCTTGAATGACGATTGTGCTGCCCTTGTCAGCAGGCAATATAATAATATTTTTATTATTTTTTAGTTCTCTAACAGCTTTTCTTTCGGGCTGGGTCATGTTTGTAGGCTTATTTGTTAGAGAATTTTCAAAAGTAGAGCTAGATAAATTGGATAAAATAATACCGATAAATTGTTCAACAGGGTGATTGGGTGGGAGAGGTTTAGGTTCCACTTATATATATATATATATATATATACAGTTTCGCACAAATGGTGTTTTGGGGTCTGGGGACCTCAAAACGAAAAGTTATCATGGTCCCGGGCCTAGGTCTTACCATTCCGACTACGGTAATAGCTTCTTCTCTATAGGGGAAATTCGCTAAATCATTTTAAAAAATGCTCAATTAAAAGCGGTATATTTTCAAACCCAACCAGTATTTTGCTACAAAAGAAATGTTAATTCCACTTCCAGCAAATAAAAGTTAGTATTATTTTTAACAAGAAGAAACTCCTGCTTTAAATTTAGTAATTTCTTAATAATAATGATATTAAAGGTTCGATAAATAAGAATAGTCTGCTTTGCTAATAGTAACAGTAGGCGAATAACAAAATCAACGATAAATAATGTGACGTATTATTAATTATTACTAGTTGTCCTGTTTCTCGGATCCGAGCAAGTTTGTACCCAACGAAAGGTTACTTGAGTTGTAAACAAATATAACAAAACATCTTATATTAAAACGGATGATAAAGTCTGAGAATAATGCCATAGATTAAGCATACTAAGGAGTATGCTCAATCTATGATAATGCAGATAACGTAACTTCACTAACAGGTAGTTTAAACTTTCGCCGTCGGATAGCGCACTGTTCCGAAAATTCAGTCCTTTACGGTATTTAATTGATGCCCTTTCTTAAAATTCGGGGACGTATTGGCAAATATACGTAAAAATACCTTTAATTTGACACCTCAAACGTTAAAATCCGCCCATCCGTTATCGAGTTATGCGACTGTAAAAACTAGCGTATGAATATATACGATAATGTGATAATGGTTATTTGATATGCACAACGAACTACTGCTGGGTATCTGCATTATTAACCATAACAAATACCATACTTTAAGTTGTTTATTTATTTTTCAGAGTGTCAGACAGAGCTGCAACTTTGATGATACTGCTTCCGACCAAACTAAAAGAAAAATTAAATTTATAAAAAATATGTTGTAAACCTTTTAGCGAATTTCCCCTATAGGGAAGAAGCTATTACCGTAGTCGGCATGGTAAGACCTAGGCCCGGGCATGATGACTTTTCGTTTTGAGGTCCCCAGACCCCAAAAACACCAGTCGTTCGAAAATGTATATATATATATATATATATATATATATACATATATATATATATATATATACACATATATATGTGTCCGTGAGCACGATAACTCTCGTAAAAATGATCCGATTTTGATGAAATTTGGTATAAACATGTAAAGCATTTATGAATTTAAGTTCAAAAACCAGCCAGATCGCTCCATCCGAAGGGGTATATTGGGGGGGGTTTTGTACCCCAAAAATGTTTTTTTTTTTTTCAATTTTGTACATATAAGTTTTGAAATATTCAAGTATTAGTTTTTACCATTGGATTCAGCTTAAAAAAAACACAATTTGGTATTTTGATCATTCCTCTACGTCAATTGGTTACCGAGATATTGAAAGTGCTAAACACAGTACGTTGTCTAATGTTATTCTTATGGGGAAAAGACAAATTTTATATCTCGCTTATTTATGAACGTATACTGACGAAACTTGGTATATGGCTGCATCTCGTTGTGGTCTATTGATATTTGCTCAAAAAACAATTTTTTGCCAAAGGATCCCGTAGCAGCAAACCGCGTACTCACCCCCCCATGTTATTCTTATGGAGAATAATTAAATGCTATGTCTCTCTTAATTATAAACATAAATTAATAAAAACTGGTATTCGACTCCACCTAGATAAGTTCTATTGATATAAGCGTAAAAAAACCTATTCATTGTGTTCCTTTTTGCAGCAAACCTGCGTACTCAGCCCCAATTTTATTCTTATGGAGAATATTTAAAATTGCATATATCGCTAATTTGTGAATATATTTTTATGAAACTTGGTAAGTGGCTTTATGTAGTATTAAGACATTCATATCTCCATTGGAAATTCGCTGAGTATGCAGGTTTGCTGCGACGGGGGTATTTTTGTTCATTGTGATTAAAACTTGCTATAGAGAGTGCATCTATAATGAGAGTTGTTCATAACTGTTGATTAGTTCAGGGTTTTCTACCAGGTGGAGCTGGTGTGCTCGCTCGCCAAACAGGTCCAAGGTGAAAGTGCTCTGAACGTTGGACAGCTTTGTGTTATTTAAATGTAGCATATGTACATGGCTCGGTGGTCTAGGGGTATGATTCTCGCTTAGGGTGCGAGAGGTCCCGGGTTCAAATCCCGGCCGAGCCCCGTATCTTTTTATTTTGATTCGCCAGAGAAGATGTATTTAGTTTCAGATCGATCCAATATCGTGGCAGTTACTTGAATTACTGCACCTTGAGCTTACAGGTAGCATATTAAGTACAAATCCAAAATCTAGCTTGAGACAGTGATCTTGTCTCGTAGGCCTGCCGCGCCGGTCGGCCCACGATGTATATTGCTGAAGTTGTAGTTTCCGGTTTGAGTACTCATCGGCTTCTGAACCATTGTTTGAATTTGTTATTAATAATAATAATTTGCCTTAATTTAAAGTGAATGCTTAATGTGTATTTACTAAACAGTTTTTTATTCATAACAATTATTTATATAGCCCTGTCGCACCGACAAGCCCCGTGCATCTCCACTGATTATGGCCCAGCGAGCACAGAATAAACTTAGCCCAACTCAAGATATTTCAATTTTAAAACATAACAAGTATTAAAGCTCATATTTAGATTTTTAACTGATAGTTTTATCTTAGAAATGATATTATAATAAATAAATGATACTGACGTAAGAATAAAAGGTAGGAAGACTATTATAAAAACAAATTGCTGAATTTAATATTAAAGTTTAAAATACGCAAATTTAGTAATAAGATTAGTATTATTAAATTAACTATACAATTGTACCTATTATCTCTTTTTGATGAAATACTGACTATTTTTGGCACTAATGCCATGGTTTAACCTAAATCGTAATTCGTTTTTGTAAATAAGTCAACCATTTTTGTTCACGGAAGAAAACTTGAACCTCCCTGAAACATTTTGTCATTAAAACAATTTAACGTTAATAAATATAAATAGGAACGGATTCCCCGTCGCAAAAACTGCAAAATCATACATATATAGCAATTAAAAAGTAATTAAGAAATTAACCCTTACTGTAACATAGTTCTGCATTTTACTTTAACACTTTATTAGTGAATTTCCTTTGGAAAGTGAACTATTAGCATGACCCGCACGGTGAAACTTAAGCCCGGGACCACCATAGAAGTTCCTAACGTGACCCCCTGAACACGTTTTGGGGGGACGTTCAAAATTGTTTATATATATATATATATAGACATATATATATATATATATATATATATATGTGTTTGCACTCTAGCGGTCGCATTTTTTGTCCGATTTACTTCAAATTTGGTAGAGACGTTCCTTTCTGTAATCAGTTGGACAAGTTTGTTGGGCAAAACAATAAAAAAACTCTAAACTCCTTTTTTGGGGATTAATCCTTCAAATTTCGAGTTTTTGGGCCCAAAAAGGGTCATAAAAGACCCAGATGTAAAATCAATGCATGTAAAAAGATGGGAATTAGAGAGGCGAAAGTTTTAAGCCCTCTCCCGTCATTCTAGCATAACTATTTACCGAGTTATTAAAGAAAATGTATATCGACCAAACACAGTACGTTGTCTTATGGGGGTTTTACACTAGAAAAGCCTGTTATTCCTTTGTTAGAGTACTTTTATCATCCCAAGAAACTCACGCCTACTTTCAAGCCTGTCTGGACCTTCTCCTAACCTTATAATGCGCAAAATTGTATTCCTAGCTTTGCAAGTAAATGAAACCAGGAGTATCAGAACAGCCAAAAAATCAATGTTTTCAGATTTCAATAAAAATTAAACAAATGTATGTTTTTACACTTATTTTGAGATTTACAAGTTTTTATGTGGAAATTCACTTCCCTCACGTCAGCGTGCTGCGTGCGAACTCGTTTAATGTTAAAATATGTTCCAATAAACAAGACAATAAAAACATGTTGGTTGAAAAAATACATACAATTGAATTAATCCTACGATTAAATATAAGTTAAGTTTTTTAACTTGACATATTAATAGACCTCAACAATATAAACCCATTTACCAAGTTTCATTAGTTCTTGTAGAGATATTCAATTTTTTATCTTCTTTCCCATAGGAGAAATCGGCCAAAAAACAAACCCTACTGTTCTTTTTATGATACTTAAAGTTATATATGGCTGCTAGTTACAGTGGTCTGATAATCTTAGCATTATTATTAGTTAGAGTCCGTGGTTAATGTTTTAGAGAAAAGTATATAATTTCATTCCTAAAGTAACATACAACTTAAGCTATTCACTAGACTTTGATAACGATAGAAAACATACAGTAACATGTTTAAGTTGAAGAAATATAATCTTTAATCGGCACGAATCTTAATTCAAAACTATCAGTCTATTAAGTAAATGTTCTATTAGATGTTTCAGGAATCTTAAACTAAAATTTATAGCCTAGTTTATAACTACACTACTTTCTTCTTCAATCTGATTTTCCATCTAAACTACCGATTTTGATTCTATTCAATATCCTACTTCTAAAATCTATTATACATTGGTAACTAGTTTAAACTGTGTAATTGTTTCTAAATGGTTATCCGGGAACAATCTCATCAGTAAAGTAATAAAGAACCGAGAAAGTTGGTGCTGTGTTCAAATCTCATTTGGAATTTAGATGAACTTCTTTTATTCATTTAGCGTTAAATGAGACTCTTTCACACCAACTGAGGTCTATTTTCTCTTTATTTATCGTTTTTAGCGAATTTCCCCTATAGGGAAGAGGCTATTACCGTAGGTCTCATGGTAAGACTTAAGCCCGAGACCATGATAACTTTTCATTTGAGGTCCCCAGATGCCAAAAACACCATTCGTTCAAATTTTTATATATGTATGTATATATATATATATATATATATATATATATATATATATATATATATATATATATATATGTCCGTAAGCACGATAACTCTCATAAAAAAGGTCCGATCTTAATTAAATTCGGTACAAACGTGTAAAGAACCATTTATTTGAACGAGTTCGAAAACCAGACTAATCGCACCATCCGAAGGGGGGTTTTGGGGGGGTTTTGTACCCCAAAAATGGGTTTTTTGGGGTTTCCACATGTAATTTTTTTAAAATCAAATTTTAATTTTCACCATTGAATTCAGCATAAAAAACAAACAATTTTGTATCTTGATCAATTGGTTACTGAGATATTGAAAGTGCTAAACACAGTACGTTGTCTAATGTTATTCTTATGGAGAAAAAGAAAAATTGTATATCTCGCTTATTTATGAACATAAACTGACGAAATTTGGTATATGGCATCATCTGGTTGTGGTTTATTGTTGTTTGCACAAAAAAACAATTTTTCGCTTATGGTTCCCGTAGCAGCAAACCTAGGTACTCGGTCCCCATGTTATTTTTATGGAAAATAATTAAAATGTTATATATCGCTTATTTATGAATGTGTATGGATGAAACTTGGTATGTGACTTCACTTAGCTGAGTTCTATTGATATTTGCATAAAAACCCATTATTTTATGTTCCTTGTTGCAGCAAACCTGCGTACTCATCCCCAATGTTATTCTTATAGAGAATAATAAATATTTTAAATATCGCTTGTTTTTGAATATATTTCTTATGAATCTTGTTAAGTGGCTTAATGTGTTATGTTATAATTCATTGGAAATTCGCTGAGTATGCAGGTTTGCTGCGACGGGGGTATTTATATTTGAATTGATCGTCCAATGTTTTATTTGGAAATATACTTTATTATCTGTTATAGTAACTAAGTGACTATTTCGATGTATTTAAAACTGTTTTAATTTAGCACATGTAATTTAATATATATAAATAATAATCTAAACTTTTGGTAAGTTTATTTTAAAGTATAACTCTTTTTAATTATTATTATTAAGGAAAATAAACAACAAAGAATAAGAATATTGTATATTATATGTACACAAATACAGCTTATGAACAATAAGTATTGAAAAAAAGTCAGGAACATTAATAGAATATTTATAATTTAATTGATACACAAAATGGGTATCTATAAATTAAAATTTTCATACTAGGCAAATTGAAAAGCTGCTCTATTGAATAAAACGGATGTTCTACTAGCCAAATATGTAATATTTTTTTAAAAACCTCAAGAGATAAGGGAAAAATATAGTTAATGAAAGTTTACTGTACAGTTTCACACGTACAGCAAAATGACAAGATTGAGTTTTGTGTGCTTACAATGTCAACTTTTTTAGATTCCTAGTGGAATAGGTGTTAATTTGTTCTCTAAAATTATAGCCACGAAAGTGTTTAATAATTGTCAAAAGAGGTAATATAAAAGAAAATTATAGATTGATAAATTATAAACTGTTAAAATCTGTATTTTCTTGAATGAAAATAACGATAAGCACCGAAATAGAATAACCATTTTACTATTGTTTTTAAGTGAGTTGTGATCTTGTGACAATAAGCATATACTGAAGAGCGAAAACGATCTTTAAATAATAACATTAACAATAGTGAGCACAATCAAACTTCAATCTACACTTTTCATACATCACTGAAAAAGCTAAATGACATTAAAAACCACACTATTACTACTGCGGTTTCTTTTGCGCCTTCAATATTTAAAAATCTCTCAATCTAGTTATGTTATAGTATTGCAGGCACAGGAGTGCAGGCAAAACGAATAAATAGTGTTTTTAAATATTTGGACTATGTGAAACAAATCAAGACATTAGGTAAAATTATTTTTTTAAGGCAAGAAGACAAGAGTACTTACTACCTTGTTTAATACAATTGATCTTTGATCAATTTAAGTTCAAATATCTTGGTAATGGGTGAGAAATCCCAATAATTGGAAATTGTAAGTTAATGAATACTTCTAGTTAAATGTATTTTTACAAAAATTATAAAAAATTAAATTTTGCACAGTATTTGAGATTTTAAATTGGATTACAGCTAAAATGTAGGCGAAATACATATATTTTCTCACGACTGCATAGTAATCCGAGGTTCGTCAGATCGAACATGCGCAACTTTGGACAATGTTATGAAGATTCAATACTGGGCCTAGTTGGCATTTCTCATAAGGAATTAGGCTTTCGAACCTTATTAATTAATTAATTAGATGGTAAAAAGGCTAGGGTTTGGGGCCGTTCCCTTGAAAAATGTTTAAAAATGTCGTTTGCATGTACGCACAAAAAACAACGCTATAGTCAAACTCATCAGATTGAGAGTTCAATCTAACTGAAACCAGTCCCCAAAATTAGTTCCACGAGCTTGCCTGTCACTATTCATTATAATACTCCAGCTTATTAATCTCAAACAGCCACAGAGTATAATACCCGCAGGTCGAATTTCTACCCCTCCGTTTTTAAGTCTGTCTAAAAGTAGTAATTAATAATAATGATCAAATGAAAAAAGTTGTATCATGTTTTCTTATTTGCTTTCCAATCAAGAAAAATAATAGTGATTCCCAGGAATTAATTTGCATTTTGTGAAATATACTTTAATTTTACGGTACCAATTATGAATCCAGATCGCAGTAACATCTAATAATATTGTTAAGGCTAATATAGTAATGAATCAGCCAAGCATAATATTCCAGATAGTATGGACCATTTAGTTTTACCCAGATAGTAGTGCTGAAAAATAAATAAACTAGAGAGAAAAGTAAAATGTAATATTGACCACAGTAAATAACGCCCACATCAACAACGCTCACATTCGTCCTTTGCTAGGTTTCATATTATTGTTTCAAAGCAAAGGCGAAATTCTGCCTATGCCACGATCGTTTGTCCTTGTTTCTCTTCATCCAATTACAAAATACGGAATTTAAACTCAAAACATTAAGCACATTTTGTGATTCTGAAATTTAATAACGTAACATTGTTAAAATTAATAGCGATAACTGTATTCACAGAATTATTTTAAAGAAAATGTTCGATTTCTAATTTCTTTTTTCATTTTCATTTTCACATTTAGTATTACGGCCACAATGCAGAGTGGGTTTCTATATTTATTGGCCACTTAATATTCATAAAACAGAGGACAGAGTAGAAATAAAAAATATTATGTAGTTGTCTTTAATGCATTTGTATTAGTCTTTTTCGATCTCTATTACAATAGCAGATTGACTTAAAAAAACCTTCATTTTAAGATACAACAGACTGATAAACATATCTAATAACGATACATGTTTATTTATATCCGTTTAAACTTTGATATTCATAAAATTAAATATTTCAAATTAGACATACTTATCCTGTAAACTATGGATTACAACTATGATGGTACTACGGAATACGGATCTAAGTCTCTGAGAACTTTGCTACGAGGTCATTCAGTATGTTTCAGACAATCATTTCACTCTTTCTGCTCAGCGACCGCAACATGCTAAAATGTGCAAGTCAATAAAGTCTTGCGTACTTCGTAAACCCTCTTTTCTCTCACGCTGAATTTGCTTCATTCGTGTTACACTTCCTTCCGGTCATTTACTTTCTGTCGTGCGTTGTACGAGTATGTTTGCCATCGTTTGCTTGTTTATGGCCCACACCTGTGTTGTTGAAACTCCATCAATTTAATAACATTTTTCATCAGAGTATAACTTGAAAGATTTTTAAGTGTGGGTGAGCACTTTACATAAATTAATATTTTGTGTTCCCATTACATTATATGAATATACCTTTAATCTTATTATGTGATTTAACATTGTTAACATTGTCCTTTACCCCAAAATTAGGGGTTTCTAGTTCAAACTGACTGATTGTAAAAGCTAGGTTATCCTTAATTTTCCAAAAGTAATTAAATAACAACGTTTAAAATAGTCAGCAAGGACTTTTGTTCATAATAAATATAAATAGTTTCTTGTTTGAAAAACGACACATTCTATTATAGTTGTTATAAGCTAAGCCTATAAGTTATATAAAAATATGTAATTCTTCATCATTCCTTTTTGATTGTTTAAACATTTAAGTTTCGCAGAGGTATTTTACAGCACGTAATACATTTTAAGGATTAATATTTTTCTTTTTCTTTTTAGTGTAAAACTTTATATATTTATGCGTTTTTTTAAGTTGTGTCTTATTTAAAAACAAAAAAAATATAGCTAAAATATTTTAGAAAGTTCAAGCAATCCAGTTTCATCAAATGTGGTTCTCTCAATATGTATATGGTTCCACCCCTTTTCATAGTGCCATAATGTATTACGACTTCCTTCGAATTTTATAACAATAAAACGTGCTATAACATGTCCACTGTGATGCACATAACACATTTTAGAGTTGGTAAACTGATTTATAATGAAAAAGATATGACAACGAAGTTTTCATAAGATATCTCACTTAGATCCTTGTTGTTTTCAGTATAACTGACAATTGAGGTTGCAGAACATTCATCATCACGAAGGTTTAATAATAATGTGGGGTTATAAAAATTAATTAGAGGTTAAAATGAAAGACAGGCAGGTAGATACTATTTTTGTAAACGTAAGTTTCAGTACCTATATTGAATCGTTGTGGATTTAAAAACATAATCCAAACAAATGAATGTCACTGTAAGACTTCTAAACGAGTTCGCACGCAGCACGCTGACGTGAGGGAAGTGAATTTCCACATAAAAACTTTTAAAACTCAAAATCAGTGTAAAAACATACATTTGTCCAATTTTTATTGAAATGTGAAAACATTGATTTTTTGGCTGTTATGATACTCCTGGTTTCATTTACTTGCAAAGCTGGGAATACAATTTTGCCCAATATAAGGTTAGGAGAAGGTCCAGACAGGCTTGAAAGTAGGCGTGAGGTTGCTGGGGATGATAAAAGTACTCTAACAAAGGAATAACGCTTTTCTCGTGTAAAACCTCCATAAGACAACGTACTGCGTTTAGTCTATACACATATTCTTTAATAACTCGGTAAATATTTATGCTAGAATGACGAGAGAGGACTTAAAACTTTCGCCTCTCTAATTCCCATCTTTGTACCTGCATTTATTTTATATCTGGGGCTTTTATGACCATTTTTGGGCCCGAAAGCTCGAAATTTGAAAGATTAATCCCCAAAAAAGGGGTTTAGAGTTGTCCGATTGTTTTGCCCAACGAACTTGTCCAACTGATTACAGAAAGGAACGTTTCTAACAAATTTGAAGTAAATCCGACAAAAATTGCGACCACTAGAGTGCAAACACACATATATATATATTGTATATATATATATATACAATTTTGAACGACCCCCCAAAACGTGTTCAGGGGGTCACGTTAGGAACTTCTATGTTGGTCCCGGGCTTAAGTTTCACCGTGCGGGTCATGCTAATAGTTCACTTTCCAAAGGAAATTCACTAATGAATAACACTTTTTTCGTAAGAAATGTAATTCAAAGAAGTAAACAATTTGTTTCATAGTACACATTATAGGTAACGAGTAATTGCTTTTTCAAACCTAATAAAAAGCTTTCAAAGACATTTTACATTTCACCTGCAACTGTTACCGTTGAATAGGTTTCTTATTACATCTGCTTCTACGGTTTTCTTCAAAAGAAATTTCTTCAAAGCCATGGATATATTTTTGTACTGAGAGGTAAAATAATGTTTGGTAAATTTTTATACCGTTACGTTGTGTTCTATTAGGAACTCGCTGTGAAAGAAGATTTGCAATAGTTTTAATTTAAAGATTTTACTTTAGTTTAAAATATTTTGAATTATTTCACTATGATGATTAATTAATGCATACTACGTGAAAATCATCAATGGTAAAATTACTCATCACAAATGAACTATAAACCTGTTTGGCCAGGGCAATGCAGGTTGCTGCTGAACGTTGCCAAAATTAAGCTTTTTTAAAAGTGGTTTAAAATGATTTGTTAAATTTACTCCACTTATAATATTGAATTTAAAAATAATTCTAGTTATTGTTGTTTTTAATTTTATTATAGAAACTCATAAACCTACATTAAAAGGTGGCAGTCTGATTGCTATCCTAAAAAGTTATATGTTACCCTATGTATAATTGAGTGCCAGGTTTATCTTGTAGTAGTCTAAAGACCACGTCTTTGTAAAGACTAAGTTACACTCTAATAAATGTAAACTTACACTAAAACTCGATTTATTTTGCACTGTTTATATATAAGTTTCCAATTTTGCAGTGCTAATTTAACCCAAGTGCTCAACGCTTTATTCAGATATAGTTTAATTACTCTTTTGAAAGTGCAACTAGATCTTTAACTGTGCAACTTATCAGCATTTCAAAAGTTGTGTATTATTATTTTTTCAGGGTGGCAACCCAGCTGCGACGTTTTTAGGTGTAAGGTTGCCCTTTTCTTTTTAAAGTTTCCCTTTTTTGTTTTAATGTATAAACGACTAGATAATTTTATTAAAACTGCAATATAGTTATTTTTTCTGCTGGAGTGATTTCTTAGAGGCTTTATTAGACGTTAGAGCTCAAGACTCCACTTAAGAACGCTTTCACTCTACGTTTGGACTGTTATCATAAAATAAAACCTAATTAAAAAAGTACAAACTACTTAAATAACAACAATTTGAAATGACCCTGGACGAACACAATTTGGGTCATGACTGGACTTCTGCAATATAACAAGAAGTAGTTAATGTTTTAATTATATTTATTTCTTATAATCAACTAATCACACGAATATAAAAACTTAAATTAATGTAGAAAGTTTGATATTGGCACTACTGTACATTCCTAAAACGAGAAGTGTTAAGTGGACTGGGGAGGTGGCTGCTGAGTGGGAGGGAGGGGGGTGAATTGTATTACGACATGTGATTAGGAGAAACCATGATTTTTCTATCATCATTTTTTGTAAATAGGATATATCGATTTCAAAATAATTAAAGTTACAAATTTCACATAGTCAAGAATGTTATATTTTTTTCTAGGTTTTAATCAAATCATATTTAGAAATCAAATCGTCTATCAAATATACCCCTTCGGTTACTTCTAGACAAAGGTATTTTTAGACTAACTTTTTATGTAACCTATATTCTTTGTTTAGAATTCTTATTGGTGATGGTGAGTTTATGTTGTTTAAGAGATTATTGCGGCCATTTTCCATCACTGATTAGTAAAAACAAGTTTCACGACGTTTCGGGACCTGGAATCTGATACCGTCTTCAGGTGAGAAAAAACATTGAAAATAACAAAATTACACAAAATATTAAAGGCACAATCCAGACAAGGCTGGAAAAATCACAAAAACCTAAAAAAAAGTCGCAGCAAACCTACATACTCAGCGAATTTCCAAGTTCCTTTAATATACATTGATAAATAAGCAATATATAACATTTTAATTATTCTTCTTAGAATAACATGGGGGCTGAGTACAGAGGTTTGCTGCATCAAGGAACACAAAATATGGGTTTTTATGCGAATATAAATAAAACTCAACTAGGTCAAGCCACATACCGAGTTTCACCAATATACATTCAT
Organism: Allygus modestus; assembly: GCA_963675035.1. Classification (NCBI taxonomy): domain Eukaryota; kingdom Metazoa; phylum Arthropoda; class Insecta; order Hemiptera; family Cicadellidae; genus Allygus; species Allygus modestus. Next base: position 35,190,409 of record OY776115.1, read on the forward strand.
AAATAAGCGATATATGGCATTTTAATTATTCTCCGTAAGAACAACATGGGAGCTGAGTAAGCAGGTTTGCTGTAAAAATGAACACAATAATGGATTTTTATGCAAATATTAATAGAACTCAACTAGGGGAAGGCACATACCAATTTGTATTAATTTATGTTCATAATTAAGGGAGATATAATAGTTTACTTTTTCTCCATCAGAATAACATGGGGGCAGAGTACGCAGGTTTGCTGCTACAGGAACCATCGGTAAAAATTGTGTTTTGTGCAAATAATTATAGTCCATAACCAGATGAAGCCATATACCAAGTTTTGTCGGAATACATTCATAAATAAGCGAGATATAAAATTTATTTGATTCTCCATAACAATAACATTGGACAACGTACTGTGTTTACCAGTTGTAATATATCTGTAGCCAATTGACTTAGAGAAATTATCAAAACACCAAATTGGGTGTTTATTAAAGCTGAATTTAATGGTGAAAACTAAAATTTGACTTAAAAAAATTACATGTAACAAATTTAATAAACCCTATTTTAGGGTACAAACCCACCCCCCCCAAAATACCACTTCGGATAGGTCGATCTGTCTGGTTTTCGAACTGTCATAAATGTTGCTTTATAAGTTTGTACCAAATTTAATCAAAATCGGAATTTTTTTACGAGAGTTATCGTGCTCAAGGACACACACACACACATACACACACACACACACACACACACACACACACACATATATATATATATATATATATATATATATATATATAAACAGTTAAGAACGAATGGTGTTTTTGGGGTCTGGGGACCTCAAAACGAAAAGTTATCATGGTCCCCGGCCCAGGTCTTACCATGCTGACTACGGTAATAGCTTCTTCCCTATAGAGGAAATTCGTTAACAGAGAACTGTAAAACAGACAAAGTAGCAAAAGGAAAAATCAAACCAAACACAACCAATATTGTTTTAAGAGTTAAAAAGTATGTTGTTTTTTATGTAATATAGCTACGGGTGATTGAATTAGTTGTGTAAATACTAGGTTTTAGGAATACAAAAATATTTATTTATTATAATTGTTCGCTCAATCATTTAAGCGCAACAAGCAATTCAAGAGAGAAAATATTTTATTATATGCCTGAAATGTTAAAAGCAATGCAGGTGAAGTGTAGTTACTTTTCCAAAGCTTATAAAATGTTCTCAAAGACATTTCGTCTGCGACTGTTGCTTATTGAACAGGTTTCCTTATTACTTCTGCTTCAATGGTACTTTTAAAGCAAATTTCTTCCACATAATTGAATACATTTTACCCTGGAAAGTAGCAATATTTGTTAGGAATATTGCTTGATATCGTTATTATCGTTATATCGTGCACAATTTGAGTTACAAAATTATAATATTAATTGTGATGCAATAGACGGTCGCAAAAGGGTAGTTCAAAACTTAAGTAAAGTGGTATAACCACTTACAAGTGGTATTATAATAACCACTTTAATTATTATAAATACTTTAACATCGATTTTGTTTCTTTTTTTTCAGTGGGACCAATTGCATTTTTTAACAATTAAAATTTTAGTTGTTAATTGAATTTTCCTATTTAATATGCATACTAATAAATACTTGCTTATAATAATAATATTGGTAGGTCATATATTTTCTGACTTGTTCAATAGTTGTTGAACAAATTAGTTATTTGTTTATAGTAGGTGTAACACTAAATGCATGTATTTCTCTGTTGATTTGTTTGTTGTTGTTGTTTGTAAAATATAATCAAAAACGTTGTGTGTCTAAGAATTTGTCAGTTTAGTGTATTTTTTAGCCAGCCATCACATTGTTGTCAATCCAGGTGGTAGTTAGGCAGATAAAACAGGATGATTAAACACAGGTGGGGTAACAGGTGGGGTTAAACAGGTTGATTGGATGTGGACATGCCGGGCAAAAGCACCAATTTTTATTTACCCACTAGTTATATCATAAGCTTAGAGTTTTGAGAGGATCCACTCAATCCCACCACCTATATGGCGTCCATCTTTAAATATATAGGGGTAAGGTCAGACCATACCTTTTCAGCATGTACAACGGAAGAACGGTTTGGCCTAAAGTCATCAAACAAATTTCTTTCCCACTAAAACGCATATGGGCAATCTATCAAAAATAGTTTCATCAAAATCTATATACAGAGTGCTCAAAAACTGAAGGTAACGGGTTCGAATAAAACAAAAATTATTTTGTGAGTATAGGGTAAGTTATACATAATTTTAAAGGTCCTGTTAAAATAAATATTTGAGTGAAAACAGAATTAATTTATCTTTACCCGTTTCAAAATGGCGGTCATATTTGTTTATTAAATTGAAGTTTACTAAATACCCTGTATTTTCTAAACCACTTCTAATGTCTTTTTCCCGATTCAAATGTCTTAATCGTGATAAACTCACGATTAACTCACGATAGCTTTACTCTGGTATGCCACGTGATACGCTTTCAAAAAAATCAATATTTCTGTAATTTTTGTACATGTTTATGCTATTCTATTTGGGTATATACTATTTGGGTAAATGCCCAAAATTCTAAAAAGTGAAATTAATGGCTGTGTATGTCAAAAACATACCATTGAAAAGGTTTTTTAAATACCATGTCATGTAGCAGACCAGAGTAAAGCTGAGTTTATCACGAGTAAGAAATTATAATTGGAAAACATACATGAGTAGCGGTTTAGAAAATACAGGATATTATGTAAATGCCAATGTAAAACATAAAAATGACCGGCATAAAGGTAAATTAATTCTGTTTTCACCAAAATATTTATTTTAACAAGACCTTTAAAATTATGTATAATTGTTCCCTATGCTCACAAAATAATTGTTTCTTATTCGAACCCGTGACTTCAATTTTGGAGGACTCTGTGTATAGATTTTAATGAAAATCATTTTAATAGATTTCCCATATGCATTTTAGTTAGGACAATTTTTGTTTGATAACTTTAGACCAAGCCTTTCTCCCGTTACACATGCTAGATGGGTATGGTCTGACTCACCCTGTATATTTCAAGATGTAGGTGGAGGAATTGAGTGGGTCCTACTCAAAACTCGATGCTTATGATATTTCTACCATGTAAACCAAATTTGGTGCTTTCGTCCGGCGTGTTCACATGTTTTCATTGATCTGCCTGACTATAGGAACGTTAACAGATTTACTATTTAACAGCATTTACATCAGTCTGCATTTTTCAATTCTATGACATATGACCAACCTCGTCCCGTTATCTGTCCGACGGTCTGAATGTATGTTGTACAAAAGCCATAGTAGCTTTGATACGGTTTAAGTTAAATTCATGAAACTTGGTATGAATGTTACTGTAGAAGGTTGAAAAATTCCATTACAGTTTTTTTTTCATACAAATTTCAGTTTCAGGATGACGGGAGTTAAAAGTTTTTAAAGTTAAATATCGAAAAAATACAAATCTTATAAATAATGTTTGGATACAAACCCTTTACATAGTTTCAAGACAAATGAAATAGTGTGTTATATGTAAAGATTGACAACTCAAATTGAGTGTTCAAAAGTAGGGAGGTGAGCGTATGCAGCAGCAAAAAAGCCAACTTTTGGCAATTAAATTTGGTTTTTCTTCGTTATTTATCAATCAATCTTTAAGTACGACAAACCGTTTGATTTGTCTAACAATTTTATTAATATTTGTATCTTAACACCTTTGAATATGATTTTTATTTTATTTTATATTTAAATTGAAAAAATAGAACTACCGCCAACTTGAAACTGAAAGTTGTATGGAAATAGAACTTTTATTAAATATGTCAACTTCTTACAGTAACACTCACCAAGTTGTGTGGTTATCTAACCATGGAACATGGTAAGATATAACCAAGTTTCGTGGTTTTATCTTAAATCATTTTGAGAATTTTAACGTTTTTGACAAAAATACATATGAACTGACAGACAGAAAACGGGACGAGATAGGATACACGTCATACTACATTATTTGTTTTTTTTATTCGCTGAAACACATTGGTAAGTTAGTTCAATTGGTTGCAAGACACACTGTATATCATACATGATAATATGGTGTAATAATTCAAAACTGCAAAATAGAGAGAGAGAGAGGAAACTATGCGTGCGAGAAAGGCCCTATGTTTTTACATGTAATTTTTGTTTGAACCTATGGAACAGTTTTAATTTTTGTATTCGATCAATAACAACCTGCATTTTGACATCTAAGAAGGTATTTATAACGGTTAAAATTAAAATATTTTTTTTGCGTTATGGCTAAGATGTAAAACTATTGCATACGTTTTCACCTGTAATATTTAAATAATTTTAAATTAAATAGGCCTACGTATTTAGTTTAATAGTAATTTAATCATTAGCGAATTTTCTTTAAAAATATAAGCTATTAGCAAGATGTGCGTGGTGAGACGAGCCTGGGATCACATAACATGAACACCCGAAGAGATTTGGGGCATTTGTTATATAATGTGTATAAATGTGATTTTACTTAATCCGCTCGCATTTATAGTCCGATTTACTTACCATTTCGTAGGGACCGTTCTTTAAATAAACAGTTGGACGAGTTTGCTTGAAAACAAACATTTCCTACCCCTTTATAGTGTTTTAAAATTATGATTTTGAGCCCAAAAAACTTTAATATACCCCAAATGTAAAATAAAATTATGTTAATAGTAGTAATCAAAATTCATAAATATATAGCCCTACACGAGCATTCTAGCCTAAAGTTTACCGAGCTATAAAATACAATGTGAACTGGCTAAGCTCTGGGTATTGTCTCGTGGAAATTTATTATTGGAAAACATGTTTCTGATATAACTTGGCGTAGTTATATCATCCAAAATACTTCATACCTGACTAAACTTTTACTCAACGTAGTAATGCACAATATTACCGTCATGGCGTGAAAATACATCCACGTGTTTCAGAACAGCAACGATCTGTAATGATGTCCAATTTTCATAAAATTAGATACTAGTTTTCGTTCAAATACCATATTAATTTTTTTATTATTAAAATTTGCTCCTTCAACGTCAGCGTTCAGCGTGCTAACTCGTTGAATTTTAATGGGGTAAAATAATTGTAGATTAAAGTCTCCCTTAGAGAAATATTTATGAAACACGTTAACATTACTCTTGTTCTGTTTGGCATTTGAATTTTTAATAGGAAAAAGGAGCGGATTACTTACATTTTAAACAGAACGGATTAAAAACTAACAAGGGTCTCTCACAAGTTGATTAATTTGCTGTTTCTTTAAAAGAGAAAACTTGAACAGTTCTAAAGGGTTGCTGGATTTCCAGAGAAACTAATAATTTAATAAATTGAATTATCTTAGGGTAAACGTTATTATTTATGGGCTTTCTTATACAGTTCACCCTGTTTTCTTTATATTTAGTATATTTTTAGTTTATTTCAGTCTACACCTATCATGAGCCATAGGCATAGGTATCTTCTTTATTACTTTGTCTTATGCCGATCGAACTTGAATCGTATAATATCGATCTTGGGATATCATTTACTATTTAAATATACTGATACATCTAGGTTAATTATTATTCTTCGATATAATAAATACCTATTGTATTGATATTATAAATCAATTACAATTCAGAAAATAATAACGATTGTAGTGTTATATATTAATCTTATAAAACTTTTAACCGACTTTATGTTGACAGGCTATTGGATGGTGGTGAAATAATTGCTGAAATTATGTCTGTATAAAGACTCGACTAATTGACAATGTTACAGTCATGAATTATGAATGCTCCACTCAATAAACTCGGGAAATGGAGATAAGATACAAACAGAGGCTGTGAATTTTAAACTGGAAAACGTTTTGTTTGAATCCAAAAGAAATATAAATTTCTCGAGTTCATACAATTGTTTATGTGACATTCATCATCTGCTTTACTAATACTTACATGAAAGATATTATCGTGAAGAAATAGTAAAATAATTTATAGTAAAAAATAATAGGCATATTTTTTTAAGGAGTGTTAGTTTATGTACACAAAAATGAATATACTGTTAGATGGTTGTCTCGTCATGTATTCAACGAAAATAAACACTTAACAAATGTCGAAACAAATTAATTTGGGGCCGAAAATAACGCATGTCTACGGCTCAATATGGGAATAAAATAAAAATAGAGTTTAACTAGTGAGAGATGAATAAAATTGCCCATGAGAGATGAACATGTTGACCCATGTTGAAACGCCTGGAGTTAAAAGTAAATTAGTGCTGTAGTGTGGTGTTTTTTTTAAATCTTACTATGAAAGTGATATATTTTTGTACTTCTTGCCACTAAACCAACAAACTTGAATAAAACTTTTAATTATTATTTGTATTGCATTTTATGTTGTTTTTATTTTTGTGAACCTGTTAATGATCGCAAATTGTATTGCTAATTTTATAGTCTTGCCATTGTGTTTTTACCTATCACACATGTATCCTTATTTTTTAACCTATTAAAAAATTGTGGTATGACTTTTGAAAGAAAAACAAGTCCATTGACATTTTGAATAACTAATTTATTATAATGTGTCTGCCTTTATATAAACTAATAGATTTTTCGTGTAATGACTCCAGTAAGTTAAAAAAACATGTATTTTTATTAGATCTACTGTAGTTAAAATTTTAACTAACTCTCAGAAACGCTGTTATCGAATTTTCTGAGTAAGAGGAAAAGATCACAGTTGTAATTAACTCTGACACAGTTAACCAGAGATCCACCACTGCAATGCTGTAACGAGAACGTCATTTTTGCTATTACCTCAACAATGCTTTTGGTAGCATAGAAAACGTTATATTATAAATTTGCCCTAATGAAAACCTGGTTGTAGATGGATAGAGTGAAGCTTAAAATCAACGTTACAATGTTTACTTTATGTAGGATGGCTTCAGTAGTTCTGGGGATTTTGACATGGCATTATGTCAGTCAATTACGACAGTTTGGTCAGTGACTGATGTAATTTACAAGAGGCTTGCTATATGACGTGCTGCCTGTGTAATGAAGTGATATAATGTTGTTGTCAGTTATACGTTAAAGCGTAATTGTATTCGCCGGTTAATTGTAGGCTGATTGCAAAATAACAACCCCGAGTGCGTTACCACTAACCTGTCTACTCGGACTAGTTTGAAATTGTGTTGACAAAAGCTAGACAAACTAGATATACGGTGTCGTGTGATTTTACCTATTTATACTTCATTTAAAGTTGCAGGGAAATTTTCATAGGTAGTTAGTTAGTCTAAAAGGCTACATATCTTTGTAAAATATTATCGGTTCTTTAGTAAAAAAATTCTGTAGGCGGAAAAGTTTATATACGTAGGAAATGTATACCAGAATTATTATTAGTCCAATTGGGTTAGTTAAAAATTGAACCAACTGTAAAAAAGATTCGGAACTTAATAAATCCTTCAGGTATTGTTTTATGGGTACCAAGTTTATCTGTACCGAAGTAAACGAAAAAGTCCTTGTAGAAAGTGTTCGGCAGCCAAAAATTGTAGATGAGTCTGTCCAGCTGCTACATTTCGCACTTGACCCACTGTTAAATTAGTATAATCATATAGAATCCCGGTGCTGCAAACTCAGTAGAGTGATCTATTTGCTTCAACGTTTAAAAGTTGATATGCCATATGACTTTGTGCGCCTTGCGTACTTTGCCCATTTCCAAACGCTTTATCTGTATGGCAATAGGCTTTGTGGTACTCGTCTAAGATGCACAAAGTTCTGCTGCTGTAGAAAAAAGCTGTGAGAATCTTATGCGGAGCTCCACAGCTCAAACACTGCAAAGCATTGTTCTTCAGCTAGAAATAATGTCTGTAAATAATGTATATACTTACCAGAGCTTGTTAGAGATTCGGAGTTAAAAAGCTAATCTCTCATTGAACAGTCATGTCCACGGGTGTTATTTGACTAGGAAATATTAAAATGATTTTAGGAGTGGGGTTAGGTTAGATTAAATACTAAACTGTAATCCGGTTGTAGGTATTAGGTTCTACACCAACATATATTTTCCTGTCATGCAACTATCTGCATAAAACCTTGCAAAGACATTGAAAGCTTGGATGTTGGCTAATCCATTCTATAGCTTAAAATAAATTCGGGATGCAAATTATTCCATGTTATTGGGATGGACCCATGCAGCCAAACATAACTTAGAAATAAATATACCTACGGTATGTGCGTGGTTGTTTGATTTACTTAATTTTTATTCTATTTTTTTGCATGGAGAGTTTGTATGGTTTGTATGTACTATTAAGATCTTCATGATCTTCATTACAAAGATTATGAGTCAAGAGCATCACCATTATTTAATTTTTATGTTTTTTCTTAGTTTTGGTGACTTGACCTGTTGTAAACCATACTGTATAAATCATTTGAAACACATCAGTTTAGATTTGGACCGCTCTACCAAAAAGCGATTAAGTACACGCCAACACAAATCCTCACAATATAGACAATAAAAAGGAAAATAATAAAAACTGTTTACATTAAATTTAAAAAGGAAGTCATAGATAAATTAGTACCAGTTAAAGTCTACCTTTTACAAAAAGCAACAAACGGACGAACCATAATCAGCATCGTCGTTTAGCTAGCTCCCTCTTCAATCACACCTTTGATGTGTCAGGACTGGTTAATTGATAGGACACTTCAAATCCTAATTGGTACACCTGATTTTGAACACGAAATAGTTCAACAAGTCTAGATCACGTAGAAAGATACAAATATGATGTAATAATAGTAGTTGTTTTTTAATTTAAACATGTTATCCATTAGATAATTCAAGCAAAATAGTATATATAATTCAATAAATAGATCAGTATCCTTGAGCGTACTGTGTGCATTATCTTAAAAACTAGATGTACTATTCGTATGATATGTGTACCCTACATTTCTTTCTTTAATTATGAGTTTTATTAGAGCTGTCCATGTTTTACCGTTTTAAATGGTTAAGCAGTAAGTAGCTATTGTTAAAATTTGTATTATAGATACCAAAGAAAAACTTATATTCACACCTTGGTATCATAATACCTTTAAACAAAACCATCAACTATAAATCCATCCTACAAAAAGTATAAAAAACCCAATACATAGAACAATGAAATGATGAATTAGCCACTTAAAGTTTATCATCTCACCATAATTAATTTACGAAAGACTAAATTAGCAATGTTTTATGCAACAATAATCAAATGCAGTAAAAGATGTCTCTGACAACATCTTAAAAGCGTAAGAATATGGTTAATGGTGGGTAAACTAACTGTTTTGTACTATATAATGCTTCAATACCAGACCAATGTGTTCAGTAGGTAAAGGGGATTTTGTATGTAAGTGGTTTCCTAATTATGTTTACAAACTCGTGCAGTTATAACATTTATAAAAGGTGAATCTTTTAAACAAATTGTGTATGCTGTGCAGGAAATGTCTGGTAGATTTCACGGTATCGCAAAATAATGTGAAATAGTTCTCGTTCACAAACAGAAACATTGTAAGATTTCACCAGTATTTATGTACAGTTTTAGTTGTTTTTTGGAGTAAATTATCGGTTGCACACCATTATTGTGACGGCTTTATTTACATTTATTCATTTGAGACCACTTTAAATTCTACTACATAAACAGCCTTATGAACCTTAACATTTTATATCTATAATAGCAGAAAATTAAGTTACCAGTTGGGCTGTAGCCAATAGCATCTTTGTAAGCTGTTACTCTTGCCATTTTGCCATTGAAAAATATCACTCAAATGTTATTCCGGTGAGATTGTGTGGAGTTTTGGTAATGCAGCACGTCTTTTATTGGCTGATTTTGGTTGATAGCCCGCCAAACAACGCCCTCAGCTGGCAATTATTTATTTGTCTGCTATTATTAAGTTTGTTATCGAAATTAAGATTCTTCACATGTGTTACTTCATTAATATTGTATTTATGTTTTATGCTAATAGAATTTATTTTTAATTTCTGATAGGAAATTGTCTTAAAATCGCTCCTATTATAAACTAAGCTCTACCTTTCATAGAAAGTGTTATTTAACTTCCCCAATGTTAAATGTCAGCAGGCACCAATTTAAAAAATTCTAACTTTTGCTTGTAAGAATTCATCCCAGGTTCTATCCTGGGAACCCTCTTCTATAACGGAAGCGCTCGCTCTTCACACTGTTATACTCATTTGGTTAGATTATGTTCTTAACATCCAGTTTAGTTCGGCAATTCATATTTTAATTTGAATTATTCCGTCGTTTAAATTTAACTCCATACGAGTAACTGTTCATGGTTTAGCTGCATTTCAATTATTTCTAAAACATTGTAGTTCGTGACATTCAAAATTTGTCCCAAATATTTGAATATTATATTATGCAATATTACCGAACAAATAAGGAATTATAAAATAATAAAGGTAGATAAAAATCAAAGCATGTTATAATTTCCAATAGTATTGTTACGTAAATCATATGTTTTTGGTGGAAGAAGGCCTCTGACAACAAAAACAGGTCCGATGATAACGCATGCCATATATCTTCTTGACAAGGGATGGTCTTGCATCGTTATCGGCAAAAACAGCCGGCTCTTGTCCTCATCTAAAAACAGATAACAATTTATTCAGGTTCCTTTCGATACATATACCGGATATTGTTTTGGCATTTTAAATCTAGAAGATTATTTGTCTGTATATGGGTAGTAACGTAGTTTGTTCAATCTCAGAAATTATAACTTTAAGTCAACAATGTTTGACCTGAAGGAACTTTGTTGAGGAGGACTTAGTTTTAATTTATGGGCCAAAAAATACAGGCCTAAGCAGTTTATTTGATTTTATTCTTTTTGTTTTAACTGGGCAAATTGGCAGGCCTGGCCTGAACTTCGAAGTAGAGCTCTGTGATTTTGAGTTTTTAAAGTTGACTTTTACCAGTTCACAGTCTGTTATGATTGTTTTAGTGGTTTTGTTTTAATTATTTGAGAATAACGTTTTTACTGATGTGATCATCGACGTTGTAAGTAGTTATTTATTGCTTGGACACTGTGTCATAACCTCTGCCGTGGGACTGATAACTCGATGCAGCAGCGTGTTTACAACATTCGCGTATAACCTGTGGTCACGCACAAACCGCAGGGCTGGTAGCCGCGGGGTAAAGGTTCCCTGTGCGAGTGCCCGCCGCGTCGGTCATTCGCTACGCCTTTCGTCGGAACGCCTGAATTCGTTGCGACGCAATTCTGACACATGCCAGAGTTTTGCTTGCAGTCATGACCTGCCAGCGTCCACTTTCTCTGCACGCCAGGACTTATTGTTGTAAAATATATTTTTACAAGTGTAAATTTTACTATTAGACTTTTTTCATTTTTCCACATTGGTATGATGGAGAGTCTAGATAATTTTTTGTTTGGATGTACACATTTTTCTGAAGAACATGGAATTCTTGTTTCTGACTTTTGCCTTCAACTTAGTAAATATTTGGCAAATTGTGAAATTATTAATTGCCACGATTTTGTCAATTCTGCTAGTAATGTGGTAATTAAATTCAACGCAGTTTGTGGTGAGTTAGTTGAAGCCCGCTCTAAACTGAATGACGTCGAGACTGAACTAACAGAACTTCACTCTCATTGGGAACCACCTAAGAATTCTCACAGGATTGAACTCAGTGAATCTCTTGTTACAAGCGACTGCCTTGTAGGTGAAAAGTACTCTTTAGAATATAAGGTCAAAGATTTGTCTGAAATATTATTTAAGGCAAATAATGCTAACTTAATTCTAAGAAAGTTACAATCTGAGCATAACGGTGTCCTTAGCGAGTATGATAGTGTGCAAGATGCTAACCGAAAGTTAATTGTCGAGAATAGTAAATTAAAAAAGTCTTTTGTTAAAACTTAGTTAGTTTGTAAGAGATTAGAAGCACAGAATTTGGAGGTGACCAAACAAATTAGAGATTTACATGTTTCTGTTGATGATAAAAGTAAATGGCTATCTGATGACTTACTTTCAGCACATTTCAGTTTATTAAATGATGAAATGACCAACCTTTGTAAAGATGTCTTGTTTGTAGGGCCTTCCGTGACTATGTTGCTTAGAGAAAAAAGACCATGTTGATTGTATATTAAGTGACATTCATTTTAGTGAGAAACATTATGCATTTTTCTGCTTGAATAATTCTTTTGACTGAGGTGGGTCTCATTGGAGCCTGTTATTGCTTGATTCTGTTGCTAAACACGCTACACACTATGACTCTGTGAAGGGGCTTAATAGGCAGCATGCTGCTGCATTCTTGGCTAACTTGGGGCTGGAAGTAACCCTGACAGAGGGCCGTGTGGCTCAGCAGACTGCGGGCCACGAGTGTGGCCTTCACATAATTGTAAATGCTAGGCTGCTGGCTAGCCAGATTTCCCCTGAGGTTCTAACTCCCCTGATCCACAGGGACACTGACTCCACTCCATGCTCCTCACAACCTTCTCCGATTAACAGCCCAACTGCACATGTTCCCGACAATATTCCTATCGAATCTCCCACCCCGGCGACCTTTGTAGATGACCCCTGTTGGAGAGTTCAGAAAAATAAAATAAGGAACTGTAAAGCTAAGATTGTAAAACCTGCTAATGATCATCCTTTAGTTTATAAGAACGAATTTGGTATTCTCAGTAAAGCTTCTGAGCACCACTCTAGTGATGTTATTGTTAATTCTTCTGGAGCTTGGCGAGAAAAACAGTTTAGAATACAATCGAAGAAAGCAAATGTAAAAAAGAGTTTTGTGAGTAAAAAGTCGAATGTCACTGTGCCTAGTTATAGAAATGCAAAATCGAATCTGTCAGATCACGAAAACCGTGGTTCTATAGTTGGTTTGCTCCGGTTCTGGACGATGAGCACTTTTCAGGGACGGAAGGGAAAATTAATTATTTGTTGATTGGGGATTCTTTGCTGCGCTATGCAGGGAAGCTTTGTGAGCAGAATGGGTGCTCTGCCAGTGTTAATCCTGGTGCCAAGATAAAAAATATAAAGCTTGAACTAGAATCATTTTCAAAATTTAATCCCCACATAATCCATTTTCATTTTGGTACAAATAACTTGCCGATTGGCTACAAGGGTGGCCCAGGATAGCGGTGGTCATGGCAAACGCGAGGCTCTTCCTAGTATGGCGGATCTGTTATATACCACACGTATGCTTTTTCCTCACAGTAAAGTTCTGGTGAATGGTGTGTTACCGAGGTCTGACATCACCAACACTGCACTCGCTTCTTTTAATGAGCAACTTAAACTCGTGTGGACATTTTGGTGCTACTTTTGTAGATTCCGGAGGGTGGATGCTTAGGTATCATCTTGCTAGGGATGGCAGACATCTAAATCGGGGTGGAAACTCTGTGTTTGTTACTAATCTTTTGGATATCTTTAAGCGTCTTACAGCTTGTGAGGCCGTTCCCGAGACACTCGTGACTGACACTGACGGTGGGGTGGCAGTGTTTCTGAGTCGTAATGGTGATATTGACACTCAGGCTACAAAAAACGGGCATTTAAGGATAGGCCAATCTTCAGGATAGGCCACCTTAATATGAACTCGCTGTCGACAGGGTTTGAGGAGATGGCTTCTGTAGTACTCGACCGGAACCTTGACATATTTGGTGTGACAGAAACGTGGCTTACGGAGAATAAGAGCTCAGACGAGGTAAAATTGCCTGGATATTTCTTGATTAGAAGTGACAGAAATGGTAATAGAGGGGGCGGAGTTGCTCTGTATGTGAAAAATGATCCGCACTTTACTCTTAAGGCAATTGAATTGAACTTTCCCCTCGAGAATATTTGTGGCATAGTAAGTATCCGAGGAAATAAATTTTGCCTGTGTGTGGTGTACAGATCTGAAGATATTCCTTACACTTGTCTTGAGCCTTTTCTTTTCTCTTATTTTGATGATATGACCGAGTATGTTGATAACACCATTGTTATGGGTGATCTTAATATAAATCTCTCAGATACTTCTCAACCTGATACTCGCTTTCTAGTTAAGCAAACCGATGCCCTTGAGCTAACCCAGTTGGTATATAAGCCCATAAGAGTCACAAAAACCTCTTCTACGCTCATCGATCACATTCTAATAAGTAAACACATCTGTTCTATAAAATGTGACGTTATTGACATGTCTTCCATATATGGTAGTCGAGGGGTTAGAGTATCAGATCATAATTTTACCTACTGTGACATAAATATTAATCGCAAAAGAGGCAAAAGGCTAGAGAAATATGTAACTTACAGAGATTATTCTAATTTTAATACAGAAGAAATGATTAAGTGCGCTGCCAATGTCCAGTGGAACACTGTTAAAGATATGAATGATGTTAACGAAATGGTAGGCTTTATAAACTCGGCTGTATTGGAAATATTTCATCAGAATGCTCCATTAGTAAGAAAAAGAGTCACTAGAAACAAAGTTCCTTGGAGAAATGAAATCATTATTAACCTCACTAAGGAAAAGAATTATTGGAAGAAAAAATTGCTGACTTCTAAAAGTGACAGCAACAAGGACCAGTACTGCAAAGCTAGAAACGCCCTGAACAGTGCGATTAGAAAAGCAAAACAAATTTACTTTTGAAATGAACTGGCAGGATGCACAAATTCTAAAGAATTCTGGGCTAATGTTAAGAAAAGCTGTGCGACCAATGAAAATGATGATGTCCTTCATTTCTTGAAAAACCTGATGAAATTAACACACATTTTTCTAAGGTGGGTATTGGTTGTCAGGTCCAATTTGAATGTCTTGACTATTATCTTACCGGTTTTTCTGAGAATTTCAAAAATATGTTTAGCTTTGGCCATGTGACAGAAAGAGAGGTAAAGGCTGCCATCAATAAGATAACTTCGGGCGCAGTTGGTACTGATGGTATCACGATCAACATGATTAAAATGGTAGGTCCTTACTGTGTTGGGGCTATCACTCACCTGTTAAATGTTTCGCTGGCCACTTGAGTGTTTCCTAATGCTTGGAAGGAAGCGATTGTTATCCCTCTTCCTAAGGTGAAAACGCCCTTATTGGTGGCTGATCTCCGGCCTATCTCCGTGTTACCTGCCCTCTCTAAGGTCTTATTGCAGTCTCTCAAGTGGTGGAATTCTTGGAGTTGGATTCAATCATTCCAGCTATACAGTCTGGTTTTCGGCTGGTTTTCAGCACCACAACAGCTCTGCTGCTAATCTGCGATGACCTCCTTAAAGCTAGAGACGCTGGAAGGTGTTCTACCGTTGCAATGCTGGATTTTTCTCAGGCTTTTGACTCCATTGATCACAGCTTGCTGTTAGCCATGATGAAGTTTTACAGATTTGATCATCGGGTAGTTTCATGGTTTCATTCCTATTTGGATGGAAGAAGCCAAAAGACCAAAGTGGGCTCTTATGTTTCTGCCTCTCTGAAAAAATCATTAGGAGTGCCACAGGGTAGCTGTCTTGGGCCTGTCTTGTTCACTTTATTTTCTGCCACCATGAGGAAGGATTTGCATCATTGCCAGTTGTACTCATACGCTGATGATGCCCAGCTGGCTCTTCAGTAAGACAATGACCAAGTTGGTCGGGCTGTTTCCAATCTCAATTCTGATCTAGATGCCATTTATGGTTGGTCTTTAAGCCATGGTATCCGATTGAACAAGAACAAGTGCTCTTTGTTGACATTCCCGGCTGGCAAGGTTCTGCAATCCCCGCCCTTGCCTGGCGTGTACCTCGGTGGTGTTTTACTGAACGAGTGTAACCCTCCCAAACTTCTTGGACTTCAGTTTGATGCCAGACTTTCCTTCTCTGGACATGTTAGCATTGTATGTCAGAGAGCTATGGCCCGTTTGAGAATGTTGTACAGGCATCGGCACTTGTTCCCCGCGCCTGCTAAGCTTCGGCATGTGCAGGCTTTGGTGCTCTCTATACTTGAGTATTCCGGTATATGGCTGTTGCATCTCTAGGTGATATGGACCGGTTGCAGAGAGTGCAGAACATGTGTATCAGGTACGTTTGTGGACTGAGGAAATTTGACCACATTTCACTTGAGCGGAAACCCCTTGGCTTATCGACGATGGCTGACTTATGCTTTCTCCGCACTTCTTGTCTGTTCGTAGAGTCCTGACTGAGGAGAGACAGAAATATTTGAGAGAGAGGCTCAGGGCCCGTTCCGAAATGCGTTCCCGGTGTACCAGGCAGGACAACATGCTTGAGATGCCTCGTGTGCTCTGTGAGTCCGCTCGTAAGGGGTTTTCTTATTTTGACCCAAAGCTCCATAACTCTCTCTCGTCCAGTTTCGGCCACGAATTGGTCAGTCAAAAGACTTTTAAAAAAGATTGCAAAATGCATTATTAAGTAGACAGGTTTAAAAGATTTTGTTTTTGATCAGGTCAATTTTGTTAGTTTTAAGTCATATAACATTATATAATATTATTAGATAATTTTTGTTGTAAATAGCTTTGTGTTAACAATTTTATGTGACTCGAGTTGTTTTGAAAACAATGTAATGTTCATGAAAAATGCTCTAAATAAAAGACCATTTAATTTATTTATTTAAATTTAGTAAAATATTTTAAGTTTAAATAGTAAAAATGTATATTCTACTAACTTTAACACCGAATACAATTATTAAATTATAACTTCAGAAAAACATTACAATAGTATTTCACGCGTTGAATTGTACATAAACGTGTTAAATTAACAATTAGCAATCGAAGAATCATAAATACAATATTAGAGATTTTATAAACACATATTACACCAAACTGTGGCCAATATTAAAGGTTTTATATTTATTTACCTTATAGTTCTCTTCTCATAGTTACTGATAATTTGATGAAGTTGTATCTATGACTTGCTACTTAAAAAAAAAACAGATATTTAATTTTGTATAGGCATTAGTTGTTTCGTAACTTCTGAGATTTTTGTTATACTAAAAGCTCATATGTTAGGGAATCAATGAAGATTGTTTTATATAGATCCAAATGTTAAGAACATGAATGGTACAAAGGAAGACTGTCTAAAAAGGAAGTATAACACGGTCCTTGATGCAATCGAGGAGAAATTACCATGCCGATCATTACAAATCTAAAAAAAAAATAGTGATGTGTATAACGAAAGAAAATAGCAATGTGAATAGCAAATGATGAATAGAGGTGTTACTGTAAGGTGCATTGTTATGTCTGAATTACCGAGTCACGTATGGATTTTATTTCACGAAAGTTTTTTAATTATTTGTTTTACTAAACTATTTAATGTATTTACATTTGTTTAAAGCTTAATAATATGAAAATTAGGTTTTTGTACAATAGACCTTGATTTAATTCCTCTAAATTATGCTATAAATAAAATATAAAACTATGAGCAACAAGCAACTTCAGTGAGAAGAGATTGTAGTAACTGCCTCAAATATTAAAGACGATAAATCTTAGATACTTTTTCAAATCTCGAAACAACTTTTAAATATATTTCGCCAGCAACTGTTGCTCGTTGGATAAGTTTTCTTATTACATCTGCTTCAGCGGTATTCATAAATGCAGTTTATTCGACATCATAAAATTCTGTTATCCTGCGAGGTAGCAATATGTTTGGTATATTGCTTTTTATTGTCAATTTTAGACAGTTACTAAAAACTTATTCTTTTGGGAGTAGCTTATTTTTTATGTGTACATTGCTTGTAAATTTATTGTACAGTTATACTGTATAGTATAGCGTGTTATTATTGATCGTATTTACTATGAGGTATACATTACATTATTCACGTAATTACTGAGTCTACATCTAATACCTCCTAGTGGAATTAATGCGTCAGTATTTGTTTCCTTATACAATTAAAAAAAAAACTCACAAGACGACACGCAAAACCAAAACTAATACTGGTGTGGGTATGCACTGTTTTAGATCATAAAAAAAATAATCTCTTATAATAGTATGCTAGTTCAATAACTAGTCGTTGAAAGATTTCTATAGGGAATAATAGGTGCTCCTCTTCAGGTAAGGTACAAGTGTATGAAATCATCCTCATGCATCTTATTGAGCATAGAAGCTTGTTGAAGATGTTCATCGCCATGAATCATTCTTTTTCAGCCTGTGTTATTGTCAGCATTGTCCAGGGGTTATCTAGGAAGCTGAGCTTCCGCTTGAGATTGTCGTGGATCACTCAATGGCAGGATGTAATGACTAGGGACGGTAAGCATACCCGTTCTATGAAAGTTGGGGTCGCAGTGCCACTGATTTTAATCACTGAAAGAAATCAGTATAAACTATATACTATATAAACATTCTATTTAAAAAGAACTATTGTTTGTATTACCTTACGTTTATTGGTGATTGCTGTTAGTATAAAAATAAAAAATGAAGCTGAATTTACTTTCACTAATACTGCATACAGTATAAATAGGACAAGAACAAAAAAGTGTTTCGGTGTACAGTATTATTTTACAAAAGGATTCATGCCTTTTTTTAAATACATTTCTGTACATGAATAATACAAATATTAAACCAGTTTGACCTCATGTTATGTGATCATCGTATAAGGCATATAAGCGGATACATACAGTATGTACATGAGCGAATTACATAATCCATGACTATGTTATCTTAATTAACCTTTATTAACTTATTCGATTTTGAGTAAATTAAGTTATTAAGATTTTAAAAAGTAACTAAATAAGCGTTTTAGTAGTTGTTTTTGGATATTTTTATGGAGGATTTTTTAAAACTAATTTCCCTTCAACGTTTCAAAATATAGGATTTAAAATTGTTAACACTTTTTAAGCGTAGATCTTGTAGAATAGAACTTATGCATTTTATTTTATTTTACCTCTTTTCCGGGGAGGGGGGTGGGTAATGCCATTGACCCAACGGTAAGCCTTGACAACTCCTTGGGCCGCTAAAAGTTGGTTTTAAGACTACTTTCTCTAAAAGCATCTTATAACACATTTTAAAATGAGTGTGGCGTTGACACTTAAAAAGAGATTTATGGAAAAAATTAATTCACGCATAGCTGAAAATTAATTTATTACAACATTAGTTATATAATATTGTTATATTACAATTTTGGAAAATGTTGATTCAAAAAACATATAATTGAAAAAATAGCTTACTTCTATGATAGCAATAAATTCTTAAGGGGTGATATTACATCAAAATTAGTAAGGAAGTTTATCAAGCCGAACATATTTAAAATAATCTGAAGGAAGATGTTGGAAATTGATTTAAACGCAATTATTAAAGTAAATAAAATATATTAGTATTAGAAGTGCAAACAAAAGTTTTCTTTCCGTGTTTTTACCTTTAAAATAGTTTAAACCGAACAAAATAATTATATTGTTATATTCGATAAGTTACTTTTTTCCCTTTACTTGATCAAATGCTAAAACTTTCATTTTTGTTACATTGACATAAATCTATATGCTATTGTGAAATTGAGGATGTTTGGTAGATTTAATAATGGTGAGAGAAGGCCATTTATTGACCCTAAGGACTCCGGGGAAAAAATCATATTTTAAATCGAATATCCAAAAATAAAAACAAATTTCCTTCAAAAGAAAAACATAGGGACTGTATAAAATAAAGGTAAGACTAATTTGTAGCGTCTAAAATACCGTATTTGAATATCAACTTGAATAGTTATTTATTTATAGTATTTTTACTGTAAATTAAATAAACTATCCAAACATTTGCTTCCAGCATTACTACTATCCATAAACATTCAACAAGAAATTATTATATAAATATATTTAATTCAAATGTTACCTGTTACATACAAACATAGAATATTACTGAATAAATATTTCATTTTAAGTCATACGAATATATTAAAAATGACAAATAATGAAGTAGTTCTGACATAAAACGTTTACTCATCGTCAATCTTAATCATGTTTGTTTGTGATGAAATTGTGTTAATGTTGTAAAGGGACGAGTTAATATTAATTTTACTTACAATTAAACCCAGCTCCGATTAAAAACCAATATCAAAGTGGTTTTCTCACAAATTGATTAATATAGTGTTTCAAGAAACAGGAGAAATTGAACGGCTTTATACTGTTGCTAGATTTTATAACAAGAATAACTTTCAAACTGGTTTGAGTATTGAAGTAACATTTATTATTTATTAACTTTGTTCCACTCTATCAATCACGAATGAACATAATCTCTCTTATATCCAATCTATTAGGAGGATCTCGCTGCCTTACGTGTTCAATTTCAGTTTCATTATGTAATTGAAATGTTATATTTTTAAATGAACGTATATGATAGAATATATTACTGTAGGGATTGTACGACTCAAGCCTAGGATCATGGTGGCTTTTTTGAGGCCCCTACAACAAATAAAGGAAGAAAAATTAGGAAGACTGTTAGAATGTACGAATTGCTTTCATGAGTTTATTAGTAACAAATTCTGACATTGTACGTATAACAAAGCATACATACACCAGCCTTGTTGAAAATAATAGTTAAACCAAAAATAATCTAATACAAGTTAACAAACACTCCATGCGGGTATAAACATATAATCTAATTACGGAAATGCCCATGAGAGATAAACACGGACTTGTTGACTCATGTTGACACGTCCTTGGTTAAAACGTTAAATTAGCGTTGGATCCTGGCTTATAATTGGACCAAAACGCATGATTGTAAGAGTTAATTCAAACAGAATTAGGTATACTTGTTAATTTTAATTTCCATAATAAATATCTGAGATTATATCATCTTTAGAATATACATTTATATAAGTTTTTATTTGATAACATCAGTTAACTGAGAAAAATTCCCCTTATATTTTTATTAGAACAATATATAATTTATATAATCTGTAAGAAACATTGATATCTAGTTTTATATGTACATTAGAAGGCCTATAGTATAACAGTGGTTATCAACTTCATCCAATCTAATCCCACAACCCAACACGGCATTGTTGATTTTCACTAGCCCGTGAATTGTTCCATTGTATCATCAAAGCTATTGTTAAAATAGTATTCCTAATACTCTATACATCTGCATTAACGAATCATTTATTTTTAATGCAACCAAGCTAATCTCAGCTATGCAAATGCTACTAACAAAATATGACGACTTGTGCAATACAGCAGTGGTTTGAGGTGAATTAATTATTTTATAGAGTTTTCGAACCTTGGGAAATGATGGATGTGGTAAAAACAATCGTTAAAATGCCATCATCGATAGATAATGATTCGACCATATACACAAACTCATAAAAAAGTATTGCCAGTCAATAATGATAGCTTCGAAAATGATTGATTTTGATTTATGTACCCTGCTTGTATTGACAGATTGACGTCAGTGATTGATCGAATATGCTGACTGTCTTTCTTTCAAATATTTTGTGAACATTAAATAACTTCTTTTCTAGAGTAGTTTAACTCATTGGATTTATCAATGACGTAACTTTTAATTATAAAAACAAGTGTTGTCCCCACTGATTGAAATCTCCCTTGCTGCAGATTTGTATATTTGTACTGCAGGGTCATCACACCATCGTTTGTGATGAACCGTGTATAGTTTCATTGTAATATTGCAATGCACGATAAGACAAGCTGCTTATACCAAGATACGGTATAATTGTAACCGTCAATAATCATTGTCTTGGACAATGTATTGATGTATGAACAATACATGAAACGATAAAACGAGTTCGCACGCAGCACGCTGACGTGAGGGAAATTAATTTCCACATAAAAACTGTTAAAACTCAAAATCAGTGTAAAACGTCAATTAGTCCAATTCTTATTGAAATCTGAAAACATTAATTTTTTGGCTGTTCTGATACTCCTGGTGTCATTTACTTGCAAAGCTGGGAATAGAATTTTTCGCATTATAAGGTTAGGAGAAAGTCCAGACAGGCTTGAAAGTAGGCGTGAGGTTTCTGGGGATGATAAAAGTACTCTAACAAAGGATTAACAGGCTTTTCTAGTGTAAAACCCCCATAAGACAACGTACTGTGTTTATTCCATACAAATTTCTATAACAACTCGGTAAATATTTATGCTAGAATGACGAGAGAGGGATTATAACTTTCGACTCTCTAACTTCCATCTTTTTTTTCATGCATTAATTGTACATCCGGGGCTTTTCTGAACCTTTTTGAGCCCAAAAACTCGAAATTTGAAAGATTAACCCTCCTAAAAAGGGGTTTAAGTTTTCTCATTGTATTACCCAACAAACTTGTGAAACTGATTACAGAAAGGAACGTCCCCACCAAATTTGAAGTAAATTGGACAAAAAATACGACCGCTAGAGTGCAAACACACACACACACACACATATATATACATATATATATATATATATATATATATATATATATATATATATATATACATAACATTTTGAACGACCCCCCAAAACGTGATCAGGGGGTCACGTTAGGAACTTCTACGGTGGTCCCGGGCTTAAGTTTTACCTTGCGGGTCATGATAATAGTTTACTTTCCAAAGGAAATTCACTAATAATACTGGACTGCTTAATTTTAAATTGATAATTATGTAGAATGTTATAGCAACCCATACAGCACACCAAGTCTAAAACACGTTTAATAGTCGTTTAAAACAGCTAAAAATTATACGACTAATTATTAACCACATAAATGACGTTTTCGAGACGTGCCTGGTTATACGTCTTCGCTAGCCACGTTTAGGAGATGACAAGACTTAAACCATTTTAAGACGAGCTCATATTAACCTTATAGAAGATGTTTTCAAGACATGCTCCATTGGGATTGTTAAATTTAAGTTCAAAAATGAGAACGTCTTAGTTTTTTCAATCACTACAAAAATGCACGATTTTAATCCAGATTTCAAATCTCACTTCATCTTCTTTATTTTAATTTTACAAGGGAAGTCTTCAAAACATCTCTAAAGGGTTTATTGTTTACCACAGTAATTCGTGTTAAAGACGTCTAAAATGCATAACCGATTTTGAAATAAAACGTGTGTGGCCAATTTAAGATGGACTTGGAAAAATATACTGTCAATATGGGGTTAAAGTCTTAAAATGAAATCGAATTAGATTTGTATTAACTCTAGGTTTCAAAAATTGTTCACTAAATAAGTCCAGAATTAATTTAAGTTTTTGTTTTATTTGCATTAATACTTATATTTACCGATAAATAAAAATTAAATCACTCATTATCACCTACTAAAACGTCTTAAGGTAAGTAATACAAAAAAGCTAGTGGTTTAATTTTAATTGATGAGTAATTAATTCAAAGTATTATTTGTCGATTATAAGATTAATAAAACACGTCCACAAAATGTTATTGAATCCAATGTAGGTGACGGATTGTAGATGTCAAGATTGCGTCTTAAGGCGGTCCCACACTTCTCGCTGAACAGGCCCAAACATTCAGCCTATACACAAAAGAATGCTCTACGTCAATCACTATGTATTTGTATATTAAATTCAGACGTCTATTCTGTTGAATTTAAAATGTATAAAACACGTCTACAAAATGTTAACGAACCTAATGTCGATGACGGATTGTAGATGTCAAGATTGCGTCTTAGATACACATAACATGCTCAATGTCAATCATTGTATTTACTGTATTTTTATAATTTTTTAAAATGAACTCTGAGAAGGTTACCCGACTTCACTTATTCGACGTAGGGACTAAAACAGTAAATATTCTTTTACTGTCTACATTGTTTATATTTTTCGTAATTGATTAGAGATGTCAAGCTAGTAACATTTGTTGACATACATAAAGGGTTGACACTGCTACATCAAATGCATTGCATTTACCAAATGTATGTATTTGTGTTTAGAGCCACATTGAACAAACTATTGTAAATAAATCGTAGAACTGTCGAAGATATTAACATTCATGGGTCATTCTATAGCGATAACAATTTTAAAAGGTGACCAGTGAGAATCATACATCTGATTGTAAGTGTACGTATGCCTTCAAGCGTCTCAGATAGATGCCAGACCTACAAATATTTGGAAAAGCATTCATTTTAAAATGACTTTTAAATAATGTTAATGTGTGTGTTAATGTTATTTAAGAATTCATTGCGGACATTTTCTATAATTTCTTAAATAACATCAACTCCCCATCACTAACAACGATTTAAACAAATAGGTAAATGAAGTTAGTGTTTACGAAATACAATGACCTTGGTTTATCAACTGTGTAAAACAATGTTAAAAATGATCAAAACTGTTGATTAAATTTGAATAAAAGCCATTAAAATTTATAATAAACATTGATTTAAGGTCTATAGATAAGGCAGCAGCAGACGCTGCTTATTTCTGCTTACTTCTATCAGACCTCAGTCCGGCCATCCTGCCTCACTCACAAATAAGTCGCTCAGTGTCTTACAATTGCTTGTGAAGTCCTTTCCTGTTCTTCAATTGATTTAAGTTACAATACGAAGTCTAGGAATGTCGTGGCCGACAATCTTAAATCTGGATATAAGCAGACCTGGGCAGAGAATGCCGCTGCTCTCTCTATAAGCCCCGGGGCCGGATTTAAGCTTAGGCTACATAGGCACGCGCCTAGAGGCTCGCACCACAAATGGGGCCCGCACCACAAAAAGGCCATCAACTTTGACCTGGACGGCAAAATGGGCTAAGGCCACTGGTTGAGCTTAGGGGCGAGGCCCACAGCTCCTAAATCCGGCCATGAAGCCTTGTTACAAATGATTTACTTCATTAAATTTTACTTCAATGCTTTACTTTGATTCCTATGAGCATAGACTAAGTACATCCATTCTTATTCCTTGTCAACAACTCTTGCATTTTATCATTTAAATATAAATAAAGTTTGGTGTTAGCATAGATTAAACATACTCCTTATCTCTTATAAGGAGTATGTTTAATCTATGGTTTTAGTAATCGAAATACAAATATATTCCTCTATATTATTGTTGAAAAGAATTTTTTTTCATAAATTGGTTTATTGTTAAACTTTGATAAACGCCTAGTGCGCCATATCAATTATTTTGTTGTTTAGCCATTAATTAATTATTCTTTTGATTAATAATATTTGTTAACAATAAAACACCTAAGATTTCAGCAAGTAATCATTATTGTTACGGTTTTACTCTTTGACTTCTCAAGTTGTGCCCAACATTTTCGGTACTCTATGCTAAATCACAAATGAAATGTCAAGTCAAATTTGAACAACAAATAACAAAGAAGTTAACGGATCAACTTAACTGTCTAACCGATTGCCATTACCTAGCTTCGTAAATTATGTCAAAGTAAATTAAATTATCTCGTAAATTTAATACAAAGTGTAATATAAATAGACTGTGATTAATTAGTGTTGTAACTATAAGTTACTTGTTAGAAGATTTCAAGCTTCCCACCGAGACAATTGCTAAATGAAGGTGAGTACCTCTGGATACTTTTTAACTGGTAAGCTTATTTTTTGCGAAGTTTTTTCTTTGTGGGTAAAAAGTATTCATATATATAATATATAAACTGATTATTTAAATCACTAAGCCAACAATGAAAACTTTTCTTCAAGCTAACCCTTCCTCATAGTTGGCCCACCTATATAGGTACCGGTAACTTAGGTAGTGATTCTTCAAGACATGGTTTAACCGATCATGGGGTTTCGCATGATCACACTGTTAAATAAATGCAGTGTATTAATAGGGCCTAGTGTTAACCCCTAAAAGGGTTGGTATTCATGGTACTTACATATTATCTGGAGTATCTACTATTTGTACAATGTGCTGCGGTGGATAGGTTAGGTTAGTGTACTTGTATTGCTTGAGTTTCGCTTGTCCCATTCCCATAAATAAAACTTAGGTCGCCAAACTCCCTCCTCTTTGGTTGCTCAGTGTCAGGCAGCAATGAACTCAGTTGTCTCGTCTTTCACACCAATGATTCCGTCTTGCTTGATTTATTGCTTTAAACACCCTTGTTGATTAGGGCCTAATAAGTTTTTAGAGTGCAACTGGTATGATGCATCCACCAACTTACTTGGAAGCGACATACCGGTATCGATATATTATTCTATAGCCTAATCAATAACAGTATTTCGAAGATCAACTGTCAATTTCTCTTACAATTAACTTATGGATAGTTGCACCGTTATTAGGTAGGCCTACGGGTACAGTTTCATAAGCGGCCACCAACTAATCAGATGCTATATATCGATATTAAACATTCGATATATAGAATCTCATTTTAAATTGATCTTTAACCTAAATAACACAAACACCCAAACATTCGAGTCCTCATGGCGTATGTTGAAACGGTCTCTGAAAACTGGGATTAAGAGCAATGATGTCAGTTACACATACATTTTAATGAAACATTTATCAAGTAACAAAGCAAATGAAATGAAATAATATTTTAAAATGCAACAAATAGGCTAATAAAGAAACGTATAACCAAGCAAAAACTTAGGTATATTTGCTTAGGCCTAACTTATATTAACTTAGTTTATTCCATTGTGGAATTAGTTTATTCAATCCATGTAAGCAGCCCATAAAGTTTACAAACCCTTGTAAAGATAATTTAAGTTTTAGCTGAGTATTCGTTTCTTTATTATTCATTCATTTGTTTATTTGTTAAATGTTTTATTAAAATATATTTGTAACTGGCATTGCATATTTTTATTGACGATTCACAAGTTGTTGATTTTAGATTAGGTACGGTATAACATTAATATAAATACAGAGTAAAATAATTTTCTATAGGTACTGTTAAAATGCAATTCAAAATATCTAGTGTTCTGATTCGATATATCAAATGTTTAAGATTGATATATCGCATCCGATTAGTTGGTGGCCGCTTATGAAACTGTACCCAGGCCTACTGTACCTAACTTAATAAATTGCAATGTTGCTTCGTTTAGGTACGGTACTGTAACTTAATAGTATGCAAGGTGTAGAATTTGGTAAACATTTATTTAAAAAATCTAAAAAATAGGCTAAAGGTAACTTAATAACATTATTAAACAGAACTTAAGTTACTAGTTAATATCAAAATATATGTTTTACGTATTTAAACACTTTTTATTGTGTTGAAAATAATTACAAAATGCATTTATATTACCATGGGTGGTTTTTACCAAGAAAACCACTATGACTGTGCCATTCAAATGAATACTTTTAATCATTACACTTCAATACAATAACTGAATTTGGTTTCTGTTGACAAAAGTTTAACTGTAACACTAACGTTACTAAGCCAAATAGATGCGAAAAGTCAGTCCAGAGCATACTCTAACCAGACGCCAAGCACTGTGCCCCGAGATGTACCAAGGCCTACATTAAAAATTGTACCTTTTCATCAGCCATAACATATACAAATAGAAATATAAAATCAATTTATAGGCCAGTGCTAAGTTCCTGTACAAGTAAACAGTTGAAAGGCCTATTTTGGTTGTCAAATATCAACTTACTTACTTTTTGTTGTCATTGGAGTAACCAGTACATGGTTATTATGCTTTCATTTCAATTACAGATATAGTTAGTATTGTATAGTACAAGTAGTATAGTACAACTTATACTAGTTAGTAGTTTAACTAGGCCCTATTACTAACTTAGGGCTATTAGTTATTGTTTAAACTATATGGTGGCTTCGATGGGATATTTTCAATAGGTATTTTAAGGTTAGCAATTTATTTTTGTATCCCCATGTATTACTATTTACTTGGTTTAGGTACCAGGACTGGGTATTTACTACTCTGATGGTGTTTTGGAGTGTTTAATAAATTAAAAATGTTGTATGAAATGAATTGAAATTCAATTGCATTGTGATTTTGTTCTGTATTTGTCCAACCATAAAATTAGGCCCTCCATATCTTTAAATTTTTAAAGAATGTCTCATATTTAACCAGTTACTTCATAGTTTGGCGGTGGTGGGGGTTTTTACGCTCGACAGGGTTTTTTTATAAAAGTTGCCATTTTATTATTTATTTATTGATAAAATTATAAATATACGTACCATAGTAAATAAAATTTCCCCAAATGTTATACATTAATAGCAAGGGTAGTAAGAGTAGATGTGAATTACATTGGCGCTTTTACGTAAAATATCATAAATACTCAATATACCCGGGTATTTATGAATTTTGGGTATTTACCCCGAGTTTTAAATTCCCGGGTATTTTACATCACTATGTACGAGGTATGTTTTTAAAGTAATTACCGTTTTTCAATCCTGCCGTTGTAGTGCTGCGTTTGGCATTTCTGAATGCTGCGCTGTGTACCTGCCTCTAATGGCAGGCCTAGGACTACACTACGGAAAAAATTTACCAGATTTTCATCCGTTTGTGAGCATTCAAAATGGCGCCGCCGATTGAGGTCCCCGCCAACTATGAAGTCGCCCAGCGATTCAATTTCTAAGTGTTAACAGTGTGAAAGATGCTGGAATTCATCGGCAGATTAGTGAAGTGTATTGAAAAACAAAAGCACTAGCACGCAAATGGGTTAGAACATTTGAAGATGGCCACATGAATGTTCATGACGTGGAACGAAGTGGGTGAACCCTCTGTCATTTGCTTAAAATTGATCAAAACGTGAGAGAAAACAGACGGTTTACGATTTTATCGCTATCTTATGAGTTTTATTTAGCGTTCAGAAGTGTCTTGTAATTGTGTTACCGAATGCCTAGTTTATAGAAAGTTGTGCTCACAATTCAAAAATGTTGACTGATGTGCACAAAACCAAACGTTTGAGGAGTGCGTTCACTTCTCTTGAGCGGTACAAGGAGGAAGGTGATGGTTTTTTAAGCCAATTTGTCACAGGTTTCGAATCACTTCTTGACGCTTGAGGTGTCAAACACTTTGCTATAGACTTCCCTAATCTCCTGATGAATTTCAGCCGCTTTCATACCGTTATGACTTATAAATAAAATTGCGGCACGACATCACAATCTGCGGGGACCTCAATCAGCGGCACCATTTTGAATGCTCACAAACAGATGAAAATCCAATTGATTTTTAACCGTAGTTGCGTCCTAGTCTTGCCAATAGATGCAGGTACACAGCGCAGCATGCAGGAGTGCCAGTTGCAACGACGGAATTCAAAAATGGTAGGACCTACTTACTTTAAAAACATGCCTCGTATTTAAATGTTTGAACAGGTTTTTTTCGTATTGAGATTTTTGATTTTCTTTATCCCCACATTGGTATTTTACTGCCAGTGCACTAGGCAGTTCTAAGTACTCAGTATAATGAGTACCGTACTTGTATACACTTAAAGAGTACATTTATGTACTTAACTGCAGTACCTATCATTGGATTTAAATTAATTATTAAGCTTTCATTATAATTTGTTTAAGTACCTAATTTTTAAATGACTAGACTATTTTAACTGATAAGGCCCTAATTGTTTTCATGTTGCTGCCAACCAAGATTGAAAAGAGACAGCCTGCTCTACAGAATGGGAGCCCAACACCTAACCAGACTTCAGACCTATGGGAGATGGTCACTCGTAGCTCACAGCTCATCAAAGATTAGAAGGTAAAATTAAAATAATACTTTGGCCTAGGTCAGGACATTAAACTTTTAGACATTTTTTTGTTCAGCCACTTGCTAATAAGACTTGGCATATTGCAATCCTAATCAAATCATAACTTAAATAAAATTAAAAAGTGGATTTATCTTTAAACTATGTATATCTAGCATTGACAAGCGTCAGGTTTTGTTACCGAGTCAGTGCCAAGCTAAGGAAGTAATAATTATAATGATTTACTTGCACCTCGGATTATCCGGACCTGAATCTTCCGGATCACGGATTAACCGGACAAGGTTTTCCGAGATAAAGAAACTGAAAATTACAGTCAAAATGTGATTTTCCCGGCCGATTTTAAAAATCCATATAACAAAAAATTTAACTTCCAACTTAAGAGACTAAGCCTCTCGCATACGTGTAACATATTCCCATTATGTAAGCTTTAAACCAATTCACTGAATGGGCGTGGCAAGCCATTTACCAACAGAGTAACAGTTACGTACAAGTCGTCGGTCCGCTGGATCCCAAGCTGCACAGTAAAAACCAGCTGCATCCCGTATACGTGACCCTGGTCTATTGTAAGGTTTTTTTAAGATTGTGTCGCGTGTGTGTGGGACAGTCGGTAGCCAACGTTTTAATAAAAAACATCGCTTACAATAAAAATGTAAATTTACAGGGTAAATGAATCAAGTTTTTTTCGTGATAAATAAATGAGATATTACTCATTCTGTTTAACATTGGTTTTTATGAAGCGTAAATCCAATACTACCACCGTTTCCAACTTAAACCTACTTAGGCTTAGAAGATCTTACACTCACAAATTATAGGCTTACACTTTATTAACCATCATTATAGTCATTATAGTATAACCGTTTGTAGGCACTGTCATCGAGAATGGTATATCCATATTCTACCTGTTTAGGAATAACTATAATTTATTTGGCAGCTCTAGAAATCAATTAGAATGTTTTTTAATTGCCTGATTAGGTGAGCAAATAGAGTAAATCAAATTAGATTTTTAAATGTCCTTTTAATAATTTATGATAAACTATTAGAATGTACCCGTTCTTCGCTCAGGTTAGAAAGGTTGAGAGCTTGAAACAGCTGTTCTTGCTTCTGCTTTTTAAGCTGCCAAATGGAAGTATCCACAGCTGTTCGCATTACAGTTTCTGAATGTTTACTTTCTTCTGAGATGTAAACATTGAAACTTTGTTCACGGGGCGTAGCCTGAGGGGATTTTAAGGAAGTGAATAGGCCTGTGTGTTGCACAGGTTCAAGATCTACCTTTGTGTAAAGTTTCAGCCCAGTCAGTTCAGTAGTTTTTGTGTTTACCCGAAACAGCAGACAGACAGACATACAGAAACCACCTTTTTTATAATATTTTAGATAAATCGTTACACATTTTCAATGATGGTATATAAAAAGATTTTACTTTAATTTGGTTTAAACTCAGACTAATAGTATAAAAAATATTTTATTTAGTATAAAAACTCACTAATAGTCAAAAGAATTCCATTTTTGATTGAAATAGAAGGAGCTAGAAAATACCCCCGTCGCAGTAAATTTTTTTTAGCAAATATCAATAGACCACAAACAGATTAAGCCATACTGTATCAAGTTTCGTCAGTATACGTTGGGAGATATAACAATTTTATTATTCTTTATAAGACTAGACAACGTACTGTGTTAAGCACTTTCAGTATCTCGGTAACAAATTGACGTAGAGCAATGATCAAAACACCAAATTGTGTGTGTTTTTTAAGCTTAATTCAATGGTGAATATAAAAACTAAAATTTGACTACTTAACAAAATATATGTAAAAAATTCAAAAAACACATTTTTGGGGTACAAAACCCCCCCAAAATACCCCTTGGGATAGTGTAATCGGCTGGTTTTCGAACTAGTAAATGTTGTTTTACACGTTTATACCAAATTTCATCAAAGTCGGACCCAAAAGTCGGACTTTTTACGAGAGTTATCGCACCCACGGACACATTTATATAAATACAGTTTTAAACGAATGGTGTTTTTGGCATCTGGGGATCTCAAAACGAAAAGTTATCATGTTCCCGGGCCTAGGTCTTACCATGCCGACTACAGTAATAGCTTCTTCCCTACAGGAGAAATTCGCTAAAAACGTATACTTGCATGCATTTTGTACATAATTGATTATTTATTTTTGTAACTATATTTCCCTACATTTGTTACATACCTTATGTGTTTGTTACAGATTTTGGTGGACATCAACTTCTAGAATGCGCCAGCCATTACAAGCCATCACAGACACCATCATAATTTAAAATTTGTTACAATTTTAATAATATTAATTTTTTACTTAAATATACAAAAGTAGACATGCATTTTGTATTTTATTTAACCAAAACAGTCATGGTTCTAATATTTCATTAGGAGTAAAAAATTACGAAGCATGTAAAGTAATTATTGTTTATTTGTTTTAAACATTTACAAATAATTGAACAAAAGTAAGGCCTAATTTTTGTGGATAAAAATAATCAATAATAATTTTGTTATGGCTTCGTATAATAAAATATGTTTCCTGTAATTTATTAGTAAATTTTGACTATTATTTGTGTTGTTATAAATGATAATTTTTTTCTTTATGATTTGAAGTTCAAAGAAAATGTGTTTTTTTTTCAAATTCGGTTACAAAATATTCAACCGATTTTCAATTTAGTACAATATTTTATTTGATGACGTAGACTTCTTAAGAATATCTCAAAGTGGTCACGTTTTATACATCATAGACATTTATTAAACATCTTTAGGTTTTCTTTACATGAGTATACAGTGTTTGTAGGCCTCTTAAGAATGTCTGAAAGTGGTCACAGTTCATATATTTTAGACATATTAAACATCTTCTAGAATTCTTTAAAAATACTTAATTTAAACGTCTTATAAGAGACTTCCTTAGACATCTTGGAGACATAATTTCAGTGGAGATTTTACGTTGTTTATTAAAATCGATGGTATTGGGAGGTTTAGAACTAGTATAAAAAAATACCTTGAGGTATTAAAATAGCTTGAAGATGGATAAAATGTATCTTAGAACCATCTTCTTAGACCTATTTTAAACGTCTTCTAGCGGAGGGAAGTGTACGAAACTTTTAGTATAATTTACGTATAATTGACGTAAAACCTGGTCTCGTGAGACGTCTTAAAAAAGTGTAAGCATGCTCATTGTGACCTTTTTTAAACATCTTCAAGAGGAGAGTGTGCTATATGGGAAGATTCCTACATAACCGAGGTTAGCTTGTTAAGTCTTGGTATACTGACTGACTGACAGGTGTATGCAGCCTTACAGTCAAACCACCAACGACAAGTGATAGTAGTTTGTAGTTTTACAGTGTAATAATTCCGATACATGTTAGACATGTTTCCCATGTATTGTGCCACGACTTCTCTGCTTTTATTATTAATTCATATAATATGTTATGGAATTTTGACCCTTTTAGTGCCATGTAATGAATGATATGTCGTTGCAAAATATTCTTTCTGAAAAGTAAAGACGCGACGATATTTCGTTGTAGTCAGTTTAACCAAAAAGTAACTTGAACGATATATCGTTGTGAGTTGACTTTCGTTTCTGCTGATTTATTTGAATTTAAAACCAGGTTTACATACCTTTTCCGTCCAAACAGTTCAAAAATATATGCTGCCACATACTATGACGACATGTTTCGGAATCTAGAATTCCATCTTCTGGTCATACCAAAAACGTCCGTAATTTACACAGATTTTCATCAAAATTTAAAATTTTTTGTTGTTAAACATTAATACAGTTCAACATAACACACAACACGACATTAAACACATATTTCGCACAAATTAAGACACGCACAAGCCGGCCGGCGATTAGACTCCGACTCGGTTAGACTCTGAGTCGGAGTCTAATCGCCGGCCGGCTTGTGCGTGTCTTAATTTGTACGAAATATAAGTTTAATGTCGTGTTGTGTGTTATGTTGAACTGTATTAATGTTTAACAACAAAAAATTTTAAATTTTACCGAAAATCTGTGTAAATTACGGACGTTTTTGGTATGACCAGAAGATGGAATTCTAGATTCCGAAACATGTCGTCATAGTATGTGGCAGCATATATTTTTGAACTGTTTGGACAGAAAAGGTATGTAAACCTGGTTTTAAATTCTAAACAACAGTTCAGGAGGCCTTTTCAAAATGAATAATTTATTTGGAGATATCATTTGATTCAGTTTCGTTATTGAAGTTTCGATTATTTCGTTCGATAGGTTATGTAACCGAACGACAATATATCTGTATTATTGAAACTCATAATAGCGATGGATTTGAATTTATTTTTTGATTTATTTGGACTTTACCTATCGCTTCTAGTGTTTAAAACTACACTACGTTTCGGGAGGTAAGGAAACTCCTCCCGTTATCAAGTGAACCCTGAGTACGCAGGTTAGCTGCTACGGGAGCTTTGGGTAAAAAATTGTTTTTTTGAGCAAATATCAATGGTCCACAACCAGATGAAACCAGGTGAACGTATACCAGGTTTCGTCAGTATACGTTCATAAATAAGCGAGATATAAAATGTTTATTTTCCTCCATAAGAATAACATTAAGACAACGAACTGTGTTTAGCACTTTCAATATCTCGGTAACCAATTGACGTAGAGAAATGATCAAAATACCAAATTGTGTGTTTTTTTAAGCCGAATCCAATGGGGAAAAATAAAATTTGACTATTTCCAAAATTATATGTAAAAAATTCGAAATACCCATTTTTGGGGTACAAAACCCCCCCAAAATACCCCTTCGGATAGAGCGATCTGGCTGGTTTTCGAACTTAAAGTCATAAATGTTGCTTTACACGTTTATACCAAATTTCATCAAAATCGGATAATTTTTACGAGAGTTATCGTGCTCACGGACACACACACACACATATATATATATATACAGTTTCGAACGAATGGTGTTTTTGGGGTCTGGGGACCTCAAAATGAAAAGTTATCATGGTCCCGGGCCTAGGTCTTACCATGCCGACTACGGTAATCGCTTCTTCCCTATAGGGGAAATTCGCTAAAATTTATCAACCGATAAAAATGTTAAGATATTGGTTTCAAAAATGATATTGACGGAAAATAAAAGATAAATCTGGTTCAGTAACAAACTTTTTGCTTCCTCAAACACTTTTAGCGCATCTGGAAACATTGACAGGCTATTTGAAGTTTCTCAGTATTTAATCGCTTGCCTTATATTGCTATAAGGAGTAAGATATTTCCCAGTACCTTACCTTTACCCTTTACAAATATCAATGGCTGGAAGTTGATTTGTAATTTTTAAACATGTTCGAGACTATAAATCTCTTTTGAAATCCTCAAAGCTAAACAAATTTTAGGTTATACTCTTACAGTATATTCTTTTAAAGCTTCACTACCAATAAAAAATGATGCAACAACAACAGCTAAATAATAAATACCCCGACACAGTGTTTTAAAACATATGAAAAGCATCGTAAGGATCGTGATATGTGCTAATCGTAAAATGTTGTTAGTTTAAAGGTTCTATATAAACAAATTAAAACCTAATTGTTTTATGTACAATATATAGCGTGGTTATATTAGTAATTATTAAGATGTTATATAGGGGGTGAACTCCTTACATGTAATAAATTTAATAACAGTAATCTTTCTGATATGTAACATATATGTAAAATGAAGGCAATAAAGGGATACATTTTTCTGTTATGTGTTTGCAGAATAGCAGATTAACTTTGGCATACAATGGCTATTTAGGCTAGTTATTAATGCATTTAATTTACTAACATACTCTTTCCTCTTAATGATTATTAAAATAAAACCCCTAGTTTATTTGAAATTCCTAGTTACTGTATTTATTTATCTATCTAAAAACTGACCTTCTTTATATAGGGAACTAGAATTTAACATCACCTAAGCCTTGTGCTTGTAATAGTTTCGTCTGTTTTGTGTAGCTCAGTTGATTCGTCGTACTTAGTTGGTATGTATTAGGCATTGACTATTTGTAGTCTACATTTTAAACAATCAATTTTAACTAAATACAAACTCATATTCTCGTTTGAGTCACATAATAACCAGATTACAGATTTATCGGATTGACACTTTTTAATTATTATTGCTTCTACATTTTATTATAACTTAGTTTCTGCTTTTATAATTAAAAGTTTACTATGTGACTAATTAAGTCTTTTAAATGTACAGACAAATCGAAAAATTGTGATAATTTAAAAGTAATTGTACTTCAGAAACTTATATACATAATTCTATTTAATATATGTAATTTATATTAAACCTGTTGTATTTTGTACATGTCTATGGATGGACTTTATATGTACTGAGATATAAAGGTTACAATAAAAACTGACCGAAATGTAATTTACTAAAATAACGAATGATCTCTGCGACTTACGTTATGGATATACAGCTGTATTATTGATATGGTAATCAAAATGCGAACACTCTTAATTGCTGTGTTGAGAATATATAATTCCATAAAAAAGTCAAACTTTAAAAATGTATTATTTTGTTATCATTGAACAAATACATTTTTATTCTATTGATACTTCGGAATTGCAAAATTGTGAGCACCTAATCATTGTGGGTAGGGTCAAAGCTCTCATGCAATCTAATATAATATAATGTAAATATTAACAGAATATACACCAAACGTATTCATAAAACAGTCCAATTTTGTTAAACCTTAAAAGTTTGTTTACATAAACTGCATTAATTAAATCAAATCACACTAAAAAATTACAGTTGAATAGAATCCTTCTCGCAGAAATGTTTGTAACTGTAAATAAAACTTAATGAAACAGCTCAGTC
Source organism: Allygus modestus (assembly GCA_963675035.1). NCBI lineage: Eukaryota > Metazoa > Arthropoda > Insecta > Hemiptera > Cicadellidae > Allygus > Allygus modestus. The sequence continues at coordinate 35,226,684 of OY776115.1, forward strand.
ATCTGTTGGTTGAACCTGATGCTATGTACTTTTTCTCACATATATTACCTTTGCCTTTGGTTCAAAGCAAAGGCCATATAAATGTCAAGCCTCTTTAATGTAGTTCCTGAAATGTAGCCAAACGGTTCGACCCTAGCAAAAACTGCATGACTATAGAAATTCTCTAACGAAGCAAACATCGAGAGTTTTATCCATCTTAAGTACAAAGGGATGAAGACAATAATTTGATACTTTATCACGCATACTTACAAACAAATGTTACTGACTTTTAGAGACTGAGAGTTATACAAATAATATTGAAGTTAAATCGTTTCTTAAAAACAAGTTGACACACAACAACGAATGACAGGTGTCACTTTCCGTTTTGTAATATATCACAAAATTAAGATAAAATACCATGGAAATACTAATTACAATCATGCTATATTTTTGTAAACACAAATTCCAAATTTTTTAGTTTTTTTTTACTCAGCAAAATAATGTATTTTTAAACCAATTTCCATGATAATTTGCGTTCCGATTTTAAAATTATAGGAATTGTTGATAATTTGCAAAACTATACCTTATTTTTACTTTTTCCTTTTTGCCAGATGATTACTTTGACGCCAAAATACTCTCTGACAATAGATCTTTTACTTTTGATATGATCTATTGCAATTTCTATATATCAAAGGGCAATTAATGCAAATGTATCTGATGCTAGTAAATGTCTGATATAATCCTATTTTCTTTGATAAGGTATAATATTCACTAGGTGTTTAGTGCGGGATATCTAAAATATCCAATCGCCTGACAAACTCAGACTGGCAGTGTTGTAACCATATGTTTTGCCGATGGTTCAAAAAAGGTCTTGTATAAGTCATAAGAGAGTGGTTAATTAATTTAATCAAAAGACAATGTTTTAAGGAGACTGGAATTCCTGCGAAATGTGAATATTTTGAGCCGCCAATTACAAAGCTACCTGGAGTTTTCCAATTAAAATTTTCTTGTGGGTTAATGAGTAAGGAAACGAAATACTTGTAAAGTTTCATCCCTTAGTGATTTAATAATAGCTAAGGCTAAGTTTAGATAATAACCCAACCCAAATTGGGAAGATATATTTTAACTCAACATTATTCCTCCACCTACTACTTCTGAACGTGAGACAAACGCTGCTAAGCATTAGAAGATTGGATTGCCTGTCAAAGCTTTAGTGAAGGTAGGGCTATGCCAATTAAAATTTACTTTTACTCGGTAATCAAAAAGCCTATTTGTCAGCCTATTTATCAGCATGGTAAAAAAATCGGTATAAAGCTAAGTTTACAAATTAAATTATTTTCAGTTTTAATAAGCATGTGTGGTAAATAAACGTGTGACCCACCATTCCTGCAATGACGAGAAATTTGTAATATTTCTCTCTATTTTGCTAAAATTATCCAATGTGTATGTATCTTATTATTGCTATATTAAATTAACTTTAATTTCAAATGTAAAATCGATGTTTAAAGAGATAAACACTAATTTATTAAATATATGAAAATAGAAAAATCTACAGCCTTGTTGTTGAAAGTTGAGACGCAGAAAGCTTCTGGATGGTCAACAAAACGCTATAAACAATTCCTTACATTTATTTATTTATACGAAATCTTAACTTATTTTTCAGGTATTATTCATTTTAGTACTTTAGACTTTTAGTGCTTTGGTAAATTATCCAAATTTGTTTTATTTGCTAAGCCTCAAAAGTTGTCCACTACTGATACTAAAATTATAACGCATTGTTTTTATTATTTTGCAGCTAAAGTTTATTTATTGCCTTGCGTTTTCAGTTTTATCAAAATACCTTGCGTTAGACAGTTCTTAGACACAATATAAAACGCAAAAGTTTAGTTTTGTTGTTGAATTAGGAAAACTGATATGTCACATCTTCTATTATAGTGTAAATATATACTTGTATTCCCTCATAGAATTTTACAAATTCAGTTAAACAAACAAACATAAATTTAGTAAAATATATTCCATACACAGTCTAGCAGTTTAAATACTATGACCGTTAGCCATTTTGATTTTCAAAAAGGTTGTTTCCTTTATATTTTATAGTAATTAAGTTAAGTTCACTTGTATAGATATTTATGGTGCAGATTAATATATGTTATATATGTTAGGTATTTTAGTAATATTTACACTATATTATGTACATCTATTTACGTTTTTTAAATGCAATTGTCCTACTTTATATGGAATTAAATTGATCACAGCAGTTCTTGGCATGGGTGGAGCTCTCTCTAAAACATTTCTAAAACCAAAGAAAGACAAAAACAGTCCTTAAACAGAACAAATGTTATGACCTTATCTACACAAATGGAACGGTTAAATTCATCTACTGTTAAAAGATAAGCGAAATTATATTCTGAACAACCACATCAAACAAACTCGAAACTTTAAGGAACAACTTAGAATCTCAAACTTGGGAAATGGTATTCAACACGGTTGACGAAAAATATAACAATTTAGTTATAATCTTAAACCAAGAAATTGACTCCATCATGCTATTCTACTCTCACCTATGCACACTCACATCATGCCATTCACTCTATCATACCTATAAAGCTATCAAGAACAAGCCTATTGAAATCTTCTGGGATGAAAATACAATAAGGCTGAAAAACGTAGTGAAAACAGCACACGATAAATATCTTCTAACCAACAAAGAGGAGGATAAGCTAAATAATTATCGGTTGAAAAAATATGATCTAGAAGTCAGAAGAACAAATCTGACCAAACCATGAACAGAAGCCTAAATAAAATAAAGAAATCTGGAACATTATAAATAAGGAAATGAAAGTAAAGAACAATGATAACAAGAACCTTAACATTGACTCTGAACATTGACGGATGCTCCATAACGAAACCAAACGAGATCTTCATCGTTTTCAATAACTATTTTATCAATTCCGCTAGCCCTGGCCTTACTTTAGATAGCTCTGATTTTGAACAACCCCATGCTGCATCGTACAACGAAAACTTCGATCACGGTAACAACTTCAATAACAGAAACTCGAACTCACCAACGGATCTGCCAAGTCTACCAAATTTAAACCCCCTGACTGTAAGAGACCTAACTAAAATTGTACAAGGATTTCAACCAAAAAACTCCGCCGGAATAGATGGGATTTCAAATAAAATTATAAAGTACTGCTTAAAAGAGTTGGTCCCCCATCATTCGACATAATAAATGCTTCAATTAGAAAATCCACTGTTCCACAATCTATGAAAATAATTCAAACAAGGCGATAAATCTAAACCAGAAAACTACCACCCAATCTATCTTACCAACTTTGTCTAAATACCAGGAAAAAACCTTATACTTACAACTCATACAATATCTGGAAAGATCAAATTTATTATCAACATGGATTCCGCAGAGGAAGAAATTAAAAAAATATATTCAACAAAAAGGAGCCATTAGGATCATAAATAACCTTCACTTCCAGCAATACTGTAAACCTTCTTCAGTTCAAACAACATTTTAACAGTCATCTCTTTATATATCCTGAAAACAATAGTATTTATGAAAACACAACCACCAGCTGAACGAAAGGACTGTCACAGCTATGATCTCAGAAATGGCAAGAATATGAATATCACACAGCACAGACTCACTAAAACAAGTAAAGCTCCTATATAATAAGGCTTTATATTTTACAACACTTAAAATTAATAACAAGCTCAATATGCTTCATCAAGAATCTAAAGCAATATTTACAGGATAGGCCCTACAACACATTAGAAGAATTCTATGAGGAGCACAAATACCAAGCATCTGTATAAATTACTGAAAAGAAAAGGGAAAAAACACAAAATCTAGGAAGAAATAACAAAAAAAGTCTTGAGGACTTCGGTGAAGAGGACCTATGTAAGATATGTAAGATTGAAGATGCACTTTATAAGAACGAGTATCATTCGTTTGATACGTGATGTATATTATTCAGTTTATTGTGTGTGTCTTTAATAACGTTTTATTTTATTGTTTTTTGATAGAAATAAAAAGCTTACAAAGATAAATTTATCCATAAGTTTATGAGTTTTTGGTCTCTATTACATGTTTTGGTTTATATGTGTTTTAATTATACTGGGTGAGTTTTAAATTCTCCCCTCCCCAAATTTTCTAACATTTGTTAAAGTATTAACCCCTAAAATTGTTGAATAGTAAGTACTTATTCATACTAAGTTACAATTATGGCCACCATATTGGATCTTGGTTATTTAATTAACTTTTTTTCGAATTTGAAGGTGGTGTAACTATTTATTCTCACACTATATTTTTTGTCTTGCGATATTGGACTTTTTTAAAACAAAAAGTGATATTTAAACAATTGCGAAGTTTTGCTCAGAGTAAAAAAATCAAAGTGATAAGCCACAACACCTCATATAAATTAAACAATATTTGTCATTTTAAGACTGCTATTCAACATTGATCTGTGGTGGTCCGTGGTTGATACTTTAACAATGTTTAAAAAAGGAATTGGGGGGAACCTTAAATTCACAATGTATATATTTGCTATACGAGAGCTAGCTAAATTTTGATTTCAGTTGTAACTATTTTATATTATAATAGTCAATTTTCTTATTCATCGTATATCATCGCAACACTATTAGGGTTGTTACGCGAAATTAATGAACAGTCAAAAACTTGAACTAGATAGACACTTGTCATAACGTAAACACACATGCACCAAGTAGATCTCTCGTCATCAAGTAGTTATTACAAAATTCTTAAAAAATACAGCATTACAAGATTCTAAATATTGAAACAAAAATATGTTCAACAATTTAAAGCAGCAATTCACCACTACTTTGGAGTAATTATTTTCAAACCTCCACTATTCAATTAATGTAAGGGGTTACTATTGCAAATTAATATTAATAGAAGAAAAATATCCGATAAGTTTGTGAGATAGTTATCCTCATCGGCAAGCTTCATACATCATCTGGGATCATTTGTTTGGATTATTGCAGCTTGGTGAGGATTGATGAGCTGTCGTGGATTACACGTCACGTACCCCCCCAACTCTCCATCCCATCTCTCTCCCTCTCTCTGTCTCTGTCGCAGTTTATTCTATCGTTTACTACCCAATAAAGGTTTTTGTTTCGTGGAGAGCAGAAAGGCGCAAACACTACTTTGGCTTTGTGACTAACTGGCTCAAGGGTGGTTACCGTATATCGTTGAAATCTTTACCAAATACTCCTGGTGATAAACTGAAACCTATAACTAGCCTTGTTCTTATTATGTAAGTTAATCAATCGATGGCTTATTTTCGTTCAAGCTGCCAGTTTCTATATTGTGTCTCCTCCATTCACAGCCAGAATCATCGAAGTTGAGATACCAAAAGGTTTCAGACTCGAGAAACCTATGTAAATCTACTAAAATGATCATATTAACTAATAAATACATAATTTAAAAATATAGTTAAAACAACCATTAGCAATATTACAATATTATTTATTAGAAGAATAATTTTTAAACTATAATTCATACTTACAATACCATTGATACTTTTATTTATAATTTTAATCATTATAGAAGCACAATATAGAACAAATTATTAATCAAATACTGTACATATAACTAACAACTAACTGCACATACTACATACAACTACTTTAGATTATTGTTCTAAAATCAAGCGTAAACCTAAAAGGTAAAAGGTTTACACAGATTTATTAATTTTGGGCAAACTTTAATTAATAAGTATTAATTTACATTTTGACATTTAGTATTCATAGCAGTTATAAAAGCAATTATGTTTAAGTGTATGTGACAGTGGAAAATCAAAAGTGTGTACAAATTAATTTATTACTCTAAAAACCAATGCTAAAAGATTTGTACTGAAACGGACGTTATATTTATTTTAATTTTATATTATTCTAAAGAAAATATAAATATATAAATAAAACCATCTTACATACTCATTATCTGACTATAGTCATGAGTAAAATATTCATTTCAAACTTCACTAAAGTTTTCTTTGAGCTACGATTACTCCTCCGAAAAAACTTATTATTGTTTAAATGAAAATCTCTGTTATACCACTGACATGTTATACATTTGAATAATATATATTGTGTTATATGAGTTTTCGTATAATGAGGGTCTCAGCATATGGTAACATGTAACTCGTCATCGAAATAAACATGTCTTAAGTCACGAACGTGGGATGGCTTCGTCGTAATTGCCTCTCTTGAAATCAAAAACCTAATTTATGACCGTTGTATTAATGGGAAAACATTATTTTTCAGTTAGGGAATGACATAAGTAGCACTATATTGATCCTGAATATTTAAAAACCGCTGTACAATAAAAAAAGCTTTAAAAAGTGAATTGAAATCAATCAGTATCATCAAAGAACTTTGACCAAAGGAGTTGCGTATTTGTAATATCCGCATCTCCAAGCGCCATATTTACATTTGATGTCCCAAGTGTGATTCCGTTTATTCAGGGGATACTTTACAACTATGCGTAAGTATGTATAATCGATCAATTTAGATATGCTGACTCTTTTTATGTGTTACTGGTAGTGTGTGGATTTAGCCATTGTACATAATGTCTAGTTGTACAATGTATAGTAGTTCTATACATTGTCTTAAATTAACAGACAGAGTGTATAATAAAGTGTACCTATCTAGGCGTATTATATCATGTCTGCTGTGGGTCAAACAGAGCAGCAAGATATCGAGGAATATAGCAAGTAAGTGAATTCGCTTTATTAATGGCGAATGGGGAAAACAGTTTTACCCACCTAGGGTAAGACTAAAAGACATGATTTCCCTCCCACGCACGTGTAAAATAAGAAAATGACATTTCAGAAGAATCACTCATAATGTTGATAAAGGTGAATGCACAAATTAAGATTATTTAACACACTAATATGGAAGGAAAAAATATTAAACTAACATAGTTTCCATCTTTCAAAGCCTTGAGGCCTTGTATTTTAAAAACTCAGCTACTTATTCAACCTACGGTGTCACAATTATTGTTTTAGTGTTGACCCGGTTTCAACTCAATTACGAGTCATATTCAGCAACTTGTTGACATTATATAATGTGGTCACATGGTTTGAAATAGTAGGTGAGTTTTTATAACATCGTTTTGTTTTTAAATGTTTATATAACGAGTATTAAAAATTGTGTACCTATTTGAAATTTATTGGTTATTCGACGTTACGAACTTAAACATTTTTAGCACCAAATCAAGAATAAAGACCAACAGTTTAACTGATTCAATATTAGTTTTAAGACTTAAACCTTTATTCAACGTATATTTAATATTAAGTCATACGTGAAATTTATGTAGGACTTGTAATTTATATATATTATAGTGTAAAACAAATAAAAACCTAAATTGTTATAAAACTAAAACAAACAATTTAAATTTAATTCACTGGATAATTTGAAGTTTACAATTTTATATTTAAAGAAATTACAATGAGAAGAGCTTCTAATAATGATTTTATATAGTTACACTGCGTTTTATTTAGGCTTTATTTGTAAAGTTTGGTCAATTAATGGCTGGTAGGTGGGTTTACAACTACCATTCTGTTTCTCTTTTTAATAAGTTATTTTCATTTTAAAATCGCTAAATTAGTATTTATTTCCTGAGAAACCTTTGTAATTTGTAAATCCATTTATTAGACTCAATGTCTAGGCAATGTGTTGTACTTAAATTTACTAATTTTCATACCTTGCAATAGATTCTTAAGCCGTGTATAGGTATGCTATAGAAAGCCTGAATTTGTTTGTTCGGGTAAAATATAAAACATTTATATTAAATTAAATTGCTATATGCTGTAGTTGTAGTTGCTTGTTTAGAAATTAATAGGTCAAGTATAGTCTTAAATATATAGTGGATGTTAGCCTAGCTTAAATAATTATAATTACAGAAAGAGAGAGAGAGAGTAGTTTAAAATGTCGTTATACGAGAGGGAGGGACAGCATTTAAAATTATAGCTCTGTTGTCCTCCAAAGATAATAAAATATGTTTATGCCAATAAAACATTCCATCAATATAGTTTATATTCTATTACTTGTTGTGGCTATAAACTAGCAAAGATCTTACATGAAGAAAATAACGAACGAAAAGGATTAATGAGTAGGGATGATATTATTTTTAATTTTAATTTTTCCAATCGCGATAAATCAAAAGCCAATAAGATCCTGTGTCAAAACCCCTTCCAATATTGTGACAAGAGCCATAATTGACAGAACATTACTGACAAAATAATACTTCTTTAGTACAAATCAAATTTTTTCTTCCGTTTAGGATCCTCAACTGTGTATCAATGTGAATTGCTAAAAGTAAGAGAACATGTTTCGTGATTTATAAATATTTGTTTATCCAGGATTATAACATATTTAGCTTTCCTTAACCAATTAAAAATTGTCATGGTTGTACCTTTTGCGTATTGAAACACGCGAAACAAAATACTTAATGAGAAATGTACATATCTTTTATAATTTTAATGTCATATGATTATACGAATAGCTGCTATGTTGTACTGTGTTAAGTTATACTGAGTAACGCAAACACTGAAAGGGATTATATATTTTTTTATACCTATGCAAAAAGTAGTTAAAGGGTTGAAGCAGCCAAAGAAGTTCTAACAAATTGGTATGGTCTGAAAGTGTTAAGACCTGGTTCTGTTTTTTTTTATTATTTATATATTTTGGCTTTCATTTACAAAACTAGTATTTCTTACAAAGTAACGGCACATCGATCAGCACCGAATGGCTCCAAAAAAGGGCGTCAGTTCACTTAGCAATTGCGTGTTGACCGTTTTAGAGCCCTGACATTCTTGGTGTTTTCTTCAATTAAACATATTTTTATAAAAATTTAAGAAAAAAATATTAAATGAACGACATAAATGAATCTATAAGAGACGAATATGTTGTATCTTTGTCATTTATATTAAATTTAATTGATCTGCATACTTATTAACAGGAACCTTGACAGTGTAATTTTATTTTATGTTACAAAGCTATCTATAAATCTGTATTTATATTTTGTTCTCACTTTGATATTACCTTCCATGTTGTTTGTTTATTTTGTATTCACCAGAGCTTTAGTCAAAATAACGTCATTTTCATGCGGCTAGACAGTCAGCACATTTGACAGCAGCCGGGATCAATGATAATGAAACTTCTGACGCGCCTCCGTGTCTCTGTGAAGAGGGCGGTGCGAGTAGGGTGTATTGGACACTCCGAGGGCAGGAGGGACAGGAGGGACGCCCCCCCCCCCCGAGGTCTCGTCTATGACACTTTGCGAATTTTTTTTTTTGCGAACTTTTTTGCGAACTTTTTTGCAAACTTTTTTGCGAAATTTTTTTTGCGAATTTTTTTTTTGCGAATTTTTTTTTTGGAAATTTTTTTTGCGATTTTTTTTTTTTTTGCGAATATTTTTTTTTTGCAAATTTTTTTTTGCGAATTTTTTTTTGCGAATTTTTTTTTTTTTGCGAATTTTTTTTTGCGAATTTTTTTTGTTGTTGCGAATACTAAACTAACCTAACCTAACCTAACCTAACCTAACCTAACCCATCCTAACCTAACCTAACCTCGGATCAGATTTCTGATTGCAGATTCTTGTTCGTCTAGTCGAGCCGAGTCATTTGAGTACCCACATCGTACACTTTGGATGATGTTTACAAAAAAGGGGCCCGCACCACACTTTCGACCTTTTTTTTGCATTTTTGGAATCTCCTCGTCAAGCCGAGTATTCTCAGTACCCACATGACATACTTTGGATAATTAATACAAGAGTTGATCAGGGTAACGCTACAACCAACATAGCTAGCCCATCAGCGCTTGCGGTCAATTGAACTACCAGTGAATGCAAATTTTGAGGAGAATATAATTGCAATGCTTTGAACATATACTGCAAAGGGGGGTGTATCGATACACCCCCCTTCAAGTACTCTGCACCGAGGCAGACGTTCACACAAATAAGCGTCGCGTCCAGTCTACTGTCTGGGAATGCGGATGTTGTAATTTGATACCTCGACTGGAGGGTGCAGGTGTTCACACAAAAAAACCGACAAGTCGAGACCTGTCTGGGAATGCGGATGCTGTAATTTGATACCTCGACGGGAAGACGGCTGACCCTTCTATGAACCCATAATTAGAGACCACCTGCGTCGAATTCCGAGCAATAAATCACCAGTTGTCAAACACCCATGGTATCATTCTTGTTTTAGGCTTCAACAATTCCTGACGTATGGGGGAGCGAAAATCTCCCCCTAACCCATTATGTGTTAGGGGGAGCGAAAATCTCCCCCTAGTAATTAAATCAACAGAACACCAGTTGTCACGGTCTCATTCTTGTTCTAGTCTTCAACAATTCCTGACGTATGGGGGAGCGAAAATCTCCCCCTAACCCATTATGTGTTAGGGGGAGCAAAAATCTCCCCCTAGTAATTAAATCAACAGAGCTAGCCCATCAGCGCCTGCGGACAATTGAACTACCAGTGAATGCAAATTTTGAGGAGAATATAATTGCAATGCTTTGAACATATACTGCAAAGGGGGGTGTATCGATACACCCCCCTTCAAGTACTCTGCACCGAGGCAGCTGTTCGCACAACCGACTGACGCGTCCAGTCTACTGTCTGGGAATGTGGATGTTGTAATTTGATACCTCGACTGGAGGGTGCAGGTGTTCACACAAAAAACCGACAAGTCGAGACCTGTCTGGGGTGCAGCTGCGCCCGACCCCAGGAGGGGCAGGAGGAGTAGAAGGAGCAGGAGGGGCAGGAGGGGCAGGAGGAGCAGGAGGAGCAGGAGGGGCAGGAGGAGCAGGAGGAGCAGGAGGAGCAGGAGGGGCAGGAGGGGCAGGAGGAGCAGGAGGGGCAGGAGGGGCAGGAGGAGCAGGAGGAGCAGGAGGGGCAGGAGGAGCCCCCCCCCTCTCCGACCGGGCAAGGTTTCGTCTGTGACACTTTTGCCAGCCAAGACGCCTGCGGACAATTGAACTACCAGTGAATGCAAATGCGGATGTTGTAATTTGATACCTCGACTGGAGGGTGCAGGTGTTCACACAAAAAACCGACAAGTCGAGACCTGTCTGGGGTGCATCTGCGCCCGACCTCAGGAGGGCCAGGAGGGACAGGAGGAGCCCCCCCCCTCCAGACGCCTGCACCAACACTTGGAAGAAAATCCTCCTACATTAGAAGGATTTCCTTCTGTTCCCTAACATGAAAAGCTTTTGTGGCCTTGAAAAAGGCCGATTATGATGGTGGGATCAGGTGGAGGCTAAGGTGTTGGAAAACGTTTATTTTTTACTGTTGAAAAACTTTGTTACTTCATCAGGGTGCAGTTCATCGGTCCGCCGATTCCACCACATTTCAACAAGCATCATGTACTTCTGCTCATGTTCAATGGCGTAGAAGTGCTCCTCTTCAATGGGGTAGAAATTCATCTTGTAGTCCATGTCACGCTGCCAATATTCCCACTCCAAGCCGTCCAGCGGGCAATGGTTCCACATGCTGTTGATTCCCCGTCGTCTGGAGTACAGAGCGTCGTCAAGATCTTGAGTAGTTGAATACATTTTTGGTTCATGAACGTACTTGAACTTTTTGTCAATGCGCCATAGCCTCTTCTTATGGAAATGCTTCAAGGTGCATTCATCGTCGTCTTTTCGGTTGTAGAATTCATCACCTTCGAAGTAATCATCTTCATCGTCAAACGGTCTCTTCTTATTATTGCTATTCATTGTCGTTTCCGCTGCAACACATACATCCTCCAACTCAACGTCTGTGATGTCACAATCCCACTCGATGTTGGCCATGATCTCTTCGTAGCTGTTGACGCTTCGAAACTCAAGACTAAACTAAACTTTACTGCTAGGGGCGGGCTGTGCGTCGTGGGATGATGGGTGTACAGACAAAAAACCGTCGCGTCACCCTACTGTCTGGGAATGCGGATGCTGTAATTTGATACCTCTACGGGAGGGCGCGGGTGTTCACACAAAAACCCGACGAGTCGAGACCTGTCTGGGAATGCGGATGCTGTAATTTGATACCCCGACAGGAGGGCGACCGACCCTTGCAGGAACCCATAATTATAGACCACCCGCGTCGAATTCCGAGCAATAGTACACCAGCTGTCAAACACCCACGGTCTCATTCTTGTTCTAGTCTTCAACAATTCCTGACGTATGGGGGAGCGAAAATCTCCCCCCTAGCAATTAAATCAACAGAACACCAGTTGTCAAACACCCACGGTCTCATTCTTGTTCAGGAGTTTGAAGTGTGTGGCTGTGTAATAGTGTTGCTGTGTGACGTTCTGTCAGAGCGATCGCCCGACGTTTTGACCTAACCTACAAAATGAACCACTTAACCGCCTATGTGTTTAATGATCGGCCTTTGTCTGTACTGTTTGACAGCAGCGATAATCCATGGTTCAAAGCTAAGGATGTAGCTACAATATTGGGATACGCCAACCCTAAAGAAGCAATCAGAGTACATGTTAGAGAAAAATATCGCAAAACAATTCCTGAAGTATGGGGGAGCGAAAATCTCCCCCTAACCTATAACGAGAAACATTCAATCTTTCTTAACGAGCCGGGATTATATTCGTTACTTATGAAATCTAAAATGCCCATCGCCGAGAAGTTTCAAGATTGGATCTTTGAAGAAGTTTTGCCATCCATTAGAAAAAATGGTCAGTTCAGACTTATAAACGAGAACCAACGGCTGGTACAATCACTTACAAAGTCGCTAACAAATAACCGAAAGCTAGATCAAACAAATTCCGAGTTTAAAACTACAAATGATATATTGTGTATGGAAAACCAATCCATGAATCAAACGCTGATCGAACAGACATCTAAAGTGGCAGTGTTGCCTGAAGATGTAAATCTGAAGCATATATTTTGTGTGATGATTAGGGAAACCCTTCTAGAGCAGTACGGAGTTTGTGAATACAAGTGCATTCGAACACAGAAGAGGAATTTCAAACAAGCCTTGAAAAAAGCAAAGGAAGAAGGATTTACAATGTGCTACTGTAGAGAAAATGTCCCCAACGGCATAAACATAGTGAATAAGGCTAAAGAAGTGATGAAGAGTTACGGCATGCACATTGACTGCAGATACAACAACATCCTAACCTCGCACAATTTCATTAATGTAGTTGAACATATCTTTGACAATGCATAGGTCTGCGCTTGTGGACTCGTTCCAGAACCTTCGACGCTAGTCAGGTAGCAACAGTCGATACGTGCTCCAAAGATGACCAGTGTGGATGACGCAAGAAAAGTAATCACCATATCAATGAACAAAATACGTTATAAACGTAACAACATCCGAGAAAGGCTCGCAATCAAGTTAGTGTTGGATAGAGCGAGAGATGTGTTTGAGAGAAAATATCATATGAAACAGCATACTTATAAAAAAAAAACAAAAATATTGAATATCATGTGAAAGAATATAACTATGAAGAAAACAAAACAGACTGTTAAATTTAACGAGGAGCTAAATACACAGTACACTTACGAGCCCTGTGAGGATGTACAACAATTAACGTGGACTCAAATCACAATAGATGAAATGAGATTCCGCAGACCGTTGGAACTGATGTTGGGTGAAAAAATCAAACATCTAACCTATTGCAACAAGATGTGTCACAGCGAGTGCATACAGTTTACTTCAAGGGAGAGCAGACTCACCACCAGTCCGTAGTACGGTAGAAGTCACACGGTAAGGACGTCAACATGGACGCTTACGTTTCTGCGGACGACTATATCAAATCGTTTATTCAGGATATTGAGGTTATGAACAATAATGCTAGTGATCAGACATTGGCATCACCTCAGACGTCATCTGTAAACGACGATCACTGCCTGCAAGAGACGAAGGAGGCCAACTCTCATCGAAGTGGAAACCAAGAAACCAGGATGGGTGCCAAAACCAACAGATGATTGTCCCATAGTGTCATGGATGGAGGATGGGAATACTTTTGCTGTTCAAAACCCGGGAAACAAAGGACAAATTTTATTGAAAATGGAAATGTACGATGGTACAGATATGGTGTTCATATGCAGTTTATTTTTGGACAAAGATGGTGAAATGCTCCAAAGTGTTAGACAAGTAGTTGATAAAGTGGAAAACATGTGGATCGATAAATCAACAGGAGTACCGAAAATTACAGGCTTAACTCAAACTGTTACACAACGCAGTGCAGTTTCGCAACCAACGTCGAAGAAGCGACCTGTGAGGAAGAAACAACGAGTGTCGCCAGCAGTCAATTAAAGCATCAGCATTCCCAGACAGGAGGGCGACGCGTCGGTTTTTTGTGTGTGAACACCTGCGCCCGGCCAACTACTAGAGATGTCGAGCAGCAGCACTTTCAAGCTAGAGTTTCCGAGCGTGAACGGCACTGCAGCAACCGCGGACCTGAGAGCTACCCTCAACAACTGCAAGTCTGACTCTCCGCTCTACACCAGGATAGACGATCTCAGAGAGGAATGCGGCTATCTCATCACTGCGATGGATCGAGCCACAACACCCTTTGGCGAGACGATCATCGTGATCCTGGAGGGGCAGGTCGGGGACGACTTCTTTCTGCGAGTCTACCTGCCTAGGCGCTTCAACGAGGTCCTGAGCAACACCGACATCGAGCGCTACAACAGCGGGTTTGGAGAACGCCTTCGCTTGGTGAAGCGCAGCCCGAGGGGTTCCAATAGCAGATTCACACCTTTGGAGTTTATGTAAAGCAAGACTTGAAGATTATGTAAATACCTTTGTAAATTAGTTTTCGTAGTCAATACTTATAGTCACGTTCAGAACATAACCACTGTGTTATTTATTTCACTTAACCCCAAAAATGTCCTTTGGTAGTAAGTTTAAGAGCGTGAGTATGGTAACTGTGAGGTGTTTAGCTCATCAGCGTCATCATCAGAATCATCGATATTTGTACATAGATGTAACCCACCGCGTAATGCGATACAATTGATTGGAGCGCATCGTGTGTGAGCTGTCTTGTGATGGCGACATCGCACTGCGTTTGTAACAAAATAACGTATACATTAACACGACGATCACTTTTCTTGCTTAAGTCACGATGGGCATTATGGCGTACGGGACGATTGGTAATAACAGCGTTTAAAGTAAACTGTGCACATTCGTTGTGATACGTCTTGTCACAGCACGTTAGATTTCACATTCTCACATTCAACATCAATTACAATTGTAGACGTAATCTCATTTCATCTGTTGTGATTTAAGTCCACGTTAACCGTTGTACATCCTCACGCGGCTCATAAGTGTAATGAGTATTTAGTATGACAATAAACTTCTCGAATGTTAGTACGTTAAATCGTAGCTTGTTCATTGACGCATCGATCCCTATTCTTGTTTCAGTCTCAATATGCATTATGGCGTACGTGCCAGATGGTACTAACAACGCTTGAAATAAACTGCACACATGTGTTGCGATACATCCAAACACAACAAGTTAGATGCATCATTCAATCATTCAGCATCAATTGAAATGTTATGCGTGGCATCATTCATCTGGTGTAATTTGAGGGAATAACTCGACTACGAACCTTTATCGTATGTTAGTTCGTTAACAACGTAAATTGTACATTAACACGACGATCACTTTTCTTGCTTAAGTCACGATGTGCATTATGGCGTACGGGACGATTGGTAATAACAGCGTTTAAAGTAAACTGTGCACATTCGTTGTGATACGTCTTGTCACAGCACGTTAGATTTCACATTCTCACATTCAACATCAATTACAATTGTAGACGTAATCTCATTTCATCTGTTGTGATTTAAGTCCACGTTAACCGTTGCGCATCCTCACGAGGCTCGTAAGTGTAATGAGTATTTAGTATGACAATAAACTTCTCGAATGTTAGTACGTTAAATCGTAGCTTGTTCATTGACTCATCGATCCCTATTCTTGTTTCAGTCTCAATATGCATTATGGTGTACGTGCCAGATGGTACTAACAACGCTTGAAATAAACTGCACACATGTGTTGTGATACATCCAAACACAACAAGTTAGATGCATCATTCTAACATTCAGCATCAATTGAAATGTTATGCGTGATATCATTTCATCTGGTGTAATTTGAGGGAATAACTCGACTACGAACCTTTATCGTATGTTAGTTCGTTAACAACGTAACTTGTACATTGACGCATCGATCACTTTTCATGCTTAAGTCACAATGTGCATTATGATGTATGTGACGACTGGTAATAGCAATGCTTGAAGTAAACTGAGCACATGTGTTGCGATACGTCTTGTCACAGCAGGTTATATTGCTCATTTCCCCATTCAACATCAATTACAATTGTATGCGTAATCTCATTTCATCGGTTGTAATTCAAGTCCGCGTTAACTGTTGTACATCCTCACGGGGTTCGTAAGTGTAACGAGTATTTAGTTTTACATTAAACTTCTCGTATGTCAATCCCAAGTATTCGGTGTTTCAAGAAGTTTGCCTTTCCCTCAAGAATTGTCACTAGCATTATAACATACGCGTTTAATAACCAGATCGCACTTGTAATATTTTTGTATATCGATAAAAATTCCAAGTAATCGAGGTTTGAAGAAGTTCGCACATTGATAAAAAAAAAAATCCAAGTAAACGATGTTTGAAGACGTTTGAGTTTTCACCATCACACAAGTTCCAATCTTGAGTAATGTCAACCCAAGAAAATGAAAGCTAACAGCATCACGTAGTTGTGTTAAGTTGCGATAGGTATAGTTAGGTTTATTAAGACTGTGTCCAGTTAGAAAGGGGAAACATGGAGAGACTTATCTCATCGTTAGGTTACGATATCCAGTGTAAAGTTAGGTCCCTGCATAAAAATAGGAAACGTAGGCAGTTGTATCTCATCCTTAGGTTATGTTATGCTCTGTTAAGTTAAGTTTGTGCTTATAGATAGGAAATATTGTCAGGAGTATCTCGTCGTTAGGTTAAGTCATGCTCTGTTAAGTTAGGTTTGTTGTTGATTATAAAAAAAAAATCTGTGCCTTAATGTCGGCGCGCGCATTATGATTATACCCATTTAAATATGCATCTAACTTGTTGTGTTTGGATGTATCACAACACATGTGTGCAGTTTATTTCAAGCGTTGTTAGTACCATCTGGCACGTACACCATAATGCATATTGAGACTGAAACAAGAATAGGGATCGATGAGTCAATGAACAAGCTACGATTTAACGTACTAACATTCGAGAAGTTTATTGTCATACTAAATACTCATTACACTTACGAGCCTCGTGAGGATGCGCAACGGTTAACGTGGACTTAAATCACAACAGATGAAATGAGATTACGTCTACAATTGTAATTGATGTTGAATGTGAGAATGTGAAATCTAACGTGCTGTGACAAGACGTATCACAACGAATGTGCACAGTTTACTTTAAACGCTGTTATTACCAATCGTCCCGTACGCCATAATGCACATCGTGACTTAAGCAAGAAAAGTGATCGTCGTGTTAATGTACAATTTACGTTGTTAACGAACTAACATACGATAAAGGTTCGTAGTCGAGTTATTCCCTCAAATTACACCAGATGAATGATGCCACGCATAACATTTCAATTGATGCTGAATGATTGAATGATGCATCTAACTTGTTGTGTTTGGATGTATCGCAACACATGTGTGCAGTTTATTTCAAGCGTTGTTAGTACCATCTGGCACGTACGCCATAATGCATATTGAGACTGAAACAAGAATAGGGATCGATGCGTCAATGAACAAGCTACGATTTAACGTACTAACATTCGAGAAGTTTATTGTCATACTAAATACTCATTACACTTATGAGCCGCGTGAGGATGTACAACGGTTAACGTGGACTTAAATCACAACAGATGAAATGAGATTACGTCTACAATTGTAATTGATGTTGAATGTGAGAATGTGAAATCTAACGTGCTGTGACAAGACGTATCACAACGAATGTGCACAGTTTACTTTAAACGCTGTTATTACCAATCGTCCCGTACGCTATAATGCCCATCGTGACTTAAGCAAGAAAAGTGATCGTCGTGTTAATGTATACGTTATTTTGTTACAAACGCAGTGCGATTTCGCCATCACAAGACAGCTCACACACGATGCGCTCCAATCAATTGTATCGCATTACGCGGTGGGTTACATCTATGTACAAATATCGATGATTCTGATGATGACGCTGATGAGCTAAACACCTCACAGTTACCATACTCACGCTCTTAAACTTACTACCAAAGGACATTTTTGGGGTTAAGTGAAATAAATAACACAGTGGTTATGTTCTGAACGTGACTATAAGTATTGACTACGAAAACTAATTTACAAAGGTATTTACATAATCTTCAAGTCTTGCTTTACATAAACTCCAAAGGTGTGAATCTGCTATTGGAACCCCTCGGGCTGCGCTTCACCAAGCGAAGGCGTTCTCCAAACCCGCTGTTGTAGCGCTCGATGTCGGTGTTGCTCAGGACCTCGTTGAAGCGCCTAGGCAGGTAGACTCGCAGAAAGAAGTCGTCCCCGACCTGCCCCTCCAGGATCACGATGATCGTCTCGCCAAAGGGTGTTGTGGCTCGATCCATCGCAGTGATGAGATAGCCGCATTCCTCTCTGAGATCGTCTATCCTGGTGTAGAGCGGAGAGTCAGACTTGCAGTTGTTGAGGGTAGCTCTCAGGTCCTCGGTTGCTGCAGTGCCGTTCACGCTCGGAAACTCTAGCTTGAAAGTGCTGCTGCTCGACATCTCTAGTAGTTGGCCGGGCGCAGGTGTTCACACACAAAAAACCGACGCGTCGCCCTCCTGTCTGGGAATGCTGATGCTTTAATTGACTGCTGGCGACACTCGTTGTTTCTTCCTCACAGCTCGCTTCTTCGACGTTGGTTGCGAAACTGCACTGCGTTGTGTAACAGTTTGAGTTAAGCCTGTAATTTTCGGTACTCCTGTTGATTTATCGATCCACATGTTTTCCACTTTATCAACTACTTGTCTAACACTTTGGAGCATTTCACCATCTTTGTCCAAAAATAAACTGCATATGAACACCATATCTGTACCATCGTACATTTCCATTTTCAATAAAATTTGTCCTTTGTTTCCCGGGTTTTGAACAGCAAAAGTATTCCCATCCTCCATCCATGACACTATGGGACAATCATCTGTTGGTTTTGGCACCCATCCTGGTTTCTTGGTTTCCACTTCGATGAGAGTTGGCCTCCTTCGTCTCTTGCAGGCAGTGATCGTCGTTTACAGATGACGTCTGAGGTGATGCCAATGTCTGATCACTAGCATTATTGTTCATAACCTCAATCTCCTGAATAAACGATTTGATATAGTCGTCCGCAGAAACGTAAGCGTCCATGTTGACGTCCTTACCGTGTGACTTCTACCGTACTACGGACTGGTGGTGAGTCTGCTCTCCCTTGAAGTAAACTGTATGCACTCGCTGTGACACATCTTGTTGCAATAGGTTAGATGTTTGATTTTTTCACCCAACATCAGTTCCAACGGTCTGCGGAATCTCATTTCATCTATTGCGATTTGAGTCCACGTTAATTGTTGTACATCCTCACAGGGCTCGTAAGTGTACTGTGTATTTAGCTCCTCGTTAAATTTAACAGTCTGTTTTGTTTTCTTCATAGTTATATTCTTTCACATGATATTCAATATTTTTTTTTTTTTTTTTTTTATAAGTATGCTGTTTCATATGATATTTTATCTCAAACACATCTCTCGCTCTATCCAACACTAACTTGATTGCGAGCCTTTCTCGGATGTTGTTACGTTTATAACGTATTTTGTTCATTGATATGGTGATTACTTTTCTTGCGTCATCCACACTGGTCATCTTTGGAGCACGTATCGACTGTTGCTACCTGACTAGCGTCGAAGGTTCTGGAACGAGTCCACAAGCGCAGACCTATGCATTGTCAAAGATATGTTCAACTACATTAATGAAATTGTGCGAGGTTAGGATGTTGTTGTATCTGCAGTCAATGTGCATGCCGTAACTCTTCATCACTTCTTTAGCCTTATTCACTATGTTTATGCCGTTGGGGACATTTTCTCTACAGTAGCACATTGTAAATCCTTCTTCCTTTGCTTTTTTCAAGGCTTGTTTGAAATTCCTCTTCTGTGTTCGAATGCACTTGTATTCACAAACTCCGTACTGCTCTAGAAGGGTTTCCCTAATCATCACACAAAATATATGCTTCAGATTTACATCTTCAGGCAACACTGCCACTTTAGATGTCTGTTCGATCAGCGTTTGATTCATGGATTGGTTTTCCATACACAATATATCATTTGTAGTTTTAAACTCGGAATTTGTTTGATCTAGCTTTCGGTTATTTGTTAGCGACTTTGTAAGTGATTGTACCAGCCGTTGGTTCTCGTTTATAAGTCTGTACTGACCATTTTTTCTAATGGATGGCAAAACTTCTTCAAAGATCCAATCTTGAAACTTCTCGGCGATGGGCATTTTAGATTTCATAAGTAACGAATATAATCCCGGCTCGTTAAGAAAGATTGAATGTTTCTCGTTATAGGTTAGGGGGAGATTTTTGCTCCCCCATACTTCAGGAATTGTTTTGCGATATTTTTCTCTAACATGTACTCTGATTGCTTCTTTAGGGTTGGCGTATCCCAATATTGTAGCTACATCCTTAGCTTTGAACCATGGATTAT
This sequence comes from Allygus modestus, assembly GCA_963675035.1. Lineage (NCBI taxonomy): Eukaryota > Metazoa > Arthropoda > Insecta > Hemiptera > Cicadellidae > Allygus > Allygus modestus. The sequence goes on from OY776115.1 coordinate 35,247,382, forward strand.
CGCTGCTGTCAAACAGTACAGACAAAGGCCGATCATTAAACACATAGGCGGTTAAGTGGTTCATTTTGTAGGTTAGGTCAAAACGTCGGGCGATCGCTCTGACAGAACGTCACACAGCAACACTATTACACAGCCACACACTTCAAACTCCTGAACAAGAATGAGACCGTGGGTGTTTGACAACTGGTGTTCTGTTGATTTAATTGCTAGGGGGGAGATTTTCGCTCCCCCATACGTCAGGAATTGTTGAAGACTAGAACAAGAATGAGACCGTGGGTGTTTGACAGCTGGTGTACTATTGCTCGGAATTCGACGCGGGTGGTCTATAATTATGGGTTCCTGCAAGGGTCGGTCGCCCTCCTGTCGGGGTATCAAATTACAGCATCCGCATTCCCAGACAGGTCTCGACTCGTCGGGTTTTTGTGTGAACACCCGCGCCCTCCCGTAGAGGTATCAAATTACAGCATCCGCATTCCCAGACAGTAGGGTGACGCGACGGTTTTTGTCTGTACACCCATCATCCCACGACGCACAGCCCGCCCCTAGCAGTAAAGTTTAGTTTAGTCTTGAGTTTCGAAGCGTCAACAGCTACGAAGAGATCATGGCCAACATCGAGTGGGATTGTGACATCACAGACGTTGAGTTGGAGGATGTATGTGTTGCAGCGGAAACGACAATGAATAGCAATAATAAGAAGAGACCGTTTGAAGATGAAGATGATTACTTCGAAGGTGATGAATTCTACAACCGAAAAGACGACGATGAATGCACCTTGAAGCATTTCCATAAGAAGAGGCTATGGCGCATTGACAAAAAGTTCAAGTACGTTCATGAACCAAAAATGTATTCAACTACTCAAGATCTTGACGACGCTCTGTACTCCAGACGACGGGGAATCAACAGCATGTGGAACCATTGCCCGCTGGACGGCTTGGAGTGGGAATATTGGCAGCGTGACATGGACTACAAGATGAATTTCTACCCCATTGAAGAGGAGCACTTCTACGCCATTGAACATGAGCAGAAGTACATGATGCTTGTTGAAATGTGGTGGAATCGGCGGACCGATGAACTGCACCCTGATGAAGTAACAAAGTTTTTCAACAGTAAAAAATAAACGTTTTCCAACACCTTAGCCTCCACCTGATCCCACCATCATAATCGGCCTTTTTCAAGGCCACAAAAGCTTTTCATGTTAGGGAACAGAAGGAAATCCTTCTAATGTACGAGGATTTTCTTCCAAGTGTTGGTGCAGGCGTCTGGAGGGGGGGGCTCCTCCTGTCCCTCCTGGCCCTCCTGAGGTCGGGCGCAGATGCACCCCAGACAGGTCTCGACTTGTCGGTTTTTTGTGTGAACACCTGCACCCTCCAGTCGAGGTATCAAATTACAACATCCGCATTTGCATTCACTGGTAGTTCAATTGTCCGCAGGCGTCTTGGCTGGCAAAAGTGTCACAGACGAAACCTTGCCCGGTCGGAGAGGGGGGGGCTCCTCCTGCCCCTCCTGCTCCTCCTGCTCCTCCTGCCCCTCCTGCCCCTCCTGCTCCTCCTGCCCCTCCTGCCCCTCCTGCTCCTCCTGCTCCTCCTGCTCCTCCTGCCCCTCCTGCTCCTCCTGCTCCTTCTGCCCCTCCTGCCCCTCCTGCTCCTCCTGCTCCTCCTGCCCCTCCTGGGGTCGGGCGCAGCTGCACCCCAGACAGGTCTCGACTTGTCGGTTTTTTGTGTGAACACCTGCACCCTCCAGTCGAGGTATCAAATTACAACATCCACATTCCCAGACAGTAGACTGGACGCGTCAGTCGGTTGTGCGAACAGCTGCCTCGGTGCAGAGTACTTGAAGGGGGGTGTATCGATACACCCCCCTTTGCAGTATATGTTCAAAGCATTGCAATTATATTCTCCTCAAAATTTGCATTCACTGGTAGTTCAATTGTCCGCAGGCGCTGATGGGCTAGCTCTGTTGATTTAATTACTAGGGGGAGATTTTTGCTCCCCCTAACACATAATGGGTTAGGGGGAGATTTTCGCTCCCCCATACGTCAGGAATTGTTGAAGACTAGAACAAGAATGAGACCGTGACAACTGGTGTTCTGTTGATTTAATTACTAGGGGGAGATTTTCGCTCCCCCTAACACATAATGGGTTAGGGGGAGATTTTCGCTCCCCCATACGTCAGGAATTGATGAAGCCTAAAACAAGAATGATACCATGGGTGTTTGACAACTGGTGATTTATTGCTCGGAATTCGACGCAGGTGGTCTCTAATTATGGGTTCCTAGAAGGGTCAGCCGTCTTCCCGTCGAGGTATCAAATTACAGCATCCGCATTCCCAGACAGGTCTCGACTTGTCGGTTTTTTTGTGTGAACACCTGCACCCTCCAGTCGAGGTATCAAATTACAACATCCGCATTCCCAGACAGTAGACTGGACGCGACGCTTATTTGTGTGAACGTCTGCCTCGGTGCAGAGTACTTGAAGGGGGGTGTATCGATACACCCCCCTTTGCAGTATATGTTCAAAGCATTGCAATTATATTCTCCTCAAAATTTGCATTCACTGGTAGTTCAATTGACCGCAAGCGCTGATGGGCTAGCTATGTTGGTTGTAGCGTTACCCTGATCAACTCTTGTATTAATTATCCAAAGTATGTCATGTGGGTACTGAGAATACTCGGCTTGACGAGGAGATTCCAAAAATGCAAAAAAAAAAGGTCGAAAGTGTGGTGCGGGCCCCTTTTTTGTAAACATCATCCAAAGTGTACGATGTGGGTACTCAAATGACTCGGCTCGACTAGACGAACAAGAATCTGCAATCAGAAATCTGATCCGAGGTTAGGTTAGGTTAGGATGGGTTAGGTTAGGTTAGGTTAGGTTAGGTTAAGTTAGGTTAGGTTAGTTTAGTATTCGCAACAACAAAAAAAATTCGCAAAAAAAAAAAATTCGCAAAAAAAAATTTGCAAAAAAAAAATTCGCAAAAAAAAAAATATTCGCAAAAAAAAAAAATTCGCAAAAAAAATTCGCAAAAAAAATTGCAAAAAAAATTCGCAAAAACAAAATTCGCAACAAAAAAAATTCGCAAAAAAAATTTCGCAAAAAAGTTTGCAAAAAAGTTCGCAAAAAAGTTCGCAAAAAAAAAAATTCGCAAAGTGTCACAGACAAGACCTCGGGGGGGGGCGTCCCTCCTGTCCCTCCTGCCCTCGGAGTGTCCAATACACCCTACTGGTGCGCCTTATTATGAGATAGGGTTGGGCGGGGAAGTTTAATTGCATTGTGTGAATGTTTTAACAAAGGAAAGTAACTGTAAAAGAATCGAGTTCAACTCATTGCAATAACTGTTGAGTTATTAACGCCATAAAACGCAGCATGCATATTCTGATTATAACAATGCAAATAATAATAATTTTTTTAGGCTTTTATAACTGGATTATAACTCTGGTTGTACACCTGTATTATACGAGACGATACATAATACTGCCTCGCCAAATTTATTATTTATACTTACGTTTAGCTCTCTCTAGGATTAATTCATATAACTAAAATAATATATTTTGGCCTGTAGGATTTCCATATTTTTAATTAAGTCAGGTACAAACAAACCAATGTAATAAAGCCACCCGGTGGTATAAACTACTATTTGAATGTTTAAACACTTGGTAATATTTTGTCTTGATACAAATTCGGAAATATTATTACACTTTGCAAACAATAAACCGTATCAGGAAACTGACAAATACTTTCTCCCTTTTAGCCCAACTTTAATGAATAAATTACTTTTTAATTACTAAATATAAAATACAAAGCACGGTCGAATGTACAGAATATCTTGTAAAAAAGTTGTTTTCTACCCAAATCCCTGTTTTGGGGGCACTACAGAATCAACTGCTACACACGTGGTTTTAAGAGCGGAAATGCCCCCTATTCTCCCCCCCCCCCGGGTTATTCAGGGGCAACATATTTCGAATTTTCTCTGTTGGTCAATGCTAACTTTACAAGCATAAGGTACTGCGTTTACCGCAAAATGAAAATTTAAATTTTCTCAGCAACCAGAAATCGTAGAATGGTAATTCAAAATACTAAATTATTTAGTTTTTTGAGCTCTTTTTAATGGTGAATAGTAATAGTTTTATTTTAGCGAATTTCCCCTATAGGGAAGAAGCTATTACCGTAGTCCGCATGGTAAGACCTAGGCCCGGGACCATGATAACTTTTCGTTTTGAGGTCCCCAGACCCCAAAAACACCATTCGTTCGAAACTGTATATATATATATATATATATATATATATATATATATATGTGTCCGTGAGCACGATAACTCTCGTAAAAATTATCCGATTTTGATGAAATTTGGTATAAACGTGTAAAGCAACATTTATGACTTTAAGTTCGAAAACCAGCCAGATCGCTCTATCCGAAGGGGTATTTTGGGGGGGTTTTGTACCCCAAAAATGGGTTTTTTGAATTTTTTACATATAATTTTGGAAATAGTCAAATTTTATTTTTCCCCATTGGATTCAGCTTAAAAAAACACACAATTTGGTATGTTGATCATTTCTCTACGTCAATTGGTTACCGAGATATTGAAAGTGCTAAACACAGTACGTTGTCTAATGTTATTCTTATGGAGGAAAATAAAAATTTTATATCTCGCTTATTTATGAACATATACTGACGAAACTTGGTATACGGCTTTATCTGGTTGTGGACCATTGATATTTCCTCAAAAAAACAATTTTTTGACAAAGGCTCCCATAGCAGCAAACCTGCGTACTCAGCCCCATGTTATTCTTATGGAGAATAAGTAACGTGTTATCTCCCTTAATTATGAAAATAAATTAATGAAATTTGGTAAGTGACTTCACCTAGTTGAGTTATATTGATATTAGCATAAAACCCCATTTTGTTGTGTTCCTTGCTTCAGCAAACCTGCATACTCAGCCGCCATGTTATTCTTATGGAGAATAATTAAAATGTCATAAATTGTTTATTTATGAATGTATATTGATGAAACTTGGTATGTAGCTTTATGTGGCATTAAGATAAATATATATGCATTGGAAATTCGCTAAGTACGCAGGTTTGCTGCTACGGGGGTATTTTTTTTAATGAAAACTCAAAAAAACTTATTTCTGATGTTTTAGGTCTTGTAATTTCTGAACCTCAATGTTTACAGAAATGCGGGTGGTGTCATTTTGTTTTAAAACTAAAGATCTACAAACGACTAAAGTTTAATTAAAATCTTTACGGCCGTTTTGGAGAAATTTAGATTTTTCATGTTTTTTGGCGGTTTTTGGGATAATTACCCTTAAAAATAAAAAATAAAAAAATGAATAAAAACCTGGAGATATCGTAGATTAGTACCAACATACCAAATTTAATAAAAATCGGATCATTGGTTAGTGCTCTAGCTCTGTAAACATCCATACAGATTGAGAGACAGACTTACAGACACACAGACATCACGTAAAAATCACTCTTTTGGATTCAGGGAGCACTAAACCAATATTTCCACTAACAACTCAAATTCTAACATTTTAACTAAAGCAATACTTTCTCCGTATACTTTGTATAAGGGGGAGAAAGTAAACGGTAAGTATGTGTTAGGAAACTGACACATACTTTCTCTCCCTTTTAGCCTGACTTTAACGAATAAATTACTTTGTATTTACTAAATATAAAATGCAAAGCACGGTCGAATGTACAGAATATCTTGTAAACAAGTTGTTTTCAAAAATATAAAACCAAATCCCTGTTTTGGAGGCACTACAGAATCCATTGCTTCACATGTGGTTTTAAGAGGGGAAATGCCCCCTATTCCCCTACCCCCAGGTTATTAAGGGGCAACATATTTCAAATTTTCTCTATTGGTCAATGCTAACTTGACAAGCATATAAGGTTTGAACGAAATTGATCAGTAAATAAGAGAGACATAGTCATTTTTGTATTCCCCATAAGGATAACATTGGACAACGTACTGCGTTTACCGCAAAATGAAGATTTAAATTTTCCCCGCAACCAGCAATTGTAGAATGGTAATTCAAAATATTGAATTATTTAGTTTTTGAGTTTTTTTTTATTGTGAATAGTAATATTTTTTATATTTATTTTTTTATGAAAAATCCAAAAAAACTTAATTTTTGATGTTTTAAGTCCTGTAATTTCTGAACCTGAATTTTTACAGAAATGTGGGTGGTGTCTTTTTGTTGGAAAACTAAGGATATACAAACGAATGAAGTTTAAATAAAATGTTAGAGCCGTTTTGGAGAAATGTTTTTTCATGGTTTTTGGCAGTTTTTGGGGGATAATTACCTTTAAAAATAAAAAAACTCAAAATAATGGAAAAACTCACCTGGAGATATCGTGGATTATTACCTACATACCAAATTTCATAAAAATATGACCATTGGCTAGGGCTATAGCTATGTACACATCCATACAAACAGACAGACAGTCAGATAGACAGATAGACACACAGATATCACGTAAAATAACTTTTTTGGATTCAGGGAGCACCAAAACGAATATTTCCACCAACAACTCAAATTCGATAACTTTTCGAAAACAATACTTTTTCCATGTATTATGTCAAAGGGGGTAAAAGTAAAAAACTGAACACACAAAACCCAAAATGCCCCAGAAGGCAAGCTTAAGAACCATTCGACCTTCGATGAAAGTTGGATTTTCTTATTGAATTAACATTAAATTACAGCCTCATAATACAAAATAAGGTAAGGATGAATTTAAATTATATCACTTTTCAGAACGCCTAAATATAAGCAGTAGTAAACAAATTTCACTTAATGTTCATTGGTTTTGAACAGTGACAGGTTAATCTTTGCAGACGCTTAATCTTTTACCATAACCAGTATGATACGACACGGCACAACCAATAGCATACGTCAGATGGCAGTTGTAGATGACTGTTCTGTTATAATGCCATCAAACATGCATTTAAAAGATAAAAAATATTCTGCCATACTCAGGGATGGCAGATAAGCACAAAAGCATGGTAAGTACAATACTGTATCTCCGTATAGTATAATGTCAAGAGTCAAAACTGATAGGGTGGGCATTGATGGATGTGGTGAGGGTAAACATCATATCGCAGTTTGTGGTTAGCCATGCAATGCCACTGCAATATTACGACGACAAGACCATCTGCCTATACAGAGATGCTGTGTGGTGTGGTCTGGTGTGGTCTGGTGGTGGTGTGTGGTGTGGTCTGGTGTCTCAATAATGGTAACGTATACAACGATTGTTAGTAGTATTCCATTGAGATGGTCATCTGTAAATCCTTGTGTTTTTCTAGAAAGAAAGAAAAATGCCTTTATTGGCGCAAGGGGCTTGACAGATATTTAAATACACTTGCAATAAAAAAGTGCATCTTGAATCCTATACTCTAATATGAGTAAGGTTTGCTTGCTTGCGACACGGATCTCAAAAACGGCTCTAACGATTTTCTTCAAATGTTCGAAATAACTAATTTCTGGGATAAAAATAAGTTCTAGACAGGCCTCATCCCCAGGAAAAATCAAATAATGTAAAAAAACTAAAAGGAAAAGTTAAAAAAATTAACATTGGGCTTATGGAGTTTCAAATCAAAACAAAAGAATTGTAACAGCTGTCCATAATCAACCAGGGAACTGTCAAAGTAATACTCATGTTGTATATAATTATTAACATGTGGTTTCCTGAGAGCAGAGATTAAAAGATTTGAGTGAAGATTACGTTAATAGAGTAGTAAAATAAATCAAAGGGACATTGAGCTATAAATAACAACTGGAGTGACCTTAAAATGTAGAAAAAAGGCAAATGAGTTGTATAAAACTGATTATCAGTAGGGGTAAGTGGTGAAATATTACTCGAAGTCATCTAAACAAACTGACTGGCCTTCCCCCGAGCAAAGCTCGGCCCCCAGGTACTACGTTACAAAATAAGTAAGTTATTAGATAGCATGCTGTTTATACTGTATAATAAGGATGTAATGCTGCTAGCCAATGCGTCAGTAATGATGCAGTTAGGATAACCACCAAATAACCATCAGTCACTGACCATATAGATTGACCGGTGTAATACTGCAGATCCATGATAGAAATGGGCTAGTAAATCCCTGAGTATGGCATTTTATTTTTTATTTTTTAAATGCATGTTTGATAGCATTATAACAGAACAGTCATCTACAACTGCCACCAAACGTATGCTATTGGTTGGGCCGCAATCATATCATACTGGTTACGGTAAAAGATTAAGCGTCTGCAAAGACACTACATACTCCGTAATATACTATTACTAAAATTAGGACAAGACACAAAAAAAGTTTTCAAAAGCAAAATCAGTGGCCGAAACTCACCTAAGCTCAACCCACGCCAATTTCCACGTCACTCTGAAAACTTAAAATCAATAATCAAAAGGTGTATTGCATATTATAATCTGAGATTAGGTTGCCTCTCAATAACATACTACGTAATTTCATTACAACATTAATTGTACTGTACTTCAGAGCCCCGTAACAGTGGTAAATGCTTATCAAACGAAAGTGGTGCACTGCAGATTAAATGAATGATTATATAAGGCGCTAAAACTTAAAGTTTTGTTTTTATTTAAACAAATTAGGATCACTTTCATCTATTTTTAGAAACGGATCTGTGAAATCTGTGGTGGTTGCCAATACCTCAACCCAATCTCTAATATTATCATTAAAATTGATTTTAAATGAGTTAAAAAAAATTATTAAATATCGAATTAGAAAATGAAAAAATTTCTGAGGTCTCTGAAATAAATTTATTAGGAATAACATTAGATAACCACTTAAACTGGAATACTCAAATAAATAAAATCATCAACAAATTAAACTCTATCTGATTTAATCTGAGAGTATTAGCAAATTGCTTCAATTTTTAAAACCTAAAAATTGATTATTACTCTTATTTTCAAAGTATATTACTATACTGCCTCCCTGTATGATTCGGCACAACTAAGGAGAATAAAGAGAAAATTTTTAAATTACAAAAACGAGCAATAAGAATTATTATGCATGCCAAACACGACGAGCCAAGTCGGAAATTCTTGAAAAGACTCAAATTATAACAATTTTTGGACTTTATATTATAGAAATTTTTTAATTATATGTAAATAAACGAAGCGAAATAAAATAATTACAACATAATCATTATTATCACACTAGAAAACAATTCCTCGTTCAACATCGAATTCACAGAACCACTAGATATGAAAATTCACCCCAATTTGGATAGGAAGAGTCATAAATCAAATTTAAAAATTTCACAAAACTGAAGTAGTTGGAAAAACAGAATTAAGAAAAGTCAAAGAAATTATAATGAACAATCCTTTATCTTCATTTGATAAAATTTTTAAAGAAGAACAAATAAGATAACATGGAAAAGTAGAAAATTTAAGCTGCAGTATTTTTAGACTTAAGATATTTTTTGTAAAAGCTTACACAATTTATAATTGTTTTTTGGTAAATAAATAATTTTATTATTATTATCACCGGATCGGATAATATGGAGACGGATATTTGAGAGTCTTGTGTACTAATTGTTCCATAAAAATGCTGTACTGTGTTTGTTTATAATTAACTATTTATATTAAATGAGCCTTAAGATAACATATAGAACAGTAAAGCTAAAAAAACGTAGTATTTAAATTTGACGTGGTAAAATCAAATTTACAAACATATTAGCTTTTTTAATGAAGTGCTTTTAAGTTTTTTACACTGAATTTCGTATAACCTTTCAGATGATCTAAAAAGTAAAAACCTTAATAATTCGACGCGAATATGTTGAAGCTAAGAGTTACTTATTAAATATGTTTGCAAAAAATAAATATGTGGGCTTCAAAAGTGATACCAATATATATATATATATATATATATATATATATAACATAAATCTGTTTTAGTAACTTCTGCATCGTCAAATACTTTCAGCGCATCCGGAAACATTGACAGGTTATTTGGAGTTTCTCAATATCTTAAGATTTATATAAATGGCTTGTCTGGGCTTTCCATAACGAGTGGAATATTTCTAGGTCAGATTTATTTTCTCTCTTTTCATGCAAATTGATTCAATATTTAGCAACATTTTTGAACTTATCAAACTCGTTTATATTAATCAATATCATAGTGTCAAATAATATTTGCCATTATATTGTTATAAATATATAGTTTGTTTTTATTTGCATGTATTTAATTTATAATTAGTCAGAAATGATTTTAATAAAATAAAAGTATAATGTTTAGGGTGAACTATAAAAGAATAAAGTGGTTTGTTAGACTTTCGGGTTTAAACAATTTCCAGCATAGTTTACTTTTACTTTCTCCCCTTATACACAGTGTATGGAGAATGTATTGTTTTTATCAAAATTTTCGAATTTGAGTTGTTAGTGGAAATATTCGTTTTGGTGCTCCCTGAACCCAAAAACCTGATTTTTACGTGATGTCTGTGTGTCTGTCTGTCTGTCTGTCTGTCTGACTCTCTGTCTGTCTGTCTGTATGGATGTGTACAGAGCTAGAGCCTTAACCAATGGTCAGATTTTTATGAAATTTTGTATGTAGGTACTAATCTACGATATCTCCAGGTGTTTTTTAATTTTTTATTAAGGGTAGTTATCCCCAAAAACCACCAAAAAACATGACAAATCAAGATTTCTCAAAAACGGCTTTAACGATTTTCATTAAACTTTAGTCGTTTGTAGAGCTTCTGTTTTCCAACAAAATGACACCACCCCGCATTTCTTTAAAAAGTCAGATTCAGAAATTACAAGACTTAAAATATCAAAAATTCATTTTTTTGGATTTTTCATAAAAAAATATTACTATTCACCATTAAAAAATAGCTCAAAAATCTAAATAATTTAGTGTCTTGAATTACTATTCTACTATTACTGGTTGCAGAGAAAATTTAAATTTTCATTTTGCGGTAACCGCAGTACGTTGTCCAATGTCATTCTTAAGGGAAATACAAAAATTACTATTTCTCTCTTATTTAATGATCAATTTCATTCAAACTTTGCTTGTCAAGTTAGCATTGACCAACAGGGAAAATTCGAAATATTTTGCCCCTTAATAACCCTGAGGGGGGGAATAGGGGGCATTTCCCCTCTTAAAACCACGTGTGTAGCGTTGGATTGTGAAGTGCCTCTTAAACCGGGATTTGGGTGGATATTTTTTAAAACAACTTGTTTACAAGATTTTCTGTACATTCGACCGTGCTTTGTATTTTATATCTAGTAAATAAAAAGTAATTTATTCATTAAAGTTTGACTAAAAGGGAGAAAGTATGTGTCAGTTTCCTGATACCGTTTATTTTACTTTCACTTTTAAAATTCTAAACTAATACTGCGGTATACCTGTAAGGTGTTCTCTCAAACCTTGCGCTATGAAATACGGCAAGGTCAAATTAGTTAAGATATGGAAAAAGGAAGATTAAAAAGGAAAAACATCATTCATAGAATATTAAATTGTAATTTATTATTGTTATTTGAAACTAGTGTAAACAATAAGTATAATTTATAATTTAAGGAAATAATTTGACAAACCCCTCAACTAATTTTGTCTATTTAACAATAAAAAAGCCGTACAAAATTTCCGTATATGAATTTTTTTTCAACGCAAGTGGCATTTTGTTAAGAGGGCATTACAAAAGCTTTTAAAGGAAAGCAGTCCAAACCCCTCAAATTCCGGAAAAAAACCCATTGAATGGAACAATTTCATTTACTACTATTTTGTCAACGTAATTGATTCTCCCAATGCTCAATCCACTATTAATGCCCGTGTTTGAACCAGGTTAGTAGCCAAGTGGTCAATGCTATCAAGACTAACTACTCCTAATTAGATCGTCTGTTCAGTGCAATCGAAGTTGTTCCCAGTAACAAGCTCACTACTTGTAATTAGTTCTGAGTAATTCAGTGTAAAAGCTTTGTGCGGTGCTGGGTGTTTCTAGTGTGCAGTTAAGGGGCGGAAACATCGCTTTAAGTAATTACCCAGAAATTGCCTTCCTTGTGCTCTTTAAAGGTAATGGTTGATTCCAAATAGAAATCGTGAGGCCTCCACACTAGTCAGATGTTAAACTGTTACAATTTCATGACAGTAAAATTTTATGTAGAAAGGCAGAAATCAACAAACACAAAATACTATGTCCCATTTTTAGCGAATTTCCCCTATAGGGAAGAAGCTATTACCGTAGTCGGCACGGTAAGACCTAGGCCCGGGACCATGATAACTTTTCGTTTTGAGGTCCCCAGACCCCAAAAACACCATTCGTTCGAAACTGTATGTATATATATATATATATATATATATATATATATATATATATATATATATATATATATATATATATGTGTCCGTGGGTGTGATAACTCTCGTAAAAAAGCTCAGATTTTTATGAAATTTGGTACAAAAGTGTAAAGCAGCATTTATGACTTTTAAGTTCGAAAACCAGACAGATCGACTTATCCAAAGGGCTATTTTGGGGGGGTTTTGTCTCCCAAAAATCGGTTTTTTGTTTTGTTTGCATATAATTTTTGAAAAAGTAAATTTTTTTTTCATTGGAATCAGCTTAAAAAGACGCACAATTTGGTGTTTTCATAATTGCTCTACATCAATTGGTTACTGAGATATTGAAAGTGCTAAACACAGTACGTTGTCCAATGTTATTCTTATGGAGGATAAGAAAAATTGTATATCTCGCTTATTTATCAACGTATCCAGACGAAACCTGGTATATTGCTTCATTTCATTTTGGTTTATTTATATTTGCACAAAAACCCAATTTTTGGCCGATAGTTCCCGTAGCAGCAAACCTGTATGTGTATACTCAGCCCCATGTTATTCTTATGGAGAATAAGTAACGTGTTATCTTGTTTAATTATGAACATAAATTAATAGAACTTGGTATGTGGCTTTACCTAGTTGAGTTATATTGATATTTGTATAAAAAACCATTTTTAGTCTTCCTTATTTCAGCAAACCTGCATACTCAGTCGCCATGTTATTCTTATGGAGAATAATTGAAATGTCATAAATCGTTTATTTATGAATGTATATTGATGAAGCTTGGTATGTGGCTTTATGTGGTATTGAGACAAATATATATGCATTGGAAATTCGCTGAGTATGCATGTTTGCTGCTACGGGGGTATTTAATAATTTCTATTCATGCTGAAGAGGTACTTATTATGACAAATTCAGCAGAGTATGTGTTATTGATATTAAGGTGGTTCTATAAGATAATACAAGGGATAACAAGGAGAGTATAAGGAGAAGCGGTCGACATGAGGGTTTAACGCCAAAAACCCCACTTGTGAAAAAGAAAATGGCTTCAACTAAAACGAAGTCCGAAGGATCAGTTTTTGCCACTTGCTAGGTCCCCGCCTACCAAATCGTCATTTTGCACGACGATCGTCATTTCAAACGCGGGCCGCATAGGCAATGTTAATACAGCCTGCCTGACTGTATTGGGTATTCTCACGGCTATTGAATCTTATTCAACAGGGTTATTTGACAACAGTCCAGCCATATATGTTGTCAGGCAATGCATTAACCCAGATGGTGTCTCTTACATGAAGAGCTACATCTCTGTCTAACCTGGTTAATCTCATATTATTATAGTAGTAACATTAACGTGACAGCAGCCAAGCTATATAGACGGTGTCAGCCAGCGCATTAACATTGATCCCGGCTCCTTTACGAGTCTTCTGGTTGAATGAAGTAAGCACATTTCCATGGTAATAGCTTCAGCAGAGTCAAGAGACAGTGATCTAGCCAGTTGGAGCCAACAAACGCATAAAAATTGATACTACTTCGTAAACAAAAGGTTGCCTGTCTGTTTGCCCTGTGTAATATATATTTTATTTTTGATGATTTTTATTCAAAATTTGTTTTGTTGTAAAAATAGTTCTCGTGCTTTAATTAATTCAACTTTACACATTTTGCTATCCATTGTAGATGCAATTCGTTTATCTTATTGGCAAAATCAAAACAACCCATTTTCCACCACTTATATTCAATGCGCATTGTTATTAAGTCAAAGGTAACCAAATCTTCTTTCACTGCGGTCATTTAAAGTGAGAAGAGTTTTTCCAATAACAATATGAGACCTCCTTTGTCAATCATTTCATAATACTTATTAATTAAAGGATATAGCAAGAGCGAGGTTTAGACCGTTTACTATTACAATTTAAAATATATTCTATTGGTATGAAACACACAAAACATCTAATTTTTTCTTGTTTAGCCTCAAGATCACTAAAAACTCTAAAACTAGTTTCAATATCTGCTTTAAAGTAATCCTAATTGTGTCAGTAGCAACTAGTTTTGACTTATAAAGTAAATACATCTTCAGGCTTGACAAGGTTGTGTTGTCACTTCATTTGAGGGTCATCACCACATAAAAGTACATTTAAACACCGTGCAGTCACGGACATGACGGACACAGTTAATGAATGTATAATGAAAAACTATTTACCTCTTTGAAAGGTTTTGAAACGGTGCTTATTGGCCTTTAAAAGATGCTCGACTCACTAGTTTCATTAATTACACACAGAGCTCGTGTCGTTTAGTCTTACAGTTCAGGGCTCTCGTTCCCATCTCATTAACTTTGAAATAGTAACTGAACTGAGGTAAAGACAAAACTGTGTTACTTCAAACGACTATTTTTTCTTGAGGTAAATGTTGCAAGTGCCATGGAAGTTATTTTAGTGACATCGTGCTTGAGTTAATAAAAACGATGTGGTTTTTACAGTTATTTTACTTTTGACTTATATCTGAGGTTTATATTGATGAAGTAATTTGTAAAGTTAGTTAATTCCACTTTTAAAGTAAACCTGAAGAGTTATTGATATTACTACGAAATATATAGTTGTTGATGTTTTTCAAAATTGTATTGGTGAAAACATTCTTTAAATTTTGATATAAAAACGATTTTACTTCTTTAACATTGATTTTCTCGAATTGCCAATACATATGAAGAAATAGATTAGTTACGTGCTATCGTTAATCTGGGTTTTAAGGATTTAAGCCCAAATTTTAGGGAATGCTAATTTTTTTATCAGTATCAAGAAAGTGTATTTTTACAACTTTACAACTTGGCACACTAAATAAATACGCCTAAATTAACAGACATGACTTGAACAGAGATTGAATATAGGTCAAATGATATTGCTCATTGTGTTGTTATGGAATTTATTAAGTTACCCTGATATGGTTATAGGGTTCTTAATTTTAAAATTACAGACTTTTCTTTCAAATATTTCAATTTAAGCTAAATATTATTTTACTCCCTGGCTGTAACTTCCTACTAGGCTGTTTAAACTGTAAATCAGGCGTACCAATTAGAGGTTCTCTTCCATCATTTAAACGGTCTACACAAATGAAAGGGCCTGTGATGAAAGAGGGAGCTATACACTTACGGTCTGAAATGAATGCCTATTATAATGAACGTCTTTTGGTACTTAATTCATAGAAATCTTTTTACTATTTACAATAAATTTCACGAATATTTCTCCAATTAAGTTATTAGTTAAGTTATACTTTACGCAATATTACAGTACTGTAATGTATGTGGTATATTGGTGTATTTCATAATATAATAAATCATAAGTAGAGTATAAACATTTTTGAGATACTTATGTTGTGTTTTTGAAATATATGCAGAGTTATTTGATTCTCCTAACACAAAATGATAAAATATACTCAGCAAGAACTGCAATTATGACAGCAAATATAAAACTAACATAATGCAAACCTGACTAATTGAAATTACCTTATTCCTAAAATAACCAGCCAAATGGACATCTCATATTTACAAAAAATATGATCTGTTTAAATTAATTAACTTTTAATTTTTCGTATTGCGAGTAGACTAAGTGCTGCATTGGATCCCATTTAACTCTCCACATATCAACCGGCAAAGGCGGAATTTATATAACACAAATTAAAATAAACCTTTTCTAGAATTCGTATAGTTTTGACTTTGGGAGAAAATTGGTCAGATATACTTTAAAAATTACAGACGTGAGGAAAGTAAAGAAGAAAAAGGACGATAAAAGGAAGCTGACTGCGGCCCAAGATATCAAACGGAAAATATGTATTTAGTTGAAATTAAAATTCATGTTATTTAGCCCCAGATCCGTTATATATCTAAATAAGAGTTTACCTTCCGTCAACGGATCCAACCCTTATTTACCCCTTACTTAGTTTAGTTAAAAGTTTAAGGGTAATAAAATGTAATCACCTAACTGTGATAATGGTTTTCTTGAGATTTGTACTTTCAATCTAGAATTTGTATTAAGAAAAGCTTGTATTTAGATAGTTTGGAATCAATTGCATAGGGACTATACTTTTGATTGTAATAGTAAACTGTAGGATCAATAAGGAAGTAGAAAATGGTTTTTATGGTTTTGACTGGTTGGATGTTTTCATTTATTAAAAATAACCAACATCACTTATTTCAACGAAATTTTTGCATTATGAACTGTGAGAATAGACACAAATAAAAGAGTAGGTACTTTCTAACAAATATTAATTTTCTAATTGAGATATACAAAAGTTGTAAGATTTATAGATTACTCTTCATATTACACAGTCGTCTTAATCAGCTATAATATTGTCAATCTTATCCCAAGAAGAATAATTATTAGTCAGCAACGCATAATGCGAAGGAAACTCAGGACTAAACTTTGTTCAATATCTGGGCCAACGACAACTAGGCCAAACAAGTTATTTTATATATTTTTTCAACAAGTTAAACACAACTTTTTTGTCGTGTTTTAACTTCAATATAAATACATTTATTTTAAAACGTTTTCTACTAAATTCAAGACTGAGTGAAACTAAAATATAGTAGGGTATAAATTAAAACAAGAAAATAATAAATCCAAAGTTACGTATCAAATTTTACATAAACTATAATATAACTATTGTATTGAGCAACAGAATCATCACTGATAACACATAATAACTTAATAAGAAAATGTTATTAGATGTCAAAATAAACGCATTTAGGCTAATATAGTTTGTTTTGTTGTGTTTTTGATACAAAAATTGTTCTATTAATCTAAGTCGTTCAGGTTGGTATTTGAGCTACAAAACGTTAAAAAGCCCATGCATTATTGAGTGATCTTGAACTTTATTGTCAGCAAATTTTTAAATATGAATGATAACTTTAAATTTTACATTGAAACTCCTGCTTATGTGACGTTTCTTGAGACGTAAGTAGATCACTCTGTAGTATTCGCTAAAATATAGGTTAGCGTAAGTTGATCCGTGTAAGATTGCAACAGAATGGAGCAAACATGACTAAAGTACTAGGGGATCAATATAGGTTTTTTATAAATACATGTATATGTTTCTAATTCGAATAGTGGCAAGGAAGACTGAGAGTTAAGGTTGCATTTCGCTATCCTTTATCGAGAAAAAAAAACACAGTTTTATTTATTTACAATGAACAAAGAAAATACACAATTACAAGTATAAGTAAAACTAAAAAATATTAATTAATTTTTCTGGGGCTTAGTTTATTTTCATTCGTTTCAATACTGACGAATAAATATTAATTTTATAATAATTGTAAACAAACTAATATTAATTTATTATAATCTAAATTATAAAGAGCAAGAAATTAAATATGTTTGTTTAACAAGATTAAAATGAATAAAGATTAATGTTTATTTTTAAATCTATATTTAAATAATTTACAGTCATTTCCTAAATCTATACATTTAGTGAAGTGAAATATAATAACAAAAACCATTCAAGTGGTAACAGATTTTATTGTTTGCTGAAATATTAAAGGCAATGTACGCAAAGAACAGTTACTTTTTCAAAGCTTACATAAAGGCTTTCAAGGATATTTCGTCTGTGGCTGTTGCTCGTTGAGTAAGTTTCCTTTTTACATCTGCTTCAACGGTATCTTGAAGCAAATTTCTTCCACCTCATGATCCTTACTTTATTCAGAGAGGTAGCTTATAATATTTAATATGTTTGGTACATTGGTTTTTAGAGATATAAAAATTACTTTAACAACGCCGAATTTATCGTATAGCTAAATACAGTTTTGGCTAATTAACAGGTTTTATGTTTTTACTTTACATCTATTTACATTATTCGCTTTTATCCGCTTCAGCGGAACTGAAAATACACAATCTACTATTACTAATAGTTGGAAAATGTATTACTTAACTATTTATTTACATAGTTCTCAAACAAACTGACTATGATTTTGTAGGTTTATTAGGTTATTTTTTCACTCTGACTGACAATCTGATCTTTCATGCCTGCTGCAACACATTCGTTCCTAATGTAATGATTTTCAGATTTTACTTACATTTCCACTTTAAATCGGGTTATCCTTGAGTGTATCCGAAGTAAAAACATAGATATAAGAAGGGTTATTTTATGGCAGTTCAAACTTTCAAAACACCAGTTTTTTTCATTAATATATGCCCATCTAAATTTAAAAAATAATGTTTCACTAAATCAATAAATAAAACATTTTGGTTTTAAAATATTTTACAGGGCTTATCAACTAAATAATGAAGTGTTTTGAACCATTAACCTAGTTTAAGTAATTACGAATAAAATCCAAAAACATATTCATAAAATTGTCCATGGTTTTTGGCTTTTTCTGAGTTAATTTTACTGAATACTTCACATTTGTTTTACCAACAAGTTGAGCTATAAAAGCAATAATTTAGTAGTTTAAATTGTGGTTTAACGTCCAACTATCACAAATATATTCCTAAATACTGTAGGTAGTCCAATGTGATTTGCCTTTTTATGAATTTGTTTTTATTAAACTTGGTTAGTAAGGCATTATGTGTTAATTAAAAACATATATTGAAAATTGGCTGAGTAAGTAGGTTTTCTGTGACGGGGGAGTTCAGTTCACTGTTATATTAATCATTGACATATGATAAAATGACAATTGGTAAATAAATTCGTTAATATTTTTAAACATAATGTTTAACGTAATGTTTTTGTACAAGCAAGACGTTTATAACGGTTTTTACACTAAACAGCTTAGTGGTTATTATCTTTCTAAATGATGAGAGCTAATACAGGTTGGTGTTCGCACTGCTTTCTGGCCTGCACTAAAATGTCCCATGAAACAACAAAAATGTAGCATACAACATCTATTATGAGTGTAACAATAGTTATTAATGGCAGACTTTGAGACCAGAAAAAAACTAATTGCAAATCATAAAAGTAGCATAAACAAGCAATTATAATTTAATATTACAAATTAATATATATTTTTGTATTACAAATTAAGTGAACATGTTTTCACGCCGAAGCACAAGGTACAATGTATAATTTACCAAAAACAAAATGGAAAAAGCGCAACGTTAAAGGGGCAGCTTTTATAGTTACTGATAGAACAAGAGTGTCCCAGCCCAGGGCCACAGAAATACCCTTGCTTATTCCGTTAATTAAAGAAGTTTAACAACAAAGCAAAAATAATTTTCCCAACAAATATCTTAAATTAATTGGTTCACAGAATTTGCCTTAACAGCTCACTATAGGTAATAAGATGTTAATCGTATATTTTTATTTGTAAATATGTAAAATATCTAGTCAGGTATGAAGATCTAGGCTAAACAAATTCAAATTGTAACTCCAAATGTAAATGTAAATGAATGTTGTTATAGATAGAACAAGAATGTCGCAGCCCAGTGCCACAGAAAACCTCTTGCTTATTCGTTTAATCAAAAGGAGGTATTTCTGAAAAGAATAATAATACAAGAAATCGTTTCAAGCAACAGTTTCCAAATTACTATTAGTGATTTTCCCGCTATATCCATTACGAAGCCACTCTTGTATTTCTAATAGTTTGCCTACTACTTTCAATATACTTTCAATACTAAAGGAATTTTTTAACCGGCCAGACTTCTTTCGTAACTTCCTCATTACTTTACCCTAAGCTAATAAAACTTTTGATAAATTGTGACCTAATACAGTAAGTAGTTAAAAGATTATTATGTAGTACTAGTTCTTTTACGGGATCATGTTATAACTATTGTTAATTACTAATTATAAGTTAAATAAATAATTAAAATATTATGTACTTGTTCTATTTATAATTGTTATATATTTTTATTGAGCGCCTTTTTTATTGGGCTATGCTCTATTATTGATTATTGAACCAGATTGACGAATTGTGTATATATTTATTATGTTTTCTTACTTAAAAATTTTCAATAGCCTGTTAACATTTAATTTTTATCAATACAAATAGTTTCTATTTTTAATTCTTACAAATAAGTTTTAGTTCCTCGAAAATCCAGGTGTAGCAGATGAATGCGCTTTTGTTTTCTCAGTTTTTAAGGTAATTTAAAATTTGGGTAAACATAAAAACTATTTATGTACTGCCAAATCTTTGAATTTAATATTGTAAATTAATGTTTAAACAAAAAAACACAGTATCCATGTTGAAAAATAACAACTTAGACTAACATGAGAATAGTGAATTTCAACAACGACTCAGTGCGGTTATAAAATAAATATAGAATATAATTACCGAGAGGCCCATGAGGGATGAACACGGACACGTTGACCCCTGTTGTCATGTGCATCGTTAAAAAGTTTAATTTACGTTGTAGTCTGGGTTTTTATTTTAATAAAGAATTACAGCTTTATTTTATCTCAAATTACCTGTCCACATGGACTTGAATTTAGTTAGTGGAACGTAGGCAGCAAGAACGTTAAATGTATAACGTTGACAGTTTTTGTTTGTTTTTACTTATGCCTGTGCGATATAATTTATATAGTTCATTAAGCAAAATTGTATAATAATAAATTATTATACTGGCTATATCATTACAGATGTTTCATAACAGCTGTGTGTTATTTTTCCAGGTACTTCAATCGTGACATTAAATGAGCTCAAAAGTAAAACAGAAAATGGCAAATCTACCATATTTGGTTCATTATTTACTCAACTATTAACTTGCTGTAACCATAGATTAAACATACTTCTTAGTTAAACCCACATAGTTTAACCCTTGGTTAACCCTTAGTTAATCTGACTTGTGGTATTCTTAATCTATGCTGTAACCTAATTTGGTATTAACTGTTTGAAGTGTAATGTTTTTGTTAATCATATTACAATTCTTTCTTCAAGGAGTTATATCTGTAAATGGAAGGACTATACGATATTGCATGTAATGCATTAAACCAAGCTAATCAAATGAAAACATTCAAGTTATTGTCTTTAAAAGTGATATAACCTCGCCACGTACACGATAAATCTATATTGATAAGAAAAGCACCAGCTTCGTCAAACTCCTTTAGCCCATCTGGAAACATTGACAGGCTATTCCAAGTTTCTCAATATCTTAAGATTTATATAAATAGCTTTTCAGGGCTCACCGTAAAGTATGAACTATTTCTCGATCATATTTCATAACTCTACTTATTTCTTTTGCAGACATTTGTTTAACAATTAGGTATAATTTTTATACTATGAAACTAATTTAAGTCGTTGTTGTGTGCTCCTAAATCGTTTTTAACTTTGACATTATATGTATTTTTAATGTAGGCTACACTATTAATTTAAAATAACGGCTCAGTATAGATAAAAACCAGAATATCTCATAGGCACCATTTCGTTCGGTAGGAAATCATGTAAAATGACCAAGCGTTACAAACTTTTAAAACAGAACGTTAAGGGAAAAATATATGCATCCGAATTTTAGTTTTCGATCTGATACATACTTTTTTTCTCTTTTTTACGTACTGATTTCTGTGTTTTTCTCGATATACTGTCATATGAGACGGTACGATCTTAAGCAACAATGTTTTTACAAATCATATTTAAATATGTTGTTTTGAAATGTATATATTTTTTTATTGTCAGAATAATAATTTTAACTTATCTAGAAACCTTTGATAATCCATAAAATGAACTTTGATGTTCATCCTAATTGTAAGAATAATTGTAATTTTCACTTGTTTTCCACAATAAAAGTGAAAAAGCCTATAATTTCCAATCAGAGAAGTTTTTTGTATAATGTTTAATTAAGTTATTAAAATAATTTATTTTAGATTAAATGAAATACAAATAGATTTGTAATATTTATTTTAGACTAAAATGCAGTCAAGTTATATCCATGTGATAAAAAAATATATGTTTATTTTGAATATACTATTTCTCCTTAAATATTATTTAAACTATCACCTTGCCAGTGTAAAATTCCTATTCATCGCCTTTGCTGACCGCAAATTGTTCTCGTTTTGGGAACCAATATTGAACATCACCCAAACCTTGTGATTATAATTGCCTCTTCCGTTTTGTATGGCTGAGTTGGCTCATCGTAATTGGCATGTTTGTTTTAAGTACTGAGCAATAAAATCTGAATTTTTTAACTGAAAAAGGGAGGTCAATGACAGCTAAAATTTCCCTTATATATATAAAAAAATACCTGAAGTCATTTAAAAAATGTAATTATTCTCTTTGTTATTGATAGTGGTGTTATATGTAGTGACTACTAACACTGTTTTTCGTCGATTTATTACTTTTACTATTTGGTTATTCAATCAATTTAAATCTACTAGGTGACTGAGGGTTTATTAAACTATTTAATGACCGATTTTTAGAAACTGTTAAAATATAAATTATAACTTTGATTTTTTTGGAAACATCTTATAAAACTGAATAAACTGGTTACACTTGTGTGATTTTGAGAGTATTTAAGATTACAGTAGACTCTGACAACATATGTACATCAAAGTGAATCGTAATGTAAAGCAAACCATGCTTATCACACTCAGGATATGAACAATCAAAATGATAATAAGGTTGTCATTGGCATATACGGAAAAATGCAGCAAGAAACCTACAAAATGCCTTAGCAGTAACCCTTGTAAACAACGAGGTTTAATGAATGTGCCTCGCCATGCTCTCTGTGAACCTATAAGGCAGTTCAATGTTGGTAGCCCGTCCAATGGCATTCATTGAAGGGATGTGGTTAACCGGAAGGCTCCTTGCTATAAGCTTCTTCTTTACAACTCCCTTGTGGCTGAAAAGAAACTAAAAAAGAACCTTAACTGAATTGTATCCATGACTCGAAACCCCACATGTTGTTAAACTCGGGACTTTTATTTTAGCTCGACCACATGCGTATGGTATACTGTATTGGCGTGAAAATCAAAAACCAATGCTTCTGAATTATTTTATAGCAATTTAACTATCTATAACACTACGTACAAGCATTTAAGAGGTTTTGGAATCTTTTAGTGATGCCAGAATGCAATGATGTCGGGGAGAAGTAATAATAGTACTTCCTGGTTCTATATGTTCTATATGTTGTTTAATTATTCCACTTTTGATTTAGCATTTCTATTTGGCACTTAAGAATCGACAACCAGTTGATCTACACGTATAACTCGGTTCAGATTAAACAATCAAGTGAGATAACAACAATCGAGTATGTACAGGGAGTGTGTACCCACTGCACAGATAGTGCCCGCGCAACCTATTAAATCTAAAACGGCGGGATGCCTTATCGCGACCAGACACATGATTTAAACGGTAAAAGACTGTTCTTTACAAAAACAGTAACATAGACCAGCCTAACCGCCGCTCCGTAGCGCACTGCAACAGGGGGTGGTCAATCTAAAGTAAAATCCCCTATAATTCTAACATTATTCGTAATGCATTGCCATTGCATAGAAATGCAATATATGAAATTACGATACAATTTGTTAAAATAAAAGTAAATGTAGTAAATCCGTTAACCAAATTAACATGTTAAAACTTTTTCACGTTACTACCTGCAGAAAAATTAAATTTTACCTTTTAAGCAAGAAACATAATTCATCATTGCGTTTATAAGCATATTTCATTTAAACAATCTCTCTCTCTCTCTACTCAAGGGTTTACAAAAGTAATAATTCAGGAAACCTATTTCTTCACCCTATATTGTTGTTATCAAATTGATGCATTAATATAAAAAAATATATGTGGTTTTCATGTCATGTTTTATTTTATTAATTTAAGAATATAATCATGTATGTGTTGAATATTGCATTTATTTTTATTTTTCGTGTATTGTACATTTGGTGTTCAAAGTTTTATTATGATGACTGGTATTATACATAGATTCATAATGCTATATATTAACCACCATGTAACACTAACCGTTCCTTTCAATGCCTCACATATTTGACGCAGGTTGGTTGCCAAACAGTCAATGTTATCAAGCTTAACTGCTCCTAATCGGTTAGTCGTTGTTCAGTACAACCGCCGGGGTTCCTAGCTTACTTCTAATTAGGACTGAGTAATTCAGGGTAATAGCTTCGTGCAATGCAGGGTGGTTCCAGAGTAAAGTTAAGGATAGAACTATTGCTTTAACATCTGTTTAGAATAGGCTTTCTCGTTCTCTTTAACAATAACGATTGAGCCAAAAAACAAATCAGTATTGTTAACTTCGTAGCAAAGATAATTGAAAATAAGTAACATTTTTACATAACGTTTCTTGTTTATTCATGTTAGTTCTAGGATAAACTCAACATTATTAATTCTTGTCTTTAAAGATTTGTGTATATATTGTCATTCATTCTTTTGGGAAGATTTTATATCACCTTTATAATTTCTGGTGGAATCTAAAATAAAAATGAAACTAACAGTCAATTGTAATTTCACTGGCGTATGCTATCTGTTACAACAAATATTTATTAAAATAATTTATTTTATACTCTTTAACTCATATAAATTCTTCCACCAAATTAAATCCTGAAATAGATCATCTCACATCTATTTAAGCACCCTCAACATGATCACGTGACAGAATTTTAATTGTATCCTTTTTTCGCATTACATGCCTAATAGCGTACATGTTGTTTCCTATTAACAGAGCCGTCTCTCTGTCTTCCTTATATAATACCTTATCTATATTAGTCTCACCAACATAGTCTCGTGACATCACCCTAGCCATGTAGACGGCGTCAGGCATCGCATTAACATTGATCCAATCTCTTGTAAACAAGGTACCTGCTTGTCTCAAAAATTTAAGAATATCAGTTTGAAACATGTACTGTATTGCAATTTCTTTTCATCTCAAATTAACGTATTTCAAAATGGTGATATTACAAAGTTCTAATTAAATAGCAAAGAAGCATTGCACATATAATATTTCAATCTTCAATATTTGTCGGATCTAAAGATACAATGTATTTATTCGAAATATTAATACAAAAATATTCTAGCTAAACGGAAATAAAAAAATGTATCCCACATTTTTCATCCCATTTGAGGGTAGGATTAAAATAAATATATAGTTAGTACCCCTTTTACGCGATACCATGAATATACGTGTCACATGCAACCCAAATTGAAAGTTCATCGTAATTTGTATTGTGGATAGGGCGAATATCCCATTCCGGCTGCTTGTGATACGGTTTAAATATCAAAGATTTATTTGTATTCCTCGTAGCCTATTGCGATTACCATGCGTTAAAACCAATGGAAAATTCATAAACTGAATTTTCATAAAGAAGAATTGTATATTTTAATCGTGAGGAAAGAAGTAAACTAATGGCTGGGTAGAGCATTGCTAGAGGACTCTCATCTTAATCTGGGGGTCTGCCGATTTCATCCTAAGCAAAAGAATTGTAAATTGTTAATTATTAAAATTTGATACAGCTGACCATTGTCTTTATGTTATTATTTTATAATGATTATTGAGAATAGATTACTCAACCTTACACTATAACGAGGCAAATGTTTTGACTGTTTCAATTTAAACAAACTTATAACATTAAAACAAGCAAAAACATCTTGCAAAAAACTAACATTATGCGAGATGTAAACATCTTTGTACTATCATGTGTGGTTTAAATTAGAGATTTTATTTTTTAATTGTCTTTTAACACATCAAAATATGTTTGGACTCATACCGTATTAATATGCAATATAGTAAATAAACATGAAAGACGGTACATTATAATCGATTTTGACTGGTCACTCCTATAATTAGGTGCAATTTGAGAATGACCGGCACGAACTGATTACAAATTGCAAAGTTGTAAAGCGTTTTATATTGTGTGGTCAGTTTGAGCATTATAAAAAAGGGGTCAGTTTAAGCATTATAAACAAGATTGCAAGTATATAATGTGATGTAGACACCCTATATCTACAATATTTATGATAAGAATAACAGGCAGGACGTTACATGGACGTAAAATATGAGTTGCAACTTGTCTGGTGCCATTAGACTTCTCTGTACAATTTTCCTAAATTTTCCATATATAATATTAATTAAAAAAACATTTAACACTTTAAAAACATCTAAATCTTTGTTCGTTGGACTTTAAAAGGTCTCTGACTCGCAAAATTTATTAATTACAGACAGAAATCGTGTCGATTAGTTTTGCAGTTCAGGGTTCTCGCTTTCATCTCATTAACTTTGAACTGGTAATTGAACTGATCTTCACATAAAACCTTCAGGCTTGGTACTATAGAAGATTATTTTCACTGTTACGACACATTTTATGTGATGCAAGAGCCATAAGAGCTACTTTATAACGTCCTGAAGTTATAACAAAGGGAGTATGTGTCACTATCAATCTTGTGTAACTTGGTAATATAAATATTTTATTATTTTTTAAAAAGCTATTAAATACAATTTTAGAAAGTTTAAATATGCATTGAACTCCCTATGCAGTTTCTTTTGTCAATGCCAAAAATATTTGCTACAGGAATTTTGACAAGCAAAATAATACAATGGTGTGAAATAAATGCAATCTGTGAATCTACTATTCAATTAAAGATGCATAATGATAAATATATTAAATTATTAAATCGATTGAAATGTGTTTCATCACTGGTGTGGCCTTTAAAGGCGTCACCTAATTGTCATTCAACACAACACTGGTAACAAGCATTAACTGCGGTTGATGTGGTAGTGAAATATATACATAACTACTAACTCTATATGATGATATTACATGGATTCTTATTATACATAACAATATAACAAGAGTACAGTAGACTAACATGATAGTTTAACAGGACTACAAAAATGTATATTACGCAAAAATACAACAAATACCCCCGTCGCAGCAAACCTGCATACTCAGCGAATTTCCAATGGAGATAGTGGCTAGCGGTAGTGGAATGGGGAGAGCCGTTACCCCCACCTACCGTCAGGGGCACGTGATGACACATCTGTGGCCACACGTCTTTGTCGACGAGAACATGACACGGAAACCAAAAACTGCACGATTCCTCCTAGAATGCTACACGGGCACCAGTACGATATTCTCATAGAGATTACCGCATGCCTCCACTAGTCGAGTGCGCGGTCTGGTTGTGGATGGACGTGAGAGTCAAGTTTCCCGTGTTGGCCGTCAGCTTGGAGGCAACGATACAGAACATGTAATGTATTGTAAGTTTTACATTTGTACGTATATATAAATGTTGTGTTAGTGCATTGTATTTGATTTTTTGTATATATATTTGTTATCTTTGTGTTAGTGTAAATTAAAATGCAAAAGAAGAAGATTAAAAAAATCCAAACAAATGTAGGTTATTTAGGTGTAAGAATTTGATATTTAGATGTAAGTAGGGTTCACTTGATAACGGGAGGAGTTTCCTCACCTCCTGAAACGTAGTGTAGTTTTAAACACTAGAAGCGATAAGTAAAGTCGAAATAAATCAAAAAATAAATTCAAATCCATCGCTATTATGAGTTTCAAAAATACAGTTCATAAAAATATATTCACAAATAAGCAATATATACAATTTTAATTATTCTCCATAAGGATAACATTGGGAATGAGTACGCATGTTTGCTGCAACAAGGAACACAAAAATGGGTTTTTATACTAATATCAATACAACTCAACAAAGTAAAGTCGTATACCAGTTTATATTCATTTATGTTCATAATTAAGGGAGACAGAGCATTTAATTATTCTCCATAAGAAGAACATGGGGGCTGAGTTCGCAGGTTTGCTGCTACGGGAGAATTTGGGAAAAACATTTTTTGAGCAAATATCAATAGACCACAACGAGATGAAGCTGTATACCAAGTTTCGTCAGTATACATTTATAAATAAGCGAGATATAAACATTGTATTTTCCTCCATAAGAATAACATTAGCCAGCGTACTGTGTTTAGCACTTTAATATCTCGGTAACCAATTGACGTAGAGGAATGATCGAAATACCAAAATTGTGTGTTTTTTTTAACTCAATCAAATGGTTAAAACTAAAATTTTACTTTTTCAAAAATTAGATGTATAAAATTCAAAAAAAACATTTTTGGGGTACAAACCCCCCCCCCCAAAATACCCCTTCGGATAGAGCGATCTGGCTGGTTTTCGAACTTAGTCATAAATGTTGCTTTACACGTTTATACCAAGTTTCAGCAAAATCGGATCATTTTTACCAGAGTTATCATGCTCACGGACATACACACACAGACACACACACACACACACACACACACACACACACACACACACACACACACACACACACACACATATATATATATATATATATATATATATATATATATATATAAATATATACAGTTTCAAACGAATGGTGTTTTTGTGGTCTGGGGACCTCAAAACGAAAAGTCATCATGGTCCTGGGCCTAAGTCTTACCATGCCGACTACGGTAATAGCTTCTTCCCTTAAGGGGAAATTCACTAAAAGCAACACATTATACAGCTTATACTATTTTGCACGCCTGAAGGTTTTAATGCGAAAATTCACATCCCTACGTCAGCGTGCTGTATGAGAACTCGTATTAATTTAAAATTTAATTGTTCAAAGTGTTATAATTGGGATTGGGCTATAGGCTTATTAAAGTTTATTATTATAGCTCCTATCTCTTTTAGTTTTTTGTCTATCGGTTTGATTGTGTTTTTTACAAAAAAAGTAATATCTTTAAAATGGTTTGAGATAAAACCATACAATTTTATATTATAATACTTTTATATTATAATATTATATTATAATACTTATTATTATAAGTAGTTTACAGATTCCATAAAAAAATCATTTGAGTACAAGTTTCCGTTCAAAAATGGCGGCGGTGTCAATTTTTAAAAGTTAAATATCTAAAAAAACTTTTTTTGTAAATTTTAAATCACCGCCATTTTGAAAGGGAAACGTCTATTAAAGTGAAATTTGTATGGAATCAGTAGTGTTTATACCAAATGTTATGGTCTTATCTCAAACAATTTCAGAGATATTACGGGTTTTTTTAAGTACACATACAGACCGACAGACGGAAAACGAAAAGAGATAGGACATATGTTACATGTTATGCTTGTTTTTACCTTCTGAACAACCTGGTAAAATTTGATCAAATGGTTGTGAGATACCCTGTACACCATAACTATGTTATAATCTAAATGGAATACATGTATTTTAATAATGGAATAATGCTCTTTTAATAATGGAAAGTCCAAACAGTAGACTAAATTTAATCAAGCCAAAAATGCTCAGAGTTACATAAAACATGGATCTTTTTCAGATCACACAAATGTCTTCACCAGCTGTAAAATGTCATATTTTTTCAGAAACAACAAACTTTAGTCAACAATACTTGACGTGAAGGAAACTTGGGGTGGAAAACTTTGTTCAATATCAGGGCCAACAAGAATAGGGCCAAACAAGTTATTGCATTTCTTTTCCGGAGATGTAATACAATCGTAAACAATGCAGATGTAAACAGTCTTTTTCGAGTCAAAATCGTTGTAAACATTTAATACGTATTTATTAATACACTTATTTAAAATTAATAAATCGAAAAATGGAATGATGATGATAGTGAAATAGGAAAATTATATCTTTTATACATTGTTCATGTTAAAAAAATATTTCCTTGAAATCCATGTTTTTAAATTTGTTTTTAGTTTCTGTAAATGTATCTGCTTCTAATTATCCTCAATGCATTTATATCTATATTATTGTTTTACTTAATTTTTCGTTTTCTTAATCAGGGTAAAGCTACTGGTTCCTTCAAAAAAATTCAAACCAATTTGAAAACCCAATTTGATACTTTGGTTATTGGCATTAAAGCCATTGATTTTAATTTTAAAATTAGCATGAATACAAAGGAAATGGTTGTCGTTATTTAAAATAAACCCATGAGACCAACTAAAACTTTAACTATCATAAAGCAAATAAACATAATTGAGTAGTCATAAAGATTCCACTCTACCAAACAACATAATTCGCGAACATTTCCCAGCATGGTCTTATATCCAAAATTAGATTAGACCGTATTATTCAAGCAGATGTTCATTGTTCAAGGTCTACCATCTCACATGTTAGATTTAATTTACTATCAAGAAAATTTGATTACATAAATACTCTAAAAACGGTAAATTTATCATAAATATAGAAAAACCTGGTTGCTGCCAACTAGCAAAATGTTCATAAATAAAAGGTATGGTTCTTGTTATTCTTAATAATGTAGTTCAGAACACTAATAAATTACGCAATGTGTGTAGAACTTGTTTTTTAACTTAAAAATTGATTTGCGTACCTCCACGACCTACAAACTATTTATATAATAGCTACTGTATTTTCGGACCTTTTTCCAATTAGGTGATTAGAAATAATCCTAATTATTTAAAATATATTCTTTATATCCTACATTATATAATCATTTATAAAGGATTATTTATAAGCATTTTAAATAAGAAGATTTCAATGTGGTGTTTATTGATTATTTAATTAAATTATACTTTTAGATACATGTTTTCATTCAACACCAGTATTCTAAAAATCAAGTATGTAAATTTGTTAAAGGTTTTCAATAAAGCTTACACCCCCTTATCTCATATAAATATGAAAAAATTTACATTGTGCCAGTAATTAGATTCAGTTTCATGTTTTAAGTAGTCTATACCTCCAATGAAAATTAGTTGTATTTTAATATCTTTAAAGTCAAGTTCTAGCCCTATCTAAAAAGATGCATCTGCCAATATTAGTAATGCTAGTAAAAGTGGTCCCTTAGATAAAAAGGCTCAATACCGAGGGGTATAAATCAAACGTTATTAATATAATTATAATTATATAATTATATAATTATATATAATTAATATAATTATAATATCAAACTAATTTATGTTCATAATTAAGGGAGTCATTACATTTTACTTATTCTCCATAAGAATAACATGGGGGCTGAGTACGCAGGTTTGCTGCTACGGGAATAATCAACAAAACAATCTATTTTTGTGCAAATATCAATATACCAGTACTACGTGAAGCCACATACCAAATTTCATCAACATACATTCATAAATAATCGAGATCTCAAATTTTAGCTATTCTCCTTAAGGATACCATTGGACAACGTACTGTGTTTAGCACTTTGAATATCTCTGCAACGGTTGAGCGTAGAATCACAATTTAAACACCAAAATGATTGTTTTGTGGAAATTAACAGATTGCTAAAAGCAAATGTGAAGTTTACATTAAAATAAACCGAGGGAGGTATCCCAAAAAACCATGGGAGATTTTATGAGTAGGTTTTTTGAATTTTCTCCGAAACCACTTAACCTAGGTTAATAATGCAAAATACTATATTATTTTTTTTAAGCTCTATAACATGGTCAGAACCAAAATTAAGTTTTCTTAAAATTTGTTTGTGAAAAATGCAAAAAACTGATTTTCGGAAAATTTAAAACCCCCATAAATCCCCTTCCCATGGTCCGATTTTTCTGGTTTTCGTACTTAAAGTCATGAATGTCATTTTACACGTTTGAGCCAAATTTCATCAAAATCGGACGTTTTACTCAAGTTATCGTGTTAACGGACACATATATATATATATATATATATATATATATATATATATATATATATATATACATACATGTATATAAATTTTAACGAATAGTGTTTTTGTCATCTAGGGACCACAAAACAAAAAGTTATCATGGTCTCGGACTTAAGTCTTACCATGAGACATACGGTAATAGCTTCTTCCCTATAGCGAAAATTCGCTAATATGACAAATATTTGTCAGTATTATATTTAAGAAGAATAAGTAAACATTATGGTTATCTGTTATTCAAACTAATATATTTTTTAAAATAAATAATTATATACTATAAGGTGATGTGCTCACAGTTATCATAACGAACAAATAAAAAATACCCACGTCGCAGCAAACCTGCATCCTCAGCGAATTTCCAATGAATATATAACATAACACATTAACACTTAACAGGATTCATAAGAAATATATTCACAAACAAGCGATATTAAAAATATTAATTATTCCCCATAAGAATAACATTGGGGATGAGTACGCAGGTTTGCTGCAACAAGAAACACAAAATAATGTGGTTTTATGCAAAATATCATTAGAACTCATCCAAGTAAAGTCACATACCAAGTTTCATTCATATACATTTATAAGTAAGCGATATATAACATTTTAATTATTCTCCATAAGAATAACATGGGGACCGATTACCTAGGTTTGCTGCTACGGGAACCATACGTGAAAATTTGGTATTTTGTGCAAACAACGATAAACCCTAACCAGATGAAGCCATATACCAAATTTTGTCAGTTTATGTTCATAAATAAGCGAGATATACAATTTTTCTTTTTCTTCATAAGAATAACATTAGACAACGTACTGTGTTTAGTACTTTCAATATCTCAGGAACCAATTGATGTAGAGCAATGAAAAAATACCAAATTGTTTGTTTTTTTATGCTGAATTAAATGATAAAAATTAAAATTGGATTTAAATAAAAATTACATGTGGAAACCCCAAAAAACCCATTTTTGGGGTACAAAACCCCCTAAAAACCCCCCTTTGGATGGTGCGATTCGTCTGTTTTTCGAACTCGTTCAAATAAATGGTGCTTTACACATTTGTACCAAATTTCATTAAGATCGGACCTTTTTTACGAGAGTTATCGTTCTTACGGACATATATATATAAATTTGAACGAAGAGTGTTTTTGGCATCTGGGGACCTCAAAATGAAAAGTTATCATGGTCTCGGGCTTAAGTCTTACCATGAGACCTACGGTAATAGCTTCTTCCCTATAGGGGAAATTCGCTAAAATTATGATAACGTACGATAACATAAATAAATAAATAACATACCTATTTAAGGTTAGTCTAAGCTTAATTTGAACCGCCATGTCTAATTATTTTACACATTTCACAAACTATATATATATACAAATGTTGGTCAGTATCTATAATGGGTTTATATTCAGTTGTTGTTAGTGAATTTCCTTTGGAAAGTGAACTATTAGCATGACCCGCACGGTGAAACTTAAGCCCGGGACCACCATAGAAGTTCCTAACGTGACCCCCTGAACACGTTTTGGGGGGTCGTTCAAAATTATATATATATATATATATATATATATGTATGCACTCTAGCGGTCGCATTTTTTGTCCGATTTACTTCAAATTTGGTAGGGACGTTCCTTTCTATAATCTCTTGGACAAGTTCGTTGGGCAAAACAATCGGAAAACTCTAAACCCATTTTTTTGGGGATTAATCTTTCAAATTTCGAGTTTTTGGGCCCAAAAAGGGTCAGAAAAACCCCGGATGCAAAATTAATGCGTGGAAAAAGATGGGAATTAGTTAGGCGAAAGTTGTAAGCCCTCTCTCGTCATTCTAGCATAAATATTTACCGAGTTATTAAAGAAAATGTGTATTGACCAAACGCAGTACGTTGTCTTATGGGGGTTTTACATTAGAAAAGCCTGTTATTCATTTGTTGGTGTACTTTTAACATCTCCAGCAACCTCACGCCTACTTTAAAGCCTGACTGGACCTTCTCCTGACCTTATAATGCACAAAATTGTATTCCCAGCATTGCAGGTAAATAGAACCAGGAGCATCAAAACAGCCAAAAAATCAATATTTTCAGATTTGAATAAAAATTGGAATAATTGTATGTTTTAACTGATTTTGAGTTTTTATAGTTTTTTATGTGGAAATTCACTTCCCTCACGTCAGCGTGCTGCGTGTGAACTCGTTTTGTTTTTATATACTTAGAAATTATTTTTCAGTGACTGATTTAAGGACTCTTCTTTACCCTCAGACCAATAGTCTTGTGGGAAATATTTTTATTTATTTACAGTTTATATGTATTAAAAATGTATATTTTATTTTGGAAATAAATCTTGAATCTTGAAATTATGACTTATAGTTGGTCTAGGCCTAAAATTGTCTTCACGTTAAGGCCTATTAGGCCTAGTCTTCAATAGGTCTTCATCATTTTAGGCAGTATGTAGACCTGACTAGGTCTACATAATGGAAAAATGTGGCTGTAAACGTAAGCCTTTTTAAAAAGAACTCGTACGACCTTCCAAAAATGGTCTGGTTTGCGGAGCAATTCTGATAATACATTCTCGTTTTAGTTGAATAAATTGAATCTTGAGTGGCATAATACGAGTTGTTACAATTAAACAGTATAGAGTTTATTCTGAAATATAACGTATTAATTTATACTAATGAAAGACGGTATACTGTATACAAGATGGTAAATATACTAACAAAAATGGTAAAAGGCTTTATTTGTGTATATTTACCGTATTGTAATTACCCTATAATGTTTTCTTAATTACAGACGTAGTTTATTTATCCTGTTGGTTGAATAACTCTTTTGTGTGAATTTCGCAGATATCTAACGGGAAAATTAATCTGGCAAAGAAAATCGTCTACAAAACAATCGTCTACAACCAAAAAGAACATGGATAAAATTCTGATTCAACAAAAACGTGCATTAAGAATAATGTTTTATTTAAAATCAAAAGATTCAGTCAAACATATTTTTAAAGATTTAAAAATATTTACTGTTTTTAGTTTATACATTTATGAAACAATCAAATTTACATTACTATAGGATTTCAATTTTACATTATACATTTTAATTTTACATTAATAGGATTTCAATTGGCAACACAACACATTCATATAACACTAGAGCTCATCGCTTAGTCGAACAACATAATTTGGAATTTTTTAAAAAGAGAACAACCTATGTAGGAAATAAGTTTTTTGACGCCCTCCCACAAAATATGAAATCAGAGAAAGACCCTAATAAGTTTTTGAGATTACTGAAAACATCTTTAATTGAATCAGCTTTTTACTCTCTCCAAGAATTTGTCTCATAAACCAGGCTCACTTGTTTGGGGTGAGCTTCTGTATTTGAATGAGCTTTGGTGGTTATTCTGGGACATAATAAACATGCCTTTATATATTCTTTAGTTTTTCACTTTTTACTGTGTATTTTTGGAATGAAGGTACAAACAATTTAAATAAAAATTAAGAACTAACTTGTATGATGTATTATTATTTATGTATTATTTAGGCTAGTACTGACTCTATTCTTTGTAAATAATTTACATGTGACAGAATAAAGGAATTTTTTATTTGATTTGATTTGATAAATAGGTACGTCTTATTTGGTTCCTTAGTCTTTTGCTATCGTAATTATGGATTTTTGGCACAAACTAAGGTTTAAATTTATTACAACTGGACATCCAATTATTGATAAATAACTGTAATGTAACCTTAATAACGTCTTTGGTTGTTATCTTTCGTTTCAGTTGTAATTCAATTTATAATTTTTTCGTGTGATAGTCTAGCAAGCGGTTTGTAATGTTTTGGTTTCATGTTGTACGTAGAGTAACAATTATGTTATTTATTATAATAAGATTTAAAAATAATAATGCATCTTTAGTTTTTATAAAATAAAACTATTCATAATATCTTAAAAAGTAATAATATTCAAATAAGAAGTGTTTTACCAACCAGCCCTAACACGGAGATGATTCATTGTAATACTTATTCTATTGCTGAAATATAGACGTTAGAGATATCAACGACTATACTACTGAAGTGGCTTCCAACGTTGATCTTATCTAAGAGAACAATGGATTTGTCTTCATTGATACTGAAATCATAATTTCAAAAACGAACCCAATCGAGATTTTTTACTAAAGAATATATCTGAATATAGCCTAAGTTTAATAAAGTCTGTGGACTGTTTTCAAAATATCGTGGTAAAGCCAGTTTGAATCACTTTCGTTAGCAGTGCATACATTAAAGTCACGTATGAGATCTCACTCACATCGTGAGCTCACCCTATAATATTTTGGGCCATTAACGATTGAAAGCGATACTTTATCCTAGAATTGAAGAGATAAATCTAAAAATCTGTCCAGAACAATTCACCATTGCTGTACATTTTAGAGGTGTAACACAGGCACAAACAAATTGGCTAGTGCATTTAACTATACAAATAAGCGAAGCAACGATACGAACGGTCTTTTGATATTCCGAAGTGAGGTAAAATATATAAAACCAAATATCGTCATTAAAAATCATGATCTTAGATGACATCCATATTTCCCTCTTTGTTACAGTTTTATCGGTGTCACGCTTTTCACGAAAAACACAATGAAACCATGAATATTTTGTTTGTAAAACTACGTTATAATATTAAGACCTTGCAGATGTGCATTGTAATGAGTTACTATATAATGAGGGGCTCTGTATGCGGTATCATGTAACTCATCACCATTTCCTATTGGAGCAACCATTTGCTGCATCATGAAGGTGGAATCTATATATTTACGCGAATCGGTCCCCACGAAATATCTCGAGCTAGGAAGAAGTTAGGTTATGACGATTCATTTTAAAGCTTGAGGGCCAAGGACGGTGGGAAAAATATCAGAAATGTCAAACATTACGTGGGCTACGCCCCACTGGACTTCAAAGATCCAATGATTTTCAAATGGAAATATCACAAAGTGTTTTCTTTGTTAAGCGAAATGAACTAATGATCATCTGAGATTATCCACCTACACAAAAATCATATTTTAGGGGCTCTATCCCCTGTAAGCCACTAGTTTCTTCTATTGCCATTGCTTTAAACAAGAATCGAAATATGAAGTAAAGAAAGTAATAAAATATTTGTACGAAACATAAATAATACTTTTATTTGTGCGTTAGTTTTTCATATATTTATCAAACTTGAAGATACACTGAATAAGTATGTATCAAGAACGTTGGCCAAAGGACAGGCAGATGGTGTAGGCAATTGATTTCCAATATATCACTGCCCACTCTCAATATCTACTGTTGATGTTCCATGTGTGATTCAGTTGATTCGTAGGATTCTTGACTATAAGTTTGGTTATTCCAAATGATGAAAAGTAGAGCATTATAGCAATAAAATGCTTTAAATTTTTGATTTTGTATCTACACAAAATGTTTAATGTGTATCTATATTTTTAATACGCTAGGCATATTTTTGTCATAATTGTTTTAGAGCGGTGGTGCTACCGATCACCATGTCCAAGGTGTCGTTAGAAAGGTCTTAGCATGTAGTTTTGCCATCAATTAAAAAAATTTATAAAAGTCACCGTGAACATGGGAAAATATGGGGTCAAAGTCGCGATTTTCCCCATTGACATAATATGCAGTTACAAACCAACGATCGAGAAATCAGCTGTTTATTTAAGGAAGTGGTTAAACAAATAAAATCTGACCCTGAAAAATGGTTATTGAACGTACAGCTGGCAACAAAACACCAGTTTTTATTTGCACAAAATCAAAACATAACCAAAAAACGTTCGACATAATGGAGACTATAAGACGTCGACCAGGACGGCCAAGAGAAGGAGGCCGACGAACTTTAACTGGTAGACGCGAACGAAATACAAATAATACTTTTGTCGTTAATAGCCGAATACAGCAAGCACCCTTCCGTGTTGGGTTTAAATGTGCTCTCCAACAGCCGCCTGAAGATTTCACATTCAATTTAGGACCCATATTCCCCCGCTATGGACCCCCGCTATTTAGGACCCCCGCTATGGTTTTCTTTCTTCGCAGTCATAACTCGATAACGGCTGGACGGATTTTAACGTTTGAGGTATCAAACTAAATGTATTTTTACGTAGATTTGCCAATACGTCTCAGGATTTAAAGAAAGGGCATCATCCAGTGATGGGCTGAATTTTCGGAACAGTGGCGCTATCCGTCGGCGGAAGTCTAAACTATGTGTTGATTGAAAGTACGTTGTTATCATCCACTTTTAATATAAGATGTTCAGTAATTTTTGTTTACAGCTAAAGTAACCTTTCGTTGGGTACAAACTTGCTCGAATTCGAGCAACAGGACAACTAGTACTAAATAAAACTGCTGTCTCTAGTTTCTGTTTAACACTGGTAGTCTATTATGCTGTCTCTAGTTTCTGTTTAACACTGGTAGTCTATACTGCTGTCTCTAGTTTCTGTTTAACACTGGTAGTCTATATCTCTTTTTTTTACTATTCAGCAGAGGTTTATTGTTTAGAAGAGTTGTTAACGAAGTTAGTAAAACAATTATAGTTACAGCATAAATAGTTATTTAAAGGATATTTTTAGGATTGAACATACAATGATTAAGATTCATCGTTCTTCCCAAGTATTCCGAATTAAATATATTAATAGAGTATTATTTGTTAAATGAAAATTATACTAATTTGTTTTATATTTATGGACTGACAAAGAGGGACAAAACAAAGAAGACTGTGGAGGGTAAAGAGTGAGTTCTTTGATTAGTGGGACGGGGAAGGTTTTGTCGTAAAATACAAATCAACTCATCACTCACTGCTCAGCTTTACCAATCCAACCAATGAATCTAAGATTAAACATTATGTTCGGCATAGTAAATACTGCTATTATTCATTTGTAAGATCTTTATTTAATAACCGCATTCTGCTTTATTACAAACAGATTGCAACTGTTTATAATACAATCTTAGTTGATCTTTAAATTGTATGTGTCGAAGTGAGTAGTAACTGAATCATTTCGAACTTTCTAAAACCTTTCTGAGCTGTACCATAGAATATACATAATTAAAGAAAGTTTTTATTTATTCCCAACGGTTCCACCACTATAATATTACAGTCAACTTTTATATATGAATGGCAACAATATATAGACCCTTTTAACCTTTTAAAGGTAAGGGTTTCTACAATTTTGCATGGTGTTCCCAATTACTATTTAAAACGTGCATACAAATTGTTAACTCATTGCTGAACTTGCGATTCTATTTTTTCACATGTTTTAGACAATCCATAATACTTCACAATAATAGCTTAGAATTGCCCGATGTCAAACTACTTTAATGTTTCATTTGTTTTGTAAATATTATAGCGATTTAAATTCTATATTTATAAACAATATTATTGAATTAAAGACACAGTTATGAAACTAATTATTATGTGTAGATATAAATAATTTGTATGTGTGTTTGTTTAACGGAATTTCGTAATAATTATTTAGTGAGTAATTGTACTTTCGTCACCAGACAAAACCATTATCTTAAAGAGATATTGCAATACACACTAATATATTATTTTGATTGGTAACATTATACAAACAATTTTAAATCGGACTCAATCCCAGTTGCTTGTGAGACAATACAACACATTTTCTGACGTATTTTTGCAAACAAAACAAACCTGGAATCAGGCTTGAAACTGTGAGAGTGTTTAATAAGTGTGAGAATTAAAGAATTAGCAACAGAGAAAGCGAGACTATTCAAAGGCTTTTAACAAATTTCTTATTCATTTAATGTTTTCGTCGTTGACGTCTTTCACTGACACTTAACGATATAAATCACAACATAGATGCTCATAATTTTTCAACTTTGCAGATAGCGCTCCATTATGCACATCATTTGTTTTTATTTCACCATGCATGCTGTAATACGTATATGGTTAAACCATAGTAATTTTAAATTAACTTAAAAAAACAGACATTGTTAAACAAAAACCTTTACCAATGTCATTAAAACTAAATTTGTTGTAATTGCTATTTTTAACTCTGGAAAAATTTAAACGCATCCCTAAGACACATAAGGTAGGGATTGAATATGATATTGATTTTTTTGTTTTTATTGTAATGTCGTTATTTAAAATATATATAAATCAATTCTTAAATCGAGAAGCAATTACTTGTGCTATAATTAGCAGTCAATTTTGCCTAGGTTTATTGACGCAGCGTCATTTTGGTTTTCATGTCACTTCCATTGAACCTGATTATTCATTGAACGTATGTACTATATCTTTATTTTCTAATCTGTTCGGAGATTGCTTGCCTTGATTGTTAACTGTTATATTTTTGAATACATATTTAAACCATAATTTTTGTTGATGAATACGATTTCAGATAAGTTAATAGTTTGATAAGAATCTTTAAAATGAAGAATTACTGTTTGTTTAAACTGGCAATTTAATGAACTAATTTATTTTATATTAAATAACGGAAACGTGTTAGCTGTATTCCCGCATGCACCATATGTGGTTTATATTAAACTTGTTGTGAAACATTGTAAGGTTTTTTATTTCTCTGAAAAAATAATGTTTAATTTGAACTCAGATAAAAAAAACCTAAATACACAGGGAAACACTCTAATAAGCGATGTTAAGAGTATACAAACTTTTGTGAAAGACTGACGTTAACATTAAAAAAGTTAAGCTCTTGATCAACTGTGTAAAGTACATGGTAGAAAACAAAGTTTATTAATTGTTCATTAATCTCAGCCCGCTTGAGGCCAGTAGTTACATAATACCCTTCTGTGTGTAAGTCCTTCAAAATGTAATAGCTATTTGACCTGATTCTCATATTTGTGGAATTACATTTAATGAAAACAATAAATATTTCCAGAAGAGCTGTTAATGTTTATGATTTGTATACCACTCTAAACTAAAATTCTGCACTCCGACATTATTGGTATTACACAATAGTGGGATGATAATAAATAAATGATTGCCAATTATTCAGTTCTCACAGATTCACCACAGAACAACACTGCATACAGCGTACTATGCGAATGTTAATTGCAAATTTAATTTTTTTAATGAAACTCATTCGTTTTTAAAATACTACATCATTAAAATTAGAGTATTAAGAATATAAGACTTTGAGAGGTTTGGACCGTAGTCATCTAACAACGTTAAATACAAAATTCCACTGGCGTAGAAAAGCAAGCAAGCAAAAATAAAGAAGATAAAAGACATCCTAGATTTAACAGATTAAGTGTCCAGCTGGTGTTCAGTTCTAAATTCTCCTTTGCTGAATAGAAGTATTGTTTAGCGTATACAGGGTTTTCCATAAATGACGGGTATTTTCGAAAAAATGTCTGCCATTCGAAACGGATAAAGATAAGTGAGTTCTATTTTCGTCAAAATATTTGCCTTTTATAGATCTTTGAAAAGGCGTATAACTTGACATATGTTAATATTAGAAAATTCCAAGATTCGAACTAGTGACCCTCAGTTTTTAGAACACCCTGTATAAGAAACAAACTAAAATTATTTTTAAGATATTATTAAGGGTCAATTTAGTGTGAAAACCCTTTATTTCATCCTTATAGGTCAATTGGTTTGTCTGCAATCTGTTTGAGACACCTTACGCGAGACACACTGTTTAGATGTAAGTTATCAGGCTTATGTCATTGACTATAGTTACTCCTTTGCGTTGTGCTGAGTGAATTCTTATTTATTAAAATTCAGAGGCGAATAAAATATATAAATTAGTTAATAATTCCTATTCATTAGCAAACATTGTTGTGGATTTTATAATCGTTTTTGTATATTAAATAAATATCAGTGAAGTCGACTCTCGTGTTGATTTAATAGTGTACTTTTCCCATCGCCCACAACAATGCATTTCAGACAAATTTAAAAATAATAATTTTATAAAATAAAGTATATTGAGAAGTAAGAAAGGAGAAGGAAGTTAGTGAGGACGTTAGGGGGGAGGGGAGTAAAGAGGGGTTTGAGGTAAGATGTGATGCATTATCTTAGATGATACAACATCAGTATCAAAGGGAATGTCATTAGCTTCCAAATGTCATGTACGTAATAATTATTGCTCTTTCGATTAGGACAAGGGATTATTAGAGACTATATCACTTAATACACCCATCATCTGTGTAAAATATTATTATCGATTAGTGATTTACAAGCTTATAGATATTTACTTATCGTTTTTACCTAGT
This sequence comes from Allygus modestus, assembly GCA_963675035.1. NCBI lineage: Eukaryota > Metazoa > Arthropoda > Insecta > Hemiptera > Cicadellidae > Allygus > Allygus modestus. The sequence continues at coordinate 35,289,411 of OY776115.1, forward strand.
ATTTTTTAAGGGTTTTATACACATGTTTCATAATTTAAATTTAGGATAATTTATATCTGGGTAGCCAATGAAAAGAAAATATATTTTTAGCCAATATTTTCCAGCACTATATAGAAAAGCCACAAGTAATATTTTTTATATATTTTGTCACATAATCATACGAGTGAAGAAAAATTAAATAAAGTTTGCACAGTGTGTTGAATAAATAAATAAACTAACCAGATGTAGTGCAATAAATTGCCATATCAATACTTACTTTCATTCTACTTTAATGAAACGCAACACAGTTTACAATTATGCACTGATAATCTGAAATATTCTGATTTTACGCTTTACATTACTTTACATTAGTCAAAACGTAATATTAATTGACGAAGCGAAGGTATCAAATCTGTGTATTAGCGGGGATAACTATAGTTTTATTGTAATATAATGATTATTAAATTATCAATTTTAGAATATCGAGTATTATTTTAGCCACACGCTTATGGCCATACGGTTTATGTTTCGTTTAGGTTTATTATACCATCGATTATAACTGTTATTTAAATTGTTGTTTGTGAAGTTCTCGCAGTTCTTGGTTTTGCACAATAACATCAAAAAAGTGTCAACAAACTTTAATTTAAATATGATAACACGGTAGGTTTTCATCAGACTGACTATTTCACATCTGACGGTTAAAGTCTCCAATATGAAAAGGAGTCCCAGTGTTTAAAACTATCAGCAATACTTTGAAATATTTAAAACATGTAACATGATAGTCTACAACAGTATAGTCTTAGACAAAACTCCCTTAAAATGTGTACGAGACCATAGCAAAACTCCACGGCCTTAATATCGTGCTAACATAAAACAGCTAAATGTATGTTTAGTTTTTGCTCCATCATCATACTTACAATAAATGGTCGAATGAGCTGAAATTTGGAGGTAACTCAGGAAAAGAAAAACATAGGACATAAATATGTTTACCCATTTCGAAAACCCTTTAGCGTTCCACCCCATTAACATTTAAACTTTCAATGTTCACCTTACGGAGTCAATTAATTTTAATAATTACCAGGGGAACAATAAATGTAGTGAATCATGTAAAACATCTAGCTATAGGCCTTTGGTAACCCACTCGAAAGAGCAGCTGTGAACTGTGTCTAGTGATAAAATAATGCTAAAAACTTAGTCTGAAGGTAAATAGTGATGGTTGAAATTATTATTATTCAAAATGTAAGTTAGTCTAAATTCAGTTTATTTATAATCGTATCAATATTTAAGCATTGAAATCCCCTTCAACCTCATGTTTTTCAATGTTATCTTCTCTAACAAATATTTGGTGGTAAAAATTTAAACACTTGTTAAACAACGGCCATGTCCAAAAAATTATAGTTAAAAGAGAAAATTAGTAGCCACATTAAATTCAAGACATTATTTGAATAATAAGGATTAATTTTAATAATTTCTAATACCAAGACTATGTTATATAATGATTAATATAGGGTCTACGATTGTGTTGTATGCTCTGTGTGTATTATATTTGTACCGTCGTGGTTCCCTCATTATTATTTACCTGAAATTAAAAATACCTTGTCCTACAATACGAAACAACTTCTCTTCCATATACATATCAGAACCTGTTCTGATACCTTTAACCATTTGAATTTAAATTTTACCACACTTACACAGTACAGACTGATCGTTTGGGATTTAGCTTAAAATAATTACACTGTACGTTTTAGTACGAATTGTGGTTCATTAAACTAAACTAAAATAATACATCCTCTCCTTAACATTTTCACTAAACCTTTAAAATGTATTTACAAAATATGACGTAGACTGAGCAAGTGAGCATGTTTTAATATTTAATTTCCCCTTACTGTTACATTATTTTATTTAGGAAATTGGAGTTCAGAAGATTTTGAAGTTAGTTGATTTGAATCCATACTCTCCACCTAAGTAGTCAGCAACTCATCAGCCCCAATAACAAAATAGCACAATCATCGCTTTAGCATTATATTGAACATCTCTTTTACACAAAACTAACAACTTTGCTTTTCTCCAGCTACAATTTTTGTAATAGTTTGTAACATTATTTTAATACCAACGAATGCCATGTTCTAATTCTTAATTTTTTTTGCTGAAATGTACAATAAATAAATCTTTACCAAACTGTAGTCATGATTTATTTGCTAATTTCCTGAAAATGACAATTAGTATAGAATATGGAGTTGACGGTACCGTCAGGTGAAGGGTGTAAACACGTGACCAGGAGACGTGGGAAGGTCTCGGAGCCACGACCAAGGTGTCCTTGAAGTTGCCACACGAATGAGGATCGGCTGTTCACATCGGCAGTGGAAGGGTTAACCCCCACCTTGCTACTTACTTCTACCATTTTGATTTTACTGATTTTATTTGCTTATTTTGCTTATCATGCAACTTGTCCCTACTGGTTTCAACTATCCTGTTATCTCATGCCATTATTTAAAGGCCATTCGTGGTTTTTGAAGATTTCTTACTTTAATATTTAATAAATGATTGGAAAATTAAACATAAAAATCCAAATATGGTACATATTGTCAGTAAATTATACATTTTAATAGTAATACTATTCTGTATTTACAAAAGGAATATAAAGTTCTCTAAAGTACAGCTCAGTTTCCATAATTAATTCCAGGTTACTGGTGATTGTAATGTGACAACGTGTTTAAGTGGTATTTCAGGCCTCGTACCTACACATGCTGTGGGCCTATGTGAACTAACTTCTCTCTTTACAGAATGTAGAAAATAGGACCCTTCTCTCTGTATATTTCTAAACAAACATGTTAAATAACATATTGAATTTCCAACAGTGGTGATTTTTATTGCAATCATACCTGCTTAAACGGCGTCAGATTTATTTATTATTGATTGACAAACATTTTTCCAGATGAAATACTAAAATAGCACTCTGATTTATACAGTCACCCAAATTCTGAATTAACACTAAAATTTTAAATAAATTAAAACAATGACACAAATGTGGTTTTTATTTGTTTAAATATATGATTTTAGCATTCATTTAGTCAACGGTACGAACACTGTAAGTATATTATTTATCAGTAGTATGTACTTGAGAACAATTTTAATTAATGTTAATTCCAAAAACTAAGTCTTATAGTTATTTTAACTTTTTTCAATGTGTAAAATATACCGATACATTATTAGTACATTTTATATTTGCTGCAGATCTGCGTTATTTATCTAAACTCAAATTGTTTAAAGCATTAAAATCATGTAGGAAATCTGTCGTACTAAAGATGATACCACGTTATACACCCTATCAAATTTGTTCGTTATGATTCCTATTTGCCAAAATTAAGGCAATATTTTAAAATACCTTCGGGATTTGAACCTTTAGCATTCGAAGTTTCAATATATGCTGTATTCTGCAAACCTTAAATTTAATCGGGTCTGATATTTATTTGATCATATGTTTTTAACTTCCCATTGTAACTGGATTTCCCAGCCCAGTTTATTTCATACCAGGTTAACCCAGGTATTAACCAAGGTTATTTATACCTCCGATGCAGGCTTCTGAGTACCCACAGAATAAAACAAAGGGGATTGGTATTATTGTTGTATGAGAGAGAGGTCATGTACTTTCCTGTATCTCCTCTGATCCCGCTCAAGATTCAAGGCTCGGTCTAAATTTAAACAAATATCTTGATGTAAGCCCTCCAGTCTGTTCCCTTGAATGAGGCTTAGGTGTTAGCAGACCAATAAAAGTACTGGATACATTCCACTTCAAGCGGTTATCAGGATTGCAAACAATCGGAACCAGCCATTCCTATTGAACTTTTGAGTGAATCACAAGTGTATTTCAAGAAACCTTCTACCAAGATGTTAAATTAAACGGTAAAGGATAACGTTCAAAGACAGTAAAACGAATGCTCATAAGCTGAATGCTTTCAACAGATTGCTCTTACATTTCATATCTTTCAGCTCTAAATCTCTTTCAGTGACAAAGTTTACGAGGTAAACAAAAGAAAGACATGATAACCTGATGTCTTTTATAACTAACAGGAAACAGTTGATTCTCTTATTACATCTGATTACCATACATTATTTAATGCTAACTATTAGTAATATTTATTAGGTGGAAATTTTAAGAGATTCAAACAAATTTACAAATAAATCTATTATTCGACTAGTAGTGAAGTTACCTAATAAAGGTGTCGCTCAAAAGATAACGCAAATATGGAAAGTGAGTTTTCTTCACAAATGTATGGAAGTATTTTATTATTTTGATTTTTACTGAACATCCAGTGATTATAAATAAATTCAATTTTAATAAAATAACAAAAGCTCAATACCTTTCTTTCATGATATCCGAGTGGCAAAGTCCTATTCACTACGTTTAGAATTTTTTTTATAGGTTAAAAAATTTAATTGTATTATAATATATTATAACTACTTTTGTTAATAATAACGAGCCATTGCGTCAGCAGCCTTTAAGGCTGACATACGAGCAAGTTGTACACAAAGCGTAATTACGTCCAAAATAAAATGTATTCACTATTTAATCTAAAATAAACTCGGTTATAAAACAATGACCTTAAATTTACGTATACATCTGTCATACGTCTTAGCGTCTTAGAAACATTCGGGAAGGATTTAAACGTACTGTACCCTATTTGTGTTGGATAGCTATAGTGGGATATCTACATTGTTATCTGCTCAAGTGTAACTATACCACCTCAGAGGGCTGTAACACTCCCTTACTCTGATTAATTACTAACACGTTCACTGCTTTAATAATGTTGAATCGTGAAAATTGAATTTGTTTTCTTTTCAAGCAACCGCCGTAAATCCGCACCGCACCTTAAATCGTTATTGTAGAGAACTTAAAAAATAAGGTTACATACCTTGTCGTCATCAATCCACTGTAGTGGATTGATGACGACAAGGTATGTAACCTTATTTTTTAAGTCATACAATCAATCCAGGAGGCAAATAGCATGATTAAATTGTAGATAAACCTGAAGGACGATGAGTATGGGTAAGGTAGGTAAGATAGATTCAGACAAGCTATGACCAGATGGTCAAAAAATGTTCATCAACTGACACAGTAAGGGCTGTTGCCTACCCTTAACCACAATGACCGTCGGTACACAGTACACCCCTGCCCGTCCTGCCCAACCTCCCCTGATGGAGAACTGAATTTGTTTACTATAGGACAGCTACTAAGCTAGCTTCCATTGCGACATCTATTTGGTGTACCAAAATAGGCAGGAGCCAGATTTTCAAAAAACAAAGCATAATTAATTGCAGAAGAACAGTAGTTACAATAGCCTACGCTGTCTTCTCATGTTTTCGGTGTGGCTCGTGGACTGGCAACTCATTGTTTTTTTTTCAAACTCTCATGTTACCTGGTCATAAAGGGCTGCATCCCTCCTTAGCCCCAATCGGTGAAATATTCAAAATGTATCATTATATACTTTGGACATTTGGAAAATCACGGAGTAATGGAATCAAGAATTATAATTTTTTACGGGTCTTCAGGATGAAAAGGTTCTGATAGGTTTGCAGAGAAGCAAGCAATTAAAACTAACTTTCCCTATAAAAAATTAGTTGGTTATTAACATAAAGATTTAGTACTTGAGTAAAACTCGGATATAAATGTTTCAAATACCTAATAAATTAACTTTTTCCTTAATTACAATTAACTGTGGAGTATTTTATAAAATATTCATGTGAAAAGATTTACACGAGTTTTTGTGGCTATAAAACTACCGTCTTACACAATTACAATGTTTTGAACAAATTCTTACTGTAAGAGCGCATTACAACTTCGTATTGCAATGGTGTCGGCGATTTAATATTTAATTGGTACTCGATGTTTTAGAAGGGTTAGGCTGCTAGTGAAGCATTATGAATTCATAAGCCAATTACATCCAACCAGCAGTTACATTAAATCAAGTAATTTAAACTCATTAGGATTCTTAAATATCGGATTTTCTAAACAAAACATAGTAAAGTTTATTTACTCGGCCTTACGTAACATTAAACAAGATTTTTTAGCTTAAATCGAATTCCAAGAATCAACTAAATATTTAATTAATAACAAGATTGCTTGGTGATCAAATATGAAAGATAATATTGTTATACCATTTAAAGTAATCCAAAAGTTTTAAATTCCCTAAATATCAGACCTTGAGCTGAAAAAGCTTAGCTGGACAATATACGGTTACACATAAAGGCGATAAGAGGGACAATACGGTGGCCATGCATCAACATCTGATGTGCGATATCGCTGGCTACTCTACAATTGTCAGGAAATGTGTTTTACTCTTTTATTGTCTATTATTATAAAGACCAGATAAATGAGCCAGATAAATGAACGATATTTAAACGCTTTATTCAATATTGAGGGTTTTCTTGCGTTCCCACATTTGGTTCAGGTATACACAACTTAATTTAGGGATACATATATTTTTGGTAAGTATGTATGGCGGAGTAAAAAATAAATAGGTCGTATTGAAAGTAACAACGGGAAATGGAATAAGATAACAAAATATTATTAGTACTCATTAAGTAAATTTATCGCATAATAAACAAGTTTTTAATGTAACAAAACCTAGATTGGTAATTATTTAAAGTTTCTCATATTACTTATTTTCTCACAACAACAATATATTAGAGTAATCATGTTTTATAATACAATATATTACTAGTGCATTACTAATAAATATTTGCTATACTCTTAATGTTTATTATTATTTTTGGAATTGAATCCAAGATATTTTGTTGAACTTTTAATTAAACTGTTAATATTATCTTAATCTCTTTAGAGGTACTTATTACCAGCTTCATCATTCGATTTAGGTTGCGTGCAAAAAAACAATATAATGTTACTGCTAAATAGTGTTTTACTTAATTGTATTATCTATGTTATTCTTACGTCACTTAAATGTATCCAAACCACATTTAACGACTCAATAATATATACATTAAATGGTATTATATTTAGGTTTGTTATTTCTGACCGTTGACTATAGGTACTAAAGTTGTTGTGAATAATAATAAAATAATAACTATCAATATAATAATAAATACATTTGTGGAATTTAAGTTTCCTTATTTATTTATCTTTCTCTCCTAAATTTGGTTACTTGAATGTACAATATAACAAATTTGGAAACTACACCAGTTACTTGACATACTGTTACAACGACTAGGAGAAATTACCCAACTTATTTATTTACTATTCCTATTTAAACTTTCTGCTGGCTTGTGAGGTCGAGCAGGCTTGATCGTAGAGCTTTCAAGCATTATCTGGGATCATTTGTTTGGATTATGGCAGCTCGGCAAGGATGATGAGCTGTCTTGTCATCGTCAACTCCCTCCACTTTTTCATTCTCTCATTTTTCACTCGCCTTTCAGCTTCCTTTTAGTCCTTACTCTTCTTTTCTGACATTGTCCCTTCTTCTTGATAAAGTGTAGTGGGTAGAATACTAGATTAGTCAATGTCTAGGGAAAGACAATTACTTATCAATGTAATGTGTTGTATTTATCATTATTTAAAACTGTATTTAAAATCGCAAGTAAACTGTGTCCACTGTAGTAAGCTGAAAAATATCAGCCTTAAATCGTCATTATAAACAGACAGAAACTTCCGTTGAACAATATTTCCCTCGAATACAACTGTGATGTAATTCCAAATTAATTCTTCACTACATTAGAGTGTATTAGTCATTCAACGATTCGTATAGCTTGTAAACATATTTGTAATATAAGACCTATTCATATGTCACAACATGGCTAGTTATGTATTGTATAAGAAAATAAACCAAATTAATAAGTCTCTCATCAAATTTGTATTGGTCATATTAAAATTAAATATTTTATTGTTGTTTATTTAAATTTAAAATGTAGCAATTTTCGTTAACCTATCATATATTTGTGCTTTCGATACGATATAATAAAACTAAGTCAAAACGGTCATCGCGATACTATCAAAGCCAGCAAAATTTTTAGGTTACCGAATAGACCAATTAACTTGTTGATGGGTTTAGAATATAACACAATCTATCATTATTTTTGCCATATTTTATCCTAGATTCGGTCTTTTAACAAATTTTATTCTAGAAACGTTGCTCAAGAACTGAGTGATAATTTAAAAACTCGAAAATATTACACAAACTGTTCAACATTCAGAGGAGTGGATGAACTTGTATATGCGGAAGCGGAAGTTCCTAACGTGTCGCTTGATTACTATGTCATTCTACTTTTACTGACACGAGAAATAACGTAATGTGTTAGCTACAGGTGCTACAGCGGTGCCACCGGGTGATTAGATGTACAATCCAGTTTAATGCCACTATGTTCATAGCACATTTACTGTACAGTTATTGGGGTTAGTCTCCTTGTATACCTATTTCTCATGCACGTATTCGTTGTGAGAGAAGTGGAAAAATGCGTTTATGCACACGCAGATGGCCAGCCTGTAGTGTGGGACTCCTACCTGACGTCGTTTAACCAATAATATATCTCATCTGATCTTTCGACCTCTAACCTGGGAACTGTCTGTCACATGGTTTTAGGTTAAGCCTATTTTTTACGAACACCCTCAGGTGGCCATACTCCTATCTGGAAGACAAAATCTTGTCAAGACTTAGCTCTCATCCCAGTCTAGGTCTGTCTTCTTTGTGCGGAGGATCCCCTAGACCAGCCATGACCCTCTCCCCCATAATACAAATAGTTAGCCACACGTTAGGGGCTACGGTGAACAAGGTGGGCAAGGAGCGAGATCTGTTGCTCAAAATGGTAGAAAAATTGAATTTGAACTTGTCAAATATACAGTTATTGGACGCACTTAGAATAGACTTAAAATTAAATAATTTGGCACAGAGAATGGTTATTAGTGCTCTAAAATTATAGTAAAGTTAAAAATAAAAAATATATTTCAGTTGGTTTGTAATACCTAATCTATATTATTAAAAGAATTTATCGATTTTTCTTCGCAGCATATCGACCCCTAGAAATTTATTTTTCCATACATACCTGGTATAAAATTAAAGCTACTTCTCTCTACATGTGCCTTTTTCGGGTTTCGAAAATATCCCATGAAAAGCGTCCAGGAGGCTTTTGAAATTTCAGCGAATGTTCTACTATCTGTTGTTAAACCTGTGAACTTTTTCCAATTCGCATTTGTTTATAAGAAAACATATGGTGATGATTTGATCGAGTTCTTAAGTTTGACCACAGAATACAGCACTTGCATTTATTTATTTGATGAAACTGGTGTGTTCTTTAAAGTTATAAGTAAGTTTATTTTCAAATAGGCTAATTAATTTAATTTCTTGAAATATAGGTTTTTGGAGGAAGAAAAATCAATTTTGACCACGAAGAAAAGTACCACTCATGTAAATCTGGGACATAGCCAGTTTGATTTCAACTAATTTAGCGTCTCTTATATGGTAGATGTTGAAAGCTGTTATTTTATAATCAGATGGAAGATTTTTTCCCCGAATACATAGGTTACAGAATTTACAATAAAATGTAAAGTAACAAGTTTTAATGTTATTTGTTCATAGTTTATCCATAAACTTTTAATATGTTTTTAAACTTAAAACTAAAATAGAATGTGTTTAAGTTTTATTTTATAATCTATGAAACGACAGTCATTTTTGTAACAATTTTTATACGTTTTACAATGTATTAAATACCTTAACAACAGTGATTTTCCGTCATTTATCAGTTTATTATGCAAATTTTAGACATTTCATGTAAGACAATGAAGTGAAGAGAATGAGTGTAGTGTTCAACAATTGGTGTGTTCTAACTTTTCAAATATTTTATCATGAATTATATACTTCGACATCAGTGTTTGTCTGGTTTCACATCAATATATATATATTAATCATTTTGTATCTAATATGTATTGAACTATATTCAGAGAGTTTTCGTGCTATTTTGGGACACATGATTGATTTACTACTTTTAGGTTCAACTTTTAGGTTCCTCAAAAGTTCAAAAAGATAAGTCACGAAGTGACGCAGGGGCTAGTAATAGTTAAACAAATATTTTAAATCATTGTTCGTGACATGAAAAAGTTAGTAAACAAGGACAATTTTGATTTTTTGGTCAGGAAATTTTGAATAGGGCAAAGTTTGAGAATAAGATTTGTATGTCACGATTATATCCTTTTTTTATTCACGAGGGGCATTCGGTTGAAAATGGGAAAAATATTGTATTGGCTCGGCGCGGCACTTGGCACGCTGCCACTACGAGTCCAACCCACGTCGCTGTCCGCAGCCATATACCTAGATAAAACTTAACTAGGCCCTTGTTCCTCATAACATTACTTTTGTTTCGATCCTATACTGGGTAAATGTTGAATACATTTTAATTTTACTTCTTACTTGTTGTTTTCATGCAACCAGTTCATAATATAAGACATCGAGTTCCCGCAAAACAACTAAACACCGTTTTTCTTTCAGACTAAGGGAGAATAACCAAATTTAATTACATCAAACTGTATTCATCGTGCACATTGCACATTATTACTCCAATATTAAATTTAAGAACTAAATTTTATAGTTGAATCTAAAAATTTGTATTTGCGTAAACGAGAAAAGCTCTCGTTTCTGTTGTCAGTGTAAATTGTATTTATACAGTGTCTAAATTAAGTATTGAAACAAATACATATATTTTTTAACTAAAATATATATAAATATTTTGTTTATGGCGTTGACTGTTAACAAAAGTTCCTGGATTTTTGACATTAAAAAAATTATTTCAACCCCCTGAGGGGGTGGGGGGTAGGGGGTATATTATTTATTTTAAATAGCAACCCCTATTGAGTGACCCCTCATTTTGTAGGTCTTGTCACGCTAAAATCAATGATATAAAGATAATTAAAATCTGTTGATCCTAAACAAAATGGCGGCCAAAAAAGTCAATTATGTTTGAACTATAATAATGAATGGAGTTATTAATTAAGAAATGTTTTAGTATGTGTTTTAGAAATATATCTACAAGACCCACATGTTTTATTTAAAATTTAAAACTAATATGGTCTTTTTAAGGTGAGTAATCCTTTAGTAATACTAATAAACATAAATTTAGGTAATAATTTAAAAATTAAAATATGAAAAAACACATCTTTTCGACAATAATATCGGCCCCCATTTCATTTAGGATCAACGGATTTTAATTATCTTTAAATCACTGATTTTAGCGTGACAAGTCCTATAAAATGAGGGGTCACTCAATAGGGGTTGCTATTTTAAAAAATAAGTTATCCCCCACCCCCACCACCACCCCTTTAGGGGGTCGAACAAATTTATTTGATGTAAAAAATTCCGGAACCTTTGTTAACAGTCAATGCTACAAAAAAATATTTATATCTATTTTACTTTAAAAATACATATATGTTTCAATAGTTAATTTACACACTGAATATTTATAGTAAAAATAATAAATGTTAATAGCATTAATGAAATATCCGTAAAACATGGTTAATAAATGTGGAGACTATTATCTAGGTCGCAAAAATAATAGTGGTTTTATAAAAAGGAATATATACTATGTATAAATATATAGGCATACAATGAAACTGTAACGTCTTCAATAACATACAATTTAAATGCTTAATTTTACCAATAACAATATTACTTTTTACTTTCTCCCTCTATACATAGTATATGGAGAAAGTATTGTTTTCGTCAAAATTTTCGAATTTGAGTTGTTAGTGGAAATATTCGTTTTGGTGCTCCCTGAACCCAAAAAAGTGGTTTTTACGTGATGTCTGTCTGTGTGTGTGTGTGTGTGTGTGTGTGTGTGTGTGTCCGTGTGTGTGTGTGTGTGTGTGTGTGTGTGTGTGTGTGTGTGTGTGTGTGTGTGTGTGTGTGTGTGTGTGTGTGTGTCTGTGTGGATGTGTACAGAGCTAGAGCCCTAACCAATGGGCCGATTTTGATGAAATTTGGTATGTAGGTACTAATCCACGATATCTCCAGGCGTTTTTTTTTCATTTTTTTGAATTTTTTATTTTTAAGGGTAATTATCCCCCAAAAACCGCCAAAAAACATGAAAAATCCAAATTTCTGAAAAACGGCTCTAACGATTTTGATTAAACTTTAGTCATTTGTAGAACTTTAGTTTTCCAACAAAATGACACCACCCGCATTCCTGTAAACATTCGGGTTCAGAAATTATGGGACTTAAAACATACAAAATTCAGTTTTTTGGATTTTTCATAAAGATACATAAATATAAAAAATATTACTATTCACCATTAAAAAGACCTCAAAAAATTAAATAATTTAGTATTTTGAATTACTATTCTACGATTGCTGGTTTCGGAGAAAATTGAAATTTTCATTTAGCGGTAAACGCAGTACGTTGTTCAATGTTATTCTTATGGAGAATACAAAAATTACTATTTCTCTCTGATTTACTGATCAATTTCATTCAAACTTGATATGCTTGTCAATTAAGCATTGACTAACAGAGTTAATTCGAAATATGTTGCCCCTTAATATCCCTGGGGGGGAATAGGGGGCATTTCCCCTCTTAAAACCCCGAGTGTAGCAATGGATCCTGTAGTGTCTCTAAAGCAGGGATTTGGGTGGATGTTTTTTAAAACAACTTGTTTACAAGATTTTCTGTACATTCGACCGTGCTTTGTATTCTATATTTAGTAAATAAAAAGTAATTTATTCATTAAAGTTGGGCTAAAAGGGAGAAAGTATGTGTCAGTTTCCTGATACCGTTTATTTATTATTTATTAGTAAAAAACTTTAATCCACCCATCTAAAAATTAAACAGATGGTTTCTTATTCGATGGGTGTGCAAAGAGTCATTAGTACTTTACTAAAATGGTGCATTCTTACTGTAAAATACGGTGGTGGCAGCACTCAGGTCGCACGATACTAGGATGACCAGAGTCCTAAATATTTACTTATTTATTTTTACATTATAGCTAGCTTACTATTTACATTAGAACTTGTTACCTAAATAAATTAAATAATTTCTTTAGTAGCATGATACGTGTTGTTACAACTAAGCAGGATAAATAAAATACGTCTTACAACACTACAAAGTATATTTACACTTATACTGTACTTACATACAAGACGGTAAAATATACACAAAAGATGGTACAAGGCGATCGATTTCAATCAGTTACACCGGTCATCATCAGGCCCAATCAGAGAATGTCTCTCTGACTGGGCCTGATCATGACCGGTGTAACTGATTGAAATCGATCGCCTTGTGTATCTTTTGTGTATATTTTACTCTCTTGTATGTAAGTACAGTATAAGTGTAAATATACTTTGTAGTCTTGTAAGGCGTATTTTATTCATCCTGTCTAAATAAATTGACAACTTTTTACAATATTTTAAATCAGTCATACAAGAAAATCATAACCAATCTTTCCTTCGTAAGAATAGCATGATAAATTTGTAAAACAGTAGGGCGGAGCTCCACAGTTCAAGAACTTTGGTTGGTAGCTAATGACCTGTCTATGGTTAACCTGAACGACCATGCAAAGTTCCATCACAAAAGGATGAGTGGTATAGGATCACGTGAAGGATAAACAGACAAACTGACAGTCAAATATTGATTTGTATATAGAGAGACTAACTCATTATAATAATTATAATGTATAATTATTGCGGAGCTTGAAATAACAACTGTTTTCAGTTCCCTCGTTAGTTTTTGTATAAAATAATTATATAACGAACCGTCAATTTAATTACTCTTAGTTGATAATGTAAATTATCTCTAGAGCTGAATAATATTCAATCAGATTAACTAACATTACAGCAAATTTCTGAGAGTGATATAAGAATAATCAAATAATAACCATCCTAAGTATTTCTAATTCTTCTTTTTTTCTTCATTAAAATAAATATTAATTATAGTTGTTTGACCTGTAAAGAATATTTATTTTACCTCATTATTTTTTTTTTATTGTGACTAATTTATAAATAAATGAGCTTGTTAAAGAGCGGTTATTTTTTGTAAAAGATTTACATTAATATAATTCATTACATTTTGTAAAATACTAGATATTTTTCGATTTAAATTCTTACTCATAATAAACTCATCTTTACTCTTATATAATATATCCTAGTAGTTAAATTAAAAGTACAACAATTTTTAATGTTCATGAACACAACATTTATAAAAGACAAAAAGGAACTTATCACCTTGAGGGATGCAAATCCTGGACATTTTTTTAATTTACACCTACCTTGTGTAGCTTGACGCAGAAATTAAATTACTCTGATGTGGAAATCAATATAAAGTTGAGAATCTGAATGTGTATTCTGATTATTGATCAATTTGTAAATTAGTCGGTTCAAAAAATTACAAACCTATACACGGTAAATAATTACTCGTTGCGTTCCTGCTATTTTAGCAATAACTTGATGTCATCTAAATCTTTCAAAACATTTATAGGACCATCGATTAAGGATATTATTTATTTTACAAAGATTAATGCACTACGGAGCAAATCCAAGTCCAACCAAATCCTCGGGACCTGTGAAAAAACAACATTAAACTTAAGCTAAACTGAACTAAATATTCTTAGGCCAAGGTCAAATAACAGGTACTAGTCAAATAATAGGTTAAATAATAATAGGTTCTGATAATTTCTTCTCTTTTGTTGATTGAGGCTCACCTTAACATTACCGGTACTAACCCTACTGCAGGTCTCCTAATTATGCACAGATTATAACTTTATGTATGATTGCAAAATTTATTCTCATAATTTAGCATATTTAGCATATTTAGTACATTAGCATATTTAGCATTTATTTGTTTTGCATATATAGTTTCATATTGAATAATAGCGCTGTTTTGTTGTTGTTTTTTTATACTATATTTAATTTATGGTTTCATCTGTATTTTACCTTCTAACTCAAATTAATTATAAATAAAACTAGAAATTTGTATTTTAAGTTCAAATCATTATTTCTTGAGCAAAACGAGAGTAACTGTTCTGATATAAGTTTCATCAGAACATTCTTTATAAAACAAAGTAAATCAATACATAAACAATATTCGCAGGATATTAAAGGCACAGTAAACTAAAACTGTGCAAAAATATATTCAGGCGTTACGTTACAAAGTAATTGAGGTTCAAAATGAAACGCAAGTTTTAATTAACAAACTTGTGACCTACAACATTTTTGTATGAGAGTGTACAACATTTAACAAACATTTTCCTATACGTTACAGTAGTAATAATGATCCAATTATCAATTATCTTATTGCGTATTTCGAATTAATACTCATATAACATCTGAATTAGGAATGTAAACCTGGCAGTCATTAGCTAACGAGTTGTGGTACTGACTGATTACTAATAATGGTGAAATGGTTGACATTACCTGATACCCCAACACTAATGTGGGATCTACGACTGATCAGCTGCGCTGACATGAGCTATTTGCAACTGAATCTCTGATAGATTATGTTTGTATTATTATATGAATATTCGTTTCCATTTCATGTCACACTGGTTTATGAATTACTGACCAATTGAGGATGATTGATGAGTGAAAGTTACCCGCAGTAAAGCGATTATTCATGTGCCTGTGCCAAATAGCTTTGGTTAAGAATCTAAATATGCATGAAATAAAAACTAAACAAAATATCAATCCGACTTTTTACTAAAAAGTACTTTCCAAAAGTGAATTTCTGTGATCTAATTACATATCGATCAGCTTATAACGTGGGGAATATGTGACAAAGGAGTAAACATACTCTTTTAGCATTCCTCGTTCTTATCTCGAAAAGCGAGCAAAAAGGGAGTGTCAGAAGACGAGGAAAGATAAATTGCAAGGGAGAGGAACAGGAAATGAAGGAAGAGCGAGTGATAAAAATACAAGCTTATCAATCAGCACAAGCTGCGCTAATCTAAACTAATGATCTCAGATGATATATGAAGCTCGGCGTTCTGAAGATCTATCTCTCAAGCTGTATGCTGTAAGTTTATATTAAGTCAAGTAGCAGCTAGGTCTGTGTGATAGTGTTACAGTATTATACGAGTTAAGAAACTAATAAGGTATTTTAGCGAATTTCCCCTATAGGGAAGAAGCTATTACCGTAGTCGGCATGGTAAGGCCTAGGCCTGGGACCATGATAACTTTTCGTATTGAGGTCCCCAGACCTCAAAAACACCATTCTTTCGAAACTGTATATATATATATACAGTATATATACACATATATAAATATATATATATATATATATATGTGTGTGTGTGTGTGTGTGTGTGTGTGTGTGTCCGTGGGTGCGATAACTCTCGTAAAAAAGGTCCGATTTTGATGCAATTTGGTATAAACGTGTAAAGCAACATTTATGACTTTAAGTTCGAAAACCAGCCATATCGCTTTATCTAAAGGGGTATTTTGGGGGGGTTTTGTACCCCAAAAATGGGTTTTTTGAATTTTTTACACATCATTTTTTAAATAGTCAAATTTTAGTTTTAACCATTGGATTCAGCTTAAAAAACACACAATTTGGTATTTTGATCATTCCTCTATGTCAACCGAGATATTGAAAGTGCTAAACACAGTACGTTGTCCAATGTTATTCTTATGGAGAATAAGGAAAAAATATATCTCGCTTCTTTATGAACGTATACTGACGAAACTCGGTATACGGCTTTATCTGGTTGTCATCTATTGATATTTGCTAAAAAAAAAACAATTTTTTGCTAAAGGTTCCCATAGCAGCAAACCTGCGTACTCAGCCCCATTTTATTCTCATGGAGAAATATTAAAATGTTATGTCTCGCTTAATTATGAACATAAATTAATAAAACCTTGTATATGACTTCAGCTAGTTGAGTTATATTGATATTTGCCTAAACACTCAATTTTTCCTTCCTTGTTGCAGCGAACCTGCGTACTCATCACCCATGTTATTCTTATGGAGATCAATCAAAATGGGATTATATCACTTATTTGTGAATATATTTTTATGAAATTTGGTATGGGGCTTTATGTGGTATTAAGACATATATTATGTAAATTCGCTGAGTATGCAGGTTTGCTGCGACGGGGGTATTTAATTATTTATTTATTCTAATATATAATATTACATTAAATTAAATTGAATACTTAAGATAATACAAATATTATAATCGGTGTTATGTACATTATTATTGTTTTTATATTAGGATGAGGATAACTGAACGTGTCGTTTTAAAATATATAAACTAAAAATCTTTATTTAAAAACTTTACATTACCTTTGAATTAATGAAGATTTTAGGAGCTAGTTGTACAGCATATCTTTTCACATTTGCCTCCAGGATGCCTAGCAGGTTACTACATTTAGGAACTGCTGTCCTAGATTAATAATATTATATTAATAAAATGTGTGCGTCAATTATACAAATAAAAACAAATAATCCCTGTTTTTGAAAATACACATATTACACAACATGGACGGTACAGGCAAAATAAACCTACATTTTAGCGTGGCCGGCCAATAAGAAGTATAGCCTTTAGTCCCGTTATTACTTAGGATGCCTAAACGGTAAACTAAATGATTGAGCCAAAAATTAAACTTCTTCTAAAAGCGAAGAAAAAATAATAAACTAATCTCACAATCTTCATAGTAGCAAATGTACACTAATTCGATTTGGTTTTGTAAATTTTATTTATTTATTTTTTATTTATTCTTTATTGTATTTAGTTATAATATTATCAACATTGTAATAATTTAATACCCATCAACAAAATACTAGGGCGGTTGATGTAAGCAGCCTCCGTT
Organism: Allygus modestus; assembly: GCA_963675035.1. Lineage (NCBI taxonomy): Eukaryota > Metazoa > Arthropoda > Insecta > Hemiptera > Cicadellidae > Allygus > Allygus modestus. The sequence continues at coordinate 35,307,179 of OY776115.1, forward strand.
ATTTAAGTACTGATGTCAACGATTAGACGTCTCGTACCAAAATGGTATTAATATTAATCGGTATTAATGGTATTAATAGGTCAAACGAGTTATCAGTTTTTGATACTTTAAAGTTCGTTTTTTAGTTTCTAAGGATTACATAAAGATCAATGCTGATTCTTAAAATGCTGATTGTAAGTAAAGTTAATATGGGGAAACTTTGGTCATGGTTGATCAGAAAGTAAACTAAATTTTAGAGAATTGTAATAAGAAATATTAAATTCAAAAAATAAGGAATACATTTTAATAAAAATTATCGTTCTATTGTTCATTTTTAATTATATAAAATGAGACAATAGATGCTAAAAGCGACAAGATTAAACATTGTCATTAAAACTTTACAGAACTCCTCCGAACTTCTTAAACAGATTAGTTTTAAATTTATCATTAGAGCTACCAAAGCCTTCTCAGTAATCATCTTTTAAGGTACAGCTAAATTTACACGTGGCATTATTAGTTATAGAATAATCAGATACGTTATGTTGCTTGCAGTGTTTTCTGTGCCACTATTTCAATATATTATTATTCATTATTTTTATTTTAAACAACAAATATAGATTATCATCGGTTTGTTTTTGGCCAACTCTCCTTTGTACATAATCGAATTTAAATTAGTTAAATAGTTCTAAGAAACAAAGTAATGATGATTACATATTAATCTAGAATATTTTAATATCGTGACTTTAAACATTTATATTATGTCTCGATAATGTGTTGGTGAGGTATACGCACCTGCATTTTCCATTTTCATGTCTTACAAGATGCTACATTTACCGAAGAACAAATAAGTTATACTAAAATGATTTTAATCAGCTTTTTAATATTTTTTTAATTTTGAGTATTTGTAAATTATAAAATGTTAGTAAATCCAGAACTTTAGTGGGAAATTCAAGGCATTTATCTATAAAATATGGTATCTTCTGAGCAAATTTAAGGACTTTAACAAAATAATTAGATTGTGCTGTTTAATACTCCCCTCTACTCTATTATGAATAGTAAATAATTAGACAGTAATATAGACAGATTTGACACAATCCCACTATTTGGTTCATTGGGTTTGATAAACCTATTTAAATCGATTTATCGTGTCAACATTAGCTAATTTCAAGATTGCAATAATTTACCAACTAATTATTATTATACTTATATAATGTATTAGTATTTTATATCACTAATTAATAATTGTATTGGAAATTAATTTAACTTTATGTCACGACATAACTTCATCAAATTGGAAAACATTTAAAATTTATATTTGTAAAGTCCTTTCAATATTAAAGACATCTTTAGGTCAAAACAACAGCATGCAAAATTAATTTAAAAGTAAACAATAGCAGGAAAAAAATATAATAGTTGGTCAAACTAAGTAAATTACTCAATGCAAAATTAAGATAATTGTTAATCTAAATTTGTCTTAATGTGTTTGTCTACAGTCTTGCCTTGCAGTATGTAGTGTTTCACCTTATTAGTTGCAAGTAAGAATACCTTGGACCAAAATGTTTAAGAGATTTTAATTATTGACGGTAAAAAAATGTTTAGTTTTTGAGTTGACTACTGTTATTGCCTACAACTAAGTGAGCTTTATCATACTTGTTTAGTTTTAGCCGTCGAGAGAGTGAGCAAAACCCTTGTCCCAAATAATTCTTAATTTTGTCTCAACCTTTTGTATTTTCTTATCAACTGTTCTTATTTATTTCCTTAATCATATGTTAACTTTATTATCACCTGACTTTTGTTTACATTTTATTATTTTATTCTTTGTTCCCAAAAACCAATACAAATAGTGTAGGTTCTTTTATTAACACTTAGAGACACAAGTATTTAAATTTACAGACTTAAATTCAGTGAAGATTAGTGCTGGACATCGAAGTGAAAATCAATTGACATTTAAAAAAATGAAGGTAACTACCTACATCTACAGGACTCAATTTACAACTGGTGAGTTATAGCTAACAGGAATGTACATTATGGACTAACAAGAGAACAATATACTACTAAATCAATGGACATTAAAAAGTGAATGCGTTTGAAGGTTTTTACTTGTGCCTATCAATCTCTTTTCTTGTTAATAAATATGTTATCGTCTTTTCTTAACTTACCATCATTCCTTTCTTTCAATTTTGGGTGTTTTCACTCTGGTCCTCCAATTTATAGTTATTTAATATTTTCATTACCTTTACTCCATAATAATACTTATTAGAAGACGGTAAACAATTCCAATTACTTTCAGTTTAGAAATATCTGTGTTACTGAGATGTTATTTACTTATAATAACATTAATTTCTGCCGATTTAGCATAGCATCTATTCGAAGTAAAAGAACCAGTAAAGATAACATGTAATTGCTGTTCGGGTCTTTGTTTCCAGTTTGTGATGGGTTGTAATCAGGTCAGCAACCGATAACCTTTCTAACCCATCCCCACCCGTTAGACGAGTTGGTAATTACTTTGTTGAAATCCTTCTAAATGCTAATTAGATATGAAGCTGATATAATTGTTACATTATCTGTAAAGTAAAATACGGATGATAGAAGAAATTATTAAGTTTTAAATCTTGGCTTTAAACTATAACTTAAAACTTTATTTGATGTTTCTTAAAAAAATGGAGGTTTATAAAAAGCATGATAAAAGATATTTATATTAAATTAATAGTTAAATAATAAAATAATTAAAGTGAGAGCTGCCCCTGTTTAATGGTTACATTTGTGAATAGTGATGAATAATTGTTGTTTGTAAACCGTCTGTAAGATTTAATGTGAGTTGAACCATTCCTGGATGCCTATTTTTGAATAGGGTGGGCGGTGAGTGAGAGAGTCGCTGGAATCAGTATCTTTATTACACGATTTAAGTTGCCGTTTAGTTAACAAAATCCAACCACAGACTACTTTTATTAGTATTTCCAATAAGCGTTTATTAACATTGATAGATTATATATACATATATATATATATATATATATATTACTGAATATTACCTAGATATATTTTAAAATTATATTTTGTAAAATCGTACCTTCACTTTTAAGATTTATACCGTTATTGTTCAATTACACGTAACTAACCATAAATATAATCCTATTGTATGTAAGCTTATTGGGTTTTATTCATTGAAGAGTAGAACAAAGGTATCGATGACTTGATGGGATGGGATCGCAACAAGGTTATAATGTGATCGAACCAATCCTGGCTCCCATCGTGATCAAGCTACTTCCTTTGTTTTCTTAGTTGCTTGTTAAATCCAAACGATTGTAACTTGCAACCATACCTTTACAGCTACACTAAGTTTTAAACAAAACTATTTTTGCTGCAGACTATTTTAATAGCCTTCTCTTAAGATTATTAAGGCAAAACATTATTATGATAATTTGCATAAGCTGTCTTATGGGGCGATACATACAAAAATCATTGATTTTTTAAGTTGTGAAAGATGGAGGTGTGAACGCTTCGTATCAGATTGTGTATTTTTTATAAATTATCACTGTGATACTTAATATACGGCATAAATCATTAACAGTGGTAATAACACTGGCAAATTATTGCTTCTAGTGTATTTATGTGACAATGGTTGTTGGTAAAAAATAAAAGTTTATCAAAATTCCATCCATAAAATTATATCCATAACAATTCTAATTGGATAATTGAACGAAGTGAAAGTATACACAACTTTACTGCTTAGACTGGTAAGAGAATCAACTCAACTGGCGTGTCTGTGACCACAATAACTCGAGAATGCCTCCACAGTTAAACTTAAAATTTTCCAGAAAAACTTAACAGGTCAAAATCTCGGTCAAGTTCGTTATTCAGATAATTTCGTTCAGTATTAATCAAATTATCTTAAAACCAAATTTATTTTTTTCTTCATAAGAATAACATTAGAAGCCATTTTAGTGGTACTTGAATCGTTAAAATTTAGCCGACGTCTATGTTTCAACAACAGAGTAACAATAGTTAGTTTACTAGATTATACTTTCTTATACTGGATAACTAAAGGTTTTTTACCAACAAAAAAAAAAACATAAGAGGGATAAATCGAAGTATATTTTTAAGTTGTGAGCATATTTCTTATTTTATAAAATTATTAAGTGTACGTTATTAAAAAAATATCCATACAGTTAATTTTCCCTTAGTATGCCTAATCTGTGTAAATATCGTCAGTCCGTCAGTCGTCGGCAGTGTTGCCAATCCGGTTTGGGTCTTTTACCCACTGTCCCTGAAAAAATTCCCCACGATTACCCACCACTTGGTTTAACCTACAAATACGCAAAATTGTGCACGTTTATATTAATATTTGCGCAAGTATTAAACTAATAATAATAATATTATTATTAATAATTAATTTAGGCCAAACAAACTAAAACTAATATTATTATTCATTATTTGTAAAGGCTAAGTATTAATTTAGAAAGCAATTAATTATTGGTAGGCCAAGGGATTACTATATGGAAATTATTAAGGCGGTCCCACACTTCTCACGAACAGGCCTGAACATTCGACCGAACATTCTCCCAAATGTTCACTGAACATTCCGTTCCGTATGTTCCCGCATGTATTCAAAAGTTCGGGTAGCTCCCACACTTCTCGCGAATACCCAAAACATTCGGAGTTCGGCCGAATGTTCGGGCGTGTTCCCGAGAAGTGTGGGACCGCCTTTAGCAATGAGCAAATTCAACCGAAATTAAGTTCCACGTACATAGAGTAAGATAGCATTAAACATAGCTCTAAAAAAATAAAACTGAAGGTCCAACAATATTAAATAGTAGTATTATTGTAGTAGAGGTATAGCACCAAACCAAAAACCAATTTTCAGATCGTTAGCATGACCCAAAAAGGCCAAATAAAATTAAAGTTTTTTCAAAATAAAACTTGATTAGGTCGTTAGAGTAAATTACCCACAATTACCCACTTTCAGCGATTACCCACCATTTTACCCATGGCCCTAAGAATTACCCACCAAGTTTATAGAATTTAACTTCATGATAGCCTAGGCTATTGAAACAATATATTGAAATCTCATTTTGTAAAATACAACTGTTGTAAAATACTTTAAACACATTACCAGGAATGTTGTAGCGAACCAAAACAAAAGCTTTTAAACTATTCTAACCAAACTAAGCCTTTTATACAGGTTATCTGAAATGATTTGACATATCCTAGGTTTGGATTATACTGAGCTGTTTTCATCATAAACTTGGACCTATGGTTATAAAATGTAGGCATATACACTTAGGCTACTTGCCATTTTAGAAGTTTCATGTGCGGTCTTGGACCAACCCATGTTTATAGAATTTAATTTCATGATAGCCTAGGCTATTGAAAAAATATATTGAAATATCATTTTGTAAAATACAACTGTTGTAAAATACTTTAAACACATTACCAGGAATGTTGTAGCGAACCAAAACAAAAGCTTTAAACTATTCTAACCAAACTAAGCCTTTTGTACAGTTTATCTGAAATGATTTGACATCTCCTAGGTTTGGATTATAGTGAGCTGTTTTCATCATAAACTTGGACCTATGACTATAAAATGTAGGCATATACACTTAGGCTACTTGTCATTTTAGAAGTTTCATGTACGGACTTGGGCCAACCCATGTTTATAGCATTTAATTTCATGATAGCCTAGGCTATTGAAACAATATATTGAAATCTCATTTTTTCATCTAAATAACTGGGCCTGACGATTTATTGTTAATCCTTAAGGATATTTTGACTTGGCCTTTAGAAATTTTTAACATTAGTTCATATAGAAAACTCGCTGTTCTCTTAAAAGTTAAATTAACCACACGGCCAAAGTCACTGCTTAGCCAAAAATGCTCTGTTTGTTCTAAGATAACGCACCCATGCCAATCCTAACAACAAACCATGCCTGAAATCTTCAATTTATTTTAAAAATACATAAATTTACGCATTTATACAACATTTACTTTGATAAAAACAAGTGATAAATGTATGTATGTTTTTCTACTGATAAAATGTTAAGTTGGCGGCGGGATCCGAACCTGCGACATTACGCTCCAAGAGCCAGTGCGATACCCCTCAGCTACCGCGATAATTTATTCTTAGAGAAGTGAATAAAACTATAGCTATACTGTATAGACATAAAATCCAGATTCTGGCAGCAGTTAAATGATAACGGAATGTATTCTGATGATGTTACTCAAATCAGATATTGAATTTTTTATGAGACTCGATTTAAGTTTGATCATGTTTTTCAATTATCCTTATACGCGAGGAATGAGCGTACACCTAGTTGTATGGGTTACTGTATCTGTATTTTTATGGATACGGTTTGCCTGAATTGTAATGCAACATTTGTTTAGAGTTTAAAGGATGCCATGTTTCTACGTTTCAACTTAGAAGCAATACACATTCGTGATATGTGGCTTTATGCATCGTGTACATCCTAGAAGATCTTAAAAAAAAACGCAAAACCAGTTACATCATAAAACTTTCTATTTGCAAGTGATAGGTTGCTGGCTGAGTATTCAATAAATAAGACTACTGAATCTAAGATGAAAAATAAATTCAGTGCTGTGGTGATCACTCAGTTTTAGAACCTTCTTTCTGTATGTTTAGAGAATCACAGTTTAAACATTTTGCTATACTGTAAATTTTGGAATCTGAATTATTTTTTGACGAAATAAAAACTTGTATTTGGTAAAAAAAAACGGAGTTATTGCTGTTGAAAAAAACGTTACATTACGCTATATTAAACTTTTGATCTGATAATTTTTAAGAACTAAAATATGTCTCCTTGGAGAACATTATGTGTAACTTAATAACATCATATGAGGTAACAATTAACAATAAACAAGATGCCAATTCATACTTTAGTTTTTCACTACTTTAAATGCACTATTTTCCTAATTTAACTTTGCATTATAGTTCACTTAAACCCGTCACAACCTCATGAATCGAATCCAATTTTATAAAGTTCCAAATCATAGAAAACCAATACAATCTAAAATGTATATTGTTAGGATAGCCTAACTAATATTAATTCATTAAAGTACACAAAATAACATTTTAATTGTCAACTAAAGTTAAATCCAGAACCAATTGCGGATTCGCCTAGTGCTTTTGCAACAATAAACTATTAATATTACTTAAATACGTTGTTAATGAGACTTATTTACATGTCTGAGTAATTACAATTCTTAAAATCGTTCTGAACGAGAACTTATACAACGGATATCAAATTCCAAAACCTAAGGGAACACATTTTAATCGTACATTATCATTAAAATACTTTTGCAAGAAAAATCGTTCTTCAGTATTATTTCGGGTAAAACGGTCAACGATTTAACTACTTAAAGTATCCAATTATCAGTAAAGATAGGGAGATTATATCAAGCCTGTTCAATAGGGGTCGTAACCAGATTACGGAGCTATCAGCGATCCGAACCAATCTCCTTGAACCTTTGACTTGTAAATATACTTACGTATACGGGTTTATGTCGAACGACAGTAAAACACTTTTACAATTCTTTAAAACAAAAATATTTTGATAAAATTCTTACTTCGAAATTCCTAATAACTTTTTTTGAACTACCCGGATGTAACTGAAATAACCTAAACTGCCCTGACAACTGTCATAAGATCTGCACTAGCATAATGATACCCGTCTAACGCCCTATAAAGAGGGTCTACAGGACTACATCGAAGGTGCAAGTTAAAAAATCAACATATCGCAAATTTATTTTTTAAACCATTACCGTCTTTCAATAAAATACCTTATTCGAAAAACATCATCATTTTTCACCATACAAATTTCTTGAAGTTACGACGTAAGTGGAAGATGGATCAATAAAAGATTGAATAAACTCTGAAAAAGTTAAAGGTTTATAGTTTCGTATGTCCATCTGCCTTATAACGGGTGTTTCATAAAGGCCCCCCACCACTCTTAATTTTTGAACGACTGTAAATTTTCAAAAAATCCTTGGTAAATGTCACTAGCATAATTCAACGTATTTTGTTAAGTGGTTACGAGTTTCAACCCTCAAATAAGGGGTGGCTGTAGGTAGTTTTTAGTTTTTTAATAGCAGCCTCTATAATTTTTCAGATCATTTTAAAGAGGATAAAAAAAGAAGATGAATGCCGCAAACTAGATCTCTCTATGTTTATTTAATCTAATGTTATGGCCATCCAAATATGTATTGATTTTGCTATTTAAACTGCTAAGACTCGCTTCCTTACTAGAAATATGATAAAAAGTGGGAAAATCCAACATTCCCTTGATCAAAGATCTTTGAACAAAGGCCATTTAAAGGCAAGAAAGTCATTTTAAAAACTTCTTTATTTTTGCCAAGAGGTGAATGGAGTCCTTGGCAAAAATAAATAAGGTTTTCAGAGGACTTTCTTGCACTTTAAATGGACTTTGTTCAAAAGTCTGATCAAGGGAAGGTTGTATTTGCACACTTTGTATCTGATTTCTGGTTAGGAGGTGAATCTTACCTGTTTAAATAACAAAATTTTGCTGGCCATAACTTTAGACTAAATAAACATAGAGAGGTCTAGTTTGCAGCAATCATTTTCTTTTTTTATCTTTTTTTTAAAATTATATACAACTTGTTAGGGGGTTGCTATTTAAAAAATCAGAACTACCCCCAGCAACCTCTATTTAGGGGTGAGGGTTGAAACCCTTAACCACTTAAAACAATACTTTGGCTTATAGTAGTAACAATTACCAAAGATCGTTGGAAAATGTACAGTTGTTCAAAAAATAAGAGGGGGGGACCTTTATCGGACACCCGACATGATTGAAAAACATCTAGAAAAAAGACACGTGTAAACTTTTTTTAAATAATTATTTTAACAATAGTTATTTCTTCATACAAATTAAATGCTAATACTAAGAGTATACTAATAATAAAGCAAATATTATTAGCTCAGTTTGAAAATCCTGACCCCTGATGCTGAGGGGAAGACATCGTTGCCAGAGAACAAAGTATGTTAGCAGAAATACTTCAGTATTATTTTGAAATTAATTTGAAAAAACTCCTCATTCCGAGTAAAGTCAGCCACTACTTCAAGCTAAACTGGAAATAAATGGCTGCATGTACTATTTAAAAGACGTGCATTTATTATCACAACGTATTAATTAATTTAAGGTCCTCTCAGATAAGTTACGAGAGAAACACTGGACTTGTTATTCAAGTGAAACCCAAGGAAAGAACAGTTATTGCGGTAAGTGTAATTAGTGCCGAGTTTCTTGATTTATTTTCAGTTTACAGAAGCCTAATTTATCTTTATAGACAAATATATATATATATATATATATATATATATATATATATAATAATCTATTTTTTTCTCAGAGTTGGGGAACATAATTCAGAATTATTTAATTTACTGCTTTGACAATATAAAGATAAAATTCAAACATTTTACTGAATAGTGATTATCCATAACAAAAAATAAGAGAAAAGTAAAACCTCCAAAACAACATTAAACTTTAAACCAGTACAAAGTAAATATTGTTTAAAAATACAAAATACACTTTGACCACAAAAAATAATTGTTATGTTCGCTAAACTGCAACAAAGTATAAAAGTAATAGCTAAATACAAAAAAATTGCAATTTATTCATGAACCATTTCTAAATACCATATGACAATATGTCTTGTTTTTCTACCTTATCTTCGTCGTAAGACAAGTGACCGTTTGTACCTCATTCGATGACTGACATAAAATATGAATTAAATATGTTTTTATATCACATAAATTAGAAAGGTTGGTGCAATAAATCACAAATATACCAAAGAATTCTATAAAATACTAGATTAATTCTCTCTTTCATCTATTCCTTGTTAAACATAAATCTTCATGCAAAATTGTCATGTATTTTTCGTCCAACACCTCTGATAGGTCCAAGTCGTGAAATATAATTAAATATTTTCTGTTAACGGAACTTTGCTTTATTCTACGGAATTTAATTTCAAAACATGTACCGTTACACCAAAAAAGTTGTTATTCTACGATGATAAAAATGCAAGCCAACAAAAGCAGTTAAAACCGTTGAAAGGGTTGAAAATACTGTAACATGTTATTGAAAAAGAGAAAATATAAAATTTCACTTAAGGAGAAGCTAGCTCTGAAGGTAGTAAATAGGGTATCACACCATCTTCTATAGGTCCTAATAGGAGCGTAACGAGATTGTTGAAGGATCGCTGATCTGGACCAGTTCTCTTGAATATTAAACTCGCTCTGGACTTGGGTCCAATATTTTCGGTAAATCTTTACGTACTCATGTATACTTAGCTTACACGCTGGACTGTATATACAAAAATATATATGTATACCACTTGACTTGTAATAAAGTATCCACCGGTATGATCATGTTCATTTAACTCAATTTATTGTATTAATAAGGTTAACTTTTAGTATTGGTCAGACAAATTTTTGTAACTAAAATTCTTCTCATAGCACAAGACATCTGGGAAACTTCGTATTGAAACTAAGTAATCTGCAAAATGGCAACGCAGTTGGATAATCAGCCTAACTCTAACAATTAGAGTGAAAATATGTACCACTGAAAACAATTTCTCCAATGCATAAATCTAATGAAGGAACAACTGAATATCTAAACATTCATTATATGACATTCTCAGATATCTATTTGACCGATGATGCTTGTAGGTGTCGATCCCGCTTAGTTCGACAACCCGCTTAAAAATAACCAATTACTTTTTAAATCAACAGGAAAATATAATATTATCTATAACACTAATTCTGTAAGAGAAATGTGTAAAGGAAAATTGTGGAAATTTGGTAAATCAGAGGATGATTTAAGATGGTACCCCAGGACGACCTTAAAACTGGTCTGTACCAGTTTTGAGGCTAACATTGTGTACAGAAAATGAAATTGTAATTACATATGGTAAGTCTTTTGGCTGTCCATTATGACAAATTTCTCTTTCACCTTTAGTATCTCCATTTGCAGCTGCTGGGGACGGAACCTTTGGGTTTGGTCCCCAACCTCAGAATGTATGGTCCCTGGCTGTTGTACATGGATACCCTGTCAGTTGAGTTGACCAGTTGGAGGGCAGAGCGGGTCTGTCTGTTTGAGCCTGATCACCTGTTTGGCTGCCTGTACGATCCCACCCTTTCCTTTCCTTTCCTTTCCTCTCCCTTTGCTATATCCTATCCTTCCGGTAACCTGCGCAAATTCCCGCTTGTGGAAGATGTACCCAGCAGCTATGCTGAGGTTTCCTAACCCAGCAACCATGAATGGGAGATGTTTTACTTACGTTTCTAGATGTTTTACATAGTTATTAATACCTTCAATTTCACTTTAATCAGAATCGGAAATTTAAGACATTTGTACGTTCGTAAACACGTTTCTCAAATGTTTCTTGGGAATCATTTGATAAAAGAAGTGAATATGGAGTAAAGTTGCATTGATTCATAATTTCACGTACAACAGTGAACGTGGAGTCTGCATTTGTAAACCTATCACAACAACCCACCCACCCACTATCCACTACCCACTACCCACATACCCACTATCGACATACGGTATGGGTAATGTGACATAGACTCAAGAGTCGTAATACTTATTGGAGTGTTTAAACATATTGTATACGATCACCAGTGATGTATTATTTACACTGCCTACACCAAATTTCGTGAACAAATTTTTAATTTTTGTTTACTTTTTGATTTTGATGTGTTTTTTCGTATATTTTTAAAATTTGCATAGAATTTACATAGTTTTTATCCGTAAAACACTAACATAACTACATTATATTATTTTATTAACAAAATACAATAAAGGCTACAAAATATTAGTTTTGTTTAGGACTTTTTTTAAACAGATAATAATATAAAAACTGGCGTTATTGGTTTGCGTCTGCAAAGAAAACACTACCACAGCTCATATAGAATATTTTGAACATTTCAATTGACAGCACAAGTTGGATGACCAAACAAAGCCAAGAGTAACTTTACTCAGTCGACTATTGACTGAAGCGGTTTAATTTATTAGAACAGATGAATAAACAGACCAGATAACCATTTCAGTAGTCATATGGTTTCTTTTATTTATATTTTTTCACAAATATATTAATACACTGTTTTTTTTGTTTTTTTTAAATAACTATCAAAAATGTAAAAGGTAAACCTTAATAACAAAAACGTTTTTAAAATGTTAAAATAACTTTAGTTTTTAAGTGACATAACATGTGATGGAACAAACACACAACATTCAGCTTTATAATATGTTACAATAATCACCTAATAAATTTAATTTTAAACACCATCCTCCTGGGGTGTATTATTCCTTACCCAATGGTTTATATCACGCCAATACCATATAGATACCATATCTATACCATACGCCATGGTATAGATATGAGCGATTATATGAAATGACCCGAATGTGACTCACAGCTTCACACGACAATGAAAAAGTGTCAGAAAAACTTCACTACAACCGGATTTAAATGAAACTCAAAAACAATATGGTCTATAATTTCAACATTACGACAAAACCTGTTAAACGCTTAGTTAAATTAATCGGATGCATAAAAATATCAAACCTTTAAAATTTGAAGACTCTAAGTGAAATACACTATATTATAAAATAAAATATAATTTTATTAATACATACTGATAGATTCCTTGCGTGTAACATTTCCTATTACTAATAATCTGTCCTTATTGTATTCACCACTGTAATCCTACTAACCCTGTATTCTCTTGGTAATCGTATGGATAAAATATAAATCAGAAGCAGTGGCCCGTGTCTATTGGAATGAAAATGTAATAAAATAAAAACTTGGATGCAAAACCATGAACTCGGAGGAATAGTTTGGTCTCTAAATTGTTTATATTAGTTTGAAAATAACGGTGTAAATTTCTGAACAACAATAATCTTACATGTTACTATACTAGAATAGGATAAAATACATAAACAGTAATTAACTATACAATCATTATATTATACACAAACTAAACTTCCTTCAATGCTGCCAATATCACTCGTCTAATGAAAAACGTTGTGCTACTGTAATGAATTAAAAGTAGAGATTAATTATTAACACAAATATATTATTTTCCTTAAAAAATATTATTTTTGTAAATGTTGTATTCATTTAGTGATAAATAGAGTAGAAAATACAATGATCCGGAAGTCCGAATGTCAATATAAGCCGCCCACCCAGACTGCAGTCACAGACCAGTGGAGCCAAGCGAGTGGCTGTGTATGCACTCAACTAGTGACGTGTTTAGCTGCATCCATCAGGGACTGCATTTATGACAAAGTGACATCTAATTTTCCAGCTTATATAACTTTGATTTTACTTTATGACCTGTATATTTTATTATTACATATCTTAAATGTATCATTGTAGATGTGCACCTTTTTGTAAACATGTTAATGTTATTATAATCTCTTTGTTTTCACACTTAAAAAAGGGTTTCGTTTTATGCTATCTTCCAAAGCTAAAAGTATAAATTTTCCCTTAACCAGATGCTTACTCTTAAAGGTTTTGCCCTAAGCTTGGGGTCATAAACATCCTTTTGTAATATCTGGAGATTAGCGTTTCACTGCGCTACATTCGCCTTTTGTGACCATTGTATTAGAGTTCTTAGGTATTCAAAATTCAATTACCTTAACTAAATATAATTTCTATTGAAAATATGTAAACATTTGTATACTGTCAAATTTCAATAAGGTACAGTTCATTACTAATTTCAATAATACTTAACATTTAAATAAGAGCAAATATGTAGTCTGTTTTGCATTTTATGATTATGTTAACTGGTTTTCCAGGAAAACAAAGCGTTTCGGAAAACTAAGGAATAATGGTTTTGGAATCAGCGCCAATTAACATACAGGTTTCTCAGAATAATTTGGAACAAAGATGACACGCAGCATAAACACAGCGTTGAAATAACACTTTTGGCGTGTAAAACACTCTATTGACCAGTAACAAAATGGTATAAGAATTAAAATGTATAAAATGTCTGAATGTAAAGAGTTTTTAGTTTCCTTGACGCCTTTTTAGTGAATTTCCTATGGAAAGTGAACTATTAGCATGACCTGCACGGTGAAACTTAAGCCCGGGACCACCATAGAAGTTCCTAACGTGACCCCCTGAACACGTTTTGGGGGGTCGTTCAAAATGTTATATATATATGTATATAAGACATATGTATATATATATATATATATATGTGTGTGTGTGTGTGTGTGTGTGTGTGTGTGTGTTTTCACTCTAGCGGTCGCATTTTTTGTCCGATTTACTTCAAATTTGGTAGGGGCATTCCTTTCTGTTGGACAAGTTCGTTGTGCAAAACAATCGGAAAACTCTAAACCCCTTTTTTGGGGATTAATCTTTCAAATTTTGAGTTGTTGGGCCCAAAAAGGGCCATAAAAGCCCCGGATGTAAAATTAATCCATGTATAAAGATGGAAATGAGTGAGGCGAAGCTTCTAAGCCCTCTCTCGTCATTCTAGCATAACTATTTACCAAGTTATAGAAGAAAATGTGTATTGACCAAACACAGTACGTTGTCTTATGGGGGTTTTACATTAGAAAAGCCTGTTATTCATTTGTTGGTGTACTTTCATCATCTCCAGCAACCTCACGCCTACTTTAAAGCCTGACTGGACCTTCTCCTAACCTTATAATGCCCAAAATTGTATTCACAGCATTGCAGGTAAATGAAACCAGGAGCATCAGAACAGCCAAAAAATCAATGTTTTCAGATTTCAATAAAAATTGGAATAAATGTATGTTTTACACTGATTTTGAGTTTTACAAGTTTTTATGTGGAAATTCATTTCCCTCACGTCAGCGTGCTGCGTGCGAACTCGTAGTTAATCGGCACCGTTTATTTTTATGATCGTCTGTGCTACGCATTCAAACGTTAAAGTTTGATTGAATAATTTATATGTGTAAATGAACCTTTTTTATGGATGGTATTTTGTGTATTTTGTAATCATCCCGTTGGAATGTCTCATATAAGATACACCTATATTTTTCTCCATTTGAAACACAAGTTAAACTTATTTCAACACATAAACCAACTTGCCACTACAACATCATAGATAGTACTTACTTATATCAACTGAATAGTAAAGTGATAATCCCATGCCTTTGGTGTAGCAAACTCAATTATAGTCAATCCACTTTCAAGTCTCAAAACAGGCTTCGCATACGTGATATTGCCAATACTAAAATTACTTGGAAATAAATTGTCAAGTTGTTTATCTTGTTTTGGGTATGATTTGAGCAATTTATTTTGAGTATAAAACAAACAAATATATTGCATTCACATTTTCAATGTGCCCAACTAACTTTTCCCATAAGCAAGTAAATTAATAAATAGTATAATACACTTTTTAGCGGCTCGCCAGTTTAACGGTTAAACTTAAAATTCAGTGCAAGAGATCACGGGTTCGATACCCACATGACTTTGAGAGGTTTGGGACGTTTTCCTTTAATAACAAAATCAAAATGACACTGGCGTAAACAAGCAAAAGAAAATGTCCTTCTATATTATATTGTGAATAAACTTGCTATGATTTTATATATGGATTCAAACTATCCAATAAAATAATAAATAGATTTATAAAAAGTAACTCAACTTCACTTGGTAAGCATATTTCGCATATAAATAGCGGAATAATTACTCATCACCAATATGTCAAATTCAAAATGTACTGGATTTATAACCAAGGTTAAATAATTTCTGGTGTTTTATTCAGGGTTGAAATCCTCCAGAACCTTTATGTGACAATTGAAATATAGTGTTACATACTTCAGTCATCAGTTCAAATTCCGGCATGTACAACAAGTAATTAATGTTCAAATGATCTTAAGCATCTGTGAATGTGTTGTTATTTTAATTTTTAACAAATATTTTTCAAACAAATAAAGAATAGCCTAGATTTGTTTAACGTCCCTAATAACGGAACCAGTTGTAGTTTCTGAAACATAATTAGGATTAATCAACCTGGAATTATAACTATTGGCTATTTCAATTATTTCTGATTCTGACAATATTATGGTCAGTAGTGTCAAAATGTAATTTTACTAACCGAATTGCACTGTTAAGTCTATATATTAGGAGCCTGATGAGTTATTTTGCTTAGTTGCATGTGTCAAACAAAGAATGACTTAGGTTTGACTTTTTTTCAATAGACAATTCGTTTGATGTACCCAAATATTGACATTTTTGAATAAACCTTTTCTTATAATTTCAACTATAAAAACCTTCTCTCCGCCTAGGAAAACCTCAATCCTCTTAACAGGATTAGGCGTCTATATAAATACGAGTAATACTGCATTTTATAATACTTTATTTGATACAAAAAACAATTATCTGTCGTAAGAATGGATTGGGAATGTAAAATGATAAACAACTAAATTACATTAAGTGTTAAACATATGTTTATCCAGCGTAATGTGTTAATGCACAGTTAAACATTTACAAGAATTTAGGCTGTCTATAACCACCATGCAATTTTGAGTTAATACATTTAAAGGTGTACTTTTGAATCCAATTTTATGGGAAAACTTTAATTAAAATATACTAGATAAAGGATCATTGACGAAAAAGAACTGTACAAGAGACAAAAATCATCAAAAACTTTATTATCAAGTATTGGTACGATATGATATGGTCAAACATTTAAATAACTTGCTCCCATCCTACATACAATACGAGCATGATAACATACAGTTATAACTATTTTAAGCGTAACCATCAATAATAATAATTCTTATCCAATAACCAACTTCAACAATGCAAATAACAATTAAACATTAAATTAGTTACAGCTACGCGAATAACATTGATTAAATCACAAGGCGTGAAACCATTTTGAATAGCTGAGGTTAGTTATACAAAACTATAGGTTTTTAAATAACAAGTGCTATATTTTAATTTAATATTTTTGATGAGAAACGTTAACAACCATTTAAGTGTTACATTATAAACTTGGGATTGCGCTAGAAAGCAATAACTCTATTTTAGGTTTATGATCTATATTCTTGTTATATATTACCTTTATTTTTATCGCTGACCAATAGTTTCAAATACCGAACATATAACAGACTTGTCTAATGACTTTTCATTTCTAAGAACATATTCGGTTACAGTTAATGTTTTATCAATAATCTGCATGTAAAATTCCATTGATCTATACCCAATGAAATGAGGAATGAATCTGTTTTTAGAATGAAATTAATACAATTGTTGGTAGCCTACACTAACGGAAATTAACATGAAAAATGTATTGCACCTTAGATGAACAAGTTTTAATGTAATTGTTGTCCAAGCATGGGAAATTGTAAAGATGTATTTACAGTTGTTAACATAATTAGTGTGCACTTTAAGATTTGTTAAACCTTTCCTTAACGAATCAAACGATTCCCATAATATTAAAAATATATCGGCTAAGATTACAGTTTTTAGGATAAATTGAATATTGCATTGGAAATTATCAGGTTCATTTAGTTTGTATGCTTTTAAATGTGAGAAAATAAGACTTTTTCAAAAATACATATCAACACAAGTGCGAATAAATCGTGCGATTTACATATGTAAAGTGTTGTTTCAACTTTTACTTAACTTTAACTTTTCCTATCATCCATTAAAATATTACCATGTACCATGTATTAATATGTACCATTAAAATATTAAAAATAAAGTTATCTCGTTATTTGTTAATCTACACTTTGCCTTGTTCACACGGTCTCAGGCCTGTACGTGGAACGTGTCAAGCAAAGCAAGGGCTGAGCCGTTACGGTACAAGTTAGACAGTCCTGAGTTCATGTTGTTTACTAGCCAGGACCGGGATTCGAACCAGTGACAGGGCCGCTGCGCCATGATTCTAAAATCCGTCGACTTCACCACTATGCCAGCGACTTGCCAATTGGTGACCGAATCAGGTAAGATTAATTCGTACTCTAAGAAACCTTAAAAAAAACGAAACAATACATTACGAATATCCATCAATATACATAAATGTAAAATAAGAACTATTACAATTAGATTAGGGACAGCGTGACCAAAGTCGGGACAATCACAAACACCTATCAAAACAAACGCATTTATATCGTGTTATATCTTATCATGGTATGTAAATAACATTAGGCAAATTTTGATTGAAAACACTATATCCTCAGCAATAACAATAAGAACATTTGTTAACACTTTAAAGGTTAAACAACAAACAAACGAGGCCAACCCAAAGAAACATTTACACAACATACATTTTTAACAGCTGTTTTTTAAAAGTGTCTTAGTGTTGTACGTCGACCAATAAACATCAAAGACATAGAATAGCTAGTGAAATACACACCAAGACATACAAGTAAATCCAATAACAGTAGACAGTTCGATGTCACATCCTTCACTAAGTTTTCCTTTTTACTTTGATGAAAACTAATCAGGCTTACTTATATGGAAATAGTTCATAGAGAAAAAAGAAAAAGAAGACCTTAGAAAATAAGTTACTATCGGAACTATAGTAGGATTTTAATTGTATTTCAGTAAACGTCATACTACATCCTTACTTATATGCATCTTTAAATAATGTAATTAGTTGTTATAATTTTACAAATTTAAGAATTTTTTTCAGAAAAAGAATAAGAAGTATAGTACCGAAAGTGTCTTGCTAATAAAAACTCCTAGAATGCAAATATTATTTAACAAAAATCATATAAATTTTAATTATAAGTTATATTTTACCAATCTTTTATACGAAAATACATAATAAGTATAATAAAACTTCTTGAATTAAATTAAAACTCCAGCCAAACTATCCTTATCCATATATAGGTTTATAAAATACATATTACTTACACTACTAGTAAAGAAAACTATTATAATTAACGGTATCGGAACCATTACGGATATGTTAATACGACTAAATTGTAAAGGAATATGAAATTTAAACAATAAACATTAACAACAAACAACAAACATCAAACTGTGCTAGTTAGAGAAACATACAACTTTTAATGAAACATTTCAGAAGACAAAACTTAAAAAATATTAAGCAATATACACGTATTTTATGAAATAACATCAAAAAATATTTACATTATAGGACGGATAACAAATACGTTTAGGCTTGACATCAAATTAACACTAACTTTTAGAACAGAAAACACTAACCACACAAACTATGTGCGTGATGTTCAATAACTTTGAGTGTTTTTAAGAATAGTCATTATATCAGTTCACCAACCAATTAAATCATAACTGTGGTGAAATAAGAAGATAAAATCCTCTTTAATAAAATTTTAGAAAAACCCTTATAAAACTATTAAAGAAACAAATATATTCAAGTATACATTTTAAACCTCTTGTTAAAACAGTCTTAGATAAAATAGATTTTTATTTTTTGTTCAATTTAGGCCCTCACCCTTGTTTAAAGAAGTGTTGAAAAGAATAAAAATAATGTTATTTTCGTGTTTAAAGAATTATTACACTGGGATCAGTAGGTTAAATTTTGCATTAATCACTCTGAATAAACTAAGCGTTCATCTGCCCTAAAAATATACGGGGTGTCAAAAAAGTCTGAACAAGATTTAATATATTTTTAAAGAAGATGCAAAGTTTTAGCATATCCACTTAGAAGCTAAAATATATTTTCTAATTTTTTACTTGCTATATACCTCCAATGGAGGTAGTAATAGTACTACTTTAGATAACATTTTGAATGAACTGTACACAAAATGCGTAGCTAATCGTTTTGAGAGAAAATGGGCGTAATGCTATGATTACAAAATATATCATTTTATTATAATAATGCTAAATATCATAAACTAAGAACGTCTTTTTATGTTATGATACAAACATAATAACATGCTCTTCTGGTTATAATACCAATAAATATCAGCAATTCCTTTTAATTAAATAATATACCCCAACTTTATACTTTTAGATTACAAAATGTATAAAATGTCCTTGTTATGCAGGAAAGCATTACGCAGTTAAAATTACCATAAAAAACAAAATAACTTTTTTAATTTACTGTTTATTTTGATATCGAATGATAAATATGGACATTTTTACTTAAATAAATTTACTTATGGGTCATTATTAGTAAGATTAACGGTGAGTTTATTTATTGTTTTATATTGTTTATGGAAACGTAGTAAAGTTTGTGTGTTGAATAAAGAGTTTAAAAACCAATTTATAAGTTATGCAAAAAAGCCGTATATAAATAAAATAAATTATTTAATTCAACAAATCAATAAATATTGTATTAACTTAAAATAATTTGTCCATACATTCTTAACTTACTCAAGTCCTTAAGACTAAGTACATATAAACATAAAAAATCTTACTCTTACAATAATTATATTTCTAAAAGTACCCTATTCTAGCATTCTACATTAAAGCTCTTACCTGGTTTTAGAGATGTTAAGAACATTAATTCAATAGAATGTGATAAACCGACTTCAATATTTCCGCATTATTCAAAATATCGTTTACTTTTAAAAATTCCGTCAGTCTATATTACAATTTAATATATAAATCACTTTATCTCAGTCAAATACAACACCCTTGGGTATTTAAAATTTATTCGTAAAGAGATAAACACGTCATTGGTTTCCAAACATCTTTAAGCTTACGCGTGTATCCAAATGCATCTGAAATTCTTTTGCCAATTTTGTTTAAGAAAGTGCCTACTTTTAGTTGAACTATCCCAAAAGCCAAACCCTTACAATCCTGTTACGCTAAGAAAATACAGCCATTGCCTGTACAACGTTCTTATCCCCAGCACCGCGTAAAAGTATATTTATGGAACAAGGATGTGCGATCTACAGAATTTGGATGGAGCTCTACGACACGTTGCAGTCGTCTGTCCCGTTGTGAGCGTCACGAATCTGCTGTTTGGCCTTCCTGCTGCTACGTCTGATGAGACTGCGGCTACGGGGCTTCGCCCTCGAGGGCTCCGGGTTGGTCGGGGTGCTTGTGCTAGCCTAGAACAGAAAACATAAGGTGCAATAGTGGGTGAAGAGAATAAACCTGGGTGGAAAAGTGGATCTAGGGGTTTGCTGTGTCTACAAGATCTGGGCTGGACAGAGTGCTAGGTGAGGGCTGCTTGGGCTTAGGTAGGGAACTTTCATAGGGGGTAGGAGGATAAACCATTAGAGAGTTTAACTAGGGTGAAATTACTGATGCTAGTCTACAATAGTTACTTATAATACAGATATGTTAGCGTATTTCTCATAACTGTTTAACGCTGCATGTCAACGATACTCCTAAGATAGACTTGAGTGACACGAGTGACACAATTAATATAATAATAAGCGATAAAAGAGACGAATCAGTTTGAAGAAAAGGGTTCCTATTATCACATTATTACAGGGTGTTTATACAACATTCAAGTTCATGGAGGTTCTATTGCTAGCCTTTAATAGTTCAGATTAAACTTATGTACTTTAATTTGTTTACTGCAGTTTTGGGGTGCCTATTAGAGTAACAGGGAGTGGTCTATTGAAGATAATATATTTGTGGGTTACCTTAGGCTCTGGGTGCCTGCGCGTCTTCCAGTTATATTTTAGGCTGGAATAGTTATGAAATAATACAAATTTAAAAAGTGTATAAAACACAGGATAAATATCCTATTCGAGCTATGTATATTTGTTTGTTTGTTTGCAAATTTTATCTCGAGATCCAGCTGAAGGATTTAGCTGAAAGTTTGGGATTAGGGGCTTTTGGGTCTAAAAAATCGATTTGGGAAAACCACTACCTCAGAAAACTCGTATTTTTATAAACAACTCATTTGAAAATTGAAAATTTTAACATTGGGCTTATGGAGTTTAAAATCATAACACCGGTTTCAATGAATAACAAAAACAAACCATTAAATCAGCTGTTTGATTTGATCTATAACTTAAAATATTGTAAACAGCTGTTTATCATTATGAAAATAAAAAACCTACTTGAATGGCAACTCTCATAATGGAAATAAAAAATGACTTGAATGGCAACTCAAATTCTATTTTCGACAGGCGAGTGAGCAAAGCGAACGAGCTCATATTGAAAATGAACGAGTATTTGAAATAAAACGAATTCAATGCCTCTTTTGCGGAATCAATCGCCGAGCATGGCTCGGTCCCCCGGTACTCATAACATGAACCACGTCTCACAACACTACCAAATATATTTACATTTATACTGTACTTAAATGCAATACGGTAAATATACATAAGGATGGTACAATACCTGATGATGAGAGGTAACTAGTTGAAATCGATCGCTGTGTACCATTCTTATATATATTTATCATTGTATGTGATTACAGTATAAGTATAAATATATTTTGTAGTGTTGTGATGCGTAGCTTATTTTATCCTGTTAAGTTGTAATAACATGTGTCATGTTCTACATATAAACGTAAGTAACGTAAGAAGAGTGTGATGAGCGAGAGGCAATAATTGAGGGTAGACATTTTCGTTGAATTGAGGCACTAGTGTGACCTCAAAATCATAAAGGTAAATGCTGGAGCAGTTAAGCTACGTCGTGAGGTGGAAGAGTTTATTTGGATGCTGTGTAGTTATAGAAGCTCGCAGTTGTTTTAGTTGAGCGTTATTATTATTGTTTGTGATTTACAACTACGAATAGTATATAAATATTACGAAATGTTACTTAAAACAACATTAATTTCACACATTAGTTTTGACCCCTGAAGATTTGCTTACATAATAAACTTAATTTCTAATGTATTACGAGAATTACCTTAAATTCGTTTTTGCTCCCTACACAGATTTGCTACTGTGGTCTAACCATTCCAGTATTTTAATGTTGGTTCAAACATAATCCACATCACATGATATTATTACATAAAGTTTATGTTACGAATGAATTTAATAAGGAGAAGTTAACTTATGACAAATTAAATACAGTAAATATATTTATAATAACATTTTTGTGTTTACAACATAAATTTAATTGGTTTAATATACCTTATAATACTATCGTTATATCAAAGATCGATTATTCAATCCATAGATGTTATACATAATATTGTGTTGTCAACAATTATGTATAAATATAATTCCTTTCATGCTTTTGATACCAATCAGGCTACAAAACCTTAAAGGGAAAAATGCTTTGTTATATTTCGCCTCGCTTGGCACATCGGAAATATTTTGTCGCTGGCGAACGGATTTTATTGTGACATTTCACAAAACCGAGCACTTCAATGGACCAGAGCTTCAACGCTCATTTAAAACACTGATGCCCTGGAAACTTTTTAATCCTTTGTGTAATTTAAATTTCATTGCTGAGGGTATTTACCACTCTGTAGGGAAAAACTTAAATTATTAGATGGCCAAACAGCAGAAAAGATATGCTAACACTATCCTGCTAACGAGGCTGAGTCACTTTTCTTGTTCACCATCATTCTTTGCAATGCCTTTCATTGGTTGTATACAAATCGTGTTGTTTCAAATGTTTTGATTTTAATTATTTTAGATTTTTTTTATTTTTGTTTCACCATGATTGTTCAACTGTATCTCCAGTTATGACTATCATCGAGTGTAGCTGAAAACGATTTGATTAGCCATTGCAAGTTACTTTGGGAGACCGTCAATAAATTATATTGCAAGGAATACTGCAAAAATAATGTCATCAAATGTCTACACATTTAAACATTTAATCTAAATCGATATTACTCAATTATCAGAAATGGCTGGCATCAAATAACGACTCATTGAATTTATAAAAGCTTACAAATAAACCACATCTAAGAGTAATATATTTAAATCTAAATGTATTATAAACAAGATAATGTGTTATGTATAGCGTAAGAATAACCGCAAAAACTAAATAACCTAATGTAATAATCAAAATAAGTCCTAAATGAAAAATAAAAGAAGAATGCAGTTCTCAAATAATAATTGTATCCTGGTTTACTTTTTCCATATTTAGGTAGTTAGAGAACAGCATGTACTATAACATACCCACCATAAAAATTTAATAATGTTTTTAACAATGTTTGTATTTAGAAAGAAGTTTAATTTATCGTTCAACTACAGTTATAAAACACAGATATAGTTTAGTAATACAAATGTTGTTAATCCAGCTTAAACGCTTGGATCTGTGTAAAGATATATCCACTCAGACAAATACCCAAACATGTGGGGATCCCTATACCCACCTTAGGACAAAACCCAAAATAGTATGCCTCTCTACCCAACTGTCTATACTTTTACCAATAAAAGGCCAAACACCCATATTTCAGATATGAATTTGTGGGATATAGACAACTACAATTTCAAATACCCATACAAGTGAACATATCTACATCTACCTCGGACCAAATACTTTGATATGTGAAAGTAGTTTGAGTGTCTGGGTAGTTTTTCCCCCTTAGGCAAAGTACCCAGGCTGATAAATTCTTAAATTGCATCCCCTTAAGCCCAAAACATGTATGTCTACGCCTTCTAATTGGAATACGTAGATATTTGGAAACATCCAAATTTGTCAGGCCAGAAATCTTGCATCTTTCATCTCCGTTGTCTGACCGTAGGCCAAAGAGGCATGGGACCCGCAAGATTGTTTCTCCTCAATTGTAGTAAGCTGTCGAAGATCTTTTTCATTCAGGTTTAAAATGGTAAAATGGTAATGTTAGTGATCTGAAGGTGGACTATGGACTGAAAGGGATATGATAGCAAAGAAAAATAAAAATTAAGACATTAGCAGTTAGGAAAGATCACACAGGCTGTAGTAACATATTTATATGATTTGTGATTTCAGGGTGTTATTAATACCTTTTTCATTCAACAATTCATCTGATTTCTACTGGAAGTTTAGAAAAAAATGGTGTACCTACATGACTTGAGGGTGTACGAGCACCCTGATGTATGGATAGATATGAATGTATACTTACTTTAGTTCAAACACCCAGTGGATCTTTGAAGATATCTATACCAACAGTTTTAAATATCTAGAAATATGGAGATATCGCAAAGACATTTCATAATACTTAGAATCGAACTGTAACTAATACTCGAATGCCTACACTCCGGCAGATGGGTGCACGTACCTCAGACACTGTCTGGGGGCTGGGCGCGCGACGCTGCCCTCCCCTCACGTAGGCGCTTGATCGTCGCTTCAACGGCGTCTCGTCCTCCGCCGGCGGCAGGATCCGCGAGAGGGTCACGAAACATTTGAAAATGTCCCGGACATTGTAGTTGTCCTTGGCTGAGCACTCCATCAACTTGGCCCTGCGAAAAAAAATATTCAGTTGAAGTTTATGATAGAATAAATTTAAAATAATTGTCAGTGTTATTTTTTAAATTTAAAATTTATCACTTAAGAAACGAATAGTTCAGTTGAATTAAAATATACGTTAGCACATTATATATGACAACAAACATGCACCATCTTTTAACAAGACATGTGTTTCGATTGTGTAAAAATTAAACAAGTGTATTGACTAGTTACACAGTTTACGTATGCTAAACAGTTCGGAGCATTATTTGTATTAAGTCAAATAATAAATATTACACAAATTGATTTGGAGTGTATTACTAGATAATAAACGTTTTTAAAAGAACAATAGAACTAAATATCGTTATTTTCTTTAAATCTTCCATATTATTTTTTCATAGGGTTGGTATGTTTATTAAATTTTGTATTAAAACTAGTTTGATGTTAAACCAAATTGATCTGCAATTTATTTTAAGAAATATAATTTTTCGTAGTTAAAGATGAAATTTATAGCGTTTGTAATAAACTAAAAATTAACAACAAAGAACGTTTCCTTTGTCTCTGATGTAATAAAACAACCTTTATGAAACTTGTTACTTAAATGAAAAAACTGTTATTATGGAAAATAACAGACATTAAAGTAATCATCAATGAAATAAATAGTCTTGTATAATGTGCGATTGACAACCTACAAAATTACTTGGAGCCGTAATTGGTTCAAAGTCCCACTTACGTTCCGCCACACTGCAAGGTACAAGCGCTCTTCAGTCTAGACTGTGATTACTGGACTAGTTATTGATTCCGATTGTCAAGGGTCATTGTAGCACGAGTTTCAGTAACTTGTTCTGAACTACATGTGTATCAGGTTTCTATTGCTGTTCTTTCAGCAATTTCATGCATCTGCTGGTGGTGTTTTAATGTGAATTGTTTTATAACATGAATACATTTCAGATGAATACTACCGATCATTAGTTATTGATTTGAATGTTTGACCCCGCAAGTTCTGGATATTCGCATATTGTATCACGAGTCTAGTTTTTAATTTTCTAACAAAGATGATAATAGTAATTTAAAAACCGTAAAACTGGAAATGATTACCTTTATGCAGTTAGGTTTATTAATTTATTATAGACGATAGAACCTCCTGTTATGACATGTAACCTAATTAACACCAAAGCCAACAGTGTATATGCCAAGAACCTGTGATTGAACCTTTTAGAATAATCGCTTATCTTATCAATATTATTTTAAATCTTTAAAAAATCTAGCTGATGTCTCGTTCTACGCACGGGTATCTAACAGGCATAGAGCCAGATTTTGTGAAAGTTTATTTACATTATAATCAGCTGACTAACTAAATAAGATAAAGTCTTATGATTAACTTTGGAACGTTAAAAGCCTATGGGGTGAAGTTATATAGGTGGAGGTTTTTAAAATCCCAAAAAGGCACATCTAGAGATTATAATAATCCCAAATCATCGCTCCAAGATAAACCACCTTTCTTTAAGTAATAATTAAGGTTATGAACCATATTGACAAATATAAGAGTAAACACACAAATCAGACGATACGATAGACACATCAGAAGCAGAAATAAGTGAATATGTAAACGAACAGATGTTTATAAATGTATATGATACTTTACTCTTGGTCTAGAAATAGATTCATCAACCAATTTATCAATAAATTTCAATTGAAGTTAGGAACATTTGTAAATTAAATAATATGAAAGATAGTGTTAATAAATATGCATTAAGAAAAAATATAGGACAAAAGGAATTGGGAAGTAAATATTTAGCATAAGGGAATTATTGTCATAATACAATAAGTTCAGTGTTTAAGATGTTTTATTTCAAAGCTCATCTTCACTGTCATACACTCTTATATATAATATCTGGGTGTAGAATATTTAAAGTACAGTCAGGAAGCTAATATATTCTGCGTGGCTAAAAATACAAATAAATTAAAAGTGTTATAGTTAATATAAAAAGTGTTGTGGAAATATATAAATAAAATACATCAGCTGCAACAATTGTTAATTGAAAATCAAAATAATGACACAAGCTTACTTTGGTGAAAAAAATAACAAAAGGAAGGCGATATTTAAATGAAGAGGAAAATCAAATAATTATTAATGATAACAAATTAAAAATATTAATCACACAGAACTTCCAGACCTTCAACTAACAGTAAAACTGGTAATATAAAATAGAAACGTTCAAACATCAAATCCCAGGACTTAAAATCATTAAATAGTTAAAAGGCAGTATAAACATCAAATACCATTGAACAAAATTCTTATTTTTTTATATCCAAATACAATTTCACAAAAATAATGAACTATTGAAAAATATCTAAAGACAATTTTTAATCTTAAACAAATAAAAAAGGAAAATCTTGGTATTTCGGTCCTGGCAACCGTTTGGGTTTTCTTTTCACTTTCTCCCCCTATACATAGTATATGGAGAAAGTATTGTTTTCGTAAACATTTTCGAATTTGAGTTGTTAGTGGAAATATTCGTTTTGGTGCTCCCTGAACCCAAAAAAGTGGTTTTTACGTGATGTCTGTCTGTGTGTGTGTCTGTGTGTGTGTGTGTGTGTGTGTGTGTGTGTGTGTGTGTGTGTGTGTGTGTGTGTGTGTGTGTGTGTGTGTGTGTGTGTGTGTGTGTGTGTGTGTGTCTGTGTGGATGTGTACAGAGCTAGAGCCCTAACCTATGGAACGATTTTTATAAAATTTGGTATGTAGGTACTAATCCTCAATATCTCCAGGCGTTTTTTTCATTTATTTGAATTTTTTATTTTTAAGGGTAATTATCCCCCAAAAATCGCCAAAAAACATGTAAAATCCAAATTTCTCAAAAACGGCTCTAACGATTTTGATTAAACTTTAGTCGTTTGTAGAACTTTAGTTTTCCAACAAAATGACAACACCCGCATTTATGGAAAAATTCGGGTTCAGAAATTACAGGACTTAAAACATCCAACATTCAGTCTTTTGGATTTTTCATAAAAAATCATAAATGTTAAAAAGTATGACTATTCACCATTAAAAAGAGCTCAAAAAACTAAATAAATTAGTATTTTAAATTACTATTCTACGATTGCTAGTTGCGGAGAAAATTGAAATTTTCATTTAGCGGTAAATGCAGTACGTTGTCCAATGGTATTCTTATGGGGAATACAAAAATAACTATTTCTCTCTTATTTACTGATCAATTTCATTAAAATTTGATATGCAGGTCAAGTTAGCATTGACCAACAGAGAATGTTCGAAATATGTTGCTATTTAACCCTGGGGGGGGCAAGGGGGTATTTCCCCTCTCAAAACCACTGTGTGTAGCAACGGACTCTATAGTGCCTCCCAAAAAGGGATTTGGGTGGATATTTTTGCAAACAACTATTTTAGAAATTGTTTGTACATTTATGTATACTTCATATTCTATATTTAGTAAATAACAAATATTTTTGTCATTAAAGCTTGGCTAAAAGGGAGAAAGTATGTGTCAGTTTTCTGATACCGTTTATTTATATTTTAATATCATTTTTTGTATTTTTATCATATTATAATGTATGAAAATCCTACCCAAATGTCATAGGTTTTTTTATTACAATTTGTTCCCATGGCAAAAAGTCCTGACTGAGTGCGAGTGTCGTGCAAACTGATGAACACTGAGTACTGGCAAGAATAAACAATTTGAAACCATAAGTACGCTTTACGATATTATAATAGTTTAAACTTTATTTATTTCCTATAGTCATGTTAATAACCCAGAACATGTAAAAAAAAGAAACGGTTATATTATTATTCTATTATAATTAGGAGAACATATGAGTTGTAATAAGATAAATAGCTTTTCACTTATACCAAACATGTATCCAAAATAATGGTTTTAGGGATCGAAAATCACCGAACAAAAATCAAGGAATTCTTTTAATAATATAGATAAAAACTTATTTTTCAATATTTTAGAGAGAGAGTGTGTGTTGAGTTTTCTGGTTAAAGTTCTGCTAACCAGGATTTGGGGTGACAATTTTAGTGTAAATCTAGGATACATAAAAGACCAAATTATTATCCTGAAGTTAACTAAATGCGACGTCATAAAATATTTACCCAACTAACTGAAGTTGTTTAATAAATAAGTAACAAACATGAATTATTATCATCAAATAAGTGGTACAAATACCATTGTAATCTTTGTGACTATGACCTAATTAGCCATAGATAATCTGGGTTAGCACCCGCTAGTTGAATTGTTTATGGGACACCACAACTAACATGCAATATGGCGTGAATTGCAGAGTCTTCTGTAATGACAGATAGGACGAATAGTGGACACAAATGATCCAAGGGTTTCTGATAATTCCATCTAAAATAATTCACTAATGCAACTTTTAGTGTGCTGAATCACCTACTTTGCCTTTTAATTTGTTAATCCTAATGTGGATTTCATTCCATTATAACATTTAGTTTGGTTTATACCAGTTGTGAAGATGACTTTGGGTACAGCAAATGAAGATGTCATAACATGTTGCTAAGTCCCTTGGCTATCCATTGACAAGCTTTCCTTTCACCTTGGTCCCTCAACGTTTGTAGACACGTCCTACCTAAGATGTGGTTCGCTGATAACGTGGTTACCTTGTCATTCAGCCTGGAAGGCAGGACCACCGGTTTGAGAGCTAATGAGTACCTCACTTAAAAACGCGAGTGTACAATATAAAAGGTTGATTGACAATTCCATCCCACCTTTTCCTTTCCTGCTGGTTCCTCTACTTCCAGTAACCTGCGCAATATTCCCATGGTGAAGGTGTACATAGTGGCTCTGCTGAGGTTTTCTAATCTATCAATCTAAAAGCCATAGGTTTTCATACATCCATACAACTTGACTCACGTTCGAAATACAGAGTGATTACCAAATAAGTAAACAAATTTCTTAGTTAAATACAGCTATAATTGAATTACAAGGTGGGCTAAACTAACATTTTCAGAAACCACATGTTTTGAAGTTTTCCCCAAATAACACAACCGTTTAATATATATGCACCTTGGTTCACAAGTCAGTTATCAATCCTAACGTTGAATTCTGACTAAACTCTTTGAAGTGTAGGCGAATCAATACTCTCCACTAAAGCTAGCATTCTTTCTATTAGCTATAGGAAGTTTAATAGGAGAGTAGGTACAACAACTTCGTCTTTCACATAATCCCACAAAAAATCTCAAGGAGTCAAATCAGGGTTACGTGGAGACATTCACGCTTCATCGTAAAAAATATTTATCTAAAAGAGTAGGAGCCATTTTCTTCCTAAAAGTTGCTAAACACTTAACACATTGTTAATATTTTGACGAAACAAGAATACAGATGTTTTCAATCAGTATGAAATAAAACATGAGATATTTTCTTATTCATAAATACCAACTACACCAAATAAATTAGTTTAGTTTATCTTAATATATAAAATCAAAATACCACTGACTGACTGACTCATTCACTCATCACGAAATCTCAAAAACCACAGAACGGATTGCAATGAAATTTGGAACATACCTTCCTCTTGGGTCTTAGGTGCTCAATAAGAAAGGGTTTTAAGAAATTCCCATAGGACTCCGCCTCACGAAGAGTCAAATTTCCAATCCAGTGTTATTCTTATGGACTTTAAGTTTGAGCTGATGAAAATACAAACAACTGGTCTTGATTCGTAGTAGTTCCACGGGATAACCAAAGAATGCAGCACACACAACTGTTATAGTTTTTATAAATTATTATTTGCGGGGCGAAGCCTACTTGAACAGCTAATTAAAGTATAAAGTTGTTACTTATTTTATAACCACCATGTTTAACTCTCAACATATACAACCACAGTGGGAGGGTACCTCAGTTTAGGTAGTGAGCAGAACAGCCACTCTGACACATCCTCCACCCGCACCTCACGCTTGGTCACGGCAAGGTCCAGCTTGTTGCCGGCCACCACAGTGGGAATCTCCTGCCAGTCGGCCCTCTGCTCCCGGATCTCCTCCAGGCAGCACTTGGCCGTCGAGAAAGATTCGGACGATGTAATGGAGTAGACGATGAGGAAGGCGTGGGCGGTGGCTATGCTGAGCCGCCTCATGGCCGGGAACTGGATGTCGCCGGCTGTGTCGAGGATGTCAACCTGTTGACGAACAGAACTGTTTTTGAAAGATCTAAAAGTTTGGCTGTTTAATAATGTAGCGAGTCAGTCAGTAGTTCCGAGATGACAAAATTGTTGGTAGATGTTGCGTAGAAGGAGTTTTAAAACTATTAGTTTTTGAACCAATTCTTAATTGGAAAGTTTTTGTGTGGAGATATAGCAGCAAACCTGCGTACTCAGCGAATTTCCAATGCATATATATGTATCTTAATACTAAATAAAGCCACGTACCAAGTTTCATCAATGTACATTCATAAATAAACGATTTATGACATTTTAATTATTCTCCATAAGAATAACATGGCAGCTGAGTATGCAGGTTTGCTGAAGCAAGGAACACAAAAAATGGGGTTTTATACAAATATCAATATAACTCATGTAGGTAAAGCCACATACCAAATTTCATTAATTTATTTTCATATTGAAGGCAGATAACACGTTACTTATTCTCCATAAGAATAACATGGGGCTGAGTACGCAGGTTTGCTGCTACGGAGCCTTGGGTAAAAAATTGTTTTTTTGAGCAAATATCAATGTTCCACAACCAGATGAAGCCGTATACCAAGTTTCGTCAGTATACGTTCATAAATAAGCGAGATATAAAATTTTTATTTTCCTCCATAAGAATAAAATTAGACAACGTACTGTGTTTAGCACTTTCAATATTTCGGTAACCAATTGACGTAGAGAAATGATCAAAATACCAAATTGTGTGTTTTTTAAGTTGAATCCAATGGAGAAAAATAAAATTTGACTATTTCCAAAATTATACGTAAAAAATTCGAAAAACCCATTTTTGGAGTACAAAACCCCCCCGAAATACCCCTTCGGATAGAGCGATCTGGCTGGTTTTCGAACTTAAAGTCATAAATGTTGCCTTACACGTTTATACCAAATTTCATCAAAATCGGATAATTTTTACGAGAGTTATCGTGCTCACGGACACATATATATATATATATACAGTTTCGAACGAATGGTGTTTTTGGGGTCTGGGGACCTCAAAACGAAACGGCATGGTCCCGGGCCTAGGTCTTACCATGCCGACTACGGTAATAGCTTCTTCCCTATAGGGGAAATTCGCTAAAATAGTGGTTAAATTCAACATTCGAATCAAATCAAACGAAGTCTGTATTATCGTTCGGCTATAATCATAGCATTGATAAGCGTAAGGTTTTCTTACACAGTGAGTACTAATAGACATCTTATAATACTAATCATATATATTAAAAAAATAATATCAGTTGTATTCAAAAGACCATAGGACTGTTAATAGTGGTATTCACCACTAATAGGCCCCTGAAAATAATAAATAAAATAGCAAAACCTAGAAATAATTAGAACACAGATGAAACCATTGTCATTTGATAGTGAAAAGTATCGTGAA
Source organism: Allygus modestus (assembly GCA_963675035.1). Taxonomy (NCBI): domain Eukaryota; kingdom Metazoa; phylum Arthropoda; class Insecta; order Hemiptera; family Cicadellidae; genus Allygus; species Allygus modestus. The sequence continues at coordinate 35,339,960 of OY776115.1, forward strand.
TAAAATATCAAAAGTCTCCGAAAATATCTTTGGTGGAACGCCGCCGTTTTGTAAAAATGGCGGCAAAATTCAGTACTTTTTTGCTTTTTATTGAAATTCTGACTTTCCTGTAAATTGTACTGAAATAACTCACATTACCTTTATTGTTCCTCTTGAAATTACCTTTCAAATGGTACCAATTAAATGTATCAATACCCAAAAATAGACACTGTAAAGATAATTCAAAATTAAATTTAATAATAATGATTATAGATTGATATAATTTTACTGTTAGAGGTCCTGCATAAATTAGGTCACGATATATTCAGCCCTTTTTGACCCCTCACCCCATTTTGTCACGCTACCTCACGCTGTTCATAAACCCCCTCCCACTGTAATATCACACTAATTAATTATTAAGTATTGGATTGTGGGTACGGTACCTATTTATAACTCTGTAACTGATTATTTCGCAGGCTTTAACTCCATTAACCGTGCACGGCCCCTTAAACATTTGTATATAAGTAAAAACCTACGTTAAATGCTCTAGTGCGATTAAATTTTTACTATTACATATACAATTAATAACATACTAAAATAAACGTATTTTAACCATCATAAAACTCTCTGGAGATAGCCAACTCAGTGTCAATTGATTTAGTGTTCATACACGATCCTCAGTATTCTGAACATATATCACAGCATTTCAACCCACTCTCTCGGCATCCACACTTACTAGCCTACCATAACCAGAATGCCATTTGCAATGGATGAGCTTCAATAGAGAAGGTGGTGTTTGTGGCATATGCGTCTGATAAGGGCATATGTGCCATCAGTCAAGCCCCACCCCAATCTGTTGGACCTTGTGTGTTAATTCTACACCATACTTGAACCTGATGACACACCCTCAGGCCATGGTAGCAAGTAGCTGGTATGTCGGCGGAAGTTTCATTACATGTACAGATTTTACTGCTTCCGCAGTTTTCTGACAAAACATTTTCCTGCGGAGTCTGTCTCAGGTGTCGCCTTCCAAGCCACCATTCAAATAGACGAGAGCCTTTTCTGCTGCTAAGATTATATCTTTTTTCTGGACGTCAATCTTTCTGAAAAATTCCACACAGCATCTGAATGATTCACCGTTGCGAAGGTTTTTAAAACTCATTCCTTTGACAACGCCAATGGAACGTGAAGTTGTGTCACATTCCAAAATCGCAAGTACAAAAAGAATATTCCTACACAAATTGAGGCCGAGCTTAGTGTTTAAGGCTTTTATGTTCCATACTTTTGGTTTATTTTATGACGTACTCTTTCTTTCGAGTTCGATAATTATGCCAAATTGGTCAAACTTTGCATGGAGGCACAACAATACCAATAAATCGGTGTCATCGCTAATAACAATGGTTTTCTTTGTGCTGGAACTTTTAACGGCTTCTTTCACTATTAGCTCATCCGCATCCTCAGCTGCATGGACAGTCACATACCCATTTTTCTGGAATTTACAAGAGAGTTAGTTAATAAATCGCTGTTTGTTCTCTGTTTTAATCAGAAACTTCTAATTTTTCGAGTGATTGACCATGTTCCCTTACAATAAAACTTGTTGTGCAGTTATACCCTTTGACCTTTTTAAGTTTCACTGTCTTTGGTTGCCGGACCAGAAGAGTATCCATCGAACACCATGGTCAATTGGTTATATGTTCTGTCTACATACCTTATATAGCTGTCACATACGTCATCAAAAGTAGCAATTTTGCGTATGATTTTCATGTCAGTATGCACCAACATAATAAACATCATTTGACAGTTCTGTTTACTCAAAAGATCATAGTTTCCACAGTTCATCTGCCAATACTTTTTTTATTTTCTTGTAACATGAATCCATGCATATCAAATATTGCTGAAGGATAACTACATAATTAAACGTCTTATTACAAAATAAGGCGATCATTGTGAGTAGGCTACTGCTGAAACTATTAGATCCTTAAATCATAATTTATGTGTTATTTGAAAGCTCTTACCGCTTAGTAAATTATACAATTGACATATTTTAAATTTTGAATTATCATCCCGGTATCTATTTTCGGTTATTAATACATGTATTTGGTACCATTTTAAAGGTAATTTCAAGAGGAACAATAAAGGTAATCTGATTTAATTCAGTGAAATTTACAGGAAAGTCACAATTTCAATAAAAAGCAAAAAAGTACTGAATTTGGCCGCCATTTTGGAAAAATGGCGGTGTTCCACCAAAGATATTTTTGGAGACTTTTGATATGTTATTCAAAATACTTTTCACTATGATATTACAATGTTTTCATCTGTGTTCTAATTATTAAAACATGTCAAACCATATATTCAGGGGCCTATAACCTTTAATTTTAAATCTTGATACAAGGACCAATCAAGGCACAAGCAGTTTCATTGTTTAATGTTACTTAATTACTTGTTACTTGCTTATTCCGTCCATGTCCTTTGAGGCCAGGAGTTAGACGGGTCATTTGTTTCACAGGGACAACAAAGGAGAAGGTGTGGTTGTAGCAATGAATAATCATAACTTGGTCAACAATTCCTCTACTGAATAAAAACTGATACATTGTTTCTTTTTTAAATGTAGAATTTTGTCTATGTTTTGCAATTTCTCTATCAGAGCTTGACACATTTTAATCCTACTGTATACTGTACTTGTGGTGTAAAAACAAAAGCTTTATTTGTTAGCTCATTATGTAACATGCCACAATGCCGCGTTGTGAGGATCTAGGTGATTTTAACACGTTTATCTCTATTATGTAACAGTTTATCAAGGTTTTTTCCCTTATTGTACGTAGCTTATTATGATTTCTCAGAGAATTAAAATATGGGCCTTTGACTGGTTTTACTAATTTAGGACATGGTTAGTTTTAAGTAAATGTTGCATCATTACAAAAGTATAAGTAGTGTTAACAGAGCATACTCATTGCACAGAACACTTGTGCTCTCGACATTACAATACAATTTTACTTACGTAGGGAAAATACGTATGATTTTTGCATAATGGTGTCTAACTACAATGGTATGACAATCCAAACAGGACACCCAAGTAAGTAGCTTGACGTATTATTTAATCCTGGTTAGGTTTGGTTTACTAGGCAAGCACAACACTAGCACACTCAGTAAAATGCATTTAAAGTAGCCTTATAATCGTAGTCAATTGGTAAACATTAACATGAATAACCAAAACAGAACCAATTATTCACCTTGATAGTTATAGCCCCCAGGTCAAACTCCCTGTTGTAGAGGTCCTCCACCGTGCTCTTGTACCTCTCCGCGTACTGGTTGAACAGGAACCTCTTGACGATGCAGCTCTTCCCTACCCCCGGGCCGCCCAGGATCACCAGGCGGATCCTCTCGTCTGACATCCTCCCTGGTCGCTCCTTGTCTACTCAGCGACCGGACATCGTAGGTAGAGGGAGTAGCTGAAACAAACATTCCAGCATTAGAGTTATGTTCGTACACAAATGTTCTATATGCAAACATAGAATTTTTATTAAATTCCAAATCATGCGCAATAAACTAGGATTACGCTCTATTATAGCGTAAGGGGATGAGCTCACGTAATTAAGACTACTAAAACATTGTCCACTCACGATATATCGTGACACTTTTTTATCGACTGACAATATACCTGATGTTAACACCCAATAATTCCAAAACTATTGCACCTTGGCATTATGTTTCAAATATACATAAGTACAGAAATTAAAGAACAATGTAGTCTGAAAACAGATCGTTCAGTCGTATCAAGCGGATTTAGAGTAGGTTCTCGCCCCCTCGGTCAAATGATGGGGGGAGGGGAGAGAGGCTATACTCTCAACAAAGAGTTACGACATTTGGAGGACAATGAGTTTCACAATCAGTTAGAACAATAACAACTGAAGTAATTAGTAATTAGTTGACACATTTAATGCTGAAAAAAATGTTTATACATGAAAATCACATAAGTTTCAATGCTAATTAGAATAAATTAACTAACGTACTTTGCACCTAACTTTTTAAATAATTAATTTTTCAAAACCCTTAAAATAACGTGGTGGTAGCACAAAGTGAAGGGGGATTCACATTAATTTACTGTACATGATGTTTTTAAGTGGTGGATCGTTGCATTTGATCACCTTACATAATACTATTTTCAAAATCTTCAACATACATAGTTTAAACCCACCCAACAGAATGATAAACAAAATAAAAAAAATAAAACAGTTTTTAAATTGAATTATTTTATTTTGTATGATTCCATTGATGTTTGGATGTATTCGATTGCCTTACGCAGGTTTTGTGTTACAAACTACATGAATTAAATGTAAACGCGAAACGTTCAGTGAATAACACTAACAAAACGTTAAATTACTTAACGTTCTTACCATTTCATAATTCATATTTTGGCTTTAAAACTTAATAGGTGTATTAAACTCTAATTAATTGCTTAGAATTAATGAGATTGTGTCTTATTTTACAGTCATACTGTTAATTAATGTTTGTCACAGTTTGCTTAGCTTCTTTTATTACATTGATTAGAAATGGTGTCTAAATATAATTACACAAATAAGATCAAAGTTCTGAACGATAGTAGTTTAGAACGTTTTTGGAACAAAGATAAAAAGTATTTATTTAAATTAGAAATAAATTGATCATTTAAAATTGTCCACATTTAAAAATTATTACTGTTTAATTACTTTGTATTTTTTGTTTACTTACATTACTGTTAGTTATTTAATGAAAACCCGTTCTTTAATGTCAGATATATCCATTATCGTATGGTACATCAGTGTTCTGTTATAACGAGTTTTACAAGAAAAATATTACAAAAATAAGGTTAACTCAGTTTGAGAAAGTTTAACACTATAGGAAAGAGTAAATTATTAATTAACTGTAAAAAAAAACGAGTATTTGAAATATATATTTCGAAAAAAATCATATATTTACTAGGAAAAAATATTATTTTAAAACTATTTGAGTTATAGCTATTCAATAAAGATAATTTATTTAATACATCACATGGAGTATTTTCTTTCTTTTAAATGTATTATTGGTTATATTAACGAGTTAATATTATTTGAGAGATTATTGGAGACATTTTCCATCACAGATTAGGGAAAAGCAATCAGTTTCACCCGAGCTTCTAGCTGAGCCTCGTGTCCTTATATACAGGCCAACTCTCTACTAAAACTTTAGAAACTGTTGCTGAGGTCAAAACATTCGGCCAATTTTGCTCCGTTTAACGTCTATATGTGTTTTTTTATCAATACAGCATATCTTCGGAACCACTTGAGCTACTATTTGAAACTTGCCACTTGTATTAACTTTGGTTAAGGAAAATTTGGTTTTGAATGTAGCGTTTCTAGATTTAACCGTTTCCAAATGGTGGCCATTTAAATATTTTAAGGCTTAATATCTTAAAAACGGAAAATATATGTGTAATTAATTTAAATATTAACAATATGTGAAATTTCATGTCAATAATGATGGTGTAAAGATTTTAAATATCACTCAACCCTTAGCTGATCAACTGAAATTATTAAGGGTGTCAAAGTGGTAATTTCTAATGGAGCAAAATACACCTTACGTTTACATGATATTTTTTGTATGTTTTGACCCAGGAACTAGTCCCTGAAGTTTTGGCAGAGAGTTTGGACACCCTGTTTATCCAGTTTTGTCATCATTGTTCCCTTTTTTACAATGCTCTAAATACCTGTAGAAGGGATAACATTTTAGAGCCCTAAATGTCGCAAGAATCCTTACTATAATCAATTATGGTAGATGATTCAATAGCATATATTATCATATTTTTCATTACACGATTAAAACAAGGACATATTTTATTTGATTGCCTATCTATATATACAGCCAAACTATATCAGGAACCATTGACAAAACAAAAGGTCAACCCCGTGAACTACCACATGAACTACCCCATGAACCCATGGACCTTCAATACAAATCTGAATCTCGAAGTTTTTGGAGAAAATCTGAAAATAAAGTATTAATTTTCTCCTAAGGCTGTAAGTTAAATTAAAATGATGTAAAGAGAGTTATATAAAACCGCAAATCATAAATTATAATTTTTATAGGTAAATGAGTCTAATGATGAAATAGATAATAGTGAAAAAGATACTTACATGATTTTGACTAACTTGTGGAACAATACAAAATAATAGTCTATATTAGGCTACCTTCTAGCAGACTGAAGGACAATATCAACAATCAGTGTAATATTATCACACTTGAATACCAGTGCAAATTGCAATATGCGAGGGTGCGATAGTACTGGAATATATTTTAAGGACGGAGACTAAAGTGAGTATCCGAGGAGATATTAGCAGTAAAGATAGGTGATTATATCATGCCTCTACAATGAGCCCGTAACCAGATCATGGGGTGATCAGCGATCCGGACCAGTTACCACCTTTATCTCAAGCGCAACACCCACTCTGCAAAACATTTTGTAATATTCTACTTTTATGTTGCAATTATTTGTGTTGAAATAACGTAGTTTATTAATATTATAGTGATAGTTAGTTTCTTATTCTATAGACTTTGACTTTGAGTTTAGTTCTTATAAATGAATGTTAAGATTTAAAACTAACACAATGTTGGAAAACTTTTACTACACAAAGATTGTAATAAATGTAGTTGACTAATTAAACAAGTCTTAACTAAGAAGTTTTAACTTTTTCATATTGTTTAAAAATAACAACTTTGCCTAGTTTTATGAATTAACCTTAGTAATGTAAACTTTTAAACAATATTATGGAGAATATTTTTTTAATTATTTCATTATTTAAACTTTAGATCTATGGATATGCAAAACATTATTGTGCGATCTCCTACATCGTATTTTATTGGGAATTTTATATAAACTATGGTTTACAAAGGTCAACTTTAAAAATTGATTTGCATGATTAAAGTGCAAGTTTTATTTTATTTTTTATTTTGGAGGCTTAAACGGAAGAACTATTTAAATTATTTTTAATTCGCTTGCCTAAGTATGATGGGAGAAATTTAAGAAAACACGTATAGCTATTTTAACCCAAAGAAGGAGGGATTGCGGGGGTTGACTCAAACATGTTAATTGGAATAATGGTCGCGTGATATATCATATTAAAAGTCTAAAAAAGATTACATTATGAAACTAAAATTGGACCCAACCCAAAATGAAATGGGCCCCTTAACATATTAAACTACACAAATCAATAATAATAATAATGTCAATTTTGCAGATATCAGGAACCGAAGTGTGGAAATCTTCTGAAATCATTTTCGTGCAGTAATGTTGTGCTCCCTAGGCAAGACAGATGCACAATATTTTGAGGATGAAGGTTTACTAAAGATTACTGAAGATTACTAAAGTTTTAATAAAATGTTTAAGCTTGTGATACATACGTTACATTTAGATAAATATTAAAGACGATAGACATAATTCAGGTAGTGTCAATAGTTTTGAGCCAAATAAATTTCAAACTGTCCACAAAAAGTTATACTTCTTTCCTTATTTCACAGAGCAGCAGAGACGCATCACTAAGAACTATACAGAACTGAGTCCTAAATAGTATTTTACTTTCAGAAGCTAATGGGGTGTTCCTTACTTGAATGTGGATAGTCAAACATGTAAACACTTCAGTCAAATATTAATGTTATTTGTTCCTTTAATTGTAACACTGCGTATACGTGACATGAACTTATGTAGATAAATCTAAATATCTAACATTGGATTTTATCGTGAACAAACACTTAAAACACACAATGAGCACTGAACTACTAAGTAGAAGTTTACAACGTCCGACATGTTCATAAATGTGTGAACTCATAACCTCACTTTACGGGTCTGTACCGGCTTAAGGGCTATTAGTAGTGTGGGTTTGCGGGTTTTGCGCCGGAAGTGACGTCATCCGGTCACGTGACCGGAAGTGCTGAGTCATGAAAGATGTTATCTGGGGCTGAGCCAGTGACGTAGGCGGTTTTGTGACGAAATGAGTTAAAGTTCAAAGTTCAAGGTCACGGGGAGGTAATTTTAAAAAAGTACTACCTCGCACGCGTAAAATCCGATTGTGATTCGATAGTTTTAATTCGATAAAATATCGAATGAAAATTATCGAATGAAGCAATCGAATGATACGAGTGCGAGGTAGTACTAATACAAATATTACTTTATTTTTATTTACAATAAGTTATGTTTACAATAATTCATGTTTACAATAGTTCCCCGTTGTTGGTTGTCATCGATGTTGTTGATCCGGACGAGTTGCGGCCATCACTTCGCTTTCTGAAGAAAGACGGTATATACTTCGATTCCTGCGCAGAGTCCATGTTGTTTTTTGATGCGTAAAGTTCCAAAGATAAATCGTAACCGGACGCAATGAGAAGTCTTAACTCTTCATTAAAAACCTCGAGGTCTTGGAAAGTCGCCAGATGAATAGAGTCATAATGAATACACCTAATTTTAATGGACATTTTAATAAAATGTTTTACGTTTGTGAAGAGCACTCGATGTTCACCAGTCGAGAGCCGGAGGTGTACTGACTATTCGCTAGCTAGCGTTCTGGTATCAAACAAAATGGTGGGGCGGAGAAGATGGCGGACAGCAGATGGCAGGCGGCAGGTGGCAGCTGGTTGCTACTACATTCGCCGCCACAGTAATGCAATCCTTCGGCGTAATTCTTGTAGTTTATCTTGTCGGTTCATTTGATACGTTTTACATCTACATATGCAATAGCTGAAACACTTGCACTTACGACAAGCTTTCCCGTCAACTTGATCGCCTGGTATTTTAAAACATTGTAACTCGCAACAATATGTCTTCAAATTGTTATCGAAAAATAAATTTTTCATAGGTGACACCGACATGTTAGCTGCAGCGTGTGTTAGACAAGACTGAGACTAACTTCACTGCTCCCTCTCTTTTATACCTCTTCATAAGTTAACCCTGAATGAAAGTTCAAGGTCATCCATTTGAATTTTAAAAAAAAGCAACACAGCAGTATATAAAATAATATACTGCTGTGTTGCTGTTTTTATTTTTTTTTTTATTTTATTTATTTTATTTTTTTTTATTTTCTTTATTAAACAAACATCTTACAATACAATAAACTTAAGTTTAACATTGATAACTAGAAATACAAACAATAAAATACAAACAGAGACATTATGTACAAGGATGCGTGATGTGCAGAGTGAGTTCCGTCGAGTTGTTGCCGCTTACACCGTGTGATACCAAATACAACGTCCCCGGTTGAATATCTCGCAAATCTTCATTTTGTAGCAGTTGAACAAATCGTTTTGGAAGAAATACTTGAAACTTCGGCTCATCTCCTGGAGAGAAAGGTCCTTCGCTCAATGAAACTAGAATTGCTTCTCCATGTGTGGTTTCCACTTTCTTGATGTTATGAATAATGTAGTGTTTTTGTTCTTTTAGTTCTGAACACTTTTTAGTTAGCAGAAGGTCGGATTTTGAATGAGTGTTGAATTGATCAACCAGTGTTTGTAGAAACTGTTGTGATGTCATCTTCGTCAGTGGTGTCTTCTGTGATGTTGTCTCTTCGGAGTCTCGAATAATACTCGTGCTGGAGCGGTGCTGTCTCCTCGTATTTATAGGCCCCGCTACCCCCACCACATTTCTGTTCTCCGCTACCCCCACCACATTCCTGCGTTTGTTTCAAGTAAGCAGCCAAACGATACGCGTTGTACAATGCACAGTTTGTTTGGCCGTGTTTAAGATCTTTTGCAGCGACACAAATATTACCGAGATTAATGTTAAAGTCCTTACTGATAGTTATATCGAAAACATCACCGTGCGTGTACTTTTGTATCCAGTTCTTTTTTTCTAATCCTCTTGTGTATATATGTGAATATTGTTTGCAAAAGTTAAACATAATACTGTGCAGATTACTGTAGCTTATAAATCCTTCATACCAATGTATGTGATGAAAGTAGTTTGTTATCCATTTGTTTGTACTTTTTGCTTTGGTGTTAAGTTTGTTAAAAGAAAAAGGAGCATCAAACGTGAATGGGTAGGCTACAAATGTAAGCAAGTCTAAAATTACTAATTCCTTGATAATAAACCTATCATCATTATTTCGAAATGCTTGAAATTCTATTACACAAGGCTTTACACTCACTTCTTCATCCCCTCCGCTCATCATGGCACCTAGCGATCAACTAAACTGTTTTCCACACCACGGTAGGTTAAATACCAGGCCGTACAGTTGCAGGCGCGTTGGTGTATATTTAACGTGGGCACCGTCCCCAATAGGCCTACCCCACGTGTGTTCTTCTTTACTAAGTCAAACTTTAGTCTTTTTTAACTTCTTCTTCTTGTGTTTCGTTTTCTTCTTCTTCTTGTTTCTCCGTTTCTTCTTCCTGTGTTGTTTCTTCTGTAGCTTCTGTAGCGATTTCTACAAGTGGTTCAAAATCCTTTAACTTTCTCCACATGCAAACTTCATGAGGTATTCTATTAAAAATAGATGTATCCACAGGTCCGTACACGATGGTGCTATCAGGTTGTTTTTCCAAGGTATCGACCAAATATTCTTTAATAATAGCGCTTGCAAATACCAACTGTCTCATGTACCTTGTAATAGGTTCTGTTGCGTAGTTTAAAACGTAGAATTCTTCATGTGACAGTAGAATCTTATTTTCATGTTGAGTCAAGTCTCTAATTCGCACTTGTAGTTGTCCACGATGTTTAACAATATCGATTTCATTGTCACAATCCAAAAGTCGAATATGTGTTTTCCTTCCACACAAACTGTTAGTTAAATAACATTCTATTAAATGTACATGTTTCAAAAATGACTCCCAAGCATTTTGCGAAAATAAAACCTTTTTTGTTCCATGGTGTAGTATTACTGTAGGGGAATAATCCAATGACTTCATCAATCCAACTGATACACTTTTACTGATGCATGCTGAGATGGGGTAAAAGATTCGCAAAAAAACTTCAGTTAAAATGTGAGGAGGAATATTTTCTTCAACTTTCTTCTTCCTCTTTGGTACTACCTTTGATGGGTCTGCATTACTTTCCTCCTCTCTATCTCTTTTACCAAACTTTAAAAATGCAGTTATTTCCTTGATGATTTTTTCTTCACTAGTATTATCACGTTCCAATAACGGTGCTACCTCTGCATCACCTTGTACAACAGATGGAGAACTCATTTTGTAGAAGATGTTGCCCATGCGATGATAGACGATCAACTGAAGACCTGCATTGTTGCTCCGCTATTTATAGGTTAGCGACAGTGGCGGTGCCGGTGGTGGTACAACGTTTTACAATACCGTCTTTACGATACCAGTCAACGGTGTGTATGTAACAATTTTATCGTGCAAAATTAAACAATACGCAGATGTATTTGCAGGTACGTTTTCTTGAAATTCCATTTCTATTTTTATATCAACACTAGACGATTTTACAGATTCGTTTTGTTTGGAGCAATCAATTACAACAATCGGAGCTTTCGATTCAAACTGTACGGGAGATAGTAGAGGTGTGTTTGTTTTGCCGTAATATGACTTTTGGAACCTAGCGTACATATCGTATAAAACACTGTACCTTTTTTTATCAAAAGAGATATTAAAGTTGTCGTAGGGAAAGAATTGTGAATTCAGGAACACTTTACAGTTTGTTAATTTACAATGGTCAAATTCACCAGCATTTTCAGTTAATATACTTTTTTTCTTTGTTTGTAATCCAAAGATTACATATCTCGCTTTTTCCAAATGAGTAGAAGTTTTTACAGTCCATGTATGCCGTTGTGTTGAAGGTAAAACGGGGTATTCATGAAACTCCCAGCTTCTGAATGGCATTACAATGTCTCGATCTGATTTTAACTTTCTTAATAATGTAATCCTGTGTTCATCATTTAGTCGCACATGTGGTACTCTCCAAACAATCTTGTCTAATGTTAGTTTCCAGTCTAAATTGGCTTCAGTTGTTCCAGCAGATGCTTTAATAATATCATTATCGTTTGATGACCTTAATAAAACTAGTTCTTGTTTTACATTTATTATTATTCTTCTGTAATCTTCAGCAAATCCTAAAAGTAATCTTAAAGGTACGTAAAAATCAAAGTTTCCCGAAGCGTCAGGAGTAATTATACTTTTGTCTGGTGCAACCCATCCTGCAACAGCTAACAGATTCTTCTCATTTGGTGTTAAAGACGCTAATCCTTTTAAGGTACTGGAAATTCCAACCTTTTTTGTTGAATCGACTGTAACTCCTGAAATTTCATATCTAATCTCGTCAAACAAAAATGCCATAGGATTATTTATGAACGGAACAGTGGTTCCAACAGTACCGTCAGCTTTTGTTACTTTTCCTTCAATATATAAATAACTTTCGCATGGAAGAGTATAAATGTCTTGTTGTTGTATAGGAATCCTAATTTCATCGTTATTGTTTAATTTGGACGAAGCGTAAGGGTTGTGCGTGTGATATTCCTTTTCCCATAAGGTCTCGTCGAATGTTGGGCCCTGCGCTATATCCAGTATATCCATTGTTAATGACCTTTAATCCAATTTCTTCTAGAAAACGAATGTTGTCACTTGTTAATCCTTCTACAGCTGATGAGCTACTGACCTCTTTGCTGGTTGGCTCTCTCTTTTTAAATGATAACCCCATTATCTAAGCGGATGATTTTATATGTATTCTTACAGTAATAGCTTCTCCTCGAAAGTCAATAAGGTTTCCGTCTTGATCCACTATGTTCAGCACGATGTCTGAAATGAAACTGGTGTTTAACGGTAGGTACACAAGGTTTTGAGGCTTTTCTACTATCTTGAAACCCGGTGCGACTGATGGGTAGAATGTGTGTAATATATGCCGATTTTCTCCATCTCTGTAGGATCCTTGTATAATGTTACATGTAATGTCTATGCTGTTTACTTTGATGATCGTCACAGTTCTATTCCCAGAATGAGTTGTATTAGGTTCTAATACCTTTGTTTCCTTAGAAAACCCTAATAAACTACCAATTGAACGTTCTTGACCAAAATCAATATAATACTTAGAAGTAATTTCGGCTTTCATTGTATTGTTATTGCCTTTTATCGTTATATTTTCTTTTCCCATATGTTTTTGTATAACTTCATTTATATTATCAATTTCATAAGCTCCTGTTGGTAAACTGAATTCTTCCAAAGCTGAATATTTTCCTTTATTATCTTTTGTCTTGTAATAATGTATTTTGTTATTAATTCCTTCACTAACGTTTGGAATAGAGTTATATGTTGTTAAATCCAATAATGCGGCTTCCCATAGTCTTCCTTTTTGCAAACGTAGCGCTGGAAACAGAATACTGCGCAAAGTACATGAGTTACCGGTTAATGACACTGTATACGAAGACATCTTAAAGTTGACTAACACTTTTAGCTAAAAAGTCTAAACATAAATGACCGCAAATGGATGTATCATCAGGTTGTTTTCTTGTATAATTGTAAAAAACATTTTCCGCCGCACGAAAGTATTGTTGAAGTTCTTTCGGTGGTGGAAGGTTTCCAAAACTGTCGAAATAATAAATCGTTTCACCAAGTTTCTTGTAACACACCCAATGAGTGCCTAATCCTTCACTATTATCCAAATTTACTATACCAGTCTCATTTTTCCACATTTTAACCGGTAATTCATCTTTCATAAATACTCCTCTAAAAAATGGGATTTTCAAACAAGAAGCATATGTAATCAGTTCTTCATTGGTTAATTCTTTGTTTTTAATTATTAATTGCTCTTTCTTATTTAATACACACGATACGGTCTTAGGTATAGTCCTCCTCCCTTTTTTATCATTGACCATATTGTTGGTTTCTTTTTACCTTTACCACTAGTAGATCGACGTTTTCTTCTGATATTACCTCCTTGTTTCTTAGCGGGTCTTTTCCCACGCCTTCTTCTCTTTCCTCCTCCTCCAAACGTAGTTTTTGCTTTCATTGCTGCTGTTACTGCTAAAGACGCTGCTTTTTCACCAATACTCGCGTCACTAGATTTTACTCTTTGCCAAGCTTTCTCAGAAAGTGCTCTATCTGCTATTGATCTATTTTTTGTATCACCAAATTTGGAATACGCTATATCGTGCTGTTTACAAGCCTGATCAAGCTTATTTATTCCAGGATCTCCTCTAGCAAGCCGTTTCTCTAATTTGGTTCCAGGACCACAATATTGATATCCTCCAGGTAAATGTAATTCCACAGGTAATAAATCAATCGCCTTGTTAACTATAGCTCCAACCGGTTTACTTAATAGAGAAAATGCTGTTGATGCTATTCCCCTTCCTCTCTGTAATCTCTCTCGATTATGACTGATGCGTTTAGCCCTCGGCATGACTATTTATAGCCAAACTTACAATCAGTAGGAGCACTCTATAAATGTTTTACAATGAATGTAATATTAGTCTTGGCTTCTTGTATTATATATACTGTTTAAAATCCATTTATTATATAGAAATGGATTAATTAATTAAATGTAGATGCTTTATCCCTTATCATGGGTATTTAAATTCTTTTTTCTCTTATATAATCTTCATCGTTTTCTGTTGGTTCATTAATCACATTCACTTTATCCCCCTTTCCTAATGTCTTGACTTTAGAAGGCTCAGACGGTTTATCTAATTGATTAGGTTTTTCTGGATTGTGTATCTTTTTCCAGTCTAAATAATTGTGGCTGTCAACATCTGAAGCTACAGCTCTTCCTGAAGCCCGATGGATATAATTAAATAAAGCTGCACCAAACCTTTCCATATGTTTTTCATATTCTGTAGTCCATTTCTTGTGTACTATATCAAATATTTTCTTATTTACAGCGTCTCCATCCTGCTCACAATCACCTACATTTGACAATTTTAATTTTTTTACATCATAGCTTGTATCAGTTTCATTCTTTTTGTAAATCGTTAACAATTTTAAAGTCGCTAAATTTACTGCTTCACCATCATAAATGGGATGTTTTATATTGCTTAACCTTTTACCGGAAAATCCCCAATGGTCTTCGTGTACAATCGGGGTTCTTTTATCCATGTATTGTACCGTAACCGCATCAGAAGACAAAAGCGGATCACCAACATTTTGAATTACTTTTCCTTCAAAATTATAATTACCATCAGGTGTTAACGGAAACCCAGCTCTTTTTTCACTATATACAGATTTTACTCCAAACTCGGAATACCGTCCAAACTTGTCCACACTCATGATGTAACTGAATCGCTATCGTTTAGGTTCTTACTATATATATATATATATATATATACGTCTACTGAACAATTATTTCTCGTTTTCGCAGTTCATCAACCAAAGCTACCCATTCGTTTTCTAAACCAGTGTGCCCGGCTTCCATAGCTTCATGTAATAACCTCATTCGATCAACTAACTTATTTATATCGTTGTAATATATTATATTGGTTTTATACAAATTTTTTAATAATCCCCTTCCAGATGTAGTAGGATCAGTTGTTTTTCTTTTTTTATGCAAAACATTTAATTCAGCAGAAGATAAAGCTCTTCTTTTAATTGGAGCTTTATTTGATTTCGAGGGGAAAAGACTAGATATAATGTTTGTGTATTTTATTGACCTGTTTCTATGAATAGGTAGTTCTTTGGAATATTTTTTTCTATGTGCATTTGTATACTCTAGTATATTTTTAAACAATTGTAAATCCTTTTTAGTAAATTTACCAGGATTATTTTTAAAGATGAGTTCAAACAAACCTGTTGTACCTTTATATTTCTTATCACCAATAACTATATCATCATTTTCGTTTATATCTAACTTTCTATCTCCAATCATTAATCCTTTATCCTCTATTCTAGCTCCATATGTATGATAATTTCGATTAGCATGTGTGCCATGTAACATTTTTAATGTATATTTTCTTCCAAGTGTTCCTTTAAACATAATATCTGTGCCTAATTTGCTTAAGTTGGATGGGTTGATATCCTCTTCTTCTGCTCTTGTATCTTCCGCACTTGTATCTTCTGTACTTGTATCTCCTGCAATGTTCTTTTCCCTTAAATCTCCTATATCTCCGCTTTCTTCATACTCGTCGCTTTCTTCAGATGTTTGTAACTGGTCAGAACTTTCATCATTCTGAAATTCTTCTTCATATTTGGAAATTGGTAGCATTTTGTCTCCTTCGAAGCGAAATGAAGGTCTTTCCATATTTTGTGCTAATCGCTTTAAAGGTTCAGTAACAGGTTTGAATGTTGTTTCTAAAAATTGCTCTCTTTCATTTATACCTGATTTTAAAGCTCGGTTTTTTTGTCTAATAGAATCACTAAGTGATTTTATTTCCTTTAATAGCTTTTCCTGGTTAACCATCTTCACACCTTGACGACTTGTACAGTAATACCGCTAATCAGTGTATTAAAACGAATTTATCAAAACCTATTCTATAACGACCATCTTTTATAGCTTGATCTTTCATAATAACCAAAAATCCATACTTTTCCGCCCATGCTTTTCCGCAAAGCTCTTTAAACTTTTCAAATGGTATATCCGCATTCACATGATCGTTATATATATGTTTTAGGTTAGTATCATCTTGTTTGAATACAATTAGAATATTTGCATTATCTCTGATAAGTTGTTTTGGGATTTTGCTATAAGTTTGTCCTATATATATGCTGTCGATGTTATTATGTCTTCCCATGGCAAAGTAGTTTCTAATAGTATCCTGATTTTCACAAGATACATCGTCAAATATAAATACAGAATACGGTTTCGCTTCGTTTGGTTGCATAATGCTATCACTAGCGTTAAATTTGTAAAAATTAACATCAGACACATCAGATAGGATTTTATCCAGCAATTGATACTTTGGTTGATGTAGAGACTTTGAAAAAATATATAGGTTACTAAACCTTAATCCCTGCGGATTAGTGATCAAATTAAAGACAACATTGGTCTTTCCACAGTTTGAGGGGCCACTTACTATACATCGAACAGTGTTTGGAAGTAAACTACCGTGTTTACCATTGTTGATTTTAACGTTATCCACAGTTAAATCATCTATGTTATTAATATTGAATCGATCTTTATGGTGAATAATCTCCATCCTGCTCAAAGGTTAACGATGAAATGAGTTGCTTGTATTAAACCAAGTCCTTTATAGGTATCCATGAATCCTCAGTTTTGTTAAACCCTAACCACCGCACTTTAACTGCGTCCTTTTTTCTTTGTAACACTTTTTCAACAAGATATACATCACCTACTGTTGACTTTAACATTTCATGTCCATAAAATGCACCTTGCAACAAATCTCCTTTGTTATCTTTTAGGATATACGTTTCAGGTACAGTCGGTTGCACTTTATACACTGTAAAAACTTCATTCGTCCAATTGGGAAGGTATTTTTTGGTAAACACTCCCTTATATTTACTAATCCGTACTTTATCACTTACATTAAATTTTCTTGGCTGCATTTTTTCTACTTTAGGCTTTGTATTTTTCTTTATGCGTTTTAATACATCTTTTGCATTTCTTCTATTTACTTTGTTAGGTTTCATACCAATAGTTCTATGAAACCTGTTGTTATAATCATTTATTAATTGTGGTAAAACATCATACCATACGTAAGAACCTCTTTTTGAAAATTGTTTATACAGTGCTCCTTTTAAGGTTCTATTAAATCTTTCTACAATAGCAGCTTTTTTCTCTGAATTTGTAGAATAATGATTTATTTTATATTTATTCATTAACTGTGCAAAGTTTGTATTAAAGTATTCTGTTCCATCATCAGTTTGTAAATGTTTAATTTTGTTTTTATCTCTTTTTATGGCTATTTCCATGGCTTCTGTTACGCTTTTACCAGTCTTGTCCTTTAGAGGCAAAGCGTCTGCAACTTTTGTAAAACAATTAATAAATGTGAGTATATATTTAAATCCTTTGTTTATTCTGCTATGCGGTCGCATTTCAATTAAATCCGCTTGATATAGATCATTTATCCCTTTTATAACAGTATTTCTTCTTGGAAACTTTATTCTTGCAGGTTTGTGTAGTTCATTAATAATCTTCTCCTTCAGGTCTGACATGATGGTTTCACGAAGGCAGCTGATATGGTATTAAATATTCTTTTGTATAAATCTGCTTATATATATATATACATATAGTTCAAGGTCATTCAAAACTTGTGTAAAAAAAGGGGAAACACAGCTTAACATTGCTGTGTTTCCCCTTTTTTTACGGAAAGGAAAAGGATAGAGGATCTAGGACGATGAAAGGGTTATTAGTCAATAGGGTTGAGGGAATAGTGACCGAATGGTAAAGTGTGGATGTTGTCTGGAAGGGTTTGTCTTTTGTCGTCATTACAGGATAGCGCCTTTTTAACTTCAGTCACGCTGTACAGCTGATGGTTAAAACTTCTGATGGTGTTGAATTTAGCTGTAATGATGTTATCCTCAAATAAGCATTGCTTGTAGTGTTCAAAATGCACTTTCTTCTTTAAATATAAACTCTTTACACCTTTAGCTTTCTTAATATAGCTATTCTTCTTTTCTTCTTCTTCTTTTTCATTATAGAGTTTCAAAGAATATAGTTTAGACATCAGTGCAACAATCTCTTCAAGCAGAACACCATTAGCCTCATCCTTGAATTTGCCTAGTACTTTTTTGTGTCTGTCATTGTCGTAGTTTGGATAATCGGAGAAATCAAAGTCGTTCTTGTAAATAAATGTACGTAAATCTTTATACATGTCCAATGTTACTATGCGATATATAAAAGCGTCAGTGTCCATATATGTAATAGATATATTTTCTCTTCCGTAGAACGCCACCATTTTGTTGTAGTGAAAATCGTACATGTGTGTTTTTGAGATGTCCAAGATTGACATGCCTATATACAAAGGACGATCCATCTTCACACTCGTCTTCTTCATGGACACTGCTACAAGTTTTTCATTAATAATTATAGATGTTCCAAAATTTGGCTGCTGTACTAGTTTCTGTAATTTTTTTGCGTCGGTAACAAGTTTAACATTTTTGTGTCTTCTTTTGTTTTCCAATGTTTTTCCAAATATCGCATTATTCATTAATTTAAAGAAATCTTTTTGAAAGTCTGATGTAGCTGCTGCTCTTCTGATGGTATTTGAATCAATGTAGGGTTTCAACCAGCATGATTGAGAAAATTCCAAAACTCTATTAATTTTTGTTAGACGTAGTCCTAATTCGATAGCTTGTTGAACCACCCAAAAGTGAGCCACGTAGCGTTGTTTATTATTTAATGTCATCATTAATTTGGGGTGTTTTCCAATTGGTGAAATTTCTGTTTTAGCAAGAAGTGGAAGGTCATAATGAAGATCATGTAAATTTTCTGGGTATTCAAAATCGCAATCCAAAATATATCCAGTGTCACCATGTTTCGGAATTTGTAAAATATCGCCAATAGAGTCGGGATTAATCCATTTAAAGTTATCAAAAGGAAGTGGGTTTGACATTGCCCATCCGTACAGGTTATTTGCATCGAAATATCCTAAATAGGTTGACGGTTTGGTTTCATCGTAATCGGGTAGGTATTTGTTGTTGGCTTTGACATGTCTGGTAACACTTTGGGTCAATCCGCCTCTTACTCCAGCTTCAACCATTAAAACCATGTCAATGTCTGTTAAAAGTTGGAGTTTGCATTTTGTTTCTTTTAACATGGCTTGCCAAGCTAATCCTGGTGAAGTATACGAATGTAGAGGGTCCAAACCGTATGCAGCAAAACAGGTGTTTCGGAATTCTTCCATTACATCACAAAGAAGAGTTACATCTAGTTTGACATAAAAGTCCGAGTAATCTCCTAAGGTCTTCATATCTAACTCGTTCCATACTCGACGTGCGTGTTGATAGTCCTCAAGTGATATTTCCGAATCATTAAGTTTGTTTTTGAAGTGTTCTGGTGAAGGTAGTGATGTTTCATCAAATCTATGCAGTCCATCGATGTAATCATAGGGGAAGACTCCTTTTCGAAGAACCAAATCCATTTTACTATTGGGTACAATTTTGCTTGTTTCTATCAAATCTGTTCTTCTTAGATTTTCAGATAATTTCATGAGGCTTGAAGGCATAAATCTAAATGAATCAACAAACCTTAATTTAATTTTACCCACCTTTTTTGAAAAGCTTATAAATTTTTCCATTGTAGTAGCCAAAACGTCTATTGCTCCATTATCCCTTCCTAGTTCGGGGATTATGAAGTGCGAATCATAACCACTCAGATTGTGCAGAACTACGGGGATAAAATATGGTAGTTTGTAGTTCAAGTTGCAAGCGTTACAGGCTGCACCTCTGTACGCTCCCGTAAGATGATCGTGGTCACGAACTTTAACGTTATCCAGTGTAAAGGTGTTATTACACAAATAACACGTTGTTGTTGAATCATAATGTTGAAGTTCTTCTTCTTCCATAGGTGACATGGGTACCTTTGTTCCATACAGTTCTTCTACCTTTGCAGCTATGTCATACAAATCATCGACAAAGTATTTGGCTGCTTCTTCACCGCGATAAATCTTTGGAGAAGATGATAGTCCATATTTTTGAAGATGGTCTTCAGTCAACGTGGATTTAATTAGTATGCAATAACTGTTTGGTGAATGAAGTTGGTATTTGCTTCTTCTAGTAACGTCCTCTTCTTGTTGTTCAAGCGGATGTAAAGAAGACTCGAAATCAGCGTAAACAACAACAGGTACACGTTATTGTTGTATTACTTTGTCAAATTTTATCTGCGCTCTGCTAGGATGCGGCAATTTAATTCTTACTTCATAGTTTCCATTACATAACCGCTGGTGTTCTACTAACCAATCAGACCCTCCCCTTCTTAGTTCTTTGTTCACGTGACAAAAACATCTTTTGCAAATTGTCATCTTTCTTTTATGCTTAGATAATTGATTAGAAACAAGACTTTCAAATTTTTTGATATACACAAAGTGTGAAATATCACCTTTAGTAATTAATAACAAATCGGTATGATCTCTGCGCTCATTTGGTGTTATACGCAAGGGGTACAAATTGTTTGTCGAATCCAATCCGAAGAGGTTGACAGAAGCTGAAGGATTTTGTTTTTCAAATTTTGAAACGTCTGTTATAGCAACAGGGTAAGTCATCCCTTGGAAATTATATCTATGTTGTACTTCTTCATAATAGTGACTTGGTCTTTCCGGATGAATTGTTACATATTTGGCCAACATAGCATATTTAAAACACTCAGTATCTTGATTTTGTACGTTGACGCAGGATAAGGTATTTCTAATCTTTGTTGGTAGAGGAATGTAGCTACTTCCTCGAATTCCATAGCCGTGTTTGTGTACTCTTAAGTCTAGCCCTGTGATGCTTAACAAATTCCATCCAGAGCCTCTTCCTTCATGTTCTTGTATTTTAGTCATTAGCTCTTCAAAACATTCAGATACGATTGAATCAATATCTGACGAAAACATAATAGTTCGGTTTTTTGTTAAAAACCCTCTCGGTGAAGTTTCATTTTGAATGTTTGTAAATAAAGCATCCATTAATAGTCCAAATTTAATAAAATTTAATCTTTTTAATTCATTTTGCAAAGTGTTGCTTACCAATCCTTTTGCGTTATTTAAAAACTCTTCGAGTTGTAATTTTGCATTGTCAATTTTGAAGTGGGTTACTACATTACCCGGAAGTGCTCGGGCATGTAGTTCTACATTTACTGCTGTTGATGCTGAAGGACGGTGAAGTGTAGACAGAGCATGCGTAGAAGTCGATGCAGCTGATGATGTTGAAGGATGATGAAGTGTAGACAGAACAGGCGTAGAAGTCGATGCAGATGATGATGATGATGTTGAAGGACGGTGAAGTGTAGACATAGCAGAGGTAGAAGTCGATGTTGATGGTGCATATTGAATAACACTAGGTCTGGAATTTTGGTGTTGAGCTAACATTTGATCTATTTCTTTCAATTCTTCTTCTTCATATTCTTCATTTTGGTTTTTGTTATGTTTCAGTTCTTTATGTATCATTAAAATAAATTCATCCTTAAATGAAGACTTGCAAATATCGCAGCGATGCATAATGTAGGTGCGATCTCCACAAGGGTTAAGGCAATAATGAACAACACTGCAAATACCCCTCTATTTATACCCTAGCAAAAGTAATGGGGGTACGTATTACGTGAAGTTTACTATTTTTTTTTTTTTTTTTTTTTTTCATTTTATATTTACTATTGTAGCTGGAGGCTACAAATTTCTGTATTTAGGTCAAGGTCATTGAACAAATTTACCAAAACGGGGAATAGAGCAGTAAATGATTTTATATTAAACCATAAACTGATCTATTCCCCGCTCTGTATTTAACTAAGACAATTTTCTCCAACAGAAACATTTGATAAATTTTAAACTCGGATGTGAAGTTGGATTGTACACATTGCATCTTGATCAACTAAAAATTTCATAAAACAATAGGGATCTTCAGTTGTAGATTCATCTTTAACATATTCAATAGTCAACATTGCCGAACGAAGATCTTGTGGAATTACGTCGACTTTTATGAGTCGCCTTTCGAGTTCGAACCGTTTTGTTATTGATGTAAGTTTTATCACATCATCGATATCGATGAGGGGAAAGCTGTAGCAAACGGAGTTTCCTGGTGGGTTCATCATGTCTATATGATAAATATACACTGTTGCATCGTCTTTAAATAGACGTTCCCCCACCATTAAATGTATAAGTTACCCCACTTTTTTAATCATGTAAATGGGTCAAGGTCATACAACGATATTACCAAAACGGGGAATAGAGCAGTAAGTGATTCTCACTATAACCACAAACTGATCTATTCCCCGCTTTGTATTTAAAGTAAACTATTTGAAGACAACAA
The DNA here is from genome assembly GCA_963675035.1 of Allygus modestus. NCBI lineage: Eukaryota > Metazoa > Arthropoda > Insecta > Hemiptera > Cicadellidae > Allygus > Allygus modestus. Next base: position 35,362,763 of record OY776115.1, read on the forward strand.
AAACTTATTCAGATTCTTCCGATGATAATGATGATGATGAGCTCATATCACTAAATAAGCGACGACGAACACAAAAGTTCCTTGTGACTGGATCTAGAACTACATCATCGATATTAATACTGCTTGGAGGGGTTTCACTATCAACAAGGTCCATTTCCTCCAAGCAAAGCAACTGATGATGAAATTCCGGTTCATTATTATCGACATCGTCGTCGTCAGTCAACAGCTCCAACAGCTCCATCTCTCCAAGATATGGTTCACTGCTAGCAAACTCACTCAGTAGTTCAAGATCACTAAATAGTTCACCTTCCATCTCTGAATCGTCTTCGTCTTCATCTTCGTTTAAATTTAATGGAATATTTTTAATCAATTCTAGTATAGTCTTCTTAGAAGGGAAAATGTTATCTCTGGGCGACATGATTCCAAGTAGCAGACTGATTTACCACTAATACGAAACCACCTTTTATACATGATTTCGGTGGTGGTGGGGGTAAGTGTTGAAAGTGCAAGTGGTAGGGAAAAGTGATAGGGAAGAGGTATTATTGTAACACAAATGATTAAGTCCTGTAAGTAGGTCAAGGTCACCTTATCCTATTACCAGAACGGGGAATAGAGCAGTAAGAGATTCTTATTCAAACCTCAAACTGATCTATTCCCCGTTCTGTATTCCCCCCCCCCTTTGGCGTTTTATTTAGTTTATGAGGTTGTGTAATAAAGGCACAGTGTGTAGCCTTCTTGTAATAATTGGACAATTTTTTTCTTCAAAGGGATTGGTTTTACATCTATTTTTACTTCTTCTGTTCCACGAATACCCAATCCTTTGACCTGAACATGTTGGTACTCCGTTAACAGTTGGTAAACACGCTGGATAAAAGTATCCGCTTTAGCAGTAGAGTCAATATAGTGGAGGTATACCATGGTAGGTGCTCTCTTGACGCAATTCAGAACCAAAGTGATAATTGTCTCTGTAACATCGGGCTTATATACCCATCGTTTTTTTTTTTTTTTTTTTTTTGCTTTAATTACAGGTTTGGAACAATATAAAATGTTATATTAATGTTCCATCCTTTATCGACTAACCTTACCATATTACCAAAGATTTTATATAACTTTCTACTGTAGTTTGTTTCAAATGCTTCATTTTCACTACTATAAACTTCACCTGTTGGTCTCCACATGTACAATTGACAACTAACCTCTATATCAAGATACCGTAGCAGTAATCTCCTTACAGCAAGCACCTGATCAATGTTTTCGACCCGTCTGCTAACTATTATAGTTGCTGCAGAGATAGAAGTAGTGGATGCATTCATTTTCAGCAGAGTACTAATTTTTACCAGCGATGGAGAACCTCCTTTATACTTAGTTTAGGTAGTGGTGGGGGTTAGGAAAAGATATTGTTGTGAGAAATAAGAATATCTTTCATTATTTTTTATCAAACGAATATTTTCTAAGTCCCAAGGTCATTTACACCAGTTGCCAGAACGGGGAATAGAGCAGTAAGTGGTTCTCACTTGGACCGCAAACTGATCTATTCCCCGCTCTGTATTTTAAAGTAAACAATAACTCTTCTCACTATTGAGCAGCCTTTGTTCTTTGAAGCTCAAGTTCTAAGTCTGCAACCAGGCGAAAGTCTGCATCATGCTCCTCCCATTGTTCAGGAGAACGCGGTTGACCACACCACTTAGTAAAGGCGTACCTCATCGCCTCATTGTACTCCTCCAGGATAACATGATAGGGTCTTGGTTGTTGCGTTGTAGACTGCATCGGTGATGTAGTTTGTTGCGGTTGAGACTGAGCACCATTTTCTGCAACCTTATTAATTTTATAAACCTCAGTCATTTCAGCAGCCTCAACAATCGCGTACAACTCCTCTTCGCTAATTTCCTTTCCCCATGTGTTGCTGTTGACGCTCATGACGATACAACTAATAATTATATTCCGAATCTCTCGCTTAAATACCCGCTTACCCCCTCCCCTCTTTACTGTTGAATAATGTCTTTAATATAATATTTCTCCTTTTTCCATTTAAGTTTTATCTTTAACTTAGTGCAATATATCTAAGTCCGTTATTTAGGTCAAGGTCGTTGTAGCATTGTAAAAAAAAAAGGTGTGGACAACCTATTTACACTCTGCAGCATATGCTACAAATTGTAAATAGGTTGTCCACACTTTTTTTTTTAATTTGGAAAAGACTATTTTTAATTTGGAATACACTTTTTAATCTTTTTTTATTTTAAATGTTTTCCACACACTGAAACCTGTATCATTTCGAATTAAATAGTTCTGTTTGGTAAGTTCTTTGACGTGGAGGTCCATGCCTCTAGGCAACTCTACATAGTACAATTTACCTTCACATTGAACCACCACCTTTGCAAAGCCCTTTGATTTAACAAAAAAGTATCGTTTATTTCTACAAAGCCTATTAATTCGAATTTTGGTTGGTCTCACTGTTGGATGGGGTGTAGAAAGAGAAACGGTGCCCTTGTGATTTTGTTTTAAATGTGATCTGCATACTTCTTCATTTAAAACACAAGACTTAGCACAACGTTCCCCTTTCCTTGCACCTTTTTTAAAACTGTAGCTGCATCTTGGTGCAGGAAGTATAGACTGCCTTCTCAAGGTTTTTAATTGTTGAAATTTCTCTGAAGGAGATTCGTTGTTAATACAGATCACTGAAGGACGGGAAAGGACACTTACAGAAGGTGTAGAAGGTTTGGTAGGAGAAGAAGAATGTAGACTTGCAGATGGTGTTGAAGAGCCTGGTGTAGAAGGTGGAAGAATGCTTGCCAGCGCCTGCTGAAGAAGCGAAGGAGCTGGTGAAGCCAAAGATGGTGCAGTTGTTTGCTCATCCTTCCTCGGTGATGGAGAAGGTGAGCGAGAAGTAGCCGAAGAAGATGAAGACGACGAAGACGATGAAGAAGATGAAGAAGATGAAGAAGCGGACGGGGGAGCAACGAGGTTTTCTTGAAGTGGTTGCGGTCGTGGTGCAGGCTCCTCAGGAACAATGCATGATAATATTAACGCCTGCCGAAGGATGGAAGGAGCTGGCGGAGCAGATGACGGAGCAGGTGAAGAGTGCTCAACCTTCCTCGGCAAAAGTTGCTTCCTACGGTCAGACATCTCGGGAACTGAACTGCACTCGTGATGTGTAAGCAGCAGAATGATTTTACCACTGGTGAAAACACTCCTTTTATACCCAGTTGTAGGGGGGGGGGCTTTAGAGGTTAGGGAAGGAATATTGTTGTAATGTTTTACTAAACGAAAATTTTCTAAGTCCCGAAGTGGGTCAAGGTCATCTGAACATGTTGCCAAAACGGGGAATAGAGCAGTAAGTGATTCTCACTTGGACCACAAACTGCTCTATTCCCCGCTCTGTATTAGGAGAAGAGGACTAGCTTAAAGCTCGCAATTATAGGCAAATAAACCTGATAACGGAACACTAACCTCTCCCCCGAAAAATTATTCACCCAACACACAAACGATATAGTCAGTTAACAACAGTCGCGCACTCTGAAACCGCAAGGACGTTCATCACTGTGTAGGCGTCAGAATACTACGAACCGAAGTACAATAATACCTGACCAAGGTCCCCTTAAGTTTATTTCCCCGATGATGTATCCTCCAAGATAAGCAAAATGGTCAGTTAACAACAGTCGCGCACTCTGAAACCGCAAGGACGTTCATCACTGTGTAGGCGTCAGAGTTTTACGAACCGAAGTACAATAATTACCTGACCAAGGTCCCCTTAAATTTAACCAAAAATAAGCAAACTGACTGAATCTGTTTCTCGTGAGTAAGGGTTAAGATAGGTAAAGTCATCCGGTTTGCGCGCCGTAATGACTTAAGGTCGGTTTTCGTGCCATACCTTTTTGTAAGGGGTTAGGAAAGGTGTTTATTTGAGAAACATAATCCCCCCTGAGATATTTAAAGACATAAGGTCGGTTTTCGTGCCATACCTTTTTGAATGGGAGCGTGAAAGAAAAGTACATATTTCATTAGTAAATAAAAAACACTTCAAAAACACTTTAAAACCAACACCAAACTAACTACAGTTAAACTAACTACATTTACTAGCAGCAAACTACAAGCGTTATTCTAACATGCTTAATAATACACAGACATGCCTTAAGCTAAGGTAGCATCTCTAATATATAGTGGTACCAACTCTATACTAGAGATACTATTGCGGACAGCGCGGGCAAACAGCTAGCTAGGCTGTCGGCCTGCGACTGCGAACCCTCTGCGGGCTGCTCCCGCTTTTATAGGAATATATCGGGGGGGGGGGGGGGCTTCGACAGTAGTTTGTTCTAACGCTGTATAGCACACTTTGAATTGCTCCAAGTCCGGTAACTGGGTCAAGGACACGTTAAAATATTTTGTAAAATAGCAAAGGTGTTACCTTTGCTATTTTACTTTGGAAGAAATCTGTACTACGTTTAAACAAGGGAGACTGTTATCCGTTTTACGCAAAACTCCTTGCACGATCTTTTGATAAAATGGAAAAGATTAATGCCGGAAGGCGATTCCCATTCCACCAAAATACAATGCATATCATTTCTATGCAACGGTCTCAGCTCTATTTTTACTTTTAATTTAATGCCTCGAAACTCATAAGTAAGGATGGACAGAAAGGCTTCTGAAATAGCAAGCTCGGAAGGAACAAGCCAAGTGTTTACACCTACAGCTTCCATAGCGATATGATGATTTTTACCACGCTGTTGCAGTATATATTAAATTTCCCCTTCCATAAATTTTGTGCTAAAACGTGGTTGTGTACATTGAATGTTTCTTGAATATTTTCTAAGTCCTAATCTAGGTCAAGGACACGTTGAAGATAAAAGCATTAAGTGTTAAGCAAACTACAAAACATTCCATCTACAATGTTATTATAAAGCATCAAAATATGGTCAGTTTACAACAGTCGTGCACTCTGAAACCGCAAGGACGTTCATCACTGTGTAGGCTTCAGAATACTACGAACCGAAGTACAATAATCCCCTGACCAAGATCCCCTTAAATATATTTAACTACACATGCAAATGCGCATGGTCTCTCAATTGCGCGTTGGGCCCACACACACTCAAGAGACCTACGCTGCAGCAGGCACTGCAACCCAGTGGGACGTTCATCCTAAAGGGCGGCAGGCTACTGCGCGGAGACGCTTGAAATCTCGGCTTATATAGCCGAAAAATGGGAAATAGGGATATTTAGGGGAAAACGGGATAAGGGATAACCCTACTTCGTTGCGGGATTTTGTCGGGAATTTGTCCCTTTCTGCTAAAAAGTTTATCCCTCGACCTTGACCTTGAACTTGACCCAAAGGGGGGGGGGGTTCCGTCAGGGGGGGGGGGTTCCGTCGGGGGGGGGGGGGTTCCGTCGGGGGGGGGGGTTCCGTCGGGGGGGGGGGTTCCGTCGGGGGGGGGGGGGGCTTGAACTTGGCCGGGGGGGGGGGGCGGATGTAAACCGGTTCTAATTAGTACCCAGCTTTGCTATCTATATATTGATAGGGCGAGGTTATCCTTTGCGACCTGCTTTACTTTGTCTGGCACCTCATTCCAGCTTTGGTTCTCAACCAGTATACACGTGCTCTATTCATTTTCCCTTCCATCCAACAACACCATGTCTTCTCCTCTGACTCCCGAAAAACTTCAACGTTTGAAGGAGTCCTTGAAGAAGTCGACGGAAAGAAGAAGCGGATTTAAGAAACCTTCAGCTTTTAAGTCTGCTCTTAGACGTGATTTTCGGTGTCACCCATTATATTTTCACCAGCGACCCTCAACTCAGCCTCAGCCTTCTACGTCCACAGCTCGACCTTCAACTCCACCACTAACTGTAGATGAGGTGATGGAGCGGACAAGAGTGATGGGGATCAATGATTTGGTGACGCCGATCGACACCTCCAAGGCCGAGTTCCGGAATCTGAAGCGGATGACGGAGTACAAGTTTGTGGCTAGGAACGGGGACCACGTGTTCCTCTTCCAACACACCGACCACTACGTCGAGGTGCGTCTGCCGCAGACTTGTCCACCACCACCCCCTCTGATAAACGACACCCAGGAGTTGTACTTCATGAGACAAGATGGGAGGGTAAAGTGGGTTTTAAAAAATAAAGTTTAAATTAAGCAGCGATCCCTAGACCAACCATTCCTAACCAAACCATCCCTCAGCACGCAAACGGTCCTTTTCAGGACCACCCTAAGCATTTCAAGTTAGGGACTTGGCCTGTACATAGGCAGGAGACTGTTAGTCTTATGTTTGTGTGCAGCCCACTTTGTGAAAATTTCTAAGTCCCAAGGTCCTTGAACATGACCCAAAAAAAGGGGGGGGGGGTACAAAGTTTGTGCAAAGTATGTCATGTGGGTACTCAAATTAAACGGATTGATCAGACGAACAAGTTGGTGCAAACAGAATTCAGATCCGACCAAGGGTATAGCAGCAACAGCGAAAAAACAACTATTTTCAAGGACAAACCTAAATAACTTCTTTATTTACGGTTTAAAGTATATTAAGTGGGTACTCAAATTACGCGGATTGATCAGACGAACAAGTTAGTGCAAACAGAATTCAGATCTGACAACGGGTATAGCAGCAACAGCGAAAAAACACCTATTTTCAAGGACAAACCTAAATAACTTCTTTGTTTTTAGTTCAAAGTATAACATGTGGGTACTTCAATTACGCGGCTTGCCAAGACAAACAAGAAGGTGCAATCTAAATTTAAATCTAACCAACAGTATAGCATCTGTAGCGTAAAACGATGGTTTGAAGGACAAGGTAACGTTGTGGTGAGGGTTAGGTGCCTATCATACACGATAACGCTCCATCATTATTCTTCCAGCTCTTGACGGATGAACATCTACCTAGAGGATCTGAAAAATGTCGCAGTTTTACAGGAACATGAGGAAGGTGACCTTCAGTAGTCCCCTTGACACTACTTTCTACTTCCCTGACAATGAAGACAGAAGGTCTACACTTTTAGTGGACAATGAGCGGTTTCGTCGAAGAATAATCGAGGTTGAAACACTTTTAGCTAGTTGTTTGCTTCGCAAAAAGAACCATATGAATACATGCACCGGTTTAGATCATAGTAGCTGTTATACTTATACAGCGTTGAAGCGCAAACATTATTGAAGTTTTTAGTTACGGAGCTAAGGTCTTGACAGTCTAAGAGCTAAACCCTAACTAACACATGTAAACTAGTTATTGTGCGATGTAAAACTTGGTGGGGAGACTGGTGTAGTGGGGGGACTGGTGTAGTGGGGGGACTACCATATGCCGCACACTTGCCACCTGCCGCCTGCCACCTCCCACCAACCATCTGCTTCGTTCTACTACACTTTTACCCCCACCATTTTGTTTGATACCAGAACGCTAGCTAGCGAATAGTCAGTACACCTCCGGCTCTCGACCGGTGAACATCGAGCTCTCCGAGACGCTCTTCACAAAATAACAATATCATTTCACTCAAGGTCTGATAGATGTTTCTATTTCATTGCCGTCACGTATTATTTCCTCCTGACAGCAATGAAATGCAAACACCTAACAGAACAGATAGGTGTCAAAAACACAACATGGACTCTGCGCAGGGATCGAAGTATCTACCGTCTTTCTTCAGAAAGCAAAGTGATGGCCGCAACTCGTCCGGATCAACAACATCGATGACAACCAACAACGGGGAACTATTGTAAACATGAATTATTGTAAATAAAGTAATATTTGTAATATGAATTATTGTAAATAAAATAAAGTAATATTTATATTAGTACTACCTCGCACTTGATCATTCGTATAATTTTCATTCGATATTTTATCGAATTAAAACTATCGAATCACAATCGGATTTTACGCGTGCGAGGTAGTACTTTTTTAAAATTACCTCCCCGTGACCTTGAACTTTGAACTTTAACTCATTTCGTCACAAAACCGCCTACGTCACTGGCTCAGCCCCAGATAACATCTTTCATGACTCAGCACTTCCGGTCACGTGACCGGATGACGTCACTTCCGGCGCAAAACCCGCAAACCCACACTACTGCTATTGCCACCTGTACTGCTCTTTAATCCTCTTAAACCTACATTCTCGTGCTTATGGTCTATTGCTGAAACTAGCATTGGCCGTAACCAAATGGTTTACTAATTTAACACAGTTAATATACTTTTATATATACTGTATATAAAAAAACAATACACAAGGTAAACGTTTCAAAATGGAATCAGATAGAGAGGTATTGTTTTATTTGAGTCAATTTTAAAAGGTTGTAACTTTTTGGCCAGTGTGGTTTATTCATTGGTGAGCATTACGACAACTTCTGTCGTATATGAATCTGTTTGGCTAAATAACACCCAGTTGTAAACGACTCTTCTTAAGTATGTGTAGGCCATAAATGCGAAGAAATGTGACAAAGGTATGCTGCTTGCCTGCCTACTTGCTTACGTGCTGCTCCTCTTCCCGTTGACTCGATGTGAGCATGGGATGCGTCATGTAGGTGCATTATGCAGTGAAAATTCTGCTGCATAGAGACCTTTGGTCTATTTATTCCTAATCTATTTCTTATTTCTAATGCCAGAATAAAGCTCCAAAATAGGATACCAGTTACTAATTAGTTTATTTAAACTTGGCTATCATGAACAATAACAAATATAACTGAAGAATGTGGGGAAAATACAGTTTAGGCTAAATATATATCTATTAGAGCTAAATATATACTACCACAAAAACAATGCGAACATGATAACATATTATTGAAAAACAGAATGTTATTAGTTATTTTACTGTTTAGATATAACTAAACTGTTGAGATTTTTTGGACAAAAATAAAATGCCTGTAATAAATACAACTTTTATGAATATATGAATGAAAGTCGCTGCTTATGCCTGCCATATCACCACGCCTTGTTTAATGATTTTGGGATATGCTGCACAATTGGATTTCTTTGGATTAAGCCTTGAAACCTTCAGGAAGCAAGCACTTACTTATGTATTTGATTTGATTAATTTTTTAGTACTATTAGCTCTAGTTATTGACCATGTTATGGTATGTATATACGTCATAAATGAAATATGATTGTACTGTATTAAGTTGATAAATTGCATCTATATATTTAATTCCGTAAGCGAATCGGTCCCCACGAAATATCTCGAGCTAGGAAGAAGTTAAGTTAGGTTATGACGATTCATTTTAAAACTTGAGGGCCAAGGACGGTGGGAAAAATATCAGAAATGTCAAAAATTAGGTGGCCTACGCCCACTGGACTTCAAAGATCCAATAATTTTCTTATGGAAATATAACTACAGTGTTTTTATTAATAAACAAAATGAACTAATGATCAGCTGTGTTTAGCCGCTTACACAAAAACCATATGTTAGGGGCTATAGCCCCTGTAAGCCACTAGTGTTAATAAAAATGTTACAACAAATAACTTAGTTAAAGTAGTAAATTCCCTAATTCCAATTTTCTGTTGTTTCCACCTTGATATATAATATTTATTGATTATTGTATTATATTTGTCCTGTAAACATTGCTATTGTTTTTTGTTGTTTATATATTGATAATACTTGATCTGCATTTTTTTATGTAATAAGGCCATCTTTGTATTTAATAATTGTAAAATTGTGTACTACCATAGAAATAAATAAATGAAAATTAAATGCAATATATCTAAGTGTAATATGTAAAATTAAAACAGTAACAATTTGTATAAATAGTTGATATTATTTCAATAAGAGGTTGACTCTCTTTTTTCTTCTACTACATGGTGACTCGTGCCTGGAACGTATCAAGTAAAACAAGCTGTGAACAGCTACAGTACAATATAAGAGGGTAATCCAAAAAGAAAATAAAATATGCTTACTTAGCCGAGCATAGCTTCCAAATCACCACAATTTCGTGTATGGTAGTCCATTCACTTCCCTGTCAAAGTGTGAGGTGAACCTCGTTGCTGAGCAATTACGCGTCTTGTTTCTATATCGGTTTAAATGGGGCGCCAAATTTGAGATACGCAGTGTTATTGGTTTCTGAATGCGCAATATGACCGACCTACTAAAACTCAAAGGAGGTTTAGGGTTATAGTGTGTTTAACAAGAGCTTGCAATTTCTTAAAAGTATTCGTGTAATGTAGCACCTGCGAGGTGGGAGTATAGAATCTGTTTTCCTCAATCCTTCCATCAATTATTTCTTTCAAATCATCTGTAACGAGCTATTGCCTGCCACTCCGATCCTCATTGTGCACGATCAGATTCGTTCATTAGACTTGATACACCATTTTCTTCCTCAAGACTTGTTTACTACACTTTCATAATAAACTTTCTTTGGTGTCTGTCTAAAAATGTCAATAGGCTGGACATTTTGCTCATTCAAAAACCAATAAAACTGCGGATCTTAAATTTGGTGGGGTTATTGACTGATGCCGCTATTTTGATCCAATGTATAAACAAAACACGTGATCGCTAAGCAAGGAGACTTGGCTCATACTATGGTGGGGAGGTGAGTGGACTGCCAGACTCACAATCGCTGTGGCGGAGTAGCAGTGCTCGGTGTAGTGTACAAACGTTCTTTCGCGAAAATGTTACTTATAATGCGTATAATTTTATAACGCGTATAATTTTACTTATATGCTCACGTAAGATTCGAATATTTCGTTTCCAGAGTCCACTGCTTTGGCCACTACCTTTTCAGTTAAACAGTATTGACTCTTTCGATTTACGTAACGTCATCGTTGTCAATAGTCCGAAAAAACAATTAACCATTAACTAATGTAAGGTTGACTGAAATCGTCAGTAAGACTCTCCAAATTGGTAAGTTTGACTGAAATCGTCAGTAAGACTCTCCAAATTGGTATTTACTTATACAAACTAAGCTGACAACTCCCACATTAAAAACCACTGCAAAAACAAAACCTGCAACACTTTTACTCTAATGTTTTGTGAGTTATGTTTTTCCATGTAAGTTATTATGTTAATATATTGTAATATATGAACGTTAAAAACGTCCGACTAAAATTGGCTGGGAACTTACAGTTGTTATTAAAAAATAATATAATAATATTCTTGCTCATTTTCGAATACAGCAGGTTTTTATTTCACAAAATCAAATTTACTCAGTTCTTTGTTGACGTATCTTTACCATACTTAAATAATACTTTACAAAATGAAATATTATAAGATGGTTGTAATTCGTAAAAGGTTTTTATCGTTATAATTGCTCATTTAATCGACGTTTAGCTTAAAAGAATATAAATTTATGTAATTTTAAAATTTTAAAAACTATGGGATTGAATATTATAAAACAATAATGATTATGTACAACTTATTCGTGCACGAATATTTAAATAATTTCCAAAAGTGGTCCCTGGAATTCATGTTAGTCATTAAATATCACATCCAGGGAAACATTTGCAATGCAAACGCAACGACCTTTTGAATAAGACAAGGGCAGTACAGTTATTAATGTTTAAATAATTAAATACCAAGTTCAACCACAAGGGTGGATAGTGATAACAGTATCATTCGAAAATAAACCGTACTTAGTATTACTCAGAAAGTAGTACAATTGTGGATAAGAAAGGCCAACAAAAAATCATAATACGGGTAATTATTGTAATAGTAAATATTTTCAAGAGTTTCAATCGGTGACCTATTGTGGTGTGTATCTTTATGCGAGAGGCCAATAGAATCACCTCGTGAAAGGAAGTAGGGCAACCGTTGAACGCCGCGTCATCGGTTGGAATAATCTGGCGAAACTGTTTCTCTGAACCTCACCAGCAATTGTTGAAGGCTTTAATGGTAAAATTACATGTTTTGCTCTAGGTATTAGTAACGATTCATGTAGTATTTGCGTTATAGCTGTGTTATACAAGATAATGTTGGAAAATATTAATGAGTAAGAAAGAAACTTTGAACGCGTACAACTGATTTATTACATTTTAATATATCACTAGCCGGAGTGCTGGAGTCATGTTCTCCACACGGACATCTCACAGGCATAGAGCCAGATGAGTTTACATTTTTGTTTGCCCCAAAAGGAACATTTGGAGGGCAAGAAGTTTTTATATATTCCAAACGTGTTTAAACGTTCATAATAAACTTTCTTTGGTGTCTGTCTAAAAATGTCGATAGGCTGGAAATTTTGCTCATTCATAAACCAATAAAACTTCGAATCTCAAATTTGGTGGGGTTTTTGACTGACACCGCTATTTTGATCCAATGTATAAACAAAACACGTGATCGCTCAGCAACGATACTCGGCTCACACTATGCTGGGGAGGTGATTGGACTGACACACTCACAATGTATGCAAACGATTTTTAGAAGCTTAAAATGTCCAAACATTAATAAATATATTATCATAACAATATAGGCTAGTAGACCGTCGCGGCTTCACTCGCAATCACAGTGCAATATTATGTTTGAGAAGTTAGTTCCAGTTGTTAAAGCACCTGGGGGAAAGAGGTTTGCTCGAAAAGCCAGTCAGTTTGTTAAAAATGCCGAGAGTATCTATATTCACGATTCCTCTCCAAGGCGAGCGTATTTGCTTTGCTTATTGCGTTTTGCTCAATTCTTTTCATTTTGGGCATGTCTGTTTTATATTCAATCTTCAGTATGAATAGTTCTCACAAACTGTACATAACCTAATCATGTATATTTAAAGTTATGTACACATTGGTTCTAATCAGTATTTTTACACAAATCACATGATACTTTACCAAGTGAGAGTTATTTTTACGATTAAATGGTTAATTTTGAACAGCTGTTATGATTCTTTTGTTTTTATTTACAAATCTTAACCATGACCCCAATTTTAGTTGATTTTAATATCTTTCTTTACAATTATATATTTTTCTATGGATTAGGTCTGATTAGAACACATTTATTAACCCATAAATTCGGTAGTTTGGTAAAGCATTTTTGGAGCAGGAGTAGGCAAAGGTTTTATGCTGATGTATTAACTATCCTCCTAACAAATGTGTGATTAATCGATTCAGGTAACTACTAATAACAGTGATGAATAAATTAAAATGTTAAAGGCCGATGGAGGAGATAAGTCCCAAAGGGCAGACTTGATGAACGTATAGGCCTGTTTCTGACTATATTGCATTGTCTGCTGTCTTTTCTACCAAATATATGCTCCATCGGTCTAGTAAGTATACGATTAACATGAAAATGTTGAAGGGCGTTATGGCCTAGCCTCATTGGAACGGGAATAAGCCCATAACTGTTTTTTTTTATTTCAAGAAGGAACCATCTTCTTCCAAATATCTGCTCAATAACTCCTGTAGTTTGTTAAACTTATTGAAAGTGGACTTAAACACATATCAACTATTTTGTATTATAATCACAATGGCTACTTAGATAAACTGAGCTTTAAAAACCATGTTGCAAGGGCTTACGTGTTCTGTATAGCCAATGATTTATTACCGTGCCGTTATTTTCAATGGTTTAGTCTACCTTTGTAGACTAGTAAAGGAGTACATGTTTCCTCCGATCAATGATAAAATATAATCACCTGACTACATTCTCATTAGAACAAATATGGTGCATGCTGTAGTGAAATATTAAGTAATTTTTACTTTCTCCCCCTTATACGTAGTATATGGGGAAAGTATTGTTTTCGTCAGAATTTTCGAATTTGAGTTGTTAGTGGAAATATTCGTTTTGGTGCTCCCTGAACCCAAAAAAGTGGTTTTTACGTGACGTCTGTCTGTGTGTGTGTGTGTGTGTGTGTGTGTGTGTGTGTGTGTGTGTGTGTGTGTGTGTGTGTGTGTGTGTGTGTGTGTGTGTGTGTGTGTCTGTGTGGATGTGTACAGAGCTAGAGCCCTAACCTATGGACCGATTTTGATGAAATTTGGTATGTAGGTACTAATCCTCTATATCTCCAGGCGTTTTTTTCATTTTTTTGAATTTTTGATTTTTAAGGGTAATTATCCCCCAAAAACCGCCAAAAAACATGAAAAATCCAAATTTCTCAAAAACGGCTCTAACGATTTTGATTAAACTGTAGTCGTTTGTAGAACTTTAGTTATCCAATAAAATGACACCACCCGCATTTCTGTAAAAATTCGGGTTCAGAAATTACAGGACTTAAAACATCCAAAATTCAGTTTTTTGGATTTTTCATAAAAAAACATAAATATTAAAAAATATTACTATTCACCATTAAAAATAGCTCTAAAAACTAAATAATTTAGTATTTTGAATTACTATTCTACGATTGCAGGTTTCGGAGAAAATTGAAATTTTCATTTAGCGGTAAACGCAGTACGTTGTCCAATGTTATTCTTATGGGGAATACACAAATTACTATTTCTGTCTTATTTACTGATCAATTTCATTCAAACTTGATATGCTTGTCAATTTAGCATTGACCAACAGAGTTAATTCGAAATATGTTGCCCCTTAATAACCCTGGGGGGGAATAGGGGGCATTTCCCCTCTTAAAACCACGAGTGTAGCAATGGATTCTGTAGTGCCTCCAAAGCAGGGATTTGGGTGGATGTTTTTTAAAACAACTTGTTTACAAGATTTTCTGTACATTCGACCATGTTTTGTATTCTATATTTAGTAAATAAAAAGTAATTTATTCATTAAAGTTGGGATAAAAGGGAGAAAGTATGTTTCAGTTTCCTGATACCGTTTATTACCCTTAAGATCGACTTTGTAGCAGTGCCGGACAAGTGGTATAAACCTAATGACGTACTATGATTTAAAACAGTCGAAATGGATTCTTCCTCCACACGAAAACAGGAAAATGTTTAATTTAATTCAGTACAGCCTTTTTTTGTGAATCGCAGAACAAATGGGGCTTATAAAAAGACATAAAGTTAGACAAATGTTTACACAAACTTAAATATCTGCGTTGCATCCAACATTTCACTGCTCAAAGCAATATAGAAAAATAACTTATTTTATTTATAGATAAATATTAGATGACTTACCTGTAAAATCTTGTATTCCTAATAACCTGTCCATAATATATTAACAGCTGCAATTCAAATCAAACAAATTATTCCCCATGTTAATCTTATGGGCTGAAAACGAACTTTGAGAGCTCGTGTGACAAAGCCCCGTGGTCGAGAGTGTATGGAAACCACAAAAGCACATCTAGAGAGTAAGTGCTATAAAATGATACCAAATATGTATATAAAATTATATTTTTAGGGGTCGGAAATTGCCGTACAAAAATCAATAAATTATTTTAATAATGTAAATAATATTAGGGTTATCATAGTGAAATCTTAATGAAACTTGTTTCGTTACTCATAAAATGCAAATAGTATAAAAATTGAAAACAAAAAGGATTATTTCAAGTTAAAATCTAAACTCATCTTTAGCCTTAGTACAATTTTACTATCTTTAATTCTTAGATTACATTAAACTTTCTTTACAACTTACTATAAGTAGTTTAATTTTAAACATATTAATTTTAATTGTAAATGCGAAAATTATTTAGTCTATTTGTTTATATTTTTAATATCTTTACCCAGGCTTAAAACGATTTTGGGTTTTAACTGGAAACTGTTTTTTGTATATTTGAGGTAATGAGTAACAAAACTAAATTTTAAATATTATTAATTTTATCATGGCTATAAATTCATCAATTGTTCATTGGTATTATATTATATAGAAGAATCAATTAATGTATCTTATGTATTATAACAGACTATTTTAATTAAGTTGAATCATACAAATTTAATCCCCAGTCCGAATAGAAATTTAAATTGTGCACACAAATAATATTATTAATATTTATATAAATATATGATTTTATAAAAACAATTATTTTATCATCTATTATTTGATAGGTCTTAAGATGGTCTAAACAGTCAGCTGGTTATAAAATAAAGAGAGATCAAGACACCAGCTATTGCTATATTGAAATGCAATAAATTTAAATGCTGTCCACAAATCGTTTGTACACGTTTAAAGTTATTTTCTACTAATTAAGATTATTTAAAAATAAACTAAATTCAGTTATAAGTATTATTTAATGAAGCTCACTAAAAATATAAGGACAACGGTAAAGTTCACAATTTTTAAAGTGAACAAGACTTTTATATTAGGAGTTTCTGCACTTTTGTCATCAGGGAAAACACTGTGAAAAATATATTTTAAATTATACCAGCCCGTATACAACAGTCAGAGAGGCAGAAGAGTAAATTTACTCAGAGGTCGATTGGATTTAGGTCAACCATTAACTGGAGTTCTTTTCTTCTTTTAAAGCCTAGTTCACTGAGTTAAGCTACCATACAAAGTATTTGATTAGTCTATTTCAAATAAATCTCTACTAGCCCATGGACTATGTTCAAGACTAAATAGGTTTCTTATTTATTTTTTATTATTAAAAACCATACATAATACATGCACACTACACTGGGTGTAGTTCCGACCCCCATTCAATTGTTTACACTGTTTAAACTTTACAAGCTTAAGGAAATGTATCTTTTAACATAATTGTTTGGGTCTGCTAAAAATTAGGGATTTTGTATAGCTTAATATCTGTCAAAATAATTACCATTCAGGTTTAGCTAATTTTAAAAATCTCTCAAAAACAAACAAGAGGTTAAAACTAAGTATTGTTAACTTTCCCCAACATTTCAACATTCCCAAGGTCAATTTTAAGTAAAACTAGTTGTAATCGATATGGACGGCATTTTTAATATTACAGGGTATTCTGTAAATGTGTAAATTTTTTCAATGTTTTTCACAAAAATGGCCTCCGTTTTGTAACGGATAAAGAAAAGTGAATTCTGTTTTCGCCAAAATGTTTCTTTTAACAATACCTTTAAAATTATTTTATTATTTGCTTTATGTCCACACAAAAATATTTTTAGATTCAAAACTCTGTGTTTTAGAGCACTCTGTAGATAGAAATTTATGAAAATATTTTTTAGATTGCCCATATGCGTTTTAGTTGGGAAGAATTTCGTTTGATGGCTTTAGGTCAATCCGTTCTCCCATTATACATACTGGACGGGTCTGGCCCAGCAACCAAAGCATAACATGGGCTGGCAATCCCTATCCACTATACATTACTGTAGTCGAAGCCGGCCCCCCACCACTCAGAGGCTTAAACGGCTCAGGCACTGGCCGCTACTGGCACAAATTTTAATTTGCCGCATCTCATTACAACCCCGACTAAACGTACAGTAAGAGCTAAGATTTTTTTTGTGAAATTGAATAAAAAAGTATGTCAACAGCAATGGGTTAAGTTGGAGTAAAGATAAAATATTTTAATCACTTTCAAAATTAAAAAACTAAGGAGATCAAGTTTTTGTTTTGAGTTTAGACATGAACAAGTTTATCTGTGAGGATTTTTTCTTATTATTTGGTCAGGTAAGTTTTGTTAGCCAGAAAGTTTTCGGAAAAGACATGATAAAGAAATTTTTATTCTTCTTTTTTTTCTCAAAATGCTTAGTTTAGCATTTTTGCAACCTCGAAGTTAGGAATAATCTCAATCAAAGTTCATACTTGTATATTTTTTATGGGAAATGCTATTTATGTGAGAAAGGCAATAAGTTATTGAACAAACGATATTCACCGAGGGTAAAGAGGTAAATAATAAAAATAAAATAAAATCTGTTGGTACAGCGATAATCTTGCATTAAAGACAGCACCGGGACAGCGCCAGCGACAGCAACGCTCGGTAGTGGACGATTCACGTGGATTCATCCCCACCACTCAGAGGTTGCCCAGCTTCAAACCCAGCACGCAATTAATTGCCAGTCTATTTTATTCTTTGGACGCTGGTCTGGCCTGACTCACCCTGTATATTTCAAGATGGACGCCATGCAGGTGGTGCGATTGAGTGGATCCTACTCAAAACTCAAAGTTTGTGATATGACTAGTATATAAACCAAAATTGTTGCTTTTGTCTGGCGTATCCATCCAATCAACATTTTGCATTAATCTGCCCAACTATTATGAAAAAATCTAATGATGAGTAAATCATTCTGGTTTTCTATTTTTGTATTTAAACTAAACTTTTGTCTTAAACTGTAAATTTTAAATGCTATTTATATCCACTATTTTTTTCGAACTAGACCAACTAACAAATGTATGGTCATGCAGTGTTTTGGTAGATGTTTTGATATGATCCAGATGTCATATGTCAATGTTCGATTAACTGGCAGTAGTTACATTCAAGTTATAGACTGGTTTGCCTAGCGCCAGTTGTCTGTGACTGTAGGGAATAACGAGATTGATTAATATGCATAACTAAACAGTTACATTAGTTCAACTTTATCAAAACATGAATTTACTAAAGTGTATTTCTAAATTCTTTTAAAGCTAGCCAGTTTATAAAGTGACAGGGAATAAATGCCATAACTGTTGCTATAACGTGTTAAATATTTGAAATAACAGGATTACCCAGCACAAAGGTATTAACTAAAAAATACCGTTCATTTAATCGTCAGAAGAATTTTTCAGATATATATTTCCCTACTTATTAAGTTTAACAAATATAAATCACGATATTCAATTTCCAATAAAAAACTCCAAGATCCCTGTTGGCAGTATACATGAAACAAGGTGTTTCTTTTATTTGCGTACATTTTTGGCATTGTGACCAATAAGTCTTAAATAATAAGTTTTAATCGTGTTTTTTTTTCATATAAATTATTTCCTTAAGTATATTTTGTGTAAAGAAATGACATGTTCATTTACAGAATTCATTATACATTATATCAACCGTTTTTAATGGTAGTATAAATAAATGTTATTGTAAAACTAGTAGTAGCTTTTATTACATACATTTATTAGAACGTATAAAACACGTTAATTTGGAAACACCCTGTATAAATAAACAATACGAATTAAATTCTAACGGAAGTTACATTTTTTATTCACTGTTCAGGAAATTGTTGTGTAACAACGGATGGCAATTTAATCGCTAATACATGTCCTTATGCTTGAATGAGGTGGTTCTGGGGATATGGATTATAACGAGTCCCCTTTTCATTTTGGCCCACCATATTTGAAGCTGCAGGAGATACCATATGTCTCCTGTCTAGATTGAAGACATGCTCAGTAAGCCTACGTTGTAGTTTGGCGTCTTGTCTCTTCTATATTTGACATCCCTGTCTTATGCATCTTCAGTTCCCCTCTTTCCACCTCCCAGAGGCGTGCACGATTTAGATTGTTGAAGCGGTTGTATCTGGTTGTTCTAATTCTAATCCATCATGAAAAGTTGAGCTTTTACAGTAAAATACCTTCGTTGCAGCAAACCTGCGTACTCGGCGAATTTCCATTGCATATCATTGCATATCATTGGGTGTCACTACTACATAGAGCCACTTACCAAGTTTCACAAAAATACATTCATTAATAAGTGATATATAGCATTTTATTTATTCTCCATAAGAATAACATTATGATTGAGTACGCAGGTTTGCTGCAACAAGGAAGATAAGATATATGTGTTTTTTTTGCAATTATCAATGTAACTCAACCAGGTGAAGCTACATACCAAGTTTTATTAATTTAGGTTCATAACTAAGGAGATGTAAAACGTTACTTATTCTCCATATGAATAACATGGGGGCCGAGTATGCAGGTTTGCTGCTACCGGGAAAAATGAACAAAATGCTTTTTTGTGCTATTATCAATATACCACAACTAGTTGAAGCCACATACCAAGTTTCATCAATATACATACATAAATAATCAAAATATAACATTTTATTTATTCTCCATAAGGATAACATTGGACAACGTACTGTGTTTAGCACTTGGAATATCACTGCAACGGTTGGACGTAAAACAACAATTAAAACGCCAAAATGATTGTTTTGTAGAGCTAAACTGATTGGTAAAAAGAAATGTGGAGTTTTTAGTGAAATTATCTGAGGAAAATCTAAAAACCGTATTCCCATACGATTAACATGGGAAATTGTATGGACACATTTTGTGACTTTTCTCCACAACCACTAAACCTAGCTTAATGATTCAAAATACTACATTGTTTGTTATTTTAAGCTCTACAAAATGGCTATAACCAAAATCTAGTGTTTTTTTAATGTTATGGTAAAAAGTTCAAAAAACTTATTTTTGGAAAATGTTAAACCCCCATAAAACCGATCAATCTGGTTTTCGATCTTAAAGTCATAAATGTTACTCTCCACATTTGTGCCAAATTTCATCAAAATCGGGCGCTTCTTTCAAAAGTTATCGCGGTAACGGACACACACACACACACACACACACACACACACACACACACACACACACACACACACACACACACACACACACACACACACACATATATATATATATATATATATATATATATATATATATATATATAATATATATATATATGCATATATATAAATTTGAACGAATAGTGTTTTGGCATCTGGGGACCTCAAAACAAAAAGTTATCATGGTCGGGGCTTAAGTCTTACCATGCCACCTACGGTAATAGCTTCTTCCCTATAGGGGAAATTCGCTAAAAGTATTTATCTTTAAACATAAATTGTATTTACAATTACCTCTACATTAAGGTTCAAGCATTGTTCGTTTCTAAGAGAACTTGCCAACAACATTAAACCAATGAGGGCAGCTTTAACCACATCTACTGTATCGCCCTTTGATTCCAACCACCACCACCCAGTTTACTCTTTACTGTCTTATAGATGGTATATTACATTATGACAAGAACCTTCAAATATCTTAGGAGGGAACGTTATTCTTAATACAACAAACTATAACCTAATTCAAAACCAAAGTAATGAATTAATTTAGTTCCTACATAGTCACTTGTTTAGAATATGTTTTTGCCTATTTATAGACGAATCATGCATGTGTTCAATTAAGGAATAATGATTATTGTATTAATAAGCTTAAACCTGATTAGGGGATTGAGATTATTGCTGTACAATAGATATACCTTTTTTATAGCTAATTATGGACAAATATCCTTATAGTGCAAATTTATTGATATCATTATTTAATTACATACGAAACACTTGCAAACTAGTTGAATGAAACTCTATACATGTAAAAAATATTGGAGGATTTTTAAATTTCACCTTCTGGCGAAATACAATTTTTAATTATATTTTCAATAATGGTAAAGTTTGATACTCCTAACTTCAAAATCAATGCCTTTCATTTGTTACTAACTAAATGAAATTACTTCAGTGGAAATCTAAGAACAACATTTCAACAAATAACAAAACTTTGGTTCTAATAAAAGATAAGTGTATGATTTTATAATTATTTTTCTGGTGGTGTTAAAAACTGTTACGAACTTACGTGTTTCTTTCGACACTTTCACCTTAAACTTACTTCAAATGACAAACAACTACAGGTGTAGTTTATTTTAAGTCGGGTTTAAGAATGTATGTTTTTATTGGTATTTTTAATAATATTGCAGTTTTTATACTGTAAAATTAAACTCTTTATCTCATAAAATTTGTATCTTTCCTCATTGCGTGTCTTTCTTTAATTATTACAGTTGAATGGTATGAATTATTTCTATGAGTATAAAACTATACTAATAGTACTACATATAATACTAAAGTATTTGTATCAGCTATAAAAATATCAAAAAACCCTAAATATTATGTTTATGTGTATATACAATTACATTATATGTTAATTACTACATTGCAATAATGCGTCCAGTTTGTTGCAGCAGTCTAAATGTAAGTAGTCCTATCTTATTCCGTTCAACAGTTATTGTATATATTTTTCCATACAACAATTCAATGTCATTTTTCTTTTTATATGTAAATCTTTTTTCGAAGACACTTCTTAATTTGTAGTTATATAACATACTTCTGCTAAATATCTATTAGTATTCATTAGGTCGGGCATTTAAATAACAATCAACGACTCTAAAACAACCGTGTTATCGGTTGAAAATCAGAAATTAACATACAAAGCGTAATTAATTACATAAACGTGTTTACTGTAAAGCTTAACGATACAATTTGCATGTTTATAAATTCCAGTCTTAGTTCAGATACTTCACAAACAATGTCGGTGCTACCTCAGTTGTTAATGAGCTTGCCACAAAATTCTCAGAGCTCACTTTGCGCACGCCTTTAAGACACGAGCACTTAATGAATCTAACGAACATTAAGCTTGTCCATCCAGTAACAGCCAAAATTAAGGTTAAAAGGTATTTCGGTGGAAATACCGTTCTTTGTAAGTTCATGACCTCTTCCTTGGTCGGAATTAATTTCAAACTAAGGCAACCACCACTCGATAACAAACCCCTAACGCGGTTGTGGTGCGTGGGTCTGTCAGGTGACGGTTGCGAATAACCCTTTCACCTCAGTTTTCTCTGTTTAACTGACAATAACAAAAATTGTAGTGCTTCGTTATATCCATGTTTTAAACTCATAAAAATCAATAAATTTCGGTTTTACCTCATTAGCTATTTATTATTTACCTGGCGAGTCATTTAAACAAAGTAAAAACGTAAGTTGTACCAAATGTATTCGAGCATGCCTAAAAACACCTTTTGATTAATTTAATTCAGTAATACAATATATGCAAAATGATGTGTAACGAAAGTTGAAAAACAGTTATAATTTATGTGGTTAACAATATTTACTACTTTTTGACGTTTATATGGACATTGTTCTCGGGGAACAAACAACTGTCGCATTCCGGCAAATATAACATTCCGTTCATAAGTTACGGTTAACCACACCGAGCCGTTAGCCGTACCCGTGATAAATACCAGTAACTTTATTGCTAATATGTATAATATAATATAGTAATGTTGAAGGAAACCGCAATAAGGACAAACGTTCCTGGCGTAAGTGTTGGAATTTTCTTTCTCCATTAATAGATTTTTAAATGAAAATGTTTAGATAAAAGTCTAAAAAAAGAGAAATGTCTAATTCCAAGCAAATATAGTGCTTTATTTCATTATCTTCAATTGTTGCATGGACTAATGTGACCTTTAAATCTTTTTGATAAATCGCAGTTAGGCTATATTTTTTATTTGTTGAGTCGAACGTCCTGCTATGATGTAAATAAATTAATCTACCATAGTAGGAATTTCAAATGTGATTCATATTTGCAATCAATGTAGCTAGCAACGTAAAAATTACAAATGTCTTTAAACTCCAATTTAAAAATATAGCAATGAATATGAACGTTTCTAGGGCTTTGGTTTTTTTTAATGCAAAACAAGACCACGCCTTGTATCGAATCAATCACTGTAAACAAAAGGTCACATTCTTTAAAGCATCTAGTCCCCAAAACAATCATCATACTGTACAGGATGATCTTTTTGGTATTTGAAGTACATAAAACATAATCTGCAGTTTTAGTCAAAACCAGGAATAAAATATTAATATATACTTATTAGGTTAAATGAAATTGGTGTTGCTATTTACAATACACGCAAGTAAATGGTAACCTGGAGACCCAATACGAAAATGTAAATAGGTTTTACACAATTATAACAAAAAATAAATAAATGATTAAATTTTAACATGTTTTTAATAAATGTATTGTTTTAAGTGTGTAAATGGCCTAAAATAGAACAACGTAATAATACAATAATTATTTTTGTCCGTCCACCTTATAAACTATTTTTATTTACACTCCTCACAAAATTTTACGATAAATTCTCACCTCTTGAGACAAAATACAACCAAACCTTGAAACAGCACTAAAACAAAACCATCACACGATCTGATGAAGGTCTTCCCGGTACACGTCTAACCACGATGAGAGCGCGCGTCATACTGACACAAGACAGGGTGGCGCTTCCCCCACTACCCTTCCACTAACCCCCACGCCACCTACTACCACCCCCACCCCGTCACCCGTGCGCCCCCCTAGTCACACCTCGGACCAATTATCCAACTTCTACGGCAATCTACATCAACTACAACTTTGAACTTCTGAAATTGATCGCTTGATTGACAGCACCGACGGTTTTCTAGGCATCAATTACGGCAACCGAATTAATATCTCGTTCCTGCCTGGCAAAAAATTTAAAGGTTATGGAGATGCTTCTCCGATTTTTAAAAGCAATCCATTAGTTTTGGGAACAATAGGAAACGATTTTTTTCAATAAATTCATGATTTGCATTCTTTATTTTTCATATCATAATAACATCTGTACAGAGAAATCAAATGAAACATAGAACAGCAATAACAATTTTTTTTGCTCTTTTGAAATGTCTTTAAAACATCAGTAAATAATGCTTAGCTACATCAAAAAGTTACTTATATGTTAACATGGAAGATATCAAAAAACCATATTTAACCAACATACAATTTAATGAATTTGCATGGATCAGAAACAAGCAAAGTTTATTGCATATATATATTACAAATTACAAGGAAGTTGTCCTGCCCATGTGACTGATGCCATTGTGGGTCGCAAACTGTTTATATATCGCCGTGCGATCTGTTTACCTTTTGGCGTTGGGAAATTGAAGATAAACCGATAAAGACATTAAAAATATTTCCAATAAATAATTTGAAGAAACAAACTAAGACTTGCTTCTGAATTTTTACTGGTGTTTTAATAGGGAAAGAGAACCGTTTGCTAATTTTAGCATCACTAGAGCGAATAAAGGTATCTCTATTTTTAATTTAAACCAACACCAACATAAATGTATGACTTATTCAACAAAAGTAAGCAGCGAAGTTACACTTTTGTTCAATTTCAGTTACTTTTGTTAGGACGCGGCACCTAACGTTACTATTTAAATAGGATGCGGCACCTGACTTTAGCGACAACACTCTAAAACATGAAACTACAGTCAACACAACAATAAAGAGTATTAAATCCAAATAAAATTTCTGAAAAAGTTAAACCCCACTGCGTAATTTCGAAGACGACCCAAATCAATTAATACATATATGCAAAGATTTTACGACTTCATCGACCTATAACTTGTAAAGGACTGCACAATTATTAAGGTTCCGCCAAAAATGTAGAAGTAACCGCAAAAAGTGTGGTCTGAAATAAATTAAGAAAACAATGTAAGGAACTACCATTATTTAGCCCTAATTTACTAGTACGACTGTAGAGGAAATCTTTTAATAATAATACTAAACGTAAAAAATACTCCACTTTATAGCCTTAAGTCAGAATTGAACTAATTAGTTGTCTTTGAACACCGCTCAAACAAACTTTATCTTTAGTAAAAAGTTTAGTTCATTTCCTGACAACTTAGTTATTAGTTCCCCTTGTTATTTATTTTAGTAAAACTTTATCTAATACGGAATCAATAATTCAATTCAAATACCCCCGTCGCAGCTAACCTGCGTACTCAGCTAATTTACAATGCGTATATGCCACATAATATGGTAATGTATGCAACTAATGCTTAATAACACGTAAAGCCACTTACCAAGATTAATAAAAATATACGCACAAACAAGCGATGAATAAATTATTAATTATTCTCCATAAAAATAAAATTGGGGGTAAGTTCACAGGTTTGCTGCAACAAGGAAAACATCAAATAGTTTTTATGCAAATATCAATAAAGCTCAACTAAGTGAAGCCACATACCAAGGTTTATTAATTTATGTTAAAGGGGACATGAAATTTTACTTACTCTCCATAATAATGACATAGGGGCTGCTACGAGAACTATCGGTAAAAAATTGCGTTTTGTGCAAGTAACTATAGACCACAATCAGATGAAGCCGTGTACAAAGTTTCTTATAAATAAGCCAGTATACATTAAGCAAGATATAAAATTTTGTTTTTTCTGCATACAATCAACATTGACAACAAACTGTATTTAGCATTTTTAATATATCAGTAACCGATGGATGTAGAGCAATGAACAAAACTCCGAATTGTTTTTTTTTTTAGCAAAATCCAATGGTGCAAACTAAAATCTCATTTCAGGAAAACTTACACTAGAAAACCTCCAAAAAACATTTTTGGTTTACAACCCCCCCCCCTTCTTATGGTGTGATCATCTGAATTTAAAACTCGTTCAAACAAATGCTACTTTACACACTTGTACCAAATTTCATTAGGATCAGACCTTATTTACGAGATTTTTCGTGCTTAAATTCATAAATAAACATTTTAACGAATTGTTTTTGGCATCTGGGGACCTCAAAACGAAAAGTCATCATGGTCTTGGGCTTAGATCTTACTATGATGACTTCCGGTAAAAGCTTCTTCTCTGTACAGAAAATTCGCTAAAAAGAACTTTTTTTTTTAACTGCTTTATAATTACGATATTAAAATGATATACTAGATCTTCTAGTCGGAAACACTAGAGAGACATAAATACTGCAAAATTTGACTGGTTAAAAAAATATTAATACCAACCTGACCACCAAAACAAACCACTTATATCAAACAGAATGGTAAAATCATTGTGTCACCAACCAAATATACATGTTAAAGTGTGGCTACTGGCTTCGTAAGTCAATGAAAATGTTTTAGCGAATTTTCCCTATAGGGAAATTACCTATAGGGAAATTATAGCTATTACCGTAGGTCTCATGGTAAGACTTAAGCCCGAGACCATGATTACTTTTTGTTTTGAGGTCCCCAGATGTCAAAAACACTATTCGTTCAAATTTATATATGTGTATATATATATATATATATATATAATATATCTAATAATAAAGTAAATCTCCCATGTTAATCTTATGGGAACAAAGTTTTTTGCTTTTCCTCAGTTTATTTTAATGTAAACTTCATATTTGCTTTTACCAAACTGTTCAGTTCAACAAAACAATCATTTTGGTGTTTAAATTGTGATTCTACGCCCAACCGTTGCAGAGATATTCAAAGTGCTAAATACAGTACGTTGTCCAATGTTATCCTTATGGAGAATAAATACAATTTGATATCTCGATTATTTATGAATGTATGTTGATGAAACTTGGTATGTGGCTTCACGTAGTTCTGGTATATTGATATTTGAACAAAAAATTTATTTTTTCTTGATTATTCCCATAGCAGCAAACCTGCGTACTCAGCCCCCATGTTATTCTTATGGAGAATAAGTAAAATGTAACGACTCCCTTAATTATGAACATAAATTAATAAAACTTGGTATATAGCTTCACTTGGTAAACTTATATTGATAATTGCATAAAAACCCATTTTTTGTTCCTTGTTGTAGCAAACCTGCTTACTCAGCCCCCATGATATTCTTATGGAGAATAACTCAAATGTTATATAGCGCTTATTCATGATTGAATGTTGATGAAACTTGGTATGTGACTTCGCCTAGTTAAATTCTATTTATATTTGCATAATAACCGATCGTTTGTGTTCCTTGTTTCAGCAAACCTACGTACTCATTACCAATGTTATTCTTATAGATAATAATTAAAATCGCTTATATTTGTATGAAACTTGGTATGTGGCTTTATGTGGTATTAAGACATATATTATGCATTGGAAATTCACTGAGTACGCAGGTTTCCTGCGATGGGGGTATTTTGTTTATATATTAATACTATCCGATCCACTTTGAACTTCGAATGATTCCAGACACATAGTATCCTTAATAAAGCCTTTTGAATGCCATGCAACGTGTTATATCGTTATAGGGTATTCATTTTCATATGTGAACAAAAATAAATGTGATTGAACCTTGTTCAAAAATGTTTGTTATCCTCCCCTTTGTGGAAATCAGCAAATTTCGAGGAAATTTTTGTTAAAAACAGTCACCCTATTATTTTTAAAACCACAGGGAATATATTAAATGATAAACAAGTTATTATAATAAGTTATGAAGAGAAAATGTATGAGTTGTAGTCCAACTTGCTTAGGTATTTTCTTAAAGGATCCTGTTGTCTATAAAACGTTTGAAAATGTGTTACAAAACACTCCTACTCTCTGTTTGAAGCCCTACAGTTCAAAACACAATTAACCCCACGTCGGTTTCCTGAACCACGCACTAGAAGCCTGATTGACCGCATTTCAGCTCTGCTCAGACATTCAAGTGAATGCGAAATAAAGCATTACAAGTTTATTTAGTTTCTAAACTAGCGTTACCCCCACTGAGGCGCAACGAAAAACATTGTTCGTAGTTTTTGCTGTCACTTAAATAATAATTAAAATCTGAATAGTTGTATTTTCAATTTTACTTTATTAAAACTATATAAATACTTGAACGTGAGCTCCTAATTGTCAAGAACAGTTTGATTTGCTGACTTTACGTGTTTAGCTGGGTTATTCTGGTTAGTCTCACTTAAACTTCAGCTTCAACATGTCTTCATTTTCTGTACTGTATGCGGATGATACCACGTTGGTTCATTCTGATAGGGATATTCATAGAGTTAAGATTAAACTCAGTGAGGAAGTTGATCAGGCAAAGAATTGGTTTTCAGCAAATAGCTAAGTATGAACAATAATAAAACTGAGCACATAATTTTCTCTTTGAAAAACCATTTAGATATAGATGAGGAAATGTTCAAACCTGTCAAACTATTAGGAATAATTGTAGATAGTAAATTGTGTTGGGATGAACATGTAAACAATGTTTGTAAAAAATTAGCTAGAGTAACTTGTCTTTTAAGAAAACTAAAAACATGTGTCAGCCTTGAAGTCCTTATCATGGTTTATTTCGGTCTTTTTCATTCTCATTTGACATATGGTATTCGTTTATGGGGAAATTCAGCTTCAGCAAGAAAAGCATTTACATGGCAGAAAAAAACATTAAGAATAATAGCAGGTATTGCATCAACTGAATCTTGTAGATTAGTTTTTCCAGAATTTAAGATTATGACATTGGCATGTAGTTTTATTCTCTCAAATCTCATTTATGTTAGAAATAATATTGATGACTTTTATGAACAATCCTCAATACATGGTTACAACACAAGACACAAAGGAAATTTAATTAAACCGAATATAAGATTAAATAAGTATTATCAAAGTTACAAGTATCAACAAATTTTGATTTTTAATAGGCTTCCCACTACAGTTAGGTCCCTCCCGCCAAGGACATTTTCAACAATGGTAAGCAATTGGCTTAATAAACAAGGATTTTATACACTTGAAGAGTATTTAAAATTTAATATGAATGACTTTAACTAGAGTAAGGAATGCTTGTAATATCTGTTTTTTATTGTATTATATAAGTTTGTTTATGCTCTTTTGCT
Source organism: Allygus modestus (assembly GCA_963675035.1). Lineage (NCBI taxonomy): Eukaryota > Metazoa > Arthropoda > Insecta > Hemiptera > Cicadellidae > Allygus > Allygus modestus. Next base: position 35,391,843 of record OY776115.1, read on the forward strand.
ATTGGTAGGTTTATTGATTTTAAATGTACTCTGACGATGCCTATTGTAAAGATGTTTTATTTAATGGCAAATAAAATTCTTGATTCTTGATTCTTGATTCTTGAAACAAATACGACGGACTAATAATAAATTGATAAGTTTCCTGGTTTCCTAACGTTTTTCTGAGTCCTCTCTGAACATAACTAGTTCAACATCTCCTTATACAAATTTTCAACGCCTTAAATAGCAATTCGACAACGTTTGTGGAATCGATATCGCTGAACTATTTATATTGTTACATTTAATCGATGTAATTGGTTCTTAAATCGTATTTAACCTGTTGAAATATTTGGCTGGAAACCCACTGGAATTTACAATAGGCTTGCTTAGATTTCGCATAACTAAGACAAGGTTTTAAACTGAATTCCTCTACAATGTCTAGTTTAACGAAAATTTGTGTTTCCATTTTTTGTGTCTTCTTTTCTATGATATATATGAAGACTATCAGTCATATATATACTATATATATACTATCAGTCATTTCGAACAAATAGGAGTTTTTATGACATTTTGTTTTTTTCTAATCAGATTACCTTCCACTATGGAATAGAATGTCCATAACACTATTTACCAAAGTGCACTTTTGCAGTATACACTAAACAACTTAATTACACATTGGTAAACGTTGTTAAAAATTTAAGCTCTTCTTTTTACATAACTCAAACTTAAACTCATAACTCAACTTTATGGAATGCGCTGCGATACACTACTAAACATGGGCAATTTAGTTACCAAAACTTCAACTCGACACTTTTCTGATTGTGTAATTATTTATATACCGAGTTACATACCTCAAAATTTACCTATCTGGGGTAGCCTAAAGAATTGCATCAATTTTTCATTAATACTAGGCCTGACAATCCCAGTTATACCGAAAAAACCAAACAAATATATATGTTTAAATGATTACCATACTATATAAAACTATCGTCTGCAACAGATGTACATTAAAGCCCAATAGGGCGAAGTTCTGAGGAATTTTCATTATTTTATGAATTTAGATTCATGAAGGAATAACATAATAATATTATATGATTGGGCTTCTAAAATTTTTCATTTGATTAAATGTATTTCAATTAGGTTTTCAATGTACATCTGAAAACGAATTAAAACCTTAATAAATTATACTAACATACTAATACTAAACATACTAACCGTGTAATCATGTCTCATGTGTGAAATCCTGGTTTTAGGACAAATTTAAAATAAATGCTTTGATAAAAACAAAAAACCAAGAAACCAACAATAGTGTAACAATGCAGAACACGTGTTCTTTCCGCTGCTTTGTTGGTTATACTAATTAGTAAAACAATGCCTTAATTAATGGCGAAGCCCCTTGTGTTGTGCTTCATTGTGGCAAGAGCGGCTAGAGTTCTTTTCTGTTTGATCAAAATGCTTTTCATATTGCATGTTATTTAAATAGTAATTTTAATTATCACCATAATTTTCGAATATACTTAAATGATAATTTTCGAATTACTTAATTCTTTTTAAAGCCTTCCTACAACTCACAGGTATTAAATACTGTACTCATTAAATATTGATCAAACCTACGCATAAACTGTTATTTGATTAGGTTTAAATTAATAATTTCCCGTCTTGAAAGCCATCAAAGTAAAACATTACAGCATTTCTGAAAAAGCCAGTTGGCGTTTTAATTGCATAACCTCCTGCAATACTTGACATGAATGAAGACTCCATCAACTTTAACTACGTAGCTAAGGTTCAAAGTTCAAAAGGGAATTTCTTTCCTACTAGCATTACAAACTGTGTTAATGAGAAAAATAAATAATTATAGGTTTTTCTCATTAAAAGCAAAACATTGATTGATAAACTGATAGCCCACGCTAACCACCGATCACCTTGACATTTTGTAGGGTGAACCGTGTAGGTACTTGCCTATCATTTAGATAAGACAGAATTAAACCATGAATATTAGTTTAACGCACCCATAAATACTATACACTGGTAAAAAGAATTTTATATGTAATATTATTATTGAAAACACAGAGGTACGAGTTCAAATCTTATCGTTATTGACCTTTTCTGTTACAATATCAGGTTGAACTATTTAACCTGCTTTTTAGGAACAATTAGATCATTAACGGTGTTATTTTATTCTGTACTAAATTGGATGTGTTGAATCTATAAATACGAAAAACCGATCATCCCCTAGGCCAATCCTCTACACCTCTCATACACAATTTGGCATGTTTACTCTCTCCATAACATAGGTAACCACTAAAAAATTATTTTAAGAAGTTCTTATAGGGATTCGTTACACGGGGCTTAAAAGTTCCAATCCTGTGTTATTCTTATGGACATTCACTTTGGTATGAGCTGATGAAAATTCAAACAGCTGGGCATGATTCGTAGTAGTTCCACGGGTTAACTACACAATGCAGCACTCACCACAGGTTTTATACCCGGGTAAAACCGGATACGATGGCAGCGAGTCATGTATATTCTGATGAGAACATAAACCGTCCTCTATATTTTACAGTTGTTGACCACTCTACATGATGTTTATAGTAATACATTCAAAACATCGTTTTTTATCTATAATGTTAACGTAATGGTAAAACAATATTTGCTAATATTCACAAGACAATTGTTTGTTGACGAACATAACATTGTACCTTATTGAGACCTTGTGACCTCTGCTGATTTTGTGAACTGTTATTATTATTGATTTACCATTGACCAAAAATACTTCATTGGGAGAACATGCAATAGGTTTATGATCTTTGACAATTTATCCTGTGCATATTTGATTTTTACTTTAATTCGATATAAGGATACTTTTAACTGTTTTACTATCAGAATAACTACATTAATGTAAAATACACACATGTATTATTAGTAAATTTAACAAACCAAATTCTGTGTGCAGCACGCAGTTCAGTTCATCATTTAAGATCACTCTTTGATACAACAAGTCTAAATAACTTAGGTTTAATGCATAACAAATAAATTTTGCACAATATTTTCATGAGGAATAACCTGTGAGTTTATCAAACAAGTGTATTTACAAGTGTTTTAAACTGTTATAAAACAACCCAATCGTTAAACTGAGAGATTTTCGTTATAATCTTGCTCTGGTTGTCTGCATTATTCATCTTCAAACATGTGTTTTCAAGCATAGTCTATAGTTTTAAACTAATTGGGTTACTCAATTAAATTAATTAAATCTGCATAGTAATTATGAGAAATAATACTAAGGCACACTATAAGATACCAACTAGATTATCAAACTAATATTATAAAGCTGAATCTGAAGGAATTTGTTAATTTTGTGGCTCCATCACGATCTAACTACTGGACCTATTGAGCTTTTATCTGGTAGGAAGATGGTAATATCCTAAAGTAACATATAGGCTAATTCACGTGTTAAAATTTCTTTATGGCTTTGCCCCAGTACAGCCTCTAAACTTCCAGTTAATCTTATGGGTACTAACATTTACTGGATCAAATGATAACTAAAACAAGTGTTCTGTATTTGAGATTTTCAACAAGATTTTAAGTTTATTTATTTATTTATATTTTATTGCACGTTTAACCACGAAGGTGTCTGTATCACAATAATGCCGGGGAAACGTAAATCAAATTTGTCTCAAAGTTCGAAAAAGCTTAATTTAATAAAGTTAATAGGAATCAGGCTAAAATGCTTAAATTGCTCAATGCTAAAGTTGCTCAAATGGAAATCATATGGCTAATAGAAATGAAAATAGTTCTGCGGCAGGCAGCACACAGAGTCCAGTAGGTTTTGAAAATTATTAAAATAATACCACAAGCAACGGTTAAAGTAAATAATCTACATAATCTTCCCCTTTTGTGCGAGAAATAAGTCATCATATGCAGTCAAAAACAAGTCTTGGTGCTCTGAATAAGTGTTAGAACTCGCCAGTAATGTTAGCCACAATAACGTTGTAACTCACACGGTAACGCCATTCTCGAGGAAAGACTTGGTAATGAGGTCGGTTCACTATAGAAGGCTGGCCTTTGACCAAGATAAGAAATAATGTATGCTCCTCAATAAAACGTTCTCCCGAAAGATTATTTACGTAGTGGTCCTTCAGTATATATTCCTCTATGCTGACTCGTTAATTGTTTGCAATATAAAATAAGGTGGAGTATTTAAACTGACGGAAAACTTACTTAACAATATACTGTAAATGTTTGAAGACCCATATCGAAGTGACATTCTGACATACTCTACATACTGTTTGGTGGTGATACATACTGGCAAACTGAATACGGGATGTAAAACGGTTAAAAACTAAATTAAATAAATTAATCCATTTTGTTAAATTTGTATTTAATTCTTGAAAAACAAAAAGTGTACTGAATTGTATATATATAGATATCATAAAACATATGTAAATCAAATTTACTACGAATAGTTCACCTGTTCTTAATGTCTGAACGAAGACTAACGAAGACTTACGATTCTTTTTTGGCTTCAGAAAATTCAAACTGTTAGCTTGATATAGAGACAATATGTAGTGTTAATGGGAAATTATTATAAATCAATTTTATGGATACGAATTCAAATTTGTTTCACATAAAAAGGAAAATAAACTTTTAAAACTTGTCCAAACTCGTTAGATTTTACAAAATTAGGACATATAACGAAAACTAGTAAACTAATATTATTAAAAATAATGATTAACATTCTCCGATTTATGTGAAGATGTTTACATGCTGCGGTCTATTCTAACCCGAACACCGGACGGAGAAGAGAGCCACAACTATTTCTCATGTCGCCGGGTGGTGCTTCTTGTTACGTGTTGAAACACTCAAACACCAGTTGTTACGTCATTACGTTAGATTAAATTAATCTTGATGGCCAGAAAATATGACATGAGTACTATGTGCTTGTAGCGATAACATCTGGAAAGGTCTAAATTTGCAAAAGCCATAATGCTCAGGTTTCGAATTTAAAAGATATTACAGCATTGGCATAGACTAGAGCACAGTTATGTTCTGGGAAATCACTTATACACTTCATATCCAGGTTTGCAATCCATGTGAGAGCCATATGTATACCAGACGAAACTTTCTTTGCCTGGATAAGGCCCTCTCTCGGAATTCCACTCTTCCCTGGAGAAAGGTTTAACAATTAAAGGCTTGTTGAAAGCGACTTTCGTACTCATGGCACCTCAAGTCATGTCGAGTAATGAAGCTCATGTGGAGGTTAAAACCTCAGATCGTGTGATGCCTGTTCCAGACAATCTTTCCTTCCATTAGTTTACAACTTTGAATTGATAAGCCAATTTTCATTCTTCCACCTTGATGAATACATTCGAAGATAGGAGGCCAAGAAAAACTTCAAGAGTTGCTGTTCCTCCTGGAGGTTCACTGACTTGAAGTGTGCATAGCATTTTTAAACTTGCCAATTTGACTATGACCGTACCTGGACATTTGTCCACCGAACTTGTGGTCCATCATGACTACAGCTCGTATTACTGCCTTATAGTGGCATTATGTGTTATGTGATATTCTCCACAAGAAGCCTGCGAATCTCCTGGACGTCATAAGCGCTCATTTAGCATTATGTTTTGTATTGTTTAAATAATCGATCCATGTCAGGTTGGAGGCAAGTGTCAGACCTAGGTATTTGACTGTACCTGACACTCCAAGCTTTTTTAATCCAAGTCTCAGCTGAGAAAGAGACTCCAAGTTTCTTAGTTGTAGGGATGACCACTGCCCTGAAACATTTAACTATAAGACACTAGTCGTTGTGGTTTTGCAGATTTAATACATAAATAGCCTTTACACGTGAGATAATCTGGTATTTATCCAAAGTATTTACTTACGTAAACAGATACAGTAATTAATGCCAATTGTCTTAACTTGTCTTTACGCTGAACATGTTGCGGACGAATTACTGTCCATCTTCAGTAGCGGTTCAAGAAGTTTAAAATACCCCCGTCGCAGCAAACCTGCGTACTCAGCGAATTTCCAATGCATATATATGTGACTCACTACTACATAGAGCTACTTACCAAGTTTCACAAAAATACATCCATAAATAAGTGATACATAGCATTTCATTTATTCTCCATAAGAATAACATTAGGGTTGAGGACGCAGGTTTGCTGCAACGAGGAAGATAAGTAATTTTTTTTTGCAGTTATCAATATAACTGAACCAGGTGAAGCTATATACCAAGTTTTATTAATTTAGGTTCATAATTAAGGGAGATATGCAACTTTACTTATTCTCCATATGAATAACATGGGGCCGAGTATGCAGGTTTGCTGCTACGGGGACTATCAACAAAAAACTTGTTTTTTGTGCTAATATCAATATACCACAACTAGTTGAAGCCACATACCAAGTTTAAATAATATACATTCAAAAATAATCGAGATATAGAATTTTATTTATTCTCCATAAGGATAACATTGGACAACGTACTGTGTTTAGCACTTTGAATATCTCTGCAACGGTTGGACGTAGAACAACGATTAAAACACCAAAATGTTTGTTTCGTTGAGCTAAACACATTAATAAACAGAAATGTGAAGTTTTTAGTAAAACTATCTGAGAAAAATCTAAAAACCTTTTTCCCATAAGATTAACATGGGACACGTTTTTTGGATTTTCTCCGCAACCACTTAACCTAGGTTAATGATTCACAATACTAAATTATTTGTTTTTTTAACCTCTATAAAATGGATATAACCAAAATCTAGTGTTTTTAAAAATTTAGGGTAAAAAGTTAAAAAAACTGATTTTTGGAAAATTTTAAACCCCCATAAAACCCCCTTCCCATAGACTGATCGATCTGGTTTTCGAACTTAAAGTCATAAATGCTACTATCCACATTTGTGCCAAATTTCATCAAAATCTGGCGCTTCTTTCAAAAGTTATCGCGGTAACGGACACATATATATATATATATATATATAGATATATATATATATATATACATATATATATACATATATATATATACATATATATATATACATATATATAAATTTGAACGAATAGTGTTTTTGGCATCTGGGGACCTCAAAACGAAAAGTTATCATGGTCTCGGGCTTAAGTCTTACCATGCCACCTACGGTAATAGCTTCTTCCCTATAGGGGAAATTCGCTAAAAGCCCATTTTTCAATGGTTATCGATTTACACTCACTCACGCTACAAAGTGCATTTAAGTCACATAAGTCACATTTAATTAAAACATTAATTGCGGCAGCCACACACGACGGGTATACCAGTCAATTTTTTTAGGTTTTTTCACTCCTTAGGGTGTTTATCATAGAGTCTTCCTTTTTCTCGTCCGTAGCCTATTCTTCGTCCAAACATTAACTCATATGAAAAATATCCAAATGAGTGTGTTGCATGTCGAAGTGGCATCAGTAGTTGGGCTACTGGCTACTGTAAGGGATATATCTCCGCTGTCGTTTCCCCAACGCGAGCAGTTTTTCTCTAATGTGCACAAATCTCTCCACTTGAATATTTGTCGTTTGCCGTTCAAAACATGTAAATAAAGCCAAGAATAATACTCGATTCACTAATTCTGAACGAGACTGCTAAAATTACTCAAAAATATTTTCTGTTCACTTTTAAACGGGAGTGTTGCAAGTTACCGTAAATAATATTTTGGTTAAATTTGAAAATGTTGGTATTTTTAAATGCTTCAAGATTTAGAACAATATTTCTCAGAACTAATCAAATAAAATTGCAATATATTTTTATTTCTCAAAACTATAAGTTACATTGCGAGTTGTAATGCGCAGTTAACATTATTTTTCTTAATCAGATAGTAGTGCTACAACAGAATCTATATAAATCAAACGATAAATTATCCTACCCATCGGCTTAATAAAGGAACTAAAATTGCAACATTAGAATTATAAGACTGAAAAGAAACCAAAGAGCACAACAGACAAACTGAAACTATGGCTTAGCAAAGCTATAGAGGGACCTATTTAGCTATAGTCTGGCTTAGACTTGATGGTTGGCAATCAGTGGAAGTTAACCTGGTTGTAGACACTTCAAACTCGTGTAATTCCTCCCGTTACACGAACAGTTGCTCTGGACAGTTTCAATTGCAGGACGAATTTCACCCGATACCATAAAAATGTTGGTGTATTCTAGTTTAACGTTTTTGAACATAATATTTATTAAAATCTACTGATTGAATAGGAATTTATATCAAAACAAATTTCCTCATGTATCCAATATTAGTCATAAAATGAGAACTTGCCTATTTAGGTTTTATTTTTGAAAATTCCAATTTGGAAGAGTTAAAAATATGATGTTATTTTTATATTACTTTAAAGAATAATGTTGTTGTTTTTATCATTTACTACTTTTAAAGAAAATTGTACTTATATAATAAAAAGTAACCAACGAAAGACACATCGATTTAAATGACGATGCGAGTTTTTTAAGGCTCATCGTAATTTTATGCAAATTTATCAATGACTTTTTATTTATCTCACCACTAAAAGTTGCTTTAAGGAGATGTTTCAACTACATTTTCAAATAATTTTAAAATGCTCACATCCAATGATCAATCCTTTTGTATATTGTATGAGACAGCTGTGATAAGAGCGCTGTAAGAGGTACTTAAATGTGAGGATGAATAATTGGCGCGCGTATCAGAAGATAACAATTGGAACAATACTCGCCTCGCAATTTCCATATTTACATCCAAGTTTGGCTCAACGCACACGTTGTAAAGGTACCCTACAAATCGGCACTTTGAATAGAAATGCGTTTCAGCTACTGTGATTATGACTGAAAATCATCTCAACGGGAAATGAGTTTGTTGGAATTTAAACGTAAATTGTTTTGGTAACTTAAACCTAAAGTTTAACCTAAGTTACCTAGGTAAAAGGGTATTTAATTATGTGTTTTAAATGAGTGCATGTTAATGTTGTATTGACATTCAAGAATCTATAATCAATCGTCGTAGTTATTTTATTCATATTTGTTATGTTCGTAACGTGTAAAGCAGCATCTATTTTCATGAATTCGAGAACCAGACAAATCGCTCTATTTTAGGATTTTTTTACTTTTTACATATAATTATTTTAAATCAAAATTTTGGTTTACACCATTAAATTCTGCTTATAATACAAACAATTTGGGGATCATGGCTCTGCGTCAATTGGTTACCGAGATTTAAAAATGCTAAACACAGTACGTCGTCCAGTGTTAATCTTAAGGAGAATAAGTAAAATGTAATACCTCGCTTATTAATGAACACATAATAATGAAACTTGGTATGTGGGTTTATATGGTTGGGGTTTGCTGATATTTGTGCACAAAACCCATTTTTGTTGTGGTCCCCATGGCAGCAACCCTTCGTACTCAGCAACTACAATGTTATTCTTATAGATAAGAAACGTGATATCTTGCTTGTTTATGAATATAAATTGGTAAAACTCGAAGTGTAGCTTCATCTAGTGGTGATTCATTGGTATTTAAATAAAAATCTGATTGTTATGGTCCTTGATGCAGCAAACCTGCATACTCAGTCCTGATGTTTTTCTTAAGGAGGATAAATAAAATGTCATATCTCGCTTATTTATGAATAGTCTTTGATGAAAGTTGGTAAGTGGCTTCATGACGTAGTGAAGTACCATTTTAAATTCGCTGAGTGTGCAAATTGCTGCAACGGGGGATTTATTCTTTATCTACGTCAGAGGTATTTTCTAAAAGAGAATACTACAGGATTTTTGGGAGCGCGATCAAAACACTTGCAGTTGTGGTCATCCCGTGAATAGAACCCGTGACCCCTTGAACCGAAGCTAAATCACCCAATTTTATTTTGCCTTAGGAAACAAATAGGGTTTTTTATTGGTAGGAAGATTTTTGTAGTTTTAGGCAAGATTAATTTGTTTGTCTATATACAAAACTTTACCATAGGTTTTTATATATTTTCTCAAATTGGAAAATCGCAGTGACAATTGCAAATAATTGACAATTCGGAATTTAGTTAGATTAACGGAATTAGTTAAGACGCATTGTTTGGTAGCAATAATAACGAAATAGTGTTAATTATTAAGATAATGTTTTGAAATAAGTGAACTGGTAATACATTATAGAGACTCATAACTAATGTAATAAACTAATGCTAATTAAGATTATAGTGTAAAGAAGTAATATTGAACGATCGTTGCATAAATTATAGTCCTAACAACGTCCGGATACAATCTATACTGCATGTTCATGAGCCGTTGCTTCGTAAAACCAGAGTTTCGTAAAACTGAAATGTATCAAATGCAAATGAATCTTTCATAAATCATTGAAAATCCTAGAACTATTTTAACGGGTTGTAAAATGTTCCCAAATTACAGCATTTCGTATAATTATTCTTCATTATTCGTAATAATTCTTCATAATAAACTTTAGTTTGATATATAAAAATACAAGATTTATATTTATTTTTAAACACTTTTATTTCAAAACACTTTTGTTTATTTTAAACTAAATTGATAACAGAATCATTAAAGATGTACAAAATAATGTTATACAGGGTAATAACTATTTTTGTATGTAACGTATATCAGCTAAAAACGAACTACTGTATATACTAAACATAAAACTATACTAATAGGAAAAATATTTTAAGCACAAAAAAACTATTAGTAGTTAGTAAGTATTTTATACCAGTCAAATGCACCGGACCATTGTACTAAACTGTCACAAAAATAAAGCTCAAATCCAAGTAATTCCACCTCAAGTGGAATACGAGTACTCTTTTCTTCTTATATATTTTGCATCTATTTTACTCTATAAGTTTTAATAACTGTTGTACAATTACCGATCTTTAACTATTTAATCATTAAAACAATAAACAGAATGAATTAAAGAAACTACTGTTAATGCATTTCAGGTTTAAAGAATATCATTTGGAACTGTTAATTGTTATTTATGCAACAAGTGCGCAAGGTGCCACTGCCGTAGGCGAGTGCGGAATAGATTTTCTCGAGTGCAGCAAAGTCACCTTCCGCACAAGTTGGATGATTAATTTTCCCTACGTCTGCCAAATATTGATTATACAGTATGATATGTATAATATTTTTGATAGTCTGTATGATGTATTTCCTACAGTTGGGTTTAAAGCGTTTCAATTATATTTATTCGGTTTTATTAGAAGAAGGCTGCCACTATTAACAATTATCTTAAAGATATTCTACACCTGATTGAAGTAATAGTAACATAACTAGGCTTTCTCACAATTTATGCACTTTTTTATTTAAACACACCTTAATTCAACTTCAGCAAAATACAGGTTATGTTTATAATTATGTTGTTCGGGAACAACAACAATAGATCAGATGTTTATTATCCAGTGTTGCCAAAATAATTTATGCATAAAAAGGTTACCTGCGTACTGTTTTTGACTATTTTTGTGTTCTGAAGTTGAAACACTGGAGGACGCGAAGTAAATCGAGAGTGCGCAACGTAAATATGAGTGCGCAAAGTAAAATGAATACGGGAATCACCTGTGATGTGACGTATATCGAGTGCATCAACCACTTTCTCGGACACATGTAGGAAAAGTACTTTTTTGATCATCTTGTTTTCAATTTTTGTGTGACTTATTATGTATTTTGCGAAAATACATAAATTACATTAAACATGTACGTGAAATAATAGTTCCCATTCGAGCAAATGGTTCGTGTGTGAGAATTAGTAGCTAAAGTTAATACAGAACTTAACAATTTGTAAGAGTAAATTACATACAAATATAAAATAAAATAATTAGTTAGTTTTAAATTACACTGTGTATGTATGCTATACTGAATAACAGTTATTCCATGAACATGTAAATAATAAACAAAATATGTTCACTACTTTAAATGTATCGCAATATGTACATAATTTTGATTATGAATGTTAGCATTTATCATAGAGTGAGTTTATAATGTTTATCCCAGAGTGCAACACATGAAACTTCATGTTAAATAATGTTAAATAGTTAAATAGTTATAATAATAAATATATTATTAAGGCTGTATTATTCCAAAAAATCACGTTTTACTTTTTGATACGGTAATACAAAACATTTCTAAACACTGTACTTTTACATTTGTAATAAAACTTAAAGGCACAGTGTATTTGATTTTGAAGGAGGTATTAGTACTACATTTTTTTTTATATATGCACTATCTGGTACCCGGTGCGACTTTGTTCACATGACCTTTCTTTATGACTTCATTACTGTTATTTTTTCTGCCGGTAAAATATTTTTACCATGGAAACTAAAATCCAATCACTACCCCATGAGGTTAACTCTGAACATTTTTAAGCATTCCCACGTTGAATGCCAGTAGGACGGAGCTCCAAAAGATGTTCAATGTAGGTTATATTCTCATGTACCTATCTTCCAACTAAATTTTAGCTCCATAATTTCAGAATAATTATACAATATATGACTACGTAAAAATTGCAGTGGAGTGGAGCCCCATAGCACTTTTGTAACGGCAAAAGGACATGGTTTTAGAGGAAATTTCAGGATCATCCGTCCCGTGGTAGGTAGTTAACATGGGAATAATGAAGGCCAGCGGGGTGGAGTCCTAAATAATATCTGTATCAAGAGTAGGCCTGTCTCTTCTTTAAGTATATTAGTTACCTTCCACCCAAATTTCAAATCCATAAGTCCAGTAGTAGGTGCGAAAGAAAATAAGCTTGATTTTAAAAGCCAGTGGAGAGGAGCCCCATATGAGCATGGGAACATAAATAGCATAACTTTGGATTCTAAAGTATGGTCTATTTTCCAAACTTTAGTTTTATCGTTTTATTAGTTGTTTGTACGACAGCTAACATGGTAATAATAAAGGTCTGCGTTGCGGAGCCCTAAACAATATTTTGATCAGTTGTAGGCATATTCTTATTTGAGTTAATTAGCCATCATCCTTCCGAACTTCAGCCCTATCAGTCCAGGAGTAGTTGCGAGATGGTAAACATAATTTTAAATGCCAGTGGGGCGGGGTCCCAAAGGATCTTTGGAATGAGGGAACGTCTATTTTGATTCTGGTGTATTATTTATTTCCCTACCAAATTTCAGTTCGATCATTTCAGTCATTAAAGGCCAGTGGGGTTAAGTCCTAAAGTACAATACTACAATAGGTAGGCCTATATCTGCCTTGAGTATCAGCTATCCTTCTACTGAATTTTAGCTTCGTCAGTGAAGTAGAAGGTGCAAGATGTTTGGAATATGTATTCTGAAGTTGAAGAGGGCAAAGCCCTAAAACATTTACCGGACGGGGGAATACAAATTATTTCGGACTACATAAGCCTGAGGGGAAGCCATTAATCACAAAAACGTTTATTTTAAATGGGTAGAATACGACAAATAACAATAAATATTTCGTAATTCGCAGGTTTTTGGTTTTATGTTAGAATTAAGGGAATAAGATTAGATTATTAGGAAACCACCAAAGCCAGCTTCAAGCAGACCTTTAGTCAGAATGTGTCAGTAACAAGTTGAGAATCAGGATTCTCGTTTTGGAAGGCAGTAAATCCTTTCCTTATTTTCAGTGTCTCCATAAAATATGAACCAAAATTAGCATGCCACGAATTTTGTGAAAAATGTTACTATTTTCCCTATTCATAATGGCATTTTACTCAGAATGTGTTAAAATTGTTCAAAACTCAGAGCTTAAATAGTTGGCACAAGGTAGACCTAAGAGTATTTACAGCAAAGCAAAATAGCCAATATCAAGTAAAAAATAATTAAAAATGAGTTTTGGAAAGGAATGAGTTGTCTTACATTTGGAAAAGACTCGGCATATTTATACACAATCGTAATTCCAAAAACCTGAGTTGCTACAAGCTCATCTATTAATATTCTGAGACAAGAAAGGCGGAATTAGCTATACAGTTGATAATATTGATAAAAGTCATTCGCATTTAAACGAAATATTTATCGATTTCGAGCAACGGGTTTACTAGTCTACAATGAATATCATTTAAAAGTACTACTGTAACATATTATAAACACAAATTAAGATAAATATTTCGTGAATAATAACTTCATGGGAGGAAAGTTTCAAGAGGTTTTGTTCAGTGAAGCGCATTCGAAAGCCGATTAAACTATTGCATATCAAACCAAGTGGAAATGGAGCGATACGTAGAACACATTGTTCGGCATGTTTCAGTTAATATATTTATTTTATCGAATTGAACCGCTTCAGAAGAGTGTTCTTTATACTTTTGTATTACATCTTATTAAAGCTAAATTTTGTTGATATGCATTTACAGTCTAAATCGTATATAGTAATACGTGAAGGCAGTTTTTGTAAAGAGAACTCCTCCGTTACTTCTGATCCGATTTTAACGACGAGGTATCAACATGTTTTTCCTGATTAATAGTTGTGCATAATGGTTTTAACTTTTCATTCTGAAGAGCTCAGACTTCTCTCAAAGTTCGTTTCTTAAAGACTAATGGAATACTACCGTGGGAAATAACTTTTTGGAGAATTTCAGCTGTTAATCAGCAAGGAAAGGATGACAGAAAAACAGATGTTACACTGAAGGAATCTGTATATATATATGAATAAAATTACAGGTTTGTCTGAACATCACTTATAGAGTCTTGAGTCGTAATATTTTTAGAAATTTCGATGTTTTATGCATTGTAGTACCTGAAATCGGTTATGCAATTTCTGTCTACCAGTGTGTGTCTGTGTTCTCACAGCCATATTTTGTCCGCGCTTCACACACAAAATGGGCAAACTAAATTTGAAAATAATTTTTCCCAATTTCGTGAGGAGTTGTGAGAAACATGTAGGCAATTTTACTTTATGGCACATCATTCAGGTTCTGCCCAAAACTCCGTAACTGCTAAAACGTTATTCTTATAGGTATACGTCTTTAATAATCATAATCTTACACATAACACTCAATCACCTCCAAAAAACTTACTGAGTAATGGAATAAGCTGGTATGTCCGCCTGCCTACGTATAGACTGAGCACAAGATCCAGATATTTTACAGTTTCCGACATCCACGACGCAACATTTTGTTTAACGTTCTAGTTATAAAATGTGTGTATACATATTTGTTTATTTATTGTATATTTGGATGAATAAAAATTGTCTTTATATATTTCAAATTTGGAAGGAAATATTTTGAAAATGTTTATCGTACGTAGGTGGTTCAATTCTAAAGCGTGTCATATAGTCGAAGATGTTAGATGTTAAAACATAAAATGATAAAAGTTAATTATGACAAAATATTTATTTTCCTAAAATAAAAGTGTCGGTATGAAAATTTAAACATACCATTTTGAATGAAATTAGTACGTAGTAATATATTTAGTACTAGAATGAACCAAAATGAATTATCACTTTACCTTTTGCTGACTCATTTACTCAAAAATTCTTAGTACTCATTTACTAGCTTACAAAATTCTACATAGGTTCCTTATTAGTTCTAAAACTTAATGTTATTAGTTGAGAACATGTATGGTAAGATATCCATTCACTTGGAATTGACAATATTAATTTCAAAAATACTGTAACGGCAATAAAGACAAGGGTTTATGTAGAATTAGTTTAAAAAAGTATCCACACTGGATTTAATTGTCTATTTCTGAAAAAATGGGAGGTGGGTGAACAAATCAAATATTATGTTTTAAAATTATAACTCAAAGCTACTAAATCTAAAGGATAGGTCTTTATATTTAAGCATCATCCATTTTTAATAAATTTAATTCTTATATTTCTTATAAATAATAATTCTGATTATTTATCGTATGTCAACCAGATGGAATACATTATAGTTTATTAAAATTCTCCAGAATCAACATTTACGAGTTTTAAATAATTCTAAACACGTTTCTGGACTTAGTCGAGTTACGTGTTTCAGTGAGCAACAATCACAAAGAATCAAACTTCAGCTGCAGCTCGGTTATTTGACCATTGTGAAAAGACCCCCCCCCTCCCATAACCGTTGCAATCCATGTGAGGTTCGAGATCATTTTGATTGTTAAATTTATCAGAAAATCCGGCTTAACCGGCATAACAGTTGTAATATGCGTAAGTAGAATAATACCCGAGGAAATATATATTATTTTGTGTTGCCTAATTTAAAAAAACACTTACACTAGATAAACTAGTTTCCACTATAGTGTCTTTGCTAGATGTTTCTGAAATGAGAAAGTTCTCCGGGCCTGTCGCTCGACGGGCTTGTATTTTTATGTAAGAGGCTAACTTATAACTTAATTTAACTTTTTCGTAATGTTTTTTTTATTAACAAATATGGTCAAATTTAAAATTATATATTTTGAACATAGCAACTTGAGTTGTTAAGCCAAAACTTTATAATTTAACAGAGTTGTAGTTTAAAGTATAAACGCTCAATTTATTTTACCATAAATCGTATTCCATACCGGTGTTATATTTCTTCCGTTTTACGATAAAAATATCCCTAACATTTGGGATTTAAAAAAGCCAGATAAAAACATGCGCAAATTCATGTGACAAGTATGTCATTTATTTAGAACAAATGTAATAATGAGTATCTTTAGTCATGATCAACCTCGGCCTTGTTATAGATTTCACGCAGAACTGTCAATACGCTTAGTTCTCCGTTAATCTAGGCGACTATATTTGATACATTTGATACGATGCGGACGAAATGTGTATCAAAAATCAAAACAAATTAAAATATGGTTTATTTCCTTCATTCAAGGATACAGTACATATTAAAAACAAAAAGTAATTAAATCAAAATAGTATATTTAGCACCAAGGGCCGAAAGTGGGGTTTTGCTGGCCCGAGATCGTATGATCGAGACGAAGTCGAGGTCATAAATCGTTCGAGGGCTATGCAAAACCCTTTTGGCAGAGGTGTGAACACTATTTTTCACCATACTACAATTATTAAGGGGTTAAATGTGATCGGTCATTAAACACGAGCGGCCTCATGCAATCTCGGACTAAAATCAGTTAACCAATAAACAAATCATCGATAGTACAATGTTTTGAAATTTACTGTTATTTGTTCCAGTGTTTCAACCAAAAAACACAAAATAGTATGCACGTGTTAACCAGGTAACGTCATGTACGCTTGAAAACAAGTTGGAAACACTGGCTAAATAGATCTATTCCGGCTGACTTTCGGCCCTTGGACAGAAAAACTCTACTTTCGGTATTCAAATGTCGTTACGAAAACAGGTGATTACAGTGTAATTTGGTGAAATAGTATATTTCGTCACTAGGATCAAAAGTGGATATTTTTAATACGAGCTCCAGTTTAACTGCCGAGGCGAAGCCGAGGCTGGGAAATGAGCGAGTATTAAAAAGACACTTTTGATCCGAGTGACGAACTATATTTTTCGTCATACTGCCAAAAAACTTCAGGTTTAAACAAAAACAAAAGTAAAATTTACGTACTGTGTCTTCATAACCTCAAATGTTTCTTTCAGCTTGTCTCTTGAAACAATCAGCTGTTGCACATGCATATTTTCGGTTCATTCATATCTATCGGTTGTTGAGTCGATCATTCAAACCAATCATTGTGGTTCGAATCAATCGGTTGTTCTTCAAATAACAATACAACAATGAATGTTTCGATAATAACAATGAATGTTTCGATTATTTATAATCGAATGAATTTTAATAGATTTATGACGACCTCGAATCAAAAGTATCATCAACAATGATCTTTTTAGTCCTAGTACGATAATGATCATCAAAACATATGTTATTATCCAAAGACTAAAAAGAAGAACTTTTGAATCTCAACGCATCTGTCAAAAACAGATGTTTTTGAAGCAGTATGACGAAAAGTCCTTTATAGGCCAAATTAAAATAGAACTGAGTCTTTCTATCTAGGATAGAACGGGCCCACTTCACATGAAACATAGACTACATGTATAAACCATACAAATAATAATAAAAGTAAACAAAGAAAATATGATTCAACAGCGCCACTTTAGAAGAAGCAGTATTAGTTTTATTTGAAATAAACTTAAAGCATTGGCTTGATTTTAGTACGCGTGGTCGTTGGATGTAAACTGTGTCAGTCATGTAGTATCATAAACAGAAGTCTGTAGCTGTTCAAATACTGAAATGAGAATAGCTGAAAAAAATATTTATACTAGATGTATATTTAAAATCAGGTGTTTTAGTAGTAAAGTGGTATATAATATAATATGTACTTAATTACGTTTTATCATAGATTAGTATGCTTAATCTATGGTTTTATGTTGTAACTTTAAAAAAAATTATCTTATCCAAAGAATATTCTTTGCCCTAGCTTAAACATATTGGGGCCGCACGGACCAGGCCGTGGTCTGTTCAGTTTTTCGCCTTCTTCTGTGTGTGTGTGTGCGCCAAGAACCCGATTATTTTTTCAATTAAAGTTTATATTTTCTACATCCATAAAATTATATTTTAACTACTTTCTTTACCATGATTTTGAAAAATTCCTATTTTTCTTGTCTAAAAAAACAATCAAGCCCAGACGACACAAATATGTAATTCAAGTCAAATGGTATATATTATAAAAAAATATATATATTATGGCAAATATTATGTATTTCACAATAAAACATCGGAAATATTTGAATTATAACTATAGTTTTGGTAGAATATACAAGAAGTCTTAAAATTCGACGACTATAAACTTCACAAACTTGTTATATGGACTATTTCTAACAAAATATTTCATATACGTTTTTAACACATTCTTCCTAGTTTACGAGCTATTGGCATTTGTATACATTTTTTATGTACTGTGTATTGCAATCTCATAACATATTTTCAGGCGATAAATATGCGCGTAGGACCATACAACATTTACACTGTATAACAATGGACAGTAATTAAAAATTCAGTTTAAGGAGTTTATAACGATTAAAAACACAAATTAATGCAATTTTAATTTTAGTTTTACACTTCAACTAACTTTTTACTTTCATTCGTGTTTCCGTCTACAGTTTTCTGCCTTAGAGAGTGATCCTATAACTTAAACCTGTTCCCAGTTATTGGAGATAATAATAGTATTAAGAAAATAAAATGTATTTTCCTAATTTCAGTATTGGTGTATTTTTTTATGAATAAAAGTGTCCTTAAATTGAAATTAGTGGCTATAATTTCAACTAACAATACAATAGGAATTAAAATTGCTGTAATTTGTGTTTAATTTTATGAAACTCCTAAAAATTGAATTTCTTTATTATTACTGTTTTTTTTATAGGCTACCCTGTAAATTTTGCATGGTTCTACGTGCATAATTTCCTGCTCGAAAATTATTTTTAAAATTACAATAAGTAGATTATAAAAATATTAAAAATTTCAATAGCTTGTACACTAAGAAGAATATGATATGATATGAATATGTTATATAATATATAACATTTTTGTCGTAAATAGTTCGTATAACAAGTCTGTGAAGTTTTGTCGTCGACTTTTGAGTCACCCTGTATGTTTGATCACGCATTAGATCAATTGTTTGTAGATGAACAGATGATGGATCGCCTAAAGTTTGCTTATCGAATTTCCGAGATTTGTTTAAGACCCTCCAAACACTTAAGATATTATGCATCCCGATAGTTTACGAAGTAATATTTAAGTAAAAACATCCATGGATCACTTGCATTTTGTCTTTTAATAGTAAAAAATACTTTAGTTTTTAATCTTAATTTTGACATCTAAAAAAATCAACTAGTGTTGGAGACAGTAAAATTTGTAACAAAATTAAAGAACCCATTTTAAACTACTTTGTATGATAAGGTTGTTTCCATCCGTGAAAGTACATGTCTAACAAAATATAATAAGTGTATATTTTCAACCATAAAGTTTAATTATCCAAAAATATTTTATAATTTAAATCGTGGTTAAAAACTGTATGGTGCAGAAGGAAGGAAGATTTGGTCAGTCAAGAGCACGGGCGTTGTGTTCTAAACTGTTACGGAACAACTGACTTGTGAAGCTGAAGACTAAACACGTTTTTAATTCACGTGTCCCAAACATCCATCCTTATCAAAATGAAGGTTAAAAAAGAGTATTATTTTAAAGTTATTTATTACAAATATTTTTACAAATATACATTATATATATTATAATATATACAATATTATTATAATCTAAAATATATACAGCCGCATGTGTAACTCACTGACTGACTGACTGACTGAGGTATACGAATTCTAACCCACTTCTAGATATGCTAGGGTCTTGAAATTTGGCATGCACATAGCTTAAAGTTTGAAAACTCTAGGAAAATTCACAACATTTCCAATTTTATATTACATTTCCCTTAACAATTGAAATAAATAATTTAGTTCCCGTTTTTGAGGTTAACTGATGTCGGTAATGCAGTATGAAGATCAATTGGTATGTTGTACTGGTTGTATTACGAATTTAGATATTTTTGTTATTAAACTTATTTATTTTTAAAATGTTTCATGTATTTTGTACATAGGCCAGGCGTACAAATGTATTTCTTATACATCACAAAGATGATCTAAATTAAGTATTCAAAATTAATTTGTTAACTTGATCTCTTAATGAAAGCTTCTCAACACCACACTGTGAAACGGATTCTAGACGATCTACAACGAGGTTTTATCATTGTAGATAATATTTACAAATTACTTTAATGAATTTGAAGTATTTACTCTCAAATAAACGCTAAAACCCAATAATTAGCACATTAAGTAGATTTGTTGGTCTTTTGGTTGGTTTTTGTGTCACATAGTTTGTGGGAAAAGCCACATTAATTAGGTTAAATATGTTACGGTAGTCTAATCCATTTAAAAATACAAGTTGTCAAACGGTACAGTCAACAGCATAGGGAAAAACGAGAAAAAGCGGTATGCGGAGAAGGGGTCTGCAGTATTATGTGATTCAGCAGTCCTCCTGTATAAGAATTTAAACGCCTGAAAAAAAAACAAAAATAAACATGACATGTTATTATTTTTTGCTTAGTATTATTGTATTTTAGGGCTGTATATTATTGTATTTTACAATGAAATGATACATGGAGGCTTGTATTTCGCCACATACTATTTATATCTTAGTTCATCGCATCAAAAATAAAATTGTGATTGAATTATTCTTGTAATAAAAGCTTCTCGTGAACGCCACTGTATTCTAGACGATATACAACGGGGTTTCCCCCTACAAAATCAGAAATCACATCTTGATGGCTTATGTATGAAAAATCAGTTTCATAAAGTTTTTACTTTAAAAAAAAACACTAGAAGCCTTGTAATCAGAACACTATGTGGTGTACCCTCAAATGCCAATAGAGGATAACACTTTGAGAATTTAGGGGGTTTTATATATAATTGCTGGTAGAGTGGGGAAAATTAACACAGCCACATGATGAAATTTAACTTTGCTGTGTATTAAAAAACTTTCAATCAGATTTACAGCAATATATTTACAAGACCTGGTTATATACTTTAAACTAATATAACCCTTCACCAATAAAAATAACGTGGTTCGGTCTTACTGATACTGGTATGACTGGTTATTCTGGACTATAACTGACTGAGTGTGGTTGATATCTGTCTGCAAACAATAAAAACAAGACTAAT
Source organism: Allygus modestus (assembly GCA_963675035.1). Taxonomy (NCBI): domain Eukaryota; kingdom Metazoa; phylum Arthropoda; class Insecta; order Hemiptera; family Cicadellidae; genus Allygus; species Allygus modestus. The sequence goes on from OY776115.1 coordinate 35,413,411, forward strand.
TACTATTCCCTATTAAATTAAAAATACATAAAACATTGGATAGAAGATCCTAGAACATTTTAGTGACAATGTGCTTTTACTTGAACCAAATAAAACAGGTTTGTCTACAACTTTACAATTTCTTACAACAGTTAAAATAGCTCAAAATCAATTAAATTACATCTTTAAATTCAAAACAATCAAAATAACAAAATTCAGAAATACATTTTATTTACTTTAAATTCACAACTAATTAATTATTAACAATTCAATCAGACTTACAATGTCTACAGCAACCACTCTTTTCAAGTCCACTTTTTCCAGTAACCAGAATCTGACCAACAGCTTATTTGAACTTTATACCGGTCTGCAGTCCTACCACTCAACAAAAGGTAAATTCCCCTACTTTTAAAGACAAGTTTTATTATTACACTATAACAGAAAATATATAATTTTGCTTTGTGTCATTTCAAATAATAATCTAATTTACCTGAGTACAGAATTTCCCCTCCCTATCTTGAAATTACATAAACAAAATTATAGGAAATCAGTACTTAACATTTATACACACCAATACCATGAAATTATTTAATTCTACAACCATTTCTCAAAATTTACAACATTAACGAATTCAAACATCTTTTAAATAAACCGCGCTAGACCCTAGCGCTCCCCGTAGTGGTCATTACAAATACGCTGATCTAGTTCTCAAATCACCACTAGAGATCAGTACACAATGAATAACAGTCAAATTATTACTTCCGATTTGCAAACAAAAACAACTAATCATCTCTCCTATCTGATAAACAATCTTAATCTACAAATTCAATATTTCCAAAGCATCAAACATTTAAATATATCATCAAACAAAATTATTCTACTATTTAAGTCATCTTAGGATTGAATGCGTAACCTTATTTGACTCCGCGTACTTCCGTCCCTCGGTCAACAACTAGACCACTAGCTAACTCCCCCAAAAACTTTCCCTTTTAGCCATTTTGGTTTCACTTAGTTCCTAAGTGCATGTCGTGTTTTGTGTCCTCAGTGTTTTTTTCCTGTTTTAACTAATTCCCAGTGTTTTAATTTACTCCCGTGTTTTTAATGTCTTTCCCCTGTGTGTAGTGTTTAGATTTATTGTGTTCGTGTGAAAGTGTGATAAAAAGTGAAAATTAGTGTGTTCCTTGTGCGTCAGTACCTTTTGTCCCTACCATACATACACTCACTTACATACTGAATTTACCCCACCTTTCGCTTCCACAAATACTCACTGACTCACCTACTCATAACACATTCGCTCACTCAATTATACAAACTTCAGAAACCCACAATTTCCCATTCTAAATCACAATTTAAAAACAACACCCTGTCTAAACAAGTTCCCTTGACTTACACAACAACGAACAAAATTTTACTTAACAAATTGAAACCCATAATTTTTTGAAACAACTACAATCCTAAAATAACTTATATACTTTTTAAAATACAACAAAACATCTCTCGAGAATATATACAACAATAATTATCAAGTTCATTTCGCTTCAGTAGTCGGTCTTATCTCCCTCGTAATCTTGCTTATCTCTTCCTTCATTAGGTCGTTATATATTTGCTTCCACTCGTCTTCAGCTCTTCTTTAAATCAATTATATGGACCTTCTTTATGTCTTCAAGTTTTGCCGGATTTTGAACAAGTACTGTAGAGTCGCTCAGGAAATAACGAATCACATATGGTCCGTTGTATCTCGGTGCTAGCTTTTTCGAAAATTTATTTACAGCTTTGCTCAAGTAACGAGACTTGACGTAAACTTGCATGTTTATTTTAAAAGGATGGTTCCTCCGAGGAAACTGGTATCTTTCCCGTCTTTGATTTTTGGCAATACTCCGTCTTACATTATTTATGGCTTTTTCTAAATTTCGCTTTCTTTCTTCTGGAGTTAACTTCTCGGAAATTATATCGTTCACGTTCCACAGATTGGTTAGAGCATTGTTACAAGGATGGTTAAACATTAAATTAAAAGCACTGGTTTTAGTTGAGCCGTTCATAGCTGTATTTAGACTGGTAGCGATCAGTCCCAGATTAGAATCCCACTTATCTTGCTCTAGTCCGTAAAAGCTCCTTAAGGCGTTATTTGTCTCCCGCAAATATCTTTCGGATAGATTTCCATTTGCTCTGTAAGCTGCCAATTTCCTGTGTTCCACATAATTATTGAACATAAATTTCTTGAATTCTTTAGAAGTAAAGTAGCTGGCGTTATCTGACACTATTATACGGGGTACGGAGAAGCTGTCAAAAATTATTTTCAACTTTTCAATTATAAACTTCGACTTACTATCTTTTAGTGGATACAACCACACAAAACGTGTAAACGCATCAACCACAATTAAAATATATTTATTTAACTTGGTTGATCGAGGAAGTGGTCCTGCCAAATCTATGAAAACAGTATTTAGCGCTTGATTAACTGGTACAGATATTAATCGGCCTTCATATTTCCTTTGTTCCGACTTGGACATTAGACATATTTTACATTCACGGACTTTGTTCTTAATGAAATCGTTGAGTTCAGGGTGATAAAAATATTGATTTATTTTGCTTTGAGTTCGGAAAATTCCCATATGGCCACCAATTATTGAGTTGTGATAGAAAGCAAACATTAGGCTGAACAATTTTTTGGGCAGATAGATTTTATTTTTACATAATAAAACTTCATTTTTCAGGCTAAAGTTTTCATTGTTAGTCTTATCTTGTACGCTTTTGATTATTTGTCTACATACATCATCATTTTCCTGGTGGTGTTTAATGTCATTCAAATCTAATGGCAACTCATTCAATACATTACAAAAATCCACATCATTTTTCTTGTTTTCATTTAGGACATTTTTATAATTAGGCTTTTGCTCAGGTCTTTGCTCATTTAGGCTTTTCGGTTTTACTAGTCTACATAGAGCGTTTACATGGCCTAGCGGTTCACTGCTCGTTGATTCTGATTTTTCTCCGTTATTGTCGTCTGCACTGCCAAACATACGGGATAATGCGTCTGCCACTACGTTGTCGGATCCTTTTACATGTTCCACCGTGAATGGTAAGCTAAATAACTTCTGAAACCATCTAGCATGTCTACCACGACTTTTACCAGAACGGAGCATAAAACTCAATCCCTCGCAATCGGTTACTAATTTAAAGCTTCTAGTTTCCAGGAATTGATACCACTTCTCTACACATAAAATAACGCTGTAAGCTTCCTTTTCATACGTACTGTATCGCATTTCGGTAGGTGTGAATTTCTTAGAATAATATGCTATCGTCATTAAAATTCCCTCTTCATTCTGCTGTAACAATACACCCGCGGCTGCTAGATTGCTCGCGTCAGTATGCAATTCAAACTCTTTGTTAAAATCGGCCATCTGAAGTATAGGCGGATTTGCTATTTTATGCTTTAACGTTTCGAAAGCTTTTTGGCAGTCTTCAGTCCATTTAAATTTAACTCCTTTCTTCTTTAGTTGAAACAGTGGTACACATATTTCCGCATACTTAGGTATATATCGGGACCAATATCCACACATGCCAATAAATTGTCTGACTTGTCTTACAGTTTTCGGAGCAGGAAATTTCATTAATGACGCTGTTCGCTCGGGATCAATAGTAATGCAATCCTTTTTAATTATATGCCCTAAAAAACTTATTTCCTTGCAGAAAAACTTGACTTTTTGAGGATTTACAGTAAGTCGGTGTTTTGCTAAACGCTTTATCACTTCGGTCACGTGCTCAACATGTCTTTGCTTATCAGGGCTATACACTACTATGTCATCACAGAAATTAATCATGTACTGAAACTTTATGTCATTGAAGATTTTGTCCAAGTAGTGGGACAGAACACTACTACCTATTTTAAGTCCAAACGGAATCCTTTTCATGCGGTATTTCCCAAAAATAGTAGAAAATGCGGTTAAGTCCCGTGATTTTTCGGCAATAGGACACTGCAAAAATGCCTTGTTTAAATCGATAACCGTAAAATATAGGGCTCCTTTGAGATGCTGGTACATATTCTGCATATCTCCTAGCGGGTAATCCACATTAACTAACTTCTTATTTAGTTCTGAATAATTAATTACAAGTCTGTCATCTTGAGTTAAAAAGGCAGGCGCACTGTATGGACTGGTTGACACTTCTACGACTCCTTCAGATATCCAATTATCGATTATAGCTTTCATTGTTGTTACTTTGGGAGGACTTAAAAAATATGGCCTGACACTTACTGGTTTATCATCTGTTACTTTCAGTTCAATTTCTAAATCAATGGCCGACCCTAATTTGTCTGTAAACACTTCAGGAAAATCTTTAATTAACTTCTCGGCTTCTTCACACATTTCAACATCTCCTACTTTAACTGTGTTTAAGCTTAATTCAGACAGGTTCGTGCTCGGAATTAACTTAATTTCCTCTTTAGGCTTGAATGAAAAATAACAGGTTTGCCGTTCTAAGTCCAGGTTTAACTTCCTAGAGCACATAAATGGATGTCCTAAAATCATGTCGAAATATTTTAGCTGTAGTACTAAAAACGTTTCTCTCCAAGTAAATGAGCTTATTTTTATCTTAACATCACATTTTGTTAAAATATTCAAAGGTTCATTATTAGCTGCTACTATTTTTCCTTGCCATTTGTCTTCTGAAATAATTAATCTTCTCTGCGATAATTTATTATATAGATCGGTGCTGATAAAGTTTTGGCTAGCTCCGGTGTCTATTAATGCTCCTATACTCAAATCATTTCCCAAATTTACAGGAATACAAGGTAAATGAGTCACAGTTTTGGCTTTTATTTTCCTTAAAGCAGGTGAATTCGCTTTATTATAATCCTTTACAATTTTTCTTAGTTCTGATTTGAAATTGTAACTATGAGAGCTATATACAGCTTCGCCATTTCCGATTTGAGTTTTGCCTTGAGGAAAGAAAGATTTGAAATTTAGGCTATCAGTCTTTCCCGGCTTACTTAGTTTTTTGAATCTCGTCTATAACAATTGCGCGCGATGTGACCTACTCTTTGACATTTAAAACACACAGGTCTCTCACTCGGACGATTTTTCGACTCATAGCGAGGTCGTTGACCTCCCGACTTATCTAGCTGCTGATAAGGCTTTATCGGGTTTACTTGGCCTACCATTTCCCTAGTAGTGACTGGATTACTTTGATTTCTTAGATAATCATTATATGCTACATTATTTACATTTATGCATAACCTATCCAAGTCAGAGAAAGTTTCAGGATTTTTCTCAAAGGTTAATTTATTCCTGATGTCTGGATGTATCCCGTTCTTAATAAAACTTACTAGTTGAGTTTCGGTTAAATCTGACTTTAACACCTGATGGTTTATTTTTATGTCATGCACATAGATTGACAAAGGTTCTTGGTGTTTTTGTGGCCTAAAGATCAAATCCTGCTTCAGTTTTTCCCTTAAGGTGATTGGCAAAAATGTTGCGATTATATCAGCATGCAGTAAATCAATGGGTTTCGACTCCCTCTTAAACTCTAATATTTTATTCACTAATGGCGCTGTAGAATAAATAGGTAATATCTCATACAAATCTTGCTGTGATAAAGAGGTCTCATTTTGAATAGTGACTAAATTCCTGAGAAATTGTAACAAAGGCATAGTTTCCAATCCATTGCATAAGGGAAATTTTTGTAAATAAATTTCTAATGGGTTCGACAACTTTGCAAAAATGCCATTTGAACTAATACTACTATTTACAACTGGAATGGGCTTGGGTAGATTTTCAACGCTCATACAGGGAACATTTTCTTGGTGAACATCCCTAGTGTCAACTTTAGGTTCATTAATTGTGGTTAGGTTAGGTCGCTCAACAGATTTTTGAGGGGTTGAAGAACTCAGGGCCTCAACTAACTTCGACTGTTCAAATTTTTCTTGAATCGCCTCGTCCTCGACTAAAGAAGTGTTTAACTGCTCCTCGAATTCCCCCATCTCCTGGTCTGTGAAGGTATGTTTTAATTCCTCGAATTTCTTGAAACTAGTGCTAATTTGCTCGTTTAATTTATCTAAGCCATCCCTTTTGTCTTGTTCTAATTTACATTTCAATAAGGATAAAGTTCGGTTTTGCAAGTGTGACAGTTTTGCTTTTAGCTTAGCTATTTTCAGCTTAGTCGGATTTTCCCTACAATGTTCAATGAGAGAATCAGCTAAATCACATTTTTCCCTAATACAAGCTATTTCAGCGGATATGGTATAATGCCCTTGCAAATTCGCTACATCAGGAGGTTGATTAACACAAGATCTTAACTTTTTCCTTAATGAATCTACATCACTATTATTGCTTTCTTCCCCACGGAGCCTAATTTCATATAAGAGTTCATCTTTGTTGAGGTAATTTAAATTATAGTCTGACATCTTGCAATTATACTGAAATTTTCACTTGCAGCAATTTATATAGTTTTTTGTAACATTTCAAACTTCCCTTCTACCAGCTTTTTATATATCTAGCAGAGTTGCGCACTTATGTACCCTCAAATGCCAATAGAGGATAACACTTTGAGAATTTAGGGGGTTTTATATATAATTGCTGGTAGAGTGGGGAAAATTAACACAGCCACATGATGAAATTTAACTTTGCTGTGTATTAAAAAACTTTCAATCAGATTTACAGCAATATATTTACAAGACCTGGTTATATACTTTAAACTAATATAACCCTTCACCAATAAAAATAACGTGGTTCGGTCTTACTGATACTGGTATGACTGGTTATTCTGGACTATAACTGACTGAGTGTGGTTGATATCTGTCTGCAAACAATAAAAACAAGACTAATTACTATTCCCTATTAAATTAAAAATACATAAAACATTGGATAGAAGATCCTAGAACATTTTAGTGACAATGTGCTTTTACTTGAACCAAATAAAACAGGTTTGTCTACAACTTTACAATTTCTTACAACAGTTAAAATAGCTCAAAATCAATTAAATTACATCTTTAAATTCAAAACAATCAAAATAACAAAATTCAGAAATACATTTTATTTACTTTAAATTCACAACTAATTAATTATTAACAATTCAATCAGACTTACAATGTCTACAGCAACCACTCTTTTCAAGTCCACTTTTTCCAGTAACCAGAATCTGACCAACAGCTTATTTGAACTTTATACCGGTCTGCAGTCCTACCACTCAACAAAAGGTAAATTCCCCTACTTTTAAAGACAAGTTTTATTATTACACTATAACAGAAAATATATAATTTTGCTTTGTGTCATTTCAAATAATAATCTAATTTACCTGGGTACAGTGGATTATTTTAGGTAATTAATCAACATTGTTTAGTTGCTACAAACATAATATTTTATGGTTGCAATAGTTTTTGAAGGTAGTTTAAGCCATTTAAAAATACAAGTTGTTACATAAGGGTAAAACTTAAATATTTTGTTTTGGATATTAATTTATTCTACATACGGTACTTAATTTGTATCTGATGGCCTATTAATTGTCACGCGATATTTCCCTTCCAGGGCCTCTTTTCTCAAACTATGCCTAGAGTCTTATAATTTAGCATCTAATTTCTGAATACTATGCCCTTTACAAAACTATAGTCAAATTAACAATTTCAATTGTTTCAATCCCTCAAAAAAATTGGTTAAACATTGTTTCATGTTTGTAAGCTATGATCCTGTAAATAAAAATCTTTGCAATGCTACAAGTCTTCTGACACAAATATAGTATAAGAAGGGTTTTTACACTCGGTTAAGCACAAAGTGCATAACATACAAGAAAAAAGCATTTAACAAATCTATCAAAGTTAAAATATTTCTATTTGTTGGCTATTTTAACCATCAAAACTGGGTGTCTCACTCAGTATGATGCTAGATTTTTAAAATTTTACTATTTGTAGTTTTAACTGCATTGAAAAAATAAAATGGCGAATAATAATCAATTAGAATAGAATAGAATAGAATATTTTTATTTTCTCATGATACATAACGAAAATACATAGTTGTTACTTTATTTTAAATTATGCAGCTTGTTTGTAACTTAAATAAATAATAAATGTCCATTTTACTTGTCAGGCTGACATAAAAATAAAAATAAAATAATGAGAAAACAATAGGGCCTCTTAAGGCAATGCCTGTTATGAGGTTCCATCACTTAAATTAAAACAACATAATGTAAAGTAAGCGAACAGAAATGATCGAAATAAAATAAACACAATTGTCTCAGACAACCTATGTGTATAAAAAATAACAAATAAATACAAAATTAAATATTTTAGTGCCTTATTTTCTCACATAAACAGTGAAATTAAGCACAGGCTCAATGCATAAAAACTAATTACAGAAAATAAATAAAACTGTATTTGTAGATTCATATAGTATTTGGTAATTCAAAATGTAGTACCTTTTTAGTTGAGCTCTAGCAGCCAATCGTATGGTCCCATTGAAAAACGAAGAGCTTTACATGGCACGGATTTGAGACGATCTACAACTTTATCCTATGACGTTTTGCCGTTTCTTGACCTATTCACCCTTCACGCTAGATTTTTCAAATTTTAGCAATTTTTCAAGATTGATTCGTTGTTTTCAATTGTTAGTCTTTCTAATATATAACATAGAGGCCTAATATTTGACACACAGTATCCCTACATTACAATAATTATCTAGCAGGAGTCATACGCCCAAATTCTTTCTCTTAAACCTCCCAAAAAATACAACGTCTTTAAGCTCCTGTCGATTTATTGGTTTTATTTTTATTTTTGTTGTATATTTTACATGTTGCGCTCCACCGAGGGCAAACCCCCTTATAAATTATGCCCTATTTGCTGCAGAAGGCTTCTAGTTACTCAGAAACATAGCAATTTATACTGTTATTGGTGCTTTTATTCCTTATAAGGTTCAAAAGATGTATTATAACAGATTACAGACAAAGTTTAAAGACGACAATCAGGGTAGGGTTTTAATTTTTTACAAGCACTTACAATATAATACGTGGAGGGCTTCAAATTTAACATACAATACCTCTCCAAAACAAAGTATAATCCAGCAACAGCCGTATGACCAGTTTTAATGATTTCAACCCCCTCAAAATAACTTAAATCTTGGAAAAGATTATTCAATTTTAGGTTATTTTCAGAGATTCTGTTGTTTTCCCCGTCACTTTAATGTACTTGATATATGCCTAATGTTTGGCACTCAATAAGTTTATACCACATTTGGTATGTAGCAGAAATCATATGACCAGTTTTCATAATTCATCCCAAACCATAAGCCATCAGAAAACTAAAAACCTAAACATCTGCTAAATTATCTTATTTCTACTAGACCATTTTTCATTTTAACCCCCCTAAAAAAGTATTTAATTTCCCCCCAAAAAAGGCTTATTTTAAAATTCCAGTTTTTGAGCTCTAGCGGTTAAACGGATTGTCCTATCAAAAAACGGACACCACCATGTGCTACGGATTTTGCAAGATCTACAACTTTAGTCCTATGACTTTTTGTCGTATCTCGTCTCCTTCACCCTTAGATAGCTCTAGATTTTTTTCAAACTTTGAGAGTTTTTGGCAATGTTTTATTTCCCATCACGTTAATATACTTGTCGGAGGCCTAATATTGGGCACGCAGTATGTCTACATCACACTTAGTAAATAGCAGCAGAAATGTAACCAGTTTTTATTAATTAAACATTTCGGAAAAACAAAAACTCTTAAAATCTATAGATTTGACGGTTTTCTAAGTATAAGTAGTAAGGAAATGCCGATTCTGGAACAATTGTTATTAATTAGAATACACGCATCGCCATTTATACTTTAACTAGGATCGTGAGATATGGAATGCGTGTGCGTTGCACCTTTTATTCCCAAATCCTATTATTTTTAGTTTGAACTATCTCAAAAAAATAGATAATTGTGAATACAAAAATCAAAATGTAGACTTTTTCATTGGAGCTCTAGCGGCCGAACGGGTTGTCCTATCGAAAAACGAAGACCACCACGTGCCACGGGTGTTAGACGAACTAAAACTTTAGCCCTATGACATTTTACCGTACCTCACCCCCTTCAACTTTAGGTAGCGCTAGATTTTTTAAATTTAAATTTTTTTCCATGATTTTTTGTGGTTTTTAATGTTTTGTCGCTCTAATATAGAACTTAGAGGCCTAATATTTATCACACAGTATTCCTACATTACAATTAGTACCAAGCAACACTCCCACGCCCAGATTAATTATCTTAAACACCAAACAAAATCAATGTCTTTGAGCTTTTGTAGACTGTTTCGTGTTTTTCGGGTGTATTTTTTATGTTGTGCTCTGTCGAAGGTAAAATCCCTTATAAATCATGTCATATTTGTTGCAGAAGGCTTGTAGTTACCCAAAGGCATACTATTTCAGGTTGTTAACGGTGGTCGTATTCCTTATCAGGTTCAAAAGACGCCTTATAAAGGCTCCATTATACATCAGTTAAGGGTATTATTTTTCCAAGTACTTAGGTAAATGCATGGAGTCTTAAAATCTAACATACTACGTCTCCATGCAAACTAGTATTCATGAACAGGTATATGGCCAGATTTTATAGATTGAACCCTTAAAAATAATCAAAGCCTTGGAATAGTTGTAGAATTCAGGTCTTAAATAGAATTTGGACCAATTTACATCAAACTGTGGCCAAACAGCGACCTGGGGGCGAAGCCCCCCACAGGGGTCTGGGGGCGGAGCCCCCAGCGAGCGAAGCGAGTTATAATATACAGATGATATTATAATTATATTATAATTATCATAATGTTATATATTATTACAAATATGTTTGCTGTAAAATAAGACCGAGTAAATTTGAGATAAAATAGATTAGTGTAGTTCTTATTTACTACATAGTTTAATAGTTTAACAAGACTACAGCAAACAACCGGATACAAAGTAATGGCATCGTGTTCCATTTATTATTTCCGAGCGCACATAGCTGCATAATCCCGTTTGTTTTATTGCAAGATATTATTACGTAATAATTTGGTTTTATCTTTCATTAACACGTTGGATGCGGAGGACGATAGTTCTCCTAAAGTTCATTAACATTGCAACTTATGTGATTTTCATGTTTAAAGATGTTTGTCAGCATTGAACGTGTTAACAAACTATATGCCCGGATTTATTGCTGTCAAGATTTTAATATATTCAGATTTGTAAGTGTGGAAGATTTAGCTACTGAAAATGTCCATAACTTAAGTAGTGAAGAACATACATTAAAAGCAGCATAACATAAATATTGCTTCTATGTAAAATTTGAGCTGTTAAAAATCATAAAATAAAATGTATTATAATCTATACCTATAAAAGGTAAAGCCCTCACTCACTGACTCATTCACTATCCGGAATTATCCTACTTCTCATTTACCTAGAGAAGTGACATTTTGTACAATGATTCTTTAGGCATAAAATAGGAAAACTAAATGTTTTTCATCCCAATCTGACCTTAGGGCTCCACCAGGGACCCCAAAAAAGTTCCCATGTATTTCTTGTTGACATAATTTTTTTGAGCTGATGAAAATTCAAACTTCTGATCTTGATTCGTGGTAGTTCCACGGGCTAAAAACAGAATGTGGCCCATACAACTGTCATAGTTTTTATAAATCATTTGCGTAGTGAAGCCTGCGGAGTAACAGCTAGTAACTTATATTTTAGAATAAGGAAAACCTAGTTGATAAATAACTAGTTAATTTTAGTTAACAATGTCGTCTTTCTTAAAAACAGGGCGGCCACGAGGCGATAAAGCGACTGCTAGTACAAATATTCTGTGGGGAACCTAAAGACCCCTATTTTACTATCTTAATGTTTTGTTTTTTTGCCGGGGGCCAGAGTTAAAGTTCCTCACCCCTCCCCCCCCCCACCACTCACGTAACGGCCCTGCTACAACTAATTGTATTTATTTATTCAAGCAATGTGAGTGTGTTTATATTTTTTGAATACTGTTGATGAAGTAGTAGAGGAGTTTTTAATGTTTTAAATACAATGTTTAACTTTATATTGGTGGTAAAAATTTAGAGTGATTTTGTATTTATTTTACAATGTTATTAATAACGAATTATATTTCCATCTTCCTGTGTCTCAGATAACATTACTAAGAACTACTAAGATGATCTAGATAGAGGCCAATTTCCTGTTTGCTTCAGGTGCCACGTCCCTGTCACTAATGTAACCTGTATCATTGATTATACGTTCCGTTTGATGTATAATCAAAGTCTTTACTCACATTGATTGCTTCAAGAGGCACGTCTGGTAGACTTGGCACGAGAAGCATCTTAAAACGTTTATTTTAGTTGTAAAAATTTAGAACGAAACATAATTACTTAATTACAGACACAGTAAGTTTGTATCCAAGGGATGCTTGTTAAAACAATAACACTTAAAACTCTGACAGCTAAATCCCCACGGTGCTACTACAGAATATTGTCCCAAGCATTCCAAACACTGACACAACTGCCGCAACAATATAACTACGGGATTTCCCAGTTGGCCATCAACTGTGAACTGTGTACAACGCTGGTAACATCATATCGACACATCAACAGTCCTGGCATATGTGGGGGACATCGGTGACACGTTATGTAGAATATATATATTTAGGTAATTTTGAGTATTGGTGATATATCGTTGGCAATGTATTTCATATGACAAATTTAAATAATTTATCTGTTACCCTATTGCATGAGAACACAGTTTTACGTTGGCGACGTTTATTAAGATATAAATTAGTTTGTTCAATGGAATATAGTTTTGCATAGGTGAAATATGTTTCACACTAAATCATTTATATTTATATAACTATTTAGTTTTTTATTATCTATAACCCATATTCCTAAAAAATAAAACCATAATTTTAAAAGATCTATGCCAGTGCATCAAAGCTAGCATTTAAAATTTAAGGCCTGTGGGGCAATGCCGCAAATGTTTTTTTGAAACAGAATAGGATTTCAGTTTAGTATCCATCTTAATATCAAATTTCACTTATATTAGCCTATAAATTGGCGTTGGATGGTTAACATAGGCATTTAAAAGGTTATTAAAGCAAAGGTTCAAAGGATTTTTTAAACAGAAGTAAATATTCATTCGATTGTAGTGTATTCCAAGAAACAACAGCTCAATTAATCATGGTGTTTGAGAGTGATGGTTAACACAGGAAATTTAAGATATGAAGTTATTTTCCAAACGGGAGTACGGCTATTTACATAAATTGGAATAAGAAGCAAAAATGGTGTTTGAGAGTGATGGTTAACACAGGAAATTTAAGATATGAAGTTATTTTCCAAACGGGAGTACGGCTATTTACATAAATTGGAATAAGAAGCAAAAATGGACATGATTAATGCAGAACAATATATTTACCGATAGTTTTATGTGTATGAAATGTACATTAAACAGAAAAAATGCCATATAATCCAATCGGTTAAGGTTTAGGGAATTTAAAATAATATAATAATAGTTTAATGTAAACAAGATGGAACTAACATTACTACTGTAGTAGTATGTAATACCGTTAATTGTATTAACCAAATAAAGCCCGAGCGCAGAGTCATCCATTATACAGAGGCTCTAACACAATACTGAAACACAAAGCCCGAAGTTGTGCATTTCAACGTCCCACATAGTGTTACATCCTTGCAACGCTGCCTTGGATGGTTAATGTTTAACACTGCAGCTTTAAACAGAAAATTTTATATATATATAAAATATATATATATATATATTTAGGTAATTTTGAGTATTGGTGATATATCGTTGGCAATCTATTTCATATGACAAATTTAAATAATTTATCTGTTACCCTATTGCATGAGAACACAGTTTTACGTTGGTGACGTTTATTAAGATATAAATTAGTTTGTTCAATGGAATATAGTTTTGCATAGGTGAAATATTTTTCACACTAAATCATTTATATTTATCCCGATCCCGATCCCGATCCCGATTAAGGCCCCACAGGCCTTAAATTTTAAATGCTAGCTTTGATGCACTGGCATAGATCTTTTAAAATTATGGTTTTATTTTTTAGGAATATGGGTTATAGATAATAAAAAACTAAATAGTTATATAAATATAAATGATTTAGTGTGAAACATATTTCACCTATGCAAAACTATATTCCATTGAACAAACTAATTTATATCTTAATAAACGTCACCAACGTAAAACTGTGTTCTCATGCAATAGGGTAACAGATAAATTATTTAAATTTGTCATATGAAATAGATTGCCAACGATATATCACCAATACTCAAAATTACCTAAATATATATATATTTTATATAACGTGTCACCGATGTCCCCCACATATGCCAGGGCTGTAGATGTGTCGATATGATGTTACCAGCGTTGTACACAGTTCACAGTTGATGGCCAACTGGGAAATCCCGTAGTTATATTGTTGCGGCAGTTGTGTCAGTGTTTGGAATGCTTGGGACAATATTCTGTAGTAGCACCGTGGGGATTTAGCTGTCAGAGTTTTAAGTGTTATTGTTTTAACAAGCATCCGTTGGATACAAACTTACTGTGTCTGTAATTAAGTAATTATGTTTAGTTCTAAATTTTTACAACTAAAATAAACGTTTTAAGATGCTTCACGTGCCAAGTCTACCAGACGTTCCGTTTGGAGCAATCTCCAAGAAAATAACTTCATATCTTAAATTTCCTGTGTTAACCATCGCTATATCACCAACGATATATCACCAATACTCAAAATTACCTAAATATATATATATTTTATATAACGTTATATATTTTATATATTTTATATAATTACTTAATTACAGACACAGTAAGTTTGTATCCAACGGATGCTTGTTAAAACAATAACACTTAAAACTCTGACAGCTAAATCCCCACGGTGCTACTACAGAATATTGTCCCAAGCATTCCAAACACTGACACAACTGCCGCAACAATATAACTACGGGATTTCCCAGTTGGCCATCAACTTTGAACTGTGTTCAACGCTGGTAACATCATATCGACACATCTACAGCCCTGGCATATGTGGGGGACATCGGTGACACGTTATATAAAATATATATATATTTAGGTAATTTTGAGTATTGGTGATATATCGTTGGCAATCTATTTCATATGACAAATTTAAATAATTTATCTGTTACCCTATTGCATGAGAACACAGTTTTACGTTGGCGACGTTTATTAAGATATAAATTAGTTTGTTCAATGGAATATAGTTTTGCATAGGTGAAATATGTTTCACACTAAATCATTTATATTTATATAACGATTTAGTTTTTTATTATCTATAACCCATATTCCTAAAAAATAAATCCATAATTTTAAAAGATCTATGCCAGTGCATCAAAGCTAGCATTTAAAATTTAAGGCCTGTGGGGCAATGCCGCAAATGTTTTTTTGAAACAGAATAGGATTTCAGTTTAGTATCCATCTTAATGTCAAATTTCACTTATATTAGCCTATAAATTGGCGTTGGATGGTTAACATAGGCATTTAACCCATTGGCGTAGACATACGAGCAGGTCTCGTTCCTTAATTGTAATTTTATTAACGTGTGAATTGGAGTATAAAATTGGTGTTTTTAAATGGATTAATGGCATATTTTAATTAAAATATTGTTTTCTTTCAGTTTAGAGAGTCGCATTGGCACACACACAGTAGACATAAGTAAAAATTAGCAAAATCAGTGTTGACCATGTGCAAGTCTCAAAGAATTAACCGATCCCGTCAACTTCCAAGCAAGCCTGCCACCGTTTATTTTACTTGGGCCCTCCCACCAACGTTGCCACAGACCGGTTAACTCATTGAGAGTTGCACAACTGGTCAGTTTTGGTCGTATGCGGGAATCGAACCCACGAACATCGTATCGCCACCTGGCCAAGGTGTTTCCACGACGTAGCCAACTCAGCTAACACGACCGAAGGCCTGGCGGCGATATTAAGGGTTTTCAGTCAGTCCGCGCCCCTAGCGGATAGAACCGTAGACGCCCGCGGTCATTAGTTACATATTTTGCTACTAGAGTGCAGCACCAAACAATTCCCGTTATAGGCTACTACAAATAGAATAAAATTACTACCTCAATGGTTAAAAGTCTATTAAAGCAAAGGTTCAAAGGATTTTTTAAACAGAAGTAAATATTCATTCGATTGTAGTGTATTCCAAGAAACACCAGCTCAATTAATCATGGTGTTTGAGAGTGATGGTTAACACAGGAAATTTAAGATATGAAGTTATTTTCCAAACGGGAGTACGGCTATTTACATAAATTGGAATAAGAAACAAAAATGGACATGATTAATGCAGAACAATATATTTAGAGAGACAGAACAACACATTTATTTTACTTGGGCCCTCCCACCAACGTTGCCACAGACCGGTTAACTCATTGAGAGTTGCACAACTGGTCAGTTTTGGTCGTATGCGGGAATCGAACCCACGAACATCGTATCGCCACCTGGCCAAGGTGTTTCCACGACGTAGCCAACTCAGCTAACACGACCGAAGGCCTGGCGGCGATATTAAGGGTTTTCAGTCAGTCCGCGCCCCTAGCGGATAGAACCGTAGACGCCCGCGGTCATTAGTTACATATTTTGCTACTAGAGTGCAGCACCAAACAATTCCCGTTATAGGCTACTACAAATAGAATAAAATTACTACCTCAATGGTTAAAAGTCTATTAAAGCAAAGGTTCAAAGGATTTTTTAAACAGAAGTAAATATTCATTCGATTGTAGTGTATTCCAAGAAACACCAGCTCAATTAATCATGGTGTTTGAGAGTGATGGTTAACACAGGAAATTTAAGATATGAAGTTATTTTCCAAACGGGAGTACGGCTATTTACATAAATTGGAATAAGAAACAAAAATGGACATGATTAATGCAGAACAATATATTTACCGATAGTTTTATGTGTATGAAATGTACATTAAACAGAAAAAAAGCCATATAATCTAATCGGTTAAGGTTTAGGGAATTTAAAATAATGTAATAATAGTTTAATGTAAACAAGATGGAACTAACATTACTACTGTAGTAGTATGTAATACCGTTAATTATATTAACCAAATAAAGCCCGAGCGCAGAGTCATCCATTATACAGAGGCTCTAACACAATACTGAAACACAAAGCCCGTCGTTGTGCATTTCAACGTCCCACATAGTGTTACATCCTTGCAACGCTGCCTTGGATGGTTAATGTTTAACACTGCAGCTTACAGTTAGTTGCTTACCCTTTATAAAGCGAAGAAAGACTAAATGTCGTTCTGTGAAACCAGTGGAACAAAGTTAAAATATGTTAATTTAAGTTCATTAAACATTTATTACCAACTCATGAACAACACGCCATGGTAACTCAAAGAACACATTTACTGAAAATGTAACAAAAGACACTAGAAACATTCCTAAAACTTAAGACTATCAACTCTGAACATTGGATACATTGCAAAGGCCATCACACAGGGGCGCCAACACTATCGCACTACGGACGCTGACGAAGCCTGACACAGGTCTAAACGGTATAATCATTACATTATCAATGACTACATAAACTACAATCGTAGTTTATGTAGTCATTGACATTATGCATAGCTTAGCCAAATGTATCATTGGTGATTACAATTCACTGCTAAGTAAATAATCAGGTAGTCATGGCATTCATTGTGTACAACAGTATGCTGTGTTGCTGGGTTCATACACCGAAGACTTTAAGCGCAGGATAAATATTCATCCCTTAATAAAGAATGTCATCAATAGATTTATCTAAAATGTTCTCAGCAGTGATGATGGAAATTCTATAAGTTTTATTGTAGTAATTGATGAGTTGAGCTCATCCCGTATCCAGGTTTATATATCTAGGTTTATAATTTTGTATACCATTGCAATCGTTTATGAAAATTGAGTTTAAGAATAAATATTTATTTTTTATTGATAATACGTTTACTATTAAATCGGAGTTTTTGATTCATTGACTTATAATTCGTAGAGGGAGAAATACTGTATAGTTTTTGTTATTTAAAACAGGGGAAGTCTTTTTAAATAGCAGGGCCACTTTTTTATAAAATTTAAGTAATTTTTTCAGTTAGACCTATACATTTTACATTTTTTATTAAAGATACATATAGCATTTAAATATTTTATGTAATCTGAAAATCCTTTAGAAGGAGCTTACTCTTTACTCGTTCAGAATGAACTGATTATATAAAATACATATGCGAGTTACCACAAAACAATTTCAGAACAAAACAATTACCAGGGAGGGTGATCATAATATGTTAAGTGTGATGATGGACACACCTCCCACTACGGATATTGGGTGACTTGTATAAAACTAATATCCTACAGTAGTTGATTGTAAATGTTTGTAGTAGATATCATTAACATTACACTGATGGTGGCAATAGGTGACACGGTGTGACGTATAACTAAATACAACTGAAGGAGTACAAATCTGATAGTCATTTATGAGATAAATAACCTGTTTTTAAAGTAAAATTCACAAACAGCATAAAATGTGAATATGGTGTTAATATATGAGTGGAACTTTAGGATAAAATCAACAATAACCTGTAAACCGTAGAATGATTAATTTAGGTAACAGCAATGATAGTTGTAATAAATTTTTCATTCACTAAACGTTACCAATAGTGCCGCGCTGAGGTAACGTTCATTAGATGTTTTAACACCTGGGAGCGTTGTTGTTTGAACATCATGATGACTATCCACCACCCTAGAGGGGGTGCAGCATCTCACTGAGAGGGGTTGGGGGTGGTAATGACGACCTATTAGTCAAAAAATCCAAGGAATAGTTCAACGTAGTAATTTACCTAACGGCTCTCAACAGGGTGGTGTTCACTACTCATTCATTGATTATGTGTCCAAGTCAATGCATCTATTTGCCCTACACGTTATCATAATGACCCGACATTGTAATGACGTCACTAAATCTAAAATTTGATTGGTTAAATCGCTGCCTTCCGCATGGTTATTACGTGTGAACAAATTTAATAGTGATTAGAACGTGCTAGCAATTATATTGTATTTCAAACTTTAGCAACATCGTTCATTATACTCGTACACAGCCCACTAAACAATAAGGGGTCAATAAAACGTTTGGATTAAACTAACATGAAGCGATGTCGTTCCTATCACGGTGAAAACAATACGAATATAAACATCGCAAGATAAAACGCTTTCTGGAGCTTTTAGGGTTTGCTAATTAAAAGAGAGTCCTTATTAGTTATCCTTTTCCCTGAATAAAACGTGTTCTCTTTAAAGCTATCCTAGTAGAAAAGGAATCCTTGTAAAAAGTACAGATTAGTAATCTTGGTTATACGAGGAATATGTTAACGTGTTCTTCCCCCATCAAACTATTTCAGAAACATCAATGTACGTGGGCACATGTAATATCCTAGTGTAACCAAAGATTCACCTTCTATGTCGGAAGTCGGTTTTGACATGAAGAAGCCAATATCCTGAACCTGATTACATAGAAATTATATGTCGTCTTTTTTAGTACAGATTTGTAAAATTGCAAAAATTTCCTCACTACAAAATCAACCTCAGTGTCATATAATGATTTTTATATTTTGTATTTTAGCCACCAGGCTTATTAATCCTGTAGAGGAATCTGCTAATCTAAATGAAAGAATAGTTTATTTCTGAAGAATTAAATGTAAACAAAATACAATAACTGTATAAGTTTTCCTTCAAAATTGCCAAAAAACAGAATAGACCCAAAGTTTTAACTAACTTGTCTCAATGTCTCCATTAGATTAAGTGTAAATGTGCGGGCGCGGGCTCGTGCATATACAGACAAACACACGTACCAGCGTACTGTATAATGCAATAAATCATTTATTGTTTGCAATAAAAACAATTAAACTTTGCATAGCAAATGTCCATAATCCAATGACATAAACGAAATCAAGTCACTTTTAAATTAAAATAGAGGAAAGGATTTTGATATTTACAACTCAATATAATCAAAACATATTAATTCAATTTAAATATTAAAAAAATACTCAGCTCCGTCTTAGGGGCAACCACACACACGGTTGTTATTTATCCTGGCATGGTTCATAAACTCACCCAGTGAGTAGAAGGCGTGATACGGCAAGAAGCGGTTGAGACAATCATTGCATTTAACTGGGTCAGAATAATCCGTTTCAGGAAATTGGTCATAAACTTAATGCCATCCTCAGATGCTAAGCAGTCAGCCATCTGCAGTCGATTTACCTTACCATTGCTTATTATAACTCTAATAGATTGTTGCATACGTCTTGTACAAGTTCTGAAAGAAGGTCGCTTTTCACACGCCTTAGTTTGATACTGAATTTCTTCAAACATGAAAACTACATTATAGGTAATATTAAACTCAATTTATCAGTGTATATTTGACAAAAATTTGAGAAATTAAAAGGTAAAAGATAACATATTTTCTGTAACTGTTAATGTTTCCTAATTAAAAGAGAGTCTTATTAGTATGGATTGCCCCGAATAACGTCACCCTGTTTTTGACTACCTTTTAAAACTACCAATTAGTATTCTTCAATTCACGAGGAAAAAGTTAGCAAGTTCTTTCTCTGTAAAACCATTTCAGAAAGGTCAAAGTTGGTAAAGTAGGCACATTTAATATCCTAGAGTATCTTAAGACTCACTTCGGATGACGGAAGTTGGTTTTGACATGGTGAAACTAATATCCTGAAACCGATTACATATAAAATTATACGTCTTCTTTTTGAGTCGGTATTTGTAAAACTTTGTAATAAAGTTAACCCACTCCACTAGAAGTGGATAACAATTGTTTAACTAAATTGTCTAAATGTCTTCGATGGATACAAATTAAAACATGCGAGCGAGCCATAGTTCATATACATACGAACACAAGCGCATTAACATATTGTAAAATGCAATCATTCAATCATCCATTTATTGCTATAAATATAATTAAACATCGCAGAGAATTGATACTTAAACCAATAGGACTGACACAATTATATCACATTAAAATTAAAATAAAATATAGTACATTATTTTAATTTTATAACTCAATATAATAAAAAATGACTTCGTTCCATCTCAGGCGCACTCACTCACACCCATGGTGGTCATTCATCCTGGCGTGGTACATATACCCACCCAGTTTGAAGAAGGCGTGTTTCGCTAGAAAGCGCTTCAGAAGACCATTGAATTTAATTGGGTCAGGTTCGTTTTTAATGCTCTTCAGCAGCTTGTTCTTAATTTTAACACCATTCTGAGAATCCTAGCGACTGCCATCTGGAGTCGATTATGAGGGTCTCTGTCTAGGTCTCTGCCTATTGTATTGTGTGTATGTACATCTCAGCCTGGTATTAAATTGCATTTGAGTTTGCAGGATGTTCAGACATGACAGAGTCAACAAAAGCATTTCTACTTGTTTTCTGTGTTGTAGTTTGCCAATCATTCGGATCGATTTCTTTTGAAGACGGAACAATCTGAGGAAATCACAGTCTGCACAGCCCCCATAGGACTATATCACATGCCAAATGGGATAAATCAACCCAAGATATTCCAATGTTATTTTGGATTAGGGTTGTATTTTTTAATATCCTCAAGGCTTATATTATATCACAGAGGACATCTTGATGCGGATTTTCTAAACATGACAGCCACAGTGAGGTTTTGTTCAACAAGACACTTGTTGCACTCAACTTTATTACCAGCTATCTGTGTTGGTCAGTGGACCAGTGCGGGGTTTTCCTCTAGAGAAATTAACGTAATTTTATTTTGACTTATTTGCCTCTAGATTTTGAAAAGGTTCGAAACTGGACTTAGCTGTCGTTTGTCATTGGGCTATTATTTAATGATGCTTTCTAAGAACAGGTTGACCTTAGATAGTAACAGGACCAGGATTTGGACCGTTCCCTATCAAAACGTTAAACAAATGCGATTGGCGTAGATAAACACAAAAACAAAAATAAACGAGGTAGTGTTGATTGAAGAGATACCCAAGCATCTCATATTAATTGCTACAATAATTTAAGTATCATGGTTTCTGAAAGTTCATTAATTTAAATTTGATCATAAAGTAATGATTTATGTTTTTAAAATTATAATTTATAAATATTATATCTTATTAAACTTAAAAACCAAGGGAGTTGTACATTTGGTGAACTGCCTATACAATACAAGCCCAATTATTAAATTAATTTTTTGTTGTTGTTTTGCAACACGAGCTACAGATTCATTTTCTTCATCTTCCCATTTACTGAAAACTCGGTACAATTGCCATCACACGGTATTTTTTTAAGTTATATTACCAAAGCAAAATGTAGAAAGTGCCAACTTAGAACGTTTTCCGCCGGACAGTCGGAATATGGATTCAGTACAAAATATCAGTCAAATAACCAGACACATTTTGGTATTGTGATGGCAGTAATACTGTTCCCGAGACCTTTGAACGGAGCAGCGAGCACATAGTGGTGGTAGCCAACACTTAAAGTTTGTTGTTTATATATTGCACAGTAAGGTCGCTTATGCAAATACCCTAGTTTGATGCCAACTATCTTTAAACTAAAAAACAACTACTTTAAATGTAATTTCAACCTCAAGAGATCATTGCTTATATCACAAGCAAGTTGATAAATTTGGAGGTGGATGTATTTTGTTAGTTAATTAGTGCATATAGTTATGTTCCTGTTTACACAAAGAATTAGGTTCTATGACGAAAACGTGTTTAATTACTGAGTATAATTTGTTTTAATAACTAACTGTTTACTAATTTAATGCTATTAATTTTGTCCTCTAATTAAAGTCCAAGCGTCTACACAGTGGCGACAGAGGATCCATCACGACACTGACCGACACAAAGCCAGACATTGTACATGGCGAACTCGTCTCTTGGTGTATATCCTTGTAACATTAACTTGACGGTTAATAATAACAATGCAGCTTATAGTTGATTGTCCATTAATGACAAAGTGATGACAAACGCAAACTTTTTACATAAAATTAGTGTAGCGAAGTTTAACATTACCGGTTACAATTGATGATAAAGGTAACAATAACACATCAGTATCAATAAACACTATGTCAAAACACAAACATAGGATTGAAATAGTTTATCACTCGTGGTGCGTCCTCTCAAGATAATCAAATTATTTAAACTTAAACTATCAGCATTTAAACCACTGTTCCTCTAACGCGCAGAGCCTAGAGGAACATATATACATACCACAGTATAAACCACATAAAATCCGATCCTATTTCCAGCCTCTTATGTCTCAGATAATGTTTACCAAATTTCGGGTTAGCTGCAAGGGGCTCGTCTGATGGTATTGGAATGTAAATAATCCTAAAACGTGTACCTTATTTAATATTAGAAGTGATTACCTTGATACTTATTTACAATTTCAATTGCAATCTACGGAAATCCATAGGTAATTTATTAAACATTTATTTGAAAATAAAAATGTTTAATAAATTGCCTATAGTTTTCTGTAGATTGTCTTTCAATACTTTTAAAAACAAACTTAATACTTTCCTCATTAACAATGTTATTTATGATGAAAAGGATTTTTTAGATTTTAGGGGTAATTTTGAATAAGAACTGTTATTTTCTTGGATAATCATATTTTTATTTTTATAATGGTCACAGTATTTTTTATTTTTGTTTATAACAATAATTTCCATGTTCAGATGATGTCCATTACACAATGTAACTTGTGTTCAAAGACAAAGATATTATTATTATTATTATTATTATTTCAAACGTAGTAGGTTTTTGTATAAGGTGTACTTGTTAAAACAATAACCAAACCCCGACAACCAGCAAATCACCACAGTGCTACTACAGACTATTGTCCCAAGCATTCCAAACACTGACACAACTGCCGCAACAACATAACTACGGGATTTCCCAGTTGGCCTTCAACTCCTCTGACATCATATCGACACATCAACCTGGTATTTGTAGTGGACATTGGTGACACGTTGTATGACATATACGTATACAGTTATTGAGTGGAATAGTCATGATTTATCGTTGAAAATACAGCCCATATTTGTATATACATGAATTAGGTATATCCCTTCTCCACTTTGCATGCCATTACAGTTTAACTGTAGTAACATATATGATAATTTCTTCAGTGGTATTTATACTTTTTTTGTAAATAGCAGATGTATAATTAAATAATTCATTATAATAACATTTATTTAGTTTGATTATCGTCTATAACTTATCTTCCTATTAAATATAAGCACATTATAAAACCTAATGTCAGTAATTATATTACATTTAATTTTATTTTTAAGGCCTGTGGGACAATGTCTCAAATGTTTTTCGAAAATTAGTATGACTCAATTAATTTTTGTATAGATCTTTCGTCATAATACGTTTCATCATTTATTAGCCTCTAAATTTGTGTTGGCTAGGTTAACATGGGCATTTCAAAAGCTATTTCATTTTCCTGGTTAAAAGGATTTTGTAAATATACGAAAATCTTTGTTCGATTGTGGTGTAGACCTACTATCATACAATCCTACGAATTTTCAGTTCAAGCGACTATGTGGTTTGAGAATACAGTTAACACAGGAACTTTGAGATATAAGGTATTTTTGGAGTGGGAGCACTCTAAATTTGAATATTGATTTAAATAACAAAATTGGACATAATTAATGCAGAAAAATACATTTAATGAGGCAAACTGTATAATTAATTGAATAAATAACAAATGGACAATATACAGCAAACTTGTCATATAAACTTAGGTTTATGAATTTAAAATAATAATACAAAAATTAGAAAACTTATAAAATTTATAGTGAAAGAAATTAAACTAACATTACTACTGGCATTGGTAATACGTTGGTATCGTTGGTAATACGTTTGCCCGAGTGCAGAGTCATCCATTATACAGAGGCTCTAACACAATACTGAAACACAAAGCCCGACGTTGTGCATTTCAAACGCCCCCATTAGTGTTGCATCTTTGTAACGCTGCCTTGGATGGTTAATGTTTAACACTGCAACATACAGTTAGTTGCTTACCCTTTATAAAGCGAAGAAAGACTAAATGTCGTTCTGTGAAACTAGTGGAACAAAGTTTAACGTTGTTGATTCCAGTTCGTTATACATATATTACTGACAACTTGCACTCCGAGGTGTTACAGTGAGACACCGTTTTTAAAAACGTACACAAAGAACATTTGACACCGTCATGTTACTGTACCTTAGATTAGGAACTCTAAACATTGTTGGATACATTGCAATGGCCATCAAACACAGGGGCGTCCACACTATTGCACTACAGTTATTGACAAACCGTGCCCCTGTCTGTACCGTCTAGCCATTACATTACGCATAGCTTTGTCAAATGTATCATTGGTGATTACGGTTCAATGCCAAGTAAATTATAAGGTAGTCACGCCGGAACAGCATATATAGCCACTAAGCTCTAAATTGTAAAACTCAAACGCCAAACGCCATTAATTGTGTGCAAACTTATGCTGTGTCGCTGCGCTACACAACATATACCGGAGACTTAAGGCGCTGGATAAATGTTCATCGCTTGGTAAAGAATGTCATCAATAGATTTATCTAAAACATTTTAAGCACTGATGATGGTTGTTCTACGATTTTTATTGTAGTAATTGATGAGTTGAACTTATCCAATACCCAATAAAGGGTGGGTAGGTGGTTTTGTGGGTGTTTATAAATCCACCTGTGCAATTTTTTATTAAAATTGAATTTAAAATAAATAATTTGTTTTAATTCATAATACCTTCACTAATAATTATGAGGTTTTTATTAACTGAATTATAATTCGCAGAACTGAAATACTGTATGGCTTTCGTTAGTTCAGTTATCTAATATGCATATTGTTTTTTATTAAAGTTAATTGTTATGATTCATTGAATTTGGAGATTCTTTTAAAGAAGCTCACTCTTTACTCGTTCAGAGTGAACTAATTATATGAAAAATAAATTTGTGAGTTACTACAAAACAATTTCAGAACAAAACAATTACCAGAGAGGGTGAACATAATATGTTTAGTGTGATGATAGCCACACCTCCCACTACGGATATTGGGTGTCTCGTAGAAAACTAATATCCTACAGTAGTTGATTGTAAATGTTTGTAGTAAATATCATTAACATGACACTGACTGTGGCATTAGGTGACACGTTGTGACGAATAACTAAATACAACTGAAAGGAGTACAAATCTGGTAGTCATTTACGAGATGAATAACCTGTTTTTAAACTAAAATTTACAAACAGCAGAAAATGTGAATATGGTGTTAATATAGGAGTGGAACTTTTGAAAAAAATCAACAATAACCTATAAACAGTAGAGTTAATAATTACGAAAACAGTAATGACGGTTGTGATCAGTTTTTCATTCACTAAACGTTATTAATCGTGCCGCGCGGAGGTAACGTTCATTAGATGTTTTAACACCTGGGAGCGTTGCTGTTTGAACATCATGATGACTATCCACCACCCTAGAGGGGGTGCAGCATCACACTCAGAGGGGTTGGGAGTGGTAATGACGACCAATTACTAAAACATTTAGCCGAGGAAGAGTTCAATGTAGTAATTTATCACCTGGCTAATCACACCAAAAACAGTCTAAACAATACAATCATTACATTATGCATAGCTCAGCCAAATGTATTATTGGTGATTGCCGTTCACTGTGATAAATGTTCATCCCTTAAAAAGAATGTCATCAACAGATTTATCTAAAATGTTTTAAGCACTGATGATGGATATTCAGACACTATTAAAAATGAAATCAAATTTTGTGGTTTGTTGTTAGCAAATCAAGGTGGTGTTTACTATTCATTCATTGTTTATGTATCTCAGTCAATGCATCACTTTGCTTTTACTCGTCATAATCATGTTTAGTGATTTGGATTACGTCACTAAATTGGGTGTGTTACATCGTTGCCTACCACAAATCGATTATGAATATATTTATTTATTTGTTTCATTTCTCAACGACAATGCTATTTCATGCAAAATTTGTTGGCTACAACTATTAAAAATACTACAAGCAATTTAATATTGGATTTGCTATACGGCTAGTTTAAATAAAATAAAACTATTAATACCGCAAGATAAAACGCATTCTGTAATTTTTAGTGTTTGTTAATTAAAGGTCCTTATTAGCTATCGATTTCTCCAAATTAAAGGCACTTCTCTTTCAGGATATCCTAGTAGAAAAGCAATCCTTGGAAAAACTACAAATAAGTAATCTTGGTTGTACAAGGAAAAGATTAACGAGTTTTTCTACCGTCAAACCATTTGTGAAACGTCAAAGTAGGTAGGCACATGTAATATCCTCGTGTAACTCGCCTTGGATGTCGGAAGTTGGTTTTGACATGATGAAACCAACATCCTGAGCCCGATTACATAGACAAGTATATGTCACGCGACTTTTTAATTCAATATTTGTAAAATAACTTAAATTGTCTCACTAAAAACTAAACCAAGTGTCATTTAAATGATTATTATATTTTCTGTTTCAGCTACAAGGCTTATTAAGTCTGAAGGGAAATCTACTAATCTAAATTAAAGAAAATATATTGCTGAATAATTAAATGTAATAATTGTGTAAGTACATCGATCTAAATCCAAAATTTCCAACAAACAGAATAGACCATGAGCTTTAACTTACTTGTTTAATGTCTCCGTTGGATTTATAGGAAACACGCGGGCGCAAGAGCGTGTACACACAGTTGAACCTACGTGCTAACATATTGTATAATGCAATGAATTATTTATTTATTAACATAGATACAATTGAACTTTTTATAATAATCCTCCATAATCCAACGACATAAACGAAATCAAGTCAATTTTAAATTAAAATACCGTATAGTATTTTTAATTATACAACTCAATATTATCAAAATATATCAATTCAATTGAAATACTGTAAAATTACTTCGCTCCGTCTTAGGGGCAACCAAACTCACAGTTGTCATTCATCCTATCGTGGTCCATAAACTCACCCAGTGAGTAAAACGTGATCCGTCTAAAGGCGGTTCAGACGACCATTGAAGTTAATTGGGTCAGGTCCGCTTATAATACTTTTTAGGAGATCGTTCATCATCTTAACGCCATCCTCAGATGCCAAGCAGTCAGCCACCTGCAGTCGATATACCATACAACTTACAAAGTTGTATCTACAAAGATCTATCTGCTTATTATAACTTACAAAGTTTTTTGTATATGTTTTGCGCAAGTTCCGTAAAAAGGTCATTTATTCACACGCCCTGTTTAAAACTAAAAGTACTGAAAATTAAAAAGGTACATTATTAGTAAAACTAAACTCATCAGATCATTGTATATTTGACAAACAATGATTAATTTGATGTTAAATATGTTTAGTGAGTTAGTTAGTGAGCATAGTTAATATATTTTCGTGTTTACTCAACGATCCCAGTTATATGACAAAACTGTTATATAATTGCTGAGTCAAACAATTTTTACAATTTGTTTACTAATTGAATGCTATTAATTGTGTAAACTAATTAAAGCAAAAGCACTAGTCCATTCATTACACAGTGGTGTTAGAGGATCCATCACGACACCGACCGAGACAATGGCAGACATTGTACATTGTACACGCTTCTCATTGTGTATTTATCCTTGTAACGTTAACTTAATGGTCAATGCTAACACTGCAGCTTACAGTAGTAAATATAATTAACATTACACTGATTGTAGCATTAGATAACACGGTATGAAGTGTGACTAAATAAAACTGAAGGAGTACAAATATGTTAATCATTTATGACAAAAATAACGTTTTAATAAAGTCAGAATCAACAAATAGCAAAAAATGTGAATATGGTGTTTATATAGGGATGGAACTTTGTAAACCATAGAATTAATAATTAATTCAAAAGTAATTTAAGTTAATTAATGGTGCCGCGTGGAGGCAAAGTTCATTACAGGTTTAAACTCGTAGGCGCGTTGTTGTTTTGAACATCATGATGACTCCGCCACTCTAGAGGGGGTGGAGCATCTCACTTAGAGGGGTTGGGAGTGGTAATGACGACCAATTAGTCAAACATTTATCCGAGGAAGAGTTCAACGTAATAATTTACCACCCGGCTCTCAACAGAGTGGTGTTCACTACTCATTCATTGATTATGTGTCCAAGTCAATGTACCAATTTGCCTTACACGTCATCGTTATGACCCAACATTTTAATTACGTCAAATATAAAATTGCATTGTTTACATCGCTGCCCTCCGCATGGTGATTACGTGTGAACAATTTTAATAGTGATTAGAACGTACTAGCAATGATATTGTATTTCAATCTTTACCAACATCGTTCATTATACTCTTACACACCCCACTATAATACGAGGCCAGTAATACGTTTTGTTTAACTGACTTCCTATCCTAAGATAACTAAAGGCTCAACTTAGATGTCGGAACTTAGATATCCTGAACCTGATTACATAGAAAAGTATATGTCGTCTTTTTAAATACAGATTGGTAAAATTACTAAATCCATTGGATTAAGTGGAAATGTGCGGGCGCGGGCTCGTGCATACACAGACGAACACTAGTCCTAGCGTTGCATAGCAAATGTCTATAATTTAATTACATAAACGAAATCAAGTCACTTTTAAATTAAAATAGAGTATATAATTTTCATTTCTACAACTCAATATAATCAAAATATATCAATTCAATTGATAAATTGAGCAATTACTTCGCTCCGTCTTAAGGGAAACCACACTCACGGTTGTCATTCATCCTGGCTTGGTACATAAACTCACCCAGTGAGTAGAAGGCGTTATACGTCAAAAGGTGGTTCAGATGTCCATTGAAGTTAATTCGGTCAGGTCCGTTTATAATACTTTTCAGGAGATTGGCCATCAGCTTAACGCCATCCTCAGATGCCAAGCAGTCAACCACCTGCAGTCGATCTACCTTACCATTGCTTATGAGTTTGAGTTATAACTCAAATAGATTTTTGTATACGTCTTGTACAAGTTCTGAAAGAGGATCGCTTTTCACACGCCTTAGTTTGATACTAAATTTTTTTAAACTTAAAAAAACAATGTTATAAGTAATATTAAACTCAATATATCATTTATATTCATATGTATATTTGACAAATATGTTTATATGTTTAAAGGTAAAATATAAAAGATATTATGTAACTTTACTGTTTGATAGTTAAAAATAATCTTATTAGTATGGATTTCCCCGAATAACGTCACCCCTGTTTTTGACTACGTTTAAAAACTACCAATTAGTAATCTTCAATTCACGAGGAAAAGTCAGCGAGTTCTTCCTCTGTAAAACCATTTCAGAGAGGTCAAAGTAGGTAAAGTAGGCACATGTAATATCCTAGAGTAACTTAAGACTCACTTCGGATGACGGAAGTTGGTTTTGACATGGTGGAACTAATATCCTGAAACCGATTACATATGAAATTATATGTCTTCTTTTGAGTCGGTATTTGTAAAATTCGGTAATGAAGTTTACTCATTTTACTAGAATTGGATGACAATTGTTTAACTAAATTGTCTAAATGTCTCCGTTGGATAAAAATGAAACATGCGAGTGAGCACACACACATACGAACACATGCGCAATAACTTATTGTAAAATGAAATCAATCAATCATTCATTTAATGCTATAAATATAATTAAACATCGCAGAGAATTAATCCTTAAGCCAATAGGTCTACAGAATCATAATATATTAAAATAAAATAAAGTATAGTACTACATTTTAATTTGTATAACTCAATATAGTAAAAAAGTACTTCGTTCCATCTCAGGCGCACTCACCCACACCCATGGTTGTCATTCATCCTGGCGTGGTACATATACGCACACAGTGAGTAGAAGGCGGGATACGCCAGAAAGCGCTTTAGAAGACAATTGCATTTAATTGGGTCAGGTTCGTTTTGAATGTTCTTCACCAGCTTTGTCATCATTTTAACGCCATTCTGAGATGGCAAGCAGTCAGCCATCTGGAGTCAATTTTGAGCGACTCTGTCTAGGTCTCTGCCTATTGTATTGTGTGTATGTACATCTCAGCCTGATACTAAATTGCATTTGAGTTTGCAAAATGTGACAAATTCGAGGATGTTCAGGCATGACAGAGTCAACAAAAGCATTTCTACTTGTCTTTCTGTGTTGTAGTTTGCCAATCATTCGGATCGATTTCTTTTGAAGACGGAACAATCTGAGGAAATCACAGTCTGCACAGCCCACATAGGACTATGTCACATGACAAATGGGATACATCAACCCAAGATAGGACCTAGGACCTAGCTACCGTTTATCATCGGGCTATTATTAAATGATACTTTCTAAGAACAGGTCGACCTTAGATAACAAGACCACGGTTTAGACCGTTCCCTATAAACATTTTAAACAAATGCGATTGGCGTGGATAGACACAAAAACAAAAATAATAAACTACGTAGTGTTGATTGAAGTGATACCCAAGCATCTGAAATTTATTGCTACAATAATATAAGTATCGTAGTTTCTGAAAGTTCAAGAATTTAAATTTGATCATGAAATAATGATTTATATGTTATTAAAATTATAATTTATTTATAAATATTATATCTTAATTAACTTAGAAACCAAGGGAGTTGTATATTTGGTGAATTGCCTATACAATACAAGCCCGGTTAAATTCCTATTTTGTTGTTGTTTTGTTTTGTAACACGAGCTATAGATTCAATTTCTTCATCTTCTACTGAAAACTCGGTACAATTGCCATCATTCGGTATTATGTTATAGTTATATTACCAAAACAAAATGTAGAAAGTGTCACCTTAAAACGTTTTTCGCGTCTGAGCCGGACAGTCGGAATATGGATTCAGTACAAAATACCAGACAAATAACCAGAAAAATGTAGGTATGGTGATGGCAGTAATACTAGTCCCGAAATCTTTGAACGCAGCAGCGAGCACCTAGTGGTGGTAGCCAACTCTTAAACTTTGTTATATATATATATATATATATATATATACAGGATTGAAATAGTTCATCACTCGTGGTGCGTCCTCTCAAGCTAATCAAATTATTTAAACTTAAACCACTGTTCGTCTAACGCGCAGAGCCAATATATACATACCAAAGTATAAACCACCTAAAATCCGATCTTATTTCCAGCCTCCTATGTCTCACAATGTTTAACAAATTTCGGGTTAGCTGCAATGGGCTCGTGATGGGCTTGGAATGTAATCCTTAAATGTGGACTTTATTTTTAAATATTAGAAGTGATTACCTAGATACTTATTTGCAATCTACGGAAATCTATAGGCAATTTATTAAACATTGATTTGCAAACACTAACTTAACACTTTCCTCATTAACAATGTCTTTTTGTTATGAAAAGGCTTTTTTCGATTTTAGGGATAATTTTGAATTAGAAAAGTTATTTTCTTTGATAATCATATTTTTATTTTTATTATGATCACTGTATTTTTTACTTTCTCCCCCTATACATAGTATATGGAGAAAGTATTGTTTTCGTAAAAATTTTCGAATTTGAGTTGTCAGTGGAAATATTCGTTTTGGTGCTCCCTGAACCCAAAAAAGTGGTTTTTACGTGATGTCTGTCTGTGTGTGTGTGTGTGTGTCCGTGTGTGTGTGTGTGTGTCTGTGTGGATGTGTACAGAGCTAGAGCCCTAACCTATGGGCCGATTTTTATGAAATTTGGCGTGCAGGTACTAATCCACGATATCTCCAGGCGTTTTTTTCATTTTTTTGAATTTTTGATTTTTAAGGGTAATTATCCCCCAAAAACCGCCAAAAAACATGAAAAATCCAAATTTCTCAAAAACGGCTCTAACGATTTTGATTAAACTTTCGTGGTTTGTAGAACTTTAGGTTTCCAACAAAATGACACCACCCGCATTTCTGGAAAAATTCGGGTTCAAAAATTACAGGACTTAAAACATCAAAAATTCAGTTTTTTGGATTTTTCATAAAAAATCATAAATGTTA
Organism: Allygus modestus; assembly: GCA_963675035.1. Taxonomy (NCBI): domain Eukaryota; kingdom Metazoa; phylum Arthropoda; class Insecta; order Hemiptera; family Cicadellidae; genus Allygus; species Allygus modestus. The sequence continues at coordinate 35,446,381 of OY776115.1, forward strand.
AAAAAGATTACTATTCACCATTAAAAAGAGCTCAAAAAACTAAATAAATTGGTATTTTAAATTACTATTCTACGATTGCTAGCTGCGGAGAAAATTGAAATTTTCATTTAGCGGTAAACGCAGTACGTTGTCCAATGTTATTCTTATGGGGAATACAAAAATAACTATTTCTCTCTTATTTACTGATCAATTTCATTAAAATTTGATATGCAGGTCAAGTTAGCATTGACCAACAGATGATGTTCGAAATGTGTTGCTATTTAACCCTGGGGGGGCAAGGGGGCATTTCCCCTCTCAAAACCACTGTGTGTAGCAACGGACTCTATAGTGCCTCCCAAAAAGGGATTTGGATGGATATTTCTGAAAATAACTATTTTAGACAATTTTCTGTACATTTATCTATACTTCATATTCTATATTTAGTAAATAACAAATGTTTTTGTCATTAAAGTTTGGCTTAAAGGGAGAAAGTATGTGTCAGTTTCCTGATACCGTTTATTATTTTTGTTTATAACAATAATTGCCATGTTCAGACGATGTCCATTACACAATGTAACTTGTGTTCAAATATAAATAAATATATTATTATTATTTTTTTATTATTATTTCAAACGTAGTAGGTTTTTGTTGTTAAACGGTTAAACGGTGTGCTTGTTAAAACAATAACCGAACCCCGACAACCAGCAAATCCCCACGGTGCTGCTAGAATATATTGTCCCAAGCATTCCAAACACTGACATAACTGCCACAACAACATAACTACAGGATCTCCCAGTTGGCCATCAACTCTGAACTGTGTACAACTCCGCTGACATTATATCGACACATCACGGCCCTGGTATTTGTAGTGGACATTGGTGACACGTTCTATGACATATACGATTACAGTTATTGAGTGGAATAGTCATGATTTATCGTTGGAAATATAGCCCATATTTGTATATACATGAATTAGGTGTAGCCCTTCTCCACTTTGCATGCCATTACAGTTTAACATTGTGGTAACATATAAGTTAATTTCTTCAGTGTTGCATATACTTTTTTTATAGATGGCAGATGTTTGAAATCAAATAATTCAATAGTATAACATATATTTAGTTGGATTCTCATCTATAAATTATATTCTTATTAAATATTAGCACATTGTAAAAAGCTAATGTAAGTAATTAGATGACATTTACATTTATTTTTAAGGCTTGTGGGGCCATAATGAGGTCATAATAAGGCTTGTGGGGCAATGCCTCAAATGTTTTTCGGAACAGAAGTAGGACTAAATTTAAATTTAGTGTAGATGCATCGTCACACCAAATTTCACCAGTATTAGCCTCTAAATTTGTGTTGGATGGGTAACATGGGAATTTAAATAGCTATAAGGGCAAAAGTTAAAATAATTTTGTAAACAGACGAAAGCATATGTTCGATTGTAGTGTAGACCTACTATCATACATTCCTACGAATTTTCAGTTCAATCGACTATGTGGTTTGAGAATATAGTTAACACAGGAACTTAAAGATAGAAAGGTATTTTCGGAATAGGAGTACTGTAAATTAAGAACATTGAATTAAATAAAAAATTACATAAATAATATAGAAAAATATATTTAATCAGGCAAACTGTACAAGTAATTTCATATATAAAAACTGGATATTAAACAAAAAACATGTCATATAATCCTAGCGGTTAAGGTTTAGGAATTTAAAATAATGTAATAATAGTTTAATCTGAACAGGTTGAAACAACATTACTACTGTAGTAGAACGTAATACGTTTCATTTTATTAACCAAATAAAGCCCGAGCGCAAAGTACATCCATTATACAGAGGCTCTAACACAATACTGAAACACAAAGCCCGTCGTTGTGCATTTCAACGTCCCACATAGTGTTACATCCTTGTAACGTTACCTTGGACGGGTAAGTTTAACACTGCAGCTTACAGTTAGCTGCTTACCCTTTATAAAGCGAAGAAAGACTAAATGTCGTTCTGTGAAACTAGTAGAACAAAGTTGAAATATGTTAATTTAAGTTCGTTAAACATTTATTACCAACTCATGAACAACACGCCATGGTAACTCAAAGAACACATTTACTGAAAATGTAACAAAAGACACTAGAAACATTCCTAAAACTTAAGACTATCAACTCTGAACATTGGATACATTGCAAAGGCCATCACACAGGGGCGCCAACACTATCGCACTACGGACGCTGACGAAGCCTGACACAGGTCTAAACGGTATAATCATTACATTATGCATAGCTTAGCCAAATGTGTCAATGGTGATTACAGTTCACTGCTAAGTAAATAATCAGGTAGTCATGGCATTCATTGTGTACAACAGTATGCTGTGTTGCTGGGTTACACAACATACACCGAAGACTTTAAGCACTGGAAAATGTTCATCCTTTAATAAAGAATGTCATCAATAGATTTATCTCAAATGTTTTAAGCACTGATGATGGATATTTTACGAGTTTTATTGTAGTAACTGATGAGTTCAACTTATCCAATATCCAATAAACGGTGGGTGGGTGGTTTTGTGGTTGTTTATAAATACACCTATGTAATTTTTTATTAAAATTGAATTTAAAATAAATATATTGTTTTAATTCATAGTACCTTCACTAATAAATAGGAGGTTTTTCATTAATTGAATTTGTAGAACTGAAATATTGTATGGCTTTCGTTAATTTAGTTATCTAATATGCATATTATGTGTTAGATACATAGAATTGTTATGTTTTATTGCATTTGAAGATTCTTTTCAAGAAGCTCACTCTTTTTTCGTTCAGAATGAACTAATTATATGAAAAATAATCATGCGAGTTACCACAAAACAATTTCAGGACAAAACAATTACCAGAGAGGGTGAACTTAATATGTTTAGTGTGATGATAGGCACACCTCCCACTACGGCTTTAGGTGTCTCGTAGAAAAAATATCATTAACATTACACTGACTGTGGCATTATGTGACACTGTATGACGTATAACTAAATACAACTGAAGGAGTACAAATCTGGTAGTCATTTACGAGGTAAATAACCTGTTTATAAAGGAAGAATTACAAGCAGAAGAAAATGTGAATATGGCGTGGAACCTTTGAAAAGATTCAACAATAACCTGTAAATCGTTGAGTTATTAATCAGTACAACAGTACTGACAGTTGCGATCAATTTTTCATTCACTAAACGTTATTAACCGTACCGCGCGGAGGTGACGTTCATTAGAGATGTTAACACTTGGGAGCGTTGTTGTTTTGAACATCATGTTGAATCTCCGCCACCCTAGGGGAGGTGCAACTCGGAGTGGTAATAACGACCAATTACTCAAACATTTATACAACAAAGAGTTCAACATTGTAATTTTACCACCTGGCTCTCAACAGGGCGGTGTTCAATACACGTTCATTGATTATGCTTCCGAGTCAATGGATTATTTTGCCTTTTTCATCACCATCTTGATTGGCATCACGACATCGTCACTAACACTAAAATTGTATTGTTTACATCGCATGGTGATTACGTATGAACAACTTTAATAGTGATTAGAACGTGCTGGCAATGATAGGCTATTATATTTCACAATTCAGCAACATCGTACATTATACTCGTACTCACCCCACTCAACAATAAACGGTCAGTAAAACGTTTTGTTTCAGCTTATTTGGCTGTCGTTCCTAACACGGTAAAACAAGATAAAACTCTTTTTGTAACTTTTAGTGTTTGCTAGTTAAAAAATAGCCCTTATTTGTTATGGATTTCACCGAATAAAGCCACTCCTTTATAAGGCTATCCTAGTAGAAAAGGAATCCTTGTAAAAACTACGAATTAGTAATCTTTATTATTCAAGGAAAAGGTTAACGAGTTCTTCCTCCGTAAAACCATATCAGAAACGTCAAAGTAGGTGGGCGCATGTAATATCCTAGAGTAACTGAATACTCACTCCGGATGTCGGAAGTTGGTTTTGACATGATGAAACCAATATCCTGAACCCTACCATTGCTTATAATTTAAAACTCACACAGTTTTTTTTTGTATTTATCTTGCGCAAGTTCCGTAAGAAGGTCTCTTATTCAGATGCCCTCTAGTTTAAATTAAAATACTACATACTTGTAATATTAAACGTAAAATATCATTTTTTATTCCAAAATCATGATAGTAAATTTAAATATTAATTACTTTTGTGAGTTAATTAGTGCATAGTTAATATATATTTTCGTGTTTACACAAACATTAAAGTTCTATAACGAAACAGGTATTTGCTAGTCAAATTTTCTAATTAACTAGTTTTACTACTGTTCACTAATCTAATGTTATTAATTGTGTACACTAGTTAAAGCCAAAACGCCAAGTCCATCCATTATACAGTGGCGACAGAGGATCCATCACGACACTGACCATCACAAAGACAGACATTGTAAATTGCGAACGCGGTGTATATCGTCTCGTGGTGTATATCGTTTTAACGTTAACTCGACGGTTAATGCTAACACTGCAGCTTGCCGTTGATTGTCCATTTATGATATGACTAAGTGGCGACAAATGCAAACTTATCACATAAAATTAGTCTAGCGAAGGTTAATATTCCCGGTTACAGTTCATTACATTCGTATTATCAATTAAAATAAACACTCCGTTATAATACAGGATTGAAATAGTTCATTACTCTTGGTTTTTCCTCCCAAGCTTACCACTTGTTTAACTTAAACTACTAAAATTTAAAATACTTTCCTTCTAACGTGCAGAGCCAACACGTACATATCACAGTATAAATCACATATCAAAGATACAACCCGATTTTATTTTCAGCCTCCTGTGTCTCTGTTTGCTTCATGCGCCACGTCCCTGTTTCCAATATAGACTATACTTACAATAATTGCTCCAAGGGCTTGGCACGTAATCCTTAAATTTGTATTTTATTTGTAAATATTATAAGTGATTAGTGGTTACCCGCAGCTTCGCTCGCGAAGAAATAAAACACATTACAAATCAATATTAACCTGACCAGCACTATCAAATTTTTGTTTAGTTTTGCCAAATGACTTCTTTTGTCCTAACCAACAAACAACTTCAGCTGGTAATCTTATAAATCATATCCTCCCATAAGATTTGTATTAGAACTTACAGGATCCGTGGGGAGGAGCCCTAAGTTTGGATGCAGTCATTGTCAGGTTTATATGTTCATGTGATGTGTAAGCTATGTTCATGCAAAATTTTAGCTTAATCAGTCTAGTAGTTTATCCGTGATGGAACTCCAAGTATCCATACATACATCCAAACAAACATCCAAACTTTCACATTTATAATATTAGTAGGATTAACTATGCACTTATTTACAAATATAAGAGGTTTTTATATAAGGTGTGCTTGTTAAAACAATAACGCTTAAAACTCCGACCACCAACAAATCCCCACGGTGCCGCTACAGCATATTGTCCCAAGCATTCCAAACACCGGCACAAATGCGGCAACAACATGGCTACAGGATTTCCCAGTTGGCCATCAACTCTGAACTGTGTACAACTTAGGTTACATCTTATCGACACATCTACAGCTCTGGCATATGTAGTGGAAATCGGTGATACGTTATATGAAATAAACACTTACGGGTATTGAATAGAATAGTTGTGATGTATCGTTGACAATATAGTCCATATGTGCATATACATTAAGCATTAAGCCCTTCGCAACATTGCGTGCGATTAAATTTTTTCTTTAATGAAAATAAGATTTTCATTAAATTTAATAGATTTTTTCTTTAATGATTAAATTTGTTCTTTAATTTAAGATATAATTTTATTTCTTCAATAGTATAATTTTGTTGTATGGACGGAATATGTTATACGATGAATTAGCTTTTTGGTTTATAGTAGTCTAATAGTTTCCATAAAATAATAAAAAAATGTAAAGACCAAATGTTAATAGATAGCTAGCATTTAATTTTTGGGACCAGTGGGTGAATTCCTCAAATGTTTTTCGGAAATGGATTAGGATTTAATTGTATTGTACTGCAGAATCTATTTTTATACCAAATTACACCTGTATTAGCTTATAAATTGGTGTAGGATGGTTAACATGAGTATTTATAAGACTAATAGGCCGAGCGTTCAACGGATTTTGGAAGCATAAGGAAGCCTTTATTCGATTTTTGTTTAGTACTTGCATACCAACAAAATATTAGTTAAATCGATCGTGTGGTTTGAGCGTGTTGGTTAAGACGGTAACTTTGAAGATCAAAGGCTAGTTTTGGAACGGGGATACGCCAATTTACATACATTGGAAGAAGTATCAAAAATTGACACAATAAGTGCAGAAAAATATATTTAATAAGACAATAGTATAAGCAGTTGTATAACTGAGAAATGAACATTAACCATAGATTAAGAACACCACAAGTAGATCCTCCATGGCATAGGGAACGGTGTGCTCGGTCTGTTTGTACGGCTAACTTGCGGGCCCGCGTAGTTCTGTACGGTTAAGCTAGGGGCGCTAGAGGTCTCGCCGTTCAACACAAACACACTCTGACCGGGTAGCCGCTTACACACGCGCGTCCGCACGCCCCGCGTGCCCGCGCCAGCACACACAACAACACTCTCTCCCAGCCGCTTACACGCGCACTAAGGAGTATGTTTAATCTATGATTTAACTGAAAACATGTCATATAAACTAAGGGATTAGGGTTTAGAGATTTAAATAAACAATGGAAAAAATAAGAAAACTTATCAAGTTTATAGTGAACAAAATTCTGACATAATTACTCTAGTAGTACGAAACAGGTTTAACTGTATAAACCAAATGCAGCCCAAGTGCAGAGTATATCCATTATACAGAGGCTCTAACACAATACTGAAACACAAAGCCCGACGTTGTGCATTTCAAACGTCCCGCATAGTGTTACATCCTTGTAACGTTACCTTGGACTATTAATGTCTAACACTGTTAAATACAGCTTATACTGCAGTTAGTCGTTTACGCTTTATGAAGCAAAGATAGTTTAAATATTGTTCCGTGAAACAAGCCGAACAAAGTTTAACGTTGCTGATTCCAGTTCGTTATAAATTTATTACCAACTCACGAACAACAAGCCATGGTAACACAAAGAACATAGTTACTGAAAATGTACACAAGGGACACTCGAAACATCCATTAAACTTAGTCTATCAACTCTGAACATTGCTGGAAGCACTGCAATGGCCATCAGACACAGGGGCACCAACACTGTCGCACCACAGACACTGGCAAAGCATGACACTGTCTGCACAGTGTACCCATTACGCATATGTTTGCATTACTGTAACATTGGTGATTACAGTTCACTGTCCAGTAAATTCTCAGACAGACACTCCGGAACAAGAAGACTGAAATAATACATCACAAACGCCATTCTTTGTGTACAACCTGACGCTGTGTTGCTTTGCTACAAATCCATATACCGGAGGCTTAAAGTACTGGATAAATGCGTTCATCTCTTAAAAATGGATGTGATCAACAGATTTATTTGAAATGTTTTAACCATGGATGATAGAAATTCTACGGATTTTCTTGTAGTCATTGATGAGTTGAGCTTATCCAATATAAAACATTAAAAAATGTCCTACATCGTATTTTCTTTTTTGAAATTTAATTTAAAAATAAATTAACAATTTTAATTGATTTTTGTAGAATTATAATTCGTAAAAGGAGAAATACTGTGAAGTTTTCGTAATCTAAAACAGGTTAAGCCTTTTTAAATAGCAGGGCCACTTTTCCATAAAAGTTATGTAAATTTGTTCAGTTATCTAATATACATTTTACATCTTTTATTAAAGATACATAGAATTGTTATGTTTTACTGAATTTAAAAATCCTTAAGAAGGAGCTCACTCTTTACTCGTTCAGAGTGAACTAATTATATGACAAATAAATATGTGAGTTACTAAAAAACAATTTCAGAACAAAAAAATTACAGAGAGGGCGCACATAATATATTTAGTGTAATGATAAAGACACCTTCCACTGAGGATATTGGGTTTCTCGTAGAAATCTAATATCCTACAGTAGTTGTACACCCTTTTTTATCTAAGCCAATTATGGGTGTCATAATATTAATTTAGAAAGCTATTTGACCTAGTACGTCAAAAACCTTTGACCAACAGGCAGTGAAATTATAATACGGATGAAGCTTGTAATATGAAATTTATTTATCCCTCCTGGGATTGTCTTTAAAATCAACTTAAAATATTTCCTTTTCATAATATTACAACTTAATCAAGCTCATCTTAAAACTATAGATATGGGTCAGTCTTACTTTATTGCTATCATGTCTGCCATTCCGATTTTCCGACTAATGATACATGATGATAGAAACATGATTGATCGAAACCATAGATTGATAGAAACCGTGATCCCCGTCTTGAAAATAAAACAAAATATCCAAACGTATTAATAATTAATATTTACAACAAATTCATCTTAAAAATCAATTTACTTTATAACTTTGCATGTGCTTTCAACTGGACAAAATAGAACAAGCACAACCAAATATTTAATTAAGTGATTTTACAATTATACAATTATCTTTCAACAAAATAAATTATATGAACATGAATAGGAATAAAACAGTGTCATTTTAATATTCAAACAGTTTAAAACAATTATTTAATTCAAAGTAAATCAAAGTTTTTACTTACAATTTCTACGGGGATTTGACATGTTGATCGGAAGGCAGTTATAAGACTCAGCCCGGCTAACAAGACTTAAAATACGGAGATTGTCGTCTGCAACGCCAACATGATATACGCTACTTATCTACAGGTAATGAACAACTTATATATATCTTAATAGTTTGTTATACATTTGTATATTTTACTAATATTCCAATATCCGGTATAAAATATCCCCCTACACATTTAAAATATACAAATGGATATCATATAAATCAAAATACCTAAACATCATTATACAATTATATTTCCTTAACATTTCTGCAATAATTTTCATCAAAATATTTATCCTTAAATACAATCAAAACATAAACAAATCTTATGACAGATCGCCGATAATATTGTTGACATTTCGTACAACTCCTAACCTCTGACGGCAAAATTAAGAACTCACTACACCTAGTTCCTACTTCTCCGCTAGAAAGCGCTTACAACTACTTCCGTCTGAAAATTTCTGATTTTCCGGTCAAATTACCAATTTTATTGACAATAACAAATCATTCTAATAAACTTATCACAAAATTGACATCATCTTAATTCATTTATTTACATTTTAATATTTTTCAAGCTATTCTCAGATTTTAATTCTCATTTTAATCTAAACAAACATATTCTAAATGAGAGATATTGATGCATAACGGTACAATTCCTCAAATCACTTTCTCTTTTCAATATATTTCCTGTTCGCTGTTAGTCTACAATTTTCTGTGTTTCTGTGATGTGTGTCGTTTTCTCGTGTGCCGTAATAGTTTTAGTTTTTTGTGTTCTAGTGTGATGTTTTACAGTGTTTTATGTGTGTGTGCGTCGTGTTACAATGTGTCAACTCAAAAAAAATTATGTGATCTTAAAACTACCTAACACTAACACTCGTACAACATTCAGCTAAATTCATAGTCATTTATACGCGGGATCCCATACTTACACTCAACTTTTCATACTTACATACAACAGTCATCTTTTATCCTACTAACAACTAACAGAGAAATTTATTTATTATTCAATCACATTTTTTTAACTACTTGAAATCTTTACGTTACGTTTGAACTCATTATCAAATCGTTAAATGCCTCAATATTCCTCATTTATGTTAAACATATTACTCAAATTATTACCCTTCAAATACAAAAATAAATTCTTTTTAAAATTTTTACTTAAAATTAAATATATACAACAGATTGTTCATTGTGAATGCTTGAAAATGTAAAAATGTTCCGAGTACATATTCTTGCTTCATTTTGATACATTTGTTTGCTTCATTTTACTACATATTTTAATTTCTTCAGGTTTTCAATATATTATCTTGCTTTCTTGAAATTTTAGATTTGCGATTATCTTCTGAAGTTATGTTCCCGTTTCCTATAACATTGTTCTGCGATGTGTCCAGGTCGATTAAAATGATAACAAACTTTCGGCTTAGGCTGTGGTACATTCGAATGTCTCAAATTTATTGCAGGTCTAGGCCTATAATTTTCGCTAACCTTATAATGACTGGGCTTTGCTGGTGGGGGCAGATAATTGTCATTAGGTATGTTTGGGCAACCTTGATTTCTAACTAAATCATTATAACCAATGTTATTCACGTTGATACATAACTGGTCCAAATCTGAAAATGATTGTGGGTTTTTCTCAAATATTAATTTGTTTCTTATATCTGGGTGTATTCCATGTTTAATAAATGTCACAAGTTGTTCTTCAGTTAAATTACTTTTCAAAATCTGATGATTAATTTTTACTTCATTGATATATATAGATAAAGGTTCATTGTGGTTTTGAGGTCTGAATATAAGTTCTTGCTTAAGTTTCTCTCTTTGAGTTATGGGAATGAAAGTCTGTAACACATCAGTATGTAAAGAGTCCAATGATTTTGAAGTGGTTTGTGCTCAAGTATTTTATTTATCAAGGGTGGTGTAGAATATATGGGCAAAATTTAAAATAGTTCATTTTCGGTTAACGCAGTTTCATTTTGGATATCTACAACATTCCTCAAAAATTGTAACAGGGGACTTATCTCAAGTCCATTACAGGGAGTGAATTTTTGTAAATATACCTCTAATGGGTTGGTTAACTTTCCAAAAATACTTGTAGGTTGTGTATTATGGGCAGTTACTAATGGTGTAGCAGTGGAGGTTGGTGGCATATTTTCATGTATTACTGTGACAGGGTTAGGTAATTGTGGTCTTTTAGTAGCAGCAGTTAGGTTAGGTTCCGGTAGCGGTTGATTAGGCGTAGAAGTAATAGGATTAGTGCTCACTATTTGATGTTCTTCAGTTTTACCTAAAAGTTCTTCTTCTTCGATGAGTGATGTGTTAAAATCTTTTTCAAATGCGGCCATTTCATCAGAGTTTACAGTGTTTTCAATGGATTTAAAGTTTTCTAAGGTAGATGTTAATTTACTATTTATTTCTTCTAGTTTTAGTTTTTCTTGAGGATCTATTTTACATTTTAACAAGTTGTTTACCCTATCTTGCAAGTGATTTGATTTAGCCTTAATTTTAGCTATTATCAGTTTACTTTGATTTTCACTACATTGTTCAATTAATGCTCCTAATATTTCAAATTTTTGACCCACACAATCTATTTCATTCTGCAAAGTATACTTCCCTGTTAAATTATTAACTTCAGGTTTTACATACAAACAATCCCTTAATAGTTTCCTCATAAAATCAACACTATCATTAGTTATTTCCTGTGCCCTTATAGTTAGTTCATAGTGTAATTCATCCTTGCTTAAATAATTCAGATTATATTTGGATGACATATTGTTCACTTATTGTACCACAAATAAAATATATAATATGCAGTTCTTGTAGATTAATACACCTTTCATACACTGAAAATTTTGAAAATTGATTTATATAAACACTTGTCCTTTTTTTTATCACATATTTTATATCAATAAAATTCTTCAGTAAATCATGGACTTAAACAAATATTACAAGTAAATTAAATTAATGCTATTTCAGCATTTTAATAATGATTTTTGCAGTTTAATTGTCCAATAATTTTTTTTTATCTTGAGGTGAGTGGTAAAATCTTGCTGTAATTTAGTACCTGTGGCTTTGAGGTTATGTTGTCATCTGTACATAGGTTCAAAATAACTAAGCAGAGTGGCGCAAAAATTATGTACACCCTTTTTTATTTAAGCCAATTATGGGTGTCATAATATTAATTTAGAAAGCTATTTGACCTAGTACGTCAAAAACCTTTGACCAACAGGCAGTGAAATTATAATACGGATGAAGCTTGTAATATGAAATTTATTTATCCCTCCTGGGATTGTCTTTAAAATCAACTTAAAACATTTCCTTTTCATAATATTACAACTTAATCAAGCTCATCTTAAAACTATAGATATGGGTCAGTCTTACTTTATTGCTATCATGTCTGCCATTCCGATTTTCCGACTAATGATACATGATGATAGAAACATGATTGATCGAAACCATAGATTGATAGAAACCGTGATCCCCGTCTGGAAAATAAAACAAAATATCCAAACGTATTAGTAATTAATATTTGCAACAAATTCATCTTAAAAATCAATTTACTTTATAACTTTGCATGTGCTTTCAACTGGACAAAATAGAACAAGCACAACCAAATATTTAATTAAGTGATTTTACAATTATACAATTATCTTTCAACAAAATAAATTATATGAACATGAATAGGAATAAAACAGTGACATTTTAATATTCAAACAGTTTAAAACAATTATTTAATTCAAAGTAAATCAAAGTTTTTACTTACAATTTCTACGGGGATTTGACATGTTGATCGGAAGGCAGTTATAAGACTCAGCCCGGCTAACAAGACTTAAAATACGGAGCTTGTCGTCTGCAACGCCAACATGATATACGCTACTTATCTACAGGTAATGAACAACTTATATATATCTTAATAGTTTGTTATACATTTGTATATTTTACTAATATTCCAATATCCGGTATATAGTTTATTGTAAATGTTGGTAGTAAATATCATAAACCTTACACTGACTGTGCATACTGTGTAAGTGAAATGGTGTGACGTATAACGCAATAACACTGAAGGAGTATAAATCTGTTAGTCACGTATGAAATAATAACCTGTGCATATAGTAAAAATCACAAACAGCAGAAAATGTGAATATGTTGTTAGTATAGGAGTGTAACTTAAAAAAAAACAACAATAACCTGTAAACCGTAGAATGACAAATTAGGGCAACAGTAATGACAGTTGTGATCAATTTTTCATTCACTAAACGTTATTAATCGTGCCGCGCGGAGGTAACGTTCATTAGATGTTTTAACACTTGGGAGCGTTGTTGTTTGAACATCATGATGACTCTCCGCCACCCTAGAGGGGGTGCAGCATCTCACTCAAAGGGGTTGGGAGTGGTAATGACGACCAATTACTGAAACATTTAGCCGAGGAAGAGTTCAATGTAGTAATTTTACCACCTAGCTCTCAAAAAGGTGGTGTTTACTATTCATTCATTGTTTATTACTAAGTGCATCACTTTGCCTTTACTCGTCATCATCATGTTTAGTCATTGGAATTACGTCACTAAATTGGATTTTTACGACGATGCCCCCCAATAAAGCGGTTAAAAGTATATTTATTTATTTATTATATTTCTCATCGACAATGTTATTACATGCAAAACTTGGTGGCTACAACTATTAAAAATACTAATAGCAATTTAACATTGGATTAGCAATATGGCTAGTTTAAGTAAAATAAAACTATTAATTTCGCAAGATAAAACGCATTCTATAACTTTTAGTGTTTGTTAATTAAAAGTCCTTATTAGTTATAGATTTTCCCGAATTCAAGCCACTTCTCTTTCATAACGAATATGGTGTGAATATAGGAGTAGAACTTTTGAAAAAAAAAACCTGTAAAACATAGAATGATTAATTACGGCAACAGTAATGACAGTTATGATCAATCTTTCATTCACTATTTCCCTCTAGTAGAAAAGGAATCCTTGTAAAAACTACAAATTAGTAATCTTGGTTATCCATCAAACCATTTCTGGAACGTCAATGTAGGTGGGCACATGTAATATCCTAGTGTAACTAAAGCCTCACCTTGGATGTCGGAAGTTGGTTTTGACATGATGAAACCAATATCCTAAGCCCGATTACATAGTAAAGTATATGTATTTTTTAATTCAATATTTGTAAAATTAAAAAAATTGCCCCACTACAAACCAAGTGTCATTTAAATGATTTTTATATTTTCTGTTTCAGCTACCAGGCTTATTAATTCTAAAGGGAAATTTACTAATATACATGAAATAAAAGTATATTGCTGAAGAATTAAATGTTAACAAAATTTAATAACTGTCTAAGTACAAAGACCAAAATCAAAAATTTTCAACAAACGGAATAGACCACGAGCTTTATCTTGTCTAAATGTCTCCGTTGGATTTAAAGGAAATATGCGGGCGCAAGAGTGTGTACACATAGTTGAACATACGTGCTAAGATATTGTGTAATGCAATGAATCATTTATTTATTACAATAGATACAATTACACTTTTTATAACAAACGTCCATAATCCATTGACATAAACGAAATCAAGTCACTTTTAAATTAAAATACCGTATAGTATTTTTAATTATACAACTCAATATAATCAAAATATGTCAATTTAATTGAAATATTGAATAATTACTTCCCTTCGTCTTAGGGGCAACCACACTCACGGTTGTCATTCATCCTGGCGTGGTCCATAAACTTACCCAGGGAGTAGAAGGCGTGATACGTCAAAAGGCGGTTCAGACGACCATTCAAGTTAATTCAGTCAGGTCCGTTTATAATACTTTTCAGGAGATTGGCCATCAGCTTAATGCCATCTTCAGATGCCAAGCAGTCAACCACCTGCAGTCGATCTACCTTACCATTGCTTATTATAACTCAATTAGATTGTTGTATACGTCTTGTACAAGTTCTGAAAGAAGGTCGTTTTTCACACGCCCTAGTTTGATACCGAAATTATTTAAACTTAAAAAAGTTACATTATAAGTAATGTTAAACTCAACAGATTATTGTATATTTGACAAACGAGTTGATTAATTTGAAGGTAAAAGTATTTAGTGAGTTAATTAGTGAGTATAGTTAATATATTTTCCTGTTTACACAAGGATCCCAGTTCTAAGACGAAACACGTATTCAATTGCTAAGTCAAATTTGTTTTACAAAAAAGGTTTTCTTATATAATGCTATTAATTGTGTACACTAATTAAAGCCAAAGCGCCAAGTCCATCCATTACACAGTGGCGACAGAGGATCCATTATGACACTGACCATCACAAAGACAGACATTGGACATTGCGAACGCGTCTCATAGTGTATATATACTACTCGCTTCGCTCGCTTGGGGCTCCGCCCCCAGACCCCTGTGGGGGGCTTCGCCCCCAAGTCCCTGTCGTAGTACCTATGGCACATGGTTTAATTACGCTAATAATCCGAGGTTCTATGTATACTCAAAATGTAAAGTAGACTTATTGAGTTAACAAATTTAGGCCTAGCAGTACAATATTAGAGTATATAACAATTTCAAAATCGCTCCGCCTCCGCCCCCAGGCCCCTGTGGGGGGCTTCGCCCCCAGGTCGCTGTTTGGCCACAGTTTAATGTAAATTGGTCCAAATTCTATTTAAGACCTAAATTCTACAACTATTCCAAGGCTTTGATTATTTTTAAGGGTTTAACCTATAAAATCTGGTCATATGCCAGTTCATGAATACTACTTGACATGGAGACGTAGATTGTTAAACGTTAAGCCTCCATGTATTACTTAAGTGCTTGAAAAAATTAATACCCTTAAGTGATGTATAATGTAGCCTATATAAGGTGTCTTTTGAACCTTATAAGGAATACGACCACCGATAAAAACCTGAAATGCTATGACTTTGGGTAACTACAAGCCTTCTGCAGCTAGTATGACATAATTTATAAGGGATTTTACCCTCGACAGAGCGTAACATAAAAAATATACCCGAAAAACACGAAAAATCTACAAATACTTTGATTTTCTTTGGGTGTTTAAGATATTTAATCCGGTTGTTTGGGTGTTGCTTGGTACTAATTGTAATGTAGAAATACTTTGTGATGAGTATTAGGTCTCTGAGTTCTATATTAGAGTGACAAACCATTAAAAACCACGTACAACTCTTGGGAAAAAGTTTAAATTTAAAAAATCTAGCGCTACCTAAGGGTGAAGGGGGTGAGATACGGAAAAATGTCATAGGACTAAAGATATAGTTCGTCTAAAATCCGTGGCACGTCGTGGTCTTCGTTTTTCGATAGGACAACCCGTTCGGCCGCTAGAGCTCAAATAAAAAAAATGCTACATTTTGATTTTTTTCACAATTATTTATTTTTTGAGATAGTTCAATCTGCAATTAGTAGGATTTGGGAAGAAAAGGTGCAACGCACACGCATGCCATATCTCACGATCCTAGTTAAGGTATAAATGGTGATACGTGCATTCTAATTAATAACAATTGTTCCAGGACCGGAATTTCCTTACTACTTATAGTTAGAAAACGGTCAAATCTATAGATTTTCAGAGTTTTTGATTTTCCGACAGGTTTAAGTAATAGAAACTGGTCATATCTCGGCTGCTCTTTATTAAGTGTGATGTGCACATACTGCATGCCCAATATTAGGCCTCCATCAAGTATATTAACGTGATAGGAAATAAAAAACCGCCATAAAATCTCAAAATTTGAAAAAATCTAGAGCTATCTAAGGGTGAAGGAGACGAGATACGACAAAAAGTCAGCGGACCAAAGTTGTAGATCATGCAAAATCCGTTGCACGTGGTGGTGTCCGTTTGTTGATAGAATAATTCGTTTAACCGCTAGAGCTCAAAAACTGTAATTTTAAAATAAGCCTTTTTTGGGGAATTTAAATATTTTTTTAGGGGAGTTAAAATAAAAAAATTATCAAATTTAGCAATTTTTGTGAGGGTTACAAGCTATAAGCTACCTGCATGCAAAACTTCAGGTTTCTAGCTCATCTAGAAGTGGTCTAGAATTCGTATACCTCAGTCAGTCAGTCAGTGAGTTACACATGCGGCTGTATATATTATAGATGTTAACGTTAACGGTAACGTTACCTTAATGGTAATACTAACACTGCAGCTTACAGTAGTAAATATCATTAACATTACACTGATTGTAGCATTAGATAACACGGTATGACGTCTTACTAAATAAAACTGAAGGAGTAAAAATCTTTTAGTCACTTATGAGAAAAATAACGTTTTCTTAAAGTAAGAATCAACAACAGCAGAAAATGTATATATGGTGTTTTTATAGGTCTTTTGGAAAATAAAAACAATAATCTGTTAGTCGTAGAATCATTAATTATGGCAACAGTAATGAAAGTTGCGATCAATTTTTCTTTCACTAAACGTTAATTAATCGTGCCGTGCGGAAGCAACGTTCGTTAGACGCAAAAATCAAGATTAATTGTTACACCATTGCCGCCTGAAAAACAAAAGATATATAGCTGAAGTCATATGTATTGAAAACGTGATTAATCAAATCAAATAATTTACTGTCATTAGACTATATAAAGCATTGACAGTAGTTCAGGTCACAAATTCTCATACTTAGATATAATATTAGCATAGTAGTACACTAACAACATAATAGTATACTAAATAAAACAGTTCACATAATCTGCTCAGAAAAACAAAAAAATATACTTATAACATAACTTGTCATTAATATAGTATTTTACAATATAGTTTTCCCTTTCCAGGAGGAACACTTTCAACCTCGGTTGAAACTTGGCAACGTCTTATTCTTTCCTAAGGTAAATGGAAAGGGAGTTGAATAATTTTATTGAAGAAAAATATGTTTGCTTTTCATAAGTTGAGGTTCTATGAAATGGATTGGAGAGCAAAGACTTTTCTCGAAGACTGTACTGTGTAGAGTTTCTGTAATGATACATGTGCTGATTCTTAGTCAAAAAGGTTGAAAAAACTAGGATATACAAACAGGAGAATGTTAAAAGGTTATTAGAACTGAAAACTCCTCTGCACGAGTCAGACCTTTTCATACCGGAGATCAACCGCAAGGTCTTCAGCAAACGAAAAAGCTCCCTGTGCTTCGCCGTTTCGGCACCCCAAATATACTTTGTCTAGTGTTGTGTGGCGTAGTTTATTTATTCTATTTACTAATTAAAACATTTACTAATGCATGTCTGTAAATGTTGATGTTTGCTTTTTAGATATGTTCATTTGTATTAATGTTGGTTGTTGTCTATGCACCCATGTCTTTGTTGCACATTTGTATCATTAGCATTTAAAGCTACCTCGATCATTTATGTAAAATGGCTTTGCCATGGATATGGAAATAAAATAAATAAATAAATAAAGTCCAAAGCACCATTCATTACACAGTGGTGGCAGAGGATCCATCACGACAATGACGACACAAAGCCAGACATTGTACATTGCGAATGCGTCTCGTGGTGTATATCCTTGTAACATTAACTTGACGGTTAATGCTAACACTGCAGCTTACAGTTGAGTGTCCACTTATGTCAAAGTGGTGAGAAACGCAAACATATGCGAACACAAGCATTGAAATCGTGCAATACACTCGTGGTTTAATTTTAAGCTCACTAATTTTTAAAAACTTAATCCATCACAATTTTAATTTACAATGCCTGTCATTGTAAAGTTAGTAAAACAGTACATCATGTGTATTATTTAATCATCAGTTTTGAAATGAACCTGAGCCATGGCATCACTGCTGATACCTGTTTACTACCCAGTAACTACTCAGGCAAACACTTAGGCACAATTTACACACACATAAACTAGAAATTATTGTTCATTACAGATAACGTTCATTGTATACAACCTCGTGATGTTCTTGTTCCGTAGATGTTACACCAGTAACATTTAATGCAGCTGAAAATTTTAAAACATTTGTCCCTTAAGAAACAAACGAAATACATATAAACGCAACATATTAGTACATGTCATACAACGTTCATTGCATGTAAACTAAACACTACTCATAAACACCATTAATTTGTTAATAATTTCATTTTCGCTTATGATTCACTGACAACAGATGCTAACTTGTAACACAGACATACCAGACACTTTTGTAATTTGAAAAGTGGGCCAAGGCTTCCCGAAAAAATGCTGACCTCTGAATGTGCTTTAAAAATGGGTTCATCCCCCCGCGGTTTGGCTTTTAAAACTAGCCTATTAGGTTGACGAAGAACAGTTCTTCGTCAGTTAGAATGATTAAAATCTGATTAGATATTTCATCTAGAAAAGAATCTATATTTTTTTGTCAGATGTTATAGTTAAAAATCCATCGGAGGAGATGTTAAGTACAGTAGTTTAAATCAGTCAAGGGAACCGAAGTATTGTCTTAAACTCTCGTGAAACAATGTGACTGTGCAGGTGAAGTGGTTTCAACATAACCGTTTCCAATTGGTTTGCCCAACATGAAATAGTTCCTTTGCTGTGATGGTAGAGTTTGGATGCGAAAATTAATTAATACAATTAAGAGTCGTACAATTAGGGCTTCAACTTTTGAACCGAGCTGTGTTTTACAAAGCTATTTATACAAAGTATTTTACTGCCAAATAATCTGTAAATGAAACAAATTGAGCTACTGTTTTCAACTTAATCTAAAAACGACTTCTTTACTAAATCCTTATCCTAACAAATTATTACCTAATAGAACATCAAAACACACAAGTTGTTTAGTTTTTTGTTTGGGGTGGGGGGTTTTTCTTATAAATATCAATTCTTGTTTTGTTCAAGATTTCCTACGGGAAAAAACAAGGTTTGGTACAGTAATATATTTATTAATAATAAATTACAATAAAGGCTTCACGCAAATAACTATTTAAAGTAGTATTTTAAATGGTGGATGAGAAAGATCATTTTATGAAATTGTCTTCCATTGATACCGCATGGTAATTTAAAGTTTACTGTCGTTTACAATTAAATTATATTGTTATAAAAAGTGTATTTAATTTAATGTTTACCTTATCAAAAAGAAAGAAAAGTATAAAAGTTTCATGCCCATATTTTAGTGCGCAGAAAAAAAAATTAAGTACACATATGATTATAGTTTATTTTCTATCGGATGGCGAATGCTAATAATTACAATTAAAGCAATGACAACCTTCATCATGGAGTGAAATAGTGTTGTATCAAGGGTTTGATAACGACTTTCTAAGGTTGAAACTCAAGTCACCATATTGAGAAGGTAAGAATCTATTTAGGATTAGTTCAGTAACATGTCATATTTAATAATTATACTTTTGTTTCAAACCACAAATAAAATAAAACCAAACAAACTGGCAAATAATAACAGAACGGAACTAAGATTTTCACTATTTAGTTCAATTGGTTTCTTATTTTCGGCTCTAAATCCATTATAAAATGTGTCACATAGTAAGAAAAAATCCAATCCCTGAAACAATTATTTTCAAAATAATATATACAACAAACTTGTAATCTAATTTCATTTAATAAAAAAAAAAACACAAAAGTTGTGGTTTTAGGATATTCTGATATCGTAATCGCTACTTTCAAACTTTTAAGTTCAATAATTTAAATTTAATTAACTATTGACTGATATAAACTCTTTGCCTGCAGATCTTAAGGTGGAGCTCCCCTTTCAAAATTTCCGCAAAAGTCTAAAAGAGTTCCTTGCCCATAATGGGTATTACAGTGTTCATGATTTTATCAATCCAAGGTCCTAGTTGTATTTATAATTAGAAATCTATATAGTCATGTTATAAGAATTCTCTCAATTTGTGTTTTGAGCAGGACACTTTGATCAATGAAAATTGTATTGTATGTTGGAGATGCCAATGCAACGTATTTGTCTATGGCAAATAACAATCTGAAATCTTGAATCTTAAAATCTAGGCTAACCGGTACCCGTAAATATAGTGATCCAATCGTCTTTTTTACTCAGACGTTCGTTTCGCAGCCCTCAGCTGCATCATCAGTGAGCGAGGTCAAAGCTACATACAAATGTTGATACATGAAGATCCCGTCAAGTACGTCTGATTAAAAAAGATGATTGTATTGCTATATTGACGGTAACCCTAGATATTAATTATATTAGCAAGTCCTGGTTTGGCTCAACTATATATTGAAATTTGTGTTTTCAGGATTTTTTTAAACTGTTTTAAAGAATATCAAGTTATACATATTAAAAATAATATTATTGGAATATAACCAATTAAGTTAAGAAAATAATGTTATAATAACACTACTAGTTACTTATTTAACTCACCTGTAGTCGGAATAAAGCTTGTGAAGGAGCTTTGTGCACGTTCACACAATAACCTGGATTTATATTCTGGTTTCATGGTTTTCAGCCATCGTGACACTTTTTATAGCAGTGTGTGCAATTAGATCTGTTTTTGAATTGATCATTAAACATAGAATACATAAATGCTAGAAAAATTAAATAACTGTTAAAAATAACCACACCGAAATTTGTATTTTTTTATAATAAGCAGTAAAACAATAAGTAAATCACTGTCTTTATTTGTTCAGGTTTGTTCTTCGTTAAAGACGTTAATTTAATATACTAACTGCAATGAATTATGTTTTTTTTCAATATTAATTATGTTAGTGCAAGACTGACCTAATCCTACAGGATAAAACTGTTATTGCAGGTGGAAGCGGCAAGGCAAGATAAAGAATCCTTTTCCATTTTTCAAATGTAGCCAAGATTGTTGGGTTTTCAAGCAATGATAGAGCCTCTAGAGATATCTTATTAGTTGTCCTCGTTTAGTTGACACACCCAACCTCATCTAATCTCGGTTTGAAACCACTTCACCATTTTAGTTTCTTGTATAAAAATACAAATTTGTAAATGTTTCATAACATGCGTTCATAAATCTGATAACACTATAAACGAATTACCTATAACACTACATATAACATCAGGATAATAACATTTTAATTTTATTAAAAATAACAAATTTAATGATGTAAAAGCTAATTCATGCTCATTTCCTAAAAAAAATTATATTAATAAAATAAGGCAGTTCAGAAATGTGCCAATCGATCAGCTTATGAAGGAGAGAGAAGCAAGGTTTTATCAAGATTAAGTGCTTGTTAAACCCAAATTTGAGCGGCAACTGCACATATATTTCCGTCTTTATTTACTACTACCCAAAAGAATTAGTAGGTAATCGTTCCATAGGTTTTGTTACCCCTGAGCATACGTTATCTATAACCAAAAATAGTTAAATGTAAGTACATCTCATAAAAACAATCTTTCACGCAAGTCAATTTCAGAATCGTCTGAGTGGATGTGTTTAGAGTAACCAAACACCCACTCCCACTTCGGATGTAAGTTTCCTCTTAGTAAACCAATATTCTAATATAAAGTTAAAGTCTACCAACAAAGTGTCTTTCAGCTTTTGTTGTTTGTTTCTTTAGTATGACAATATAACGGATAATTTTAATTAAAATTAACGAATATTTGCAGTTTACTAATCTAATTAAATTAAATAAAGTCAGGTTATTATGTTAGTTAGTTAATTAGTTACACCAAACAGCTGTTGTATGGAAGTAAAAAATCTGCTTGAATGACAACTTATACTCCTTTTCCGAAGTTAGTTCTAAATTTAAATATAGGCCAGTGAGCGAAGCGAACGAGCTCATTTTGAAAATGAACGAGCATTTTTGACATAAAACAAATTCAATGACATTAGGACAGGACAACGTATGTCGGGTCAGCTAGTTAAATCATAAAAACAACAACAGTACAGGGTAAATCAGTCCTAAAAACCAGAGAGAAAACGCATACATTTTATCTGCTTGGTAGCAACAAAATATGTACAAACATATAGAAAATTAAATAATTTATTAACTTTAAATATATTAATAAACGTCATAGTAATTAAGATTCCCAACCATGCCAGTCACATGACAACCATTCACTGAACATGACATAAATCATACCCGCGCACTATATTAATATTCCTTTTGAAAATACCATCTGAAAAAATCGTTACGAGACGACAGTATTAGCAAGACTGGCAAGTGACAAGACGACAGTAGTACTAAGGCTGGCAAGTGACAAGATGACAGCAGTAGCAAGACTGGCAAGTGATAAGATATGTATTTGTTCTCTTATTTTTAAGCAGAGTTTTTATTATGAACAAGAGTCATGTCTCTCAACTTGATTAATATACTGTAGGCCAGACTAAGTAGCTGTCAGTTGCGGTTGAGGGATGGATATTGTCTTATCCTCTCAGTAGCCATGCAAATGTACGTCAAGCAAGACGAAAGTCTTATGAAATTGTAATCAACATTTTTGTATTATTATGGATTAACGATTTCTCGTTTGTTTAAACTCTTGAATCTGCAATAACTATTAACACTTGATGCTAGATCAAACACTTGCGGACATCAAATGTGTTGATCAATCACATGCCTAAATCAGTTGCGATATGAGGAGATATTATTACAACATAGATTAGTTTATATTTTTTTACAAAGGTAAGTAAAATATTACAGATGGACCCGTTTTAAATGAAAACAAGAATAGTCTTTCTTTGATTTAAAAACCTGAACAACTTATAATAGGGTATTACCCATCAAGCTAAACAAAATATTTACTGTTTTGTTTTCAGTTTTAATTCAAGTAGCATAATTGTTTTATATATAATGACTATTTTTTAATAATAATTAATAAATTATTATATCACATTTTTAAATTTTACTCTATAAGTATAATATAATATTTTACAGTTAAAAAACCCCCAAAAAAACCAAACCAAATCAAATCAAAAACTCTTTATTCACAAAACATCAAGATTTGTAATGGCGTCAATACAATTTTAAAACCGTTTAAATCAGTACAATGGAAGGATGTCCCTCCATCGAAGGAATTCGTCCAGGGAGTAGAAGGGATTCTTCGTTAGCCACTTGGTGAGGGCTGTCTTCAGTTTTTCCCTGTTTGGCCTCATGTCCTCTGGAAGCAGCGTATGGAGTTTTCTGCCGGACGTATGTTGGCTTCTTCTCGTACAGTGTGCTGTGGTGAAGTGGTAGCTGATATCTGGATGCATGTCTAGTGTTATGACTATGGATGTCCATTCCTTTTTGAAGGAGTTTTCCGTCCACATATAGAATCACCTCCCTGATGTAAAGTGCAGCGACTGTCATAATATTTAGTTGTGTGAAGGCTTCCTTGCAACTTTCCAATCGAGGCCTTTTATAAGTTAGATAGCTCTCTTTTGAAGGAGCAGGTTACGATTTAGGTTTCCCACTGAAGTTCCTCCCCAGACTCCGAGGCAGTATGTTAAGTGTGACTCAAACAAAGCCTACCATGATCTTTGTGGTACCTTCATCACTTGTGTGTTTTATTCTCTTTAGGACATATAAGCTGGTGTTTAGTTTGTTGGACAGTGTTTATGTATGTGTTCGTTCCATGAGATTTTCCCATCGATAATAATGCCAAGGAATATGTCTTCCACATCGACCACATCAGGTACGGTTTCTATGTCTTCTTGTTTGTTACCAAACGTCAATTGTTTGGTTTTGTTGGTATTTGCCGCCAGATAAATATTATGACAAAATTGATATGTCATATTGAGTGCAATGAATCAGTCTACGGCCAGGTCTTTAGGATTCTTTCCAGAGAGGAGCAAGGTGGTGTCGTCTGCATACATCAGTGGTGAGCAGTGTGCTTCCAGGTATTGAGGCAAGTCATTATACAGGAGTATAAAGATCACAGGGTCAATAACTGATCCCTGTGGTTCTCCTCTTTTTATAAGCATCGGTTTTTATGTTGCATTTTGAGTGTTTCCCTTGATGTTGTTTCTACCACTTGTTTTCGTCCTTCTAAATAGCTTTTGAACCAGACATTTGCCTGGCCTTTAACGCCTACTTTCTCGAGCTTGTGCAGGATCAAGTCATGACCCAAGCAATCAAATGCTTTACTGAAATCTAGCATTATGGCTGTAACCAAGTTCTTTGTTTCAAGTTTATCTATTACGAATTCAAAAAGTTCGATAGTTGCAGTGGTTGTGGATTCTCCTTTCATAAGATGCTGATATGCTGTTTTTCTGTAAGAGTGTTTTGGTGTTTGCAGTGATTGATCAGCCTCTTTAGTACAACTTTTTCTATCACTTTGGAGAATGTGGGTATCGGTGAGATGGGTCTGTAGTTTCGTGCTTCTAGTTTGGAGCCGTTTTTGTGTTTAGGGTAGATTTTTGATACTTTAAGGCCAGTTGGAAAATGTCCCTGCATTAATGATAAATTTGTTATTGTAGCAAGTGGTTTTATTAGCAGCAGTGTTTAGCATTTTGGCAGATATTTCATCCACACCAGCTGACGTTTTAGGTTTTAGACTGTTTATAATGCATCTGATTTCATTTTCATCTGTGTAGGGTATGTAAAGGAGAACACTGTTTGTGGAGTGTAGTGTTTGTAGTTTGTCAGTCCTTGCAGGGTTTGTGCTGAGGGTCTTTTCTGCTATATAGCAACAAATTCGTTGAAGTTGTTAGCGATTTTGATTGGATCTTCAACTTTCTACCCGTCTATTTCAAGTGCCAGATATGAGTCTTCCGGTTTTTTGTTTGCTTTTTCTTTATTTATGACTTGCCACACAGCTTTTGATTTATTTTTGGTATTTTGAATGAGGTTTGCAGAAGCTTGGCACCTCAGCATTTTGAGTCGAAGATCGTATTCATTTTTTACTTTTCCCATGGCTCTCTTAAAATCCTCACTACCGGTTATGTTGAACATTTCAAAACATACTAGACATTTATTATTTAGGGCATGTGCTCTCTTATCTGCAAAGCTACTTGGTTTTTGTTTCCGTTTGGATCTTAATTTATCAATGGGATAGGCTATATCCATGGCTGTTTTAACAGTTTGAAGAAAACTGTCATATGCTTGGTCCGTAGTTTGAGCATTTGATACCTCATCCCAGTTTTCGTTTTCGAGGATTTCTTTGACACTGTCCAGGTTTCCTTTATTAAATATTCTACTCATAAAATTATGGTTATGAAAGGTGGTTTTGTTTACCAGTACAGTACTTAGCTGTGCTGTGTGGTCCGAGATTTTTGGACTTATGATTGTTGTAGATAAAAGTTGCTTCTTAATGTTGGAGGATACAAAATATATGTATGTGCGGGATTTGGGTGTGATTCTGGTAGGTGGAAGTAGAAGTCTATAGATGGTATGGCTTGTAAGAGTATCGGAAATGTAAATAATAAACGGACTTAACTAATTGAAAAAATAACATCAAGAAACAACCAAGTTCGTACAGATAAAAATGTTGATAAAAATGTATACCAAACATTTGTATACTTTACTAAACCCAAGAATACATACTTGGGAATACATACTTGTATAATTGGGCATACAAAGTTTATAAAGTTTTTACAGGTATAAAAATAAAAAAATAACACTTTGAACCTTCGTTTAGTTTCACAAATTCAATCTTAATTTATTTAAATAAGTTGATCCTGCTAGTTCTTGGGAACTGTCCATAATATTAAATATGCTCAACATATTTTACCCCTAAATACTAGATGTTCATCCCCTAGTCAAAACGGGAAACCACAAATTTACAGACTGAAAAAGGGAAATTCTTGAAAGTATACAACAAAATATTACTGTGGATAAACCAGCAATAAATTCCTCAAAACACGATATTCCACTACTTTCCAATGTCATACGTGTTTTTGTATCAAGAGTACAAATCTTTTTGTTAAATTTATTTTTAAAATATGATGGTTACGTATTTTTGAGACACTGAATTAAAATATCAAAAAATAAATTTCCCTATGTAATATATATACCCCCGTAGCAGCAAACCTGCGTACTCAGCGAATTTCAAATGCATATAAATGTATTTTAAAACCACATAAAGCCACATACCAAGTTTCATCAATATACATTCATAAATAAACGATTTATGACATTTTAATTATTCTCTATAAGAATAACATGGCGGCTGAGTATGCAGGTTTGCTGAAGCAAGGAACACAAAAAATGGGGTTTTATACAAATATCAATATAACTCATGTAGATAAATCCACATACCAAATTTCATTAATTTATTTTCATAATGAAGGCAGATAACACGTTACTTATTCTCCATAAGAATAACATGGGGCTGAGTACGCAGGTTTGCTGCTACGGGAGCCTTTGGTAAAATGTTTTTTGAGCAAATATCAATGGTCCACAACCAGATGAAGCCGTATACCAAGTTTCATCAGTATACGTTCATAAATAAGCGAGATATAAAATTTTTATTTTCCTCCATAAGAATAACATTAGACAACGTACTGTGTTTAGCACTTTCAATATCTCGGTAACCAATTGACGTAGAGAAATTATCAAAATACCAAATTTTGTGTTTTTTTAAGCTGAATCCAATGGGAAAAACTAAAATTTGACTATTTCCAAAATTATTTGTAAAAAATTCGAAAAACCCATTTTTGGGGTACAAAACCCCCCCAAAATACCCCTTCGGATAGAGCGATCTGGCTGGTTTTCGAAATTAAAGTCATAAATGTTGCTTTACACGTTTATACCAAATTTCATCAAAATCGGATATTTTTTACGAGAGTAATCGTGCTCACGGACACACACATATATATATATATATATATATATATATATATATATATATACAGTTTCAAACGAATGGTGTTTTTGGGGTCTGGGGGCCTCAAAACGAAAAGTTATCATGGTCCCAGGCCTAGGTCTTACCATGCCGACTACGGTAATAGCTTCTTCCCTATAGGGGAAATTCGCTAAAATGTCCCTATGTAATATATATAGAGAAATATATGTAGGCTAACATAAATAAATGGTTTTAACAAATTTATTTTACATATTCTTTACCTAACTAGGTTTTGGTTCACATAATTACCATGGGCCAATTATAAAAGTTAAAATCTTCATAGTTTGTATATTGAAAAAAGCATAATTTTAGGGGAAATTGTAATTTTAAATGTTTTTAAATAAACACTTTACTGACATTTAAAGTTAAAATGTTTGCAGAAATATTTTTCATCTAAAATTTGTTACAGAGTTTGAATCATATAATTTCACTAGAGAAGGGAGTAAAACTGTTACACAACTACCCAAGCTTGAAGCAGAAGTGATTTCAACTACTGTTGTGTTAAATTTGTTTATCTTGTTCCCAACTGTTTCATTAACAGGTTTATAAAACGTATTTATTTATTTATAAAACCATTGCTTAATGAAGTATCATAATGTTGGATTTATGGTTTCATGTTTTAATCATTTTAGAATTTTGTTTCCAGAACTATTGAGCGTTTTGTCTGAGAATGGAGCACCAGGTGGTATCTATACAGCAAATACATATGTTCTATTACAAATATTAATAATAACAATACTGTAACAAAAGTAAAATACTGTAATATGAAAAATACTTCAACAATTTCCAATATTGAACAAACCGCCAGTGGAGGGTTAGAGTGGACTAATAACTTTGAGTTTAAGCACCACCTCCGACGAGGGATGTTGGTTTTGACATCGTGAATCAATATCCCGCACCCGATCACTAGCAACAGTATACCATATCCCCTTTTTATGCATATGTTGAATATATTTATAATACTAAAAATACTTATTTAAAATATTAGTCTCAAGTATTTAGTAAAGTGTCAATTACCATTAGTAAAGCTTTAGGGGAAACGTAAAGTAGTTTTTGTCAAAACCTTTCAAGATATTTGTTAGTACTTTAATTTTGTCACCATATGCAGAACATATAAGGAAAATTAGTTTTTTTTTCTTTCTAGAATAAGAAGATGTAATTATATTTTTTCCTTAGGTGAATGAACAAAATTGCGCGACTAACTACAGGAAAAAAGGGACACTCTAAAGATTATATAAGCACTAAATGTAAACGGGGCAATTAAAACTAAGAAAATCAGAAAATTTCAAGAGACGATAAATGTAATAACTTCTAAACATGTACTTGAAAAGTTAAGTTAAAATTAAAATTAACTCACAAGTAATAACTTGTTTACATTAAAATTACATCTAATTTCCCTCCCATGTTTTAAAATATAGTTAACATTTGTAAAGACTAAAGTTAAGCTCGTTTTAACAGTACAAAATCGCTTACAATATATAGACATTTATTAAAGGCGCTTCTAACCGAGTGGAAAATTTCGTGTCAATTTCAAAACCCTACCACAGTAAAACACCTCAGTTCAAAACAGACGTGGAACTCTGTATCCCTCTCTCTTGACAGCATGCTGGAGGCTCGCAACTAACGATTTCCGAAGAAATCTGCTCAATTATAATCTTTTAACTAACCTTAAAATATTTTAATTAACCTCGAATCATTTCATATCTATTAATGTATGAACTGAATTATTCTTTCTTAATTTCAAAGTCGTACAAAAATAACCTAAAATTTAATGTATATTGCTATCAACTAACTGCCCATGAAACGATTAACTTATGTATCGTTAGTTGTTTACAAAAGTAGTGGTAAACTAACAAAGAGACATACTATTTGGCACTTTTTCCCATGTTATTCTTATGGGGATCAGTTTTTGCAACAACACCCGATCCCACCCTATACAAATATCCTTGTTGGCCTATACTAATGTCCAACCCCTGCCTATATTAAATGAATTTTTCCAAACACAATCCGTCCCCTATATTTTTTAAAATTAACTGTCAAAATCAGTCTAAAAAAAATCTTTGGTGTTTATGGTCAGATTTGTTTAAAATTTATATATGTTATTGTTCTAGGCTAGTGTATATGTACACACCACCTACATTTCCCAAACTCACTATAATGGTCAAAAATATTTTGAAAAATACTGCCAATTGCCAACTTCTTTATTTATTGTCCGATTTGTTTAAAATTTGGATATGTTATTGTTGTAGGCTAGTGTATTTGGACACACCATCCACATTTCAAAAATGCAATATTGTGGTCAAATTTAAAAACATTTTGGAAAAATACTGCCAATTGCCAACCTCTTTATTTATGGTCCGATTTGTTTACAATTTATATATGCTATTATTCTAGGCTAGTGTATATGTACACACCATCCACATTTGACAAATTCACTATAATGGTCAAATAAAAAAATGTTTTGAGAAATATACTAACAATTTCCAACTTCTTTATTTATTGTCTGATTTGATTTATTTTCGGATATGTTATAGCTCTTAAATAGGTAACAAGACCACACTACCATACGTTCCACTACCCCCTACAATACAGTCAATATTTTGACTTTTTGCTTGTTTATTTTGCTGTAATCCCAAAAACTGCCTGCTGTTTATTGACCCATTTGCCTGCACTTTGGATATTGTCCTAAGCTAATGCATTTATTGTCCGATTTGTTTTCGGATATGTTACAGCCCCCCCAACCATTATATTTAAAATTACCATATATTATTTCCATTAACCCTATAATACAGTCAATATATTATTTGTTTATTTTGGACAATATCCAAAGTGCAGGCAAATCGGACAATAAACAGCAAAGTCAGTTTTTGGGATTACAGCAAAATAAACAAACAAAAAGACAAAATATTGACTGTATTATAGGGGGTAGCGGAACGTATGGTATGGTGGTCTTGTTACCTATAAAAGAGCTATAACATATCCGAAAATAAATCAAATCAGACAATAAATAAAGAAGTTGGAAATTGTTAGTCTATTTTTCAAAATATTTTTTAATTTGACCATTATAGTGAATTTGTCAAATGTGGATGGTGTGTACATATACACTAGCCTAGAATAATAGCATATATAAATTTGAAACAAATCGGACCATAAACACCAAAGTTAGTTTTTTAGACTGATTTTGACAATTAATTAAAGAAAATATAGGGACGGATTGGGTTTGGAAAAATGTATTTAATATAGGCAGGGGTTGGACATTAGTATAGGCCAACAAGGAAATTTGTATAGGGTGGGATCGGGTGTCGGTGCAAAACTGATCCCCATAAGAATAACATGGGAAAAATGTATCGAATAGTATGTCTCTTTGCTAGTTTACCACTGCTTAAATATTTATTTTACAGGTTGTCTAAGGCTTTTTTTGTGGATGCTCAGTTAGTACTAACTCAAACTTCCTAATGGACCGTGTTTTCATTATCAATATATGTAATTACTGGTATGCATGAACAAGCAAGATCCGTATAGCCAATCGAACTGCAAATAGCTGCACTTATTTTAATAACATATTCAGTGCTTACCCATCCACAATCATCCAAATGCGATTCGCTAGCTGCATATAACGGGATAGAGTTTAATGGAGTATAATGTAATTTGGTTGAATCCAATGAAACAATTATGAAATGTGTTACAGTAGTTCGTTGAAAATTATTCCTAAATATGTTTATGGTTATTTGTTTAAATACACACTAGCAAACCATATGTTTGTTTCTTTAATCCCAGCTGTTCTGCTGCTTTTGTTTTGATTTGCTGTCCGATGTTATTTAAATTGGCCAAAACCGTACTTTAAGGGCTTCTCAAGGGTTTCTCGTTCCAAGCACTGACTCGAGACCCCCAAAAGGCATATCTAGACGTTAAGGGCTTTCAAACGACACGTAAATCATCAAAATCTACCCAATAGTTTGGCCATAATCTTCTGCACAAAAATCGCATTGTTCTTTTAATATAATGATGATAACAAAAAAGACAACAGAATGGAATTACTATAACCACCTATAAGTAAAAGCAAAACATGCAATTCTTAGTCTATAACTCGCTACTAAATATAACGTGTTAGTTGTTACTATAGTTGCTAAGCTGGTAATTTATTGAATTCTATAAGCTATTTTTTTAAATAACATTTTAAATATAAAAAGACTTAAGTTTTCTTGGTGAGAATCTCTCATTTTTGCTTTGAGTATAAAGCCACCAACTTTTATTCGACCTAGAGCCGTCACCACCGCACACCCGGGCCCGGGGAGGCGAGCTAGTCCACCTTGTCTTTGATCTCGATGCTGTGCCGCCGCTTCACTGGAGTGGGGACGGTATACAGCGCCGCAACGCCCGCTACGTCGCTGGTCTCACGCCGTGCCGGCACCGGTCTCGAGGTTGTGCGTTTTCGCACTGGGCGACACGACACCGGCCCGACAACGACACGGTGCCATACCGATGTCGTGGGGGCAATCAATGCTAACAGGCGTTTTCACACTAAGCGACACGACACCGGCACGACAACGACACGGTGCCGACACCACCACGACAAATCGTTACGGCATTTCACACTTACCGTCACGGCAACGACACGATTGTTAATCGGTGGAGAACTCACCTCATGTTTTCAGTAGTACATGATAGCTTATTTCAACAGGATATTATATCTACAACATAAGAGTGGTTGTATAGTTTGATACATACAGTGGCGGATCCAGCCAGGGGGCGCGGGGGGCGCGCGCCCCCCCCTTGTACTCAGGAAATGTGTAATTAATGGTAATAGTATTGACTATGTATCTTTACTAGATTGAAAACCTTATGAGCCCGTCTGATAACAAAAGAGGCGGGATTCTCCACGTAGTTCTGATAGAGGCGGATCTAGGAATTTGTTGGGGGGTGCACTTGAGATTTTTTTCTCACTAAACGATAACGTCCCGCAGCAACGGGAGGCAGTTGTTAGTACTCGCTAAATTCAATTAAATCATGATGCTAATAAATAAAACA
Organism: Allygus modestus; assembly: GCA_963675035.1. Taxonomy (NCBI): domain Eukaryota; kingdom Metazoa; phylum Arthropoda; class Insecta; order Hemiptera; family Cicadellidae; genus Allygus; species Allygus modestus. Next base: position 35,478,766 of record OY776115.1, read on the forward strand.
CTACATTGTAACACTTATTTCGCAATGAAATGTGTAATATTGATGTACTCTACTGATACAATAAACAGTAGGTACATAAATATACTCATTTTATACAACTACTACCTCAAAAAACAAAAGATTTATACCGATGTATTTACTTTCATGCACTACTAAAGGCTAAACCAACGCACACAAAATGGCTAAGGTAGAACGCAGAGGTTTCAGAAAAGAAGAAGATTGAGGAAGACTGCAGGATCGGTGCTGCGGTGTGTGCCACTAGGACAACTAAAGGCAATAGTCTGGTGCTGAGATGCGTTACACTAGGGGCTAACGCACCCTAGGGTGCTAACAACTGCCTCCCGTTGCTGCGGGACGTTATCGTTTAGTGAGAAAAAAATCTCAAGTGCGCCCCCCCCTCAACAAATTCCTAGATCCGCCCCTGGATACATAAGAGGCGCATTCGGTATAGACAAGTTTGGATTGACCCAATAATAAAAGTTCGCTATTTGAATGGTTTGTATTATACCTTCATTATTTAATAAGCTAAAGTTAGTGTCACATCATTGCAAGCTTCAACGCCAAGTACCTTCCGCTTCCCTTGCTTTGCGATGTTGCCTGCTGTCTGTATTATTATTGTTTACGGGATTTGCTTCTCAAATGTAAGTAAACAAATTGGCAACATGGGCGTTTAAGCCAAGCTTGCAATATTAAGGGGTGCACACACCGGAGCGGTACGGCGGAGCGGTAGCGGTGCGATATTCGCGCGGTGATTTAGTACAATGGAAGTAAATGAGAGCGGCCACACTGGAGCGGTGCGAGCGGTAGCGGTATACCGCCCGCACCACCGCACCGCCGAGATGCAGCATGTTCCATTTCACCGCCCAGCGGTGACAGCGGTGCCGGTGCGACGAGCCTGGCATTTGTGTCCAGGACTCCAAGCAATCAATATGGCAACTGAGCTCCTGATCGAAAATGTATATTTGTACCCTGTGCTTTACCAACTAGATCACCGTGAGTACAAGAACATTAAGAAGAAGGATAGGATCTGGGAAATCATTGCGAAAGAGCTTAATGAACCAAGTAAGTAGTATATTTATAATTACGTAGATGTAGTTCCGAGGTATTAAAATAACTGATTAATTTACAAATTTAAAAAATAAAATAAAACATTCACTTTCAGACTAAATGTTTCATTATTGAAAACGTTTGTTGTACATAAATCCATTTTTTTCTTGTTAGAAAAACCTAAAATGCATTAACCTGTTATCAAAATGTCGGCCATGGCCCAAAAATTATAAGTCTGGAACATAGAAAAAGTAATTGTTGTTTTATACACAAAAAAAACTAAAGGTAAAATTTACTAAAGGTAAAACTCTACAACAACACACCGCACTTGTTGACTGCACACTCATAAATGAGAACGAAAAATTACTGTAGACTGCTGTCACCGTTGCGGTGCGGTATCGCTCCGGTGTGAACGCCCCAGCGATACCGCCGCGGCGGTGATGGTGGGTGGGGGAGATGAAAAAACGCGCCGATACCGCCACCGCTCTCACCGCTCCAGTGTGTGCAGGCCTTTATGACACTGACATAGTGACAAACCCAAATACATTTCTCATATGAGTTATGAATATTTTGTTCGTATGAGTAAAGAAACCTGTGGCTATAATACATTTCTCATATGAGTTATTAATATTTTTTCGTATGAGCAAAGAGACCTTTGGCAATACTGTGTATTGTAAACTTGAGCACTACAAACACAATTAAACGCGACGAGACATCAACGGCACCGGCGGGAGCGATGCTGCCCACGACAAGTCGGTGCCGGCAACGGCACAGCATCGTCGTGTCGGTGTGTGTGTAAACGGTTCCATTGGTTAGCATTGAATCTTAACCCCCACGACACCGGGACGGCACCGTGTCGTTGTCGTGCCGGTGTCGTGTCACCCAGTGTGAAAACGCACAACCAATGGAACCTTTTACACACTTCGACACGACAATACTTGGCGTTGAAGCTTGCAATGATGTGACACTGACTTTAGCTTATCAAATAATGTAGTTATAATACAAGCCATCAGATAGCAGACTTTTATTATTGGGTCAATCCAAACTTGCCTATACCGACTGCGCCTCTTATGCATCGAACTATATAAACACTCTTATGTCGTAGATATAATAAATACAGCCTCCTGTTGCAATCAACTATCATGTACTACTGAAAACATCAGGGGAGTTCTTCACCGACTAACAATCGTGTCGTTGCCGTGACGGTAAGTGTGAAATTACTTAACGATTTGTCGTGTCGATGTCGGCACCGTGTCGTTGTCGTGCCGGTGTCGTGTTGCTTAGTGTGAAAACGCCCTATGCTGTGCCGTTAACGGCTCCGAGTATTCGTCGCCGGCAGCATCGCTCCCGCCGCCGCCGGTGCGGTTGATGTGTCGTCGCGTTTATATAGTTGTGTTTTAGTGCTCAAGTTTACAAAGGTTAAATTTACAAGTATAGTCCAAGGTTTCTTTACTCAGACGACAAAAATGATTCATAACTCATAAGAACAATTTATTTTGGTTTGACACTGCTTATCAACTAAATACAAGCCATCCAAATAGCGGACTTTTATTATTGAGTCAATCCAAACTCGTCTAATTCGACTGCGCCTCTTATGTTGTAGATATAATAAATATAATAAATTTTTCCTCCTGTTGTGATCAGCCATCTTGTACCACTGCAAACATGAGGTGAGATCTCCACCCGCTAACATCAATGGACTGTTTTTCGCACTTAGTGATTTAGTACAAAGTTGACTGTTCGATCTTTTTTATTCATGTGTGGTTATTTTTTCAGATAAACAAAAAAAGAGGATCATTACTATCAAAAGTCTGAGCAACGGTAAGTTATTTACAAGCTTTTTTAGCTCATGCCATTAGTTACTTACACCTAAATCCACTGGAAAGTTTTCGAAAGAAATTAACATTGTTAATTGTAATCGTAGTTGACAATATCTACGAGGTACCTATATATACCTATATATGTATCTGCACCAAAAACCAAAGTACTGAGTACTCTACTGTAACCAAGCTATCGTAACACTAACTTAAGGAATTTCCAGTTTTTAAATTTAAAAATCTTCCTATTTCTTTTTAAAACAAAGTATGATTATTTTAAGGAATTGTTGCAATCTCAAAATAATGATAGTTGAGCGGTATTTTGGTTTAACAAAAGAGTCAACATTAAAAGTTGGGTTGCTAGATACCTGATTTTCGTTTTTGTTTTAAATTTGTTATTACTGTACATACATTGCAATTTCCCGGGAAAGTAATAACCCCAATATATTTCATTGTATCAATTTTCTGATGTTTGTTATACGCAGTGCAAACAATATTTGATTGGGTGAAATATGTATATATTAAGTATCCTATGTTTCAAAACAATAACATATTAACGAAAGAAAATAACCAATGTTTAAAAACATATTGTACCTGATTTATTTTACCTAGCTGATTCATGATTCAATTTTGAAAGTTATATTAACGTTTACGTATGAGTATTATAATGACAAAAAATTGCAGATGTTGCAATAACATGAAATATAGTTCTAAATATTGTTTAATATAAGACCCAATTAGCTATAACAAGGTCTTATTTGAAGCACAAAATAATATTTCAGCTGACAATAAGTTTGAAAATTAAATCTTACAACAAAGTTCGTCAGGAATGGTGAAGATTATATTTCCCTTCCATAAAATGTCTCTCTGAAAATGAAATTCTTTAGTGCTCATCGTAACCGTTTTGAGCTTCAATATTCTAGAAATAAAAGTGACATATTATTCTTCATTTTTGAAAATAAAATGATGTTTCAAAGAATGATTCTCACCCTGAATTGCAATCTGAATAACCTCTAGCAGCTATCAACATTCAATTCAATACGTTTTTTATTGGGAATAAATTATATTTACTATTTTTTCCTTAGATTATATTATTTTAACATCCCACAATAATTCTGTAAATATTCTAAGTATAGTCGTGGTATTGATGATAATGAGTCGAGAAACCGGTTTTTTTAAATTACGGTAAAAATATGCTATTTAAATATAAATTACGAAGTTACCGTCATGTGGGTATCATGGACTGATTCTGACTTCAAGCTCTTAACTAACAGACCACAACTCTCTCACTAAAAGGTCACACACACACACACACACACACACACACACACACAAACACACACACACACACACACACACACACACACACACACACACACACACACACACACACACACACACACACACACCCCGACACACACACACACACCCCGACACACACCTCTCTCTCTCATTCAGGCTGTGTAGCCTACTCTCGCACGCCGAGAGTTTTGAGTTCGCCGGTCGTTGAATTTATCTCAAAACATCCCCAGAGTCGCTTCATACTCTCTTAATGTCATTACTCTGATATGTTGGCAATACTGTTAAATGGTAAATCCAAATAAATATGTTGTTATATTTATTGCAATAATCTTAAAAATTTGAGGGCCGGTAATGAACGTCCACTCAAGTAAGCTTTACAGAAATTTAGGTTTTGATCGATTAATTTAGATAACGTGCTTACTAATTGGATGAGGCGAGCGAAGCAAGTTGAATCCTTCATACTCGTGTATAGTCACACTCTTGTTACGCTAACTCCTTTTTAACGGTTTAATGAATTGCTTTGAAATTTTCAGGGTTGCTCTTAGTTGTAAATACCCCCGTTGCAGCAAACCTGCATACTCAGCAAATTTCCAATGGAGATATAAATTTCTTAATACTACATACAGCCACTTACCAAGTTTCATAAAAATATATTCATAAAAAAGCGATATATACAGTTTTAATTATTCTCCATAAGAATAACATTGGGGCTGAGTACGCAGGTTTGCTGCAACAAGGAACACAAAAAATTGGTTTTCATGCAAATATCAATATAACTCAACTAGGTGAAGTCGCATACCAGTTTTTATTCATTTATGATCATAATTAAGTGAGACATATCATTTAATTATTCTCCATAAGAATAACATGGGGGCTGAGTACGCAGGTTCGCTGCTGCGGGAGCCTTTGACAAAAAATTTTTGTTTGGGCAAATATCAATATACCACAAACAGATGAAGCCGTATACCAAGTTTCGTCATTATACGTTCATAAATAAGCGGGATATAAAATTGTTTTTTTCCTCCATAAGAATAGCATTAGACAACGTACTGTGTTTAGCACTTTCAATATCTCGTTAACCAATTAACGTAGAGGAATGATCGAAATACCAAATTGTGCGTTTTTTAAAGCTGTTTTAGCATATTTAAGAGGTAAAACTGATAGAATTGGCACAGTACTTAAAAAAAAATAAATCACAACAATATTCAAACCTTACAAGAAAAATAAACAGTTTCTTCGGCCTCTCAAGGATAAAATTCATTTGCAGACACCAGGGGTTTATCATATAGAGTGCAGCTGTGGAATGAGTTACATTACAGAAAGCCGCAGAGTAATTTCTACTAGACTAAAAGAACACATAAGGAACACCAAGAATAAAGATACCGAGATGTCAGCCGTAGCTAAACATTCGTATGAGATTAAACATCTAGGCCTAATAAACTCTGAGAATATTAAAGTACTAGCAGCGATTGAAGACAACTATAAACGAAAAATACGTTAGGTCTGTTTACAACCTACGGCCGTGGCACGTAAGCGGGACTATATAAGCAGGATAGTCGGACGAGCGCACCAGTCAATGAGTGAGCGTTTAGTAGGTTTTCGCTAATAATTCACGTCGCCCTGACGATGTATATTGTAATATATCCGAAACGTCGGCCAAAAACTTCGTCGACATCTACACGGACCAACCAGGAAATGAACTTCATAAATACTAAGGAATATGTTTAATCTATGATAATACTGACCTAATCATAACATTTAATCCACATGAATCTCAAAAAATGTAAACAAAACAAGAGAATTGTCTGTAGGCCTATTTTAATTAGATATGTTTTGGTATTTTTTGTTATTTTGATGTTTCATACACCAGAGAAGCCGGAAAACACCTTATTAGCTTAATTTCTGATTGTCTCCAGGTGACTTTTATATATACTGTACCCGAATTGTTTAAAAGGAGTTGATTGATTTACATATTTTTCACTGTAATGCAGGCCATTTCAAATCACCCAATATAAATAAAATTTGTCGCTCAACATTTTTTATTTTCCTGATTTTTCTATCAAGAGATAAACACAAAACACAGTACCTATGAAAAAATGTATAGGCCTATACCATAATTTTGTTTGGCAGCCATTTTTAAAATGGTGGTTGAGCAAATTTTCATAAAAAACATGGTTTGCGGAAAGTTTAATTGCCAAGCCATTTTAAAAGATATCAGAATAATTCAAAAACCACTCTGTTCAGCATACAATGGACTTCAAGTACACATTACTTTAATTATTCTTTAATACTAGAGAGTTAGTCAAACTCTCTCTGTAAAAGATTTGAAAAAAGTCGTCAACCGTTACTTTTTAAAACCATAAAATTTTATGAAGGAAAAGGGACTCACTGATAATTTTTTATTTCTGTGTTGAATACTTTTAGGACTATGTGCAGTATAAATTTTAGTCCTGAGATGCACTCCTTTTACTTTCTCCCCCTATACATAGTATATGGAGAAAGTATTGTTTTCGTAAAAATTTTCGAATTTGAGTTGTTAGTGGAAATATTTGTTTTGGTGCTCCCTGAACCCAAAAAAGTGTTTTTTACGTGGTGTGTGTGTGTGTGTGTGTGTGTGTGTGTGTGTGTGTGTGTGTGTGTACAGAGGTAGAGCCCTAACCTATGGGCCGATTTTTATGAAATTTGGTATGTTGGTACTAATCCACGATATCTCCAGGCGTTTTTTTTTCTTTTTTTGAATTTTTGATTTTTAAGGGTAATTATCCCCCAAAAACCGCCAAAAAACATGAAAAATCCAAATTTCTCAAAAACGGCTCTAACGATTTTGATTAAACTTTAGTGGTTTGTAGAACTTTAGGTTTCCAACAAAATGACACCACCCGAATTTCTGGAAAAATTCGGGTTCAGAAATTACAGGACTTAAAACATCCAAAATTCAGTTTTTTGGATTTTTCATAAAAAATCATAAATGTTAAAAAGATTACTATTCACCATTAAAAAGAGCTCAAAAAACTAAATAAATTGGTATTTTAAATTACTATTCTACGATTGCTAGTTGAGGAGAAAATTGAAATTTTCATTTAGCGGTAAACGCAGTACGTTGTCCAATGTTATTCTTATGGGGAATACAAAAATAACTATTTCTCTCTTATTTACCGATCTATTTCATTAAAATTTGATATGCAGGTCAAGTTAGCATTGAACAACAGATGATGTTCGAAATGTGTTGCTATTTAACCCTGGGGGGGCAAGGGGGCATTTCCCCTCTCAAAACCACTGTGTGTAGCAACGTACTCTATATAGTGCCTCCCAAAAAGGGATTTGGGTGGATATTTCTGAAAATAACTATTTTATAAAATTTTCTGTACATTTATCTATACTTCATATTCTAAATTTAGTAAATAATAAATGTTTTTGTCATTAAAGTTTGGCTTAAAGGGAGAAAGTATGTGTCAGTTTCCTGATACCGTTTATTTACTGTAGCTTTTCAAAAATAGATGAAAACAAAAAATGTAAGTTTTCTTACAATACCGGTACCGGTATCTGAAAAGGGACTGAATGAAATAAAGTGAAAATGTTACTGAATGTTCTTTACACAAATAGGAATACCTCATAAAAAAATTATGACTGAGACTCAAATATATTTGACTCATGATATAATCAAGCCGTTGTGTGCTAACTTGTCAGTGAACTGTCGTGTACAAATGCAGCGTTTTTACTGAAATTCATTGCTTTATTTCTCAAAATATGGTTAGGTCTCAGTCATAATTTTTTTATGAGATATTCCTATTTGTGTGAAGAACATTCAGTAAAATTTTAATATTAAAAAAAATAAAATTATCATCATTGCACAGTGGTAAGACTATTAGGCCTACTCAAAATAAACATATAGGATACTTTTATAATCCTGACTCCCCCACTGCCATGACTTAAAATTTAAACCCCTTCCCAAAATACGGTACCTTTCAAATTGATCGATGCTGGGCAGTCATTATCCAACGGTAAGCTCCTGGGTCTGTCAGGCTTACTTGTTGTGACGAGTGAAAGTGTTCCGATATAAGTTTCATCTGAAATAGATAAACAAGTGGTAATTAACTGTACATTTATCCGGATGTTTAAAATGTTGAGGTTTCTGTTGGTAGATTCAAATGTGCCTAAGCCTACATTATACATAGTTATTAGGTACACATACATATATATACATATTGTTAGTACCGTACTATGTGTAACTTAAGAATTCCTCAACAAAAAAGCTTATCTTTAAAAAATAGTTTGAAGTTTTAAAAGTTATTTCACGAAATAGTTGTGTTTTAGGTGTATAAATATAAAGTAAGTTACTGTATTATAACACTCTATTTATGTATTAAACTTAGATATTATTAGTATTTGAATAACGGGTATGGATTCATAAGGGGTTTGATTATTTTCAACCCATATTTTTTGGTACCGGTACTATAAATATTTTATCCGAATGCGACGTTACTATCGAAACAATGTTTAAAAATGGCAATTGCTACATTAGTTAGCCTTTATCAATAATGAATTTTCAGCAGTTAAAAGCTGTTAGGCCTATAGTTTTAACAGAAATATATGCAACAGCACGCTGTGCTGTTAAAATAAGGTTATGTTAGTCGTGTAACATACTTAACACTTTTAACCTAACCACCTAAGCGCCCTGTACAACAAGTGGTAGCCCACACAAATCAATAATATTTTATCATTTGCTGTACTCTTACCTTTTACTCTTAGGAAAAAACATCGATACATAAGAAATAGGTAGGGCTATAGAAAAAAATAGTGGCTTGAAACTCATTCTAATGTAGTTTTAATACAGAATAAAAAAAGTGTTGAAAATAATTTAACCGCTTAATTAATACCAATTAAAAACCCTACCATAATTAACCCTTCGATGTATTCATTCATAACTGTTGTAACTACACAAAAATGATATGTAACTAGTAACCTATTTTAACTACGTACCGGTAGGCAGTCCTAGTTGTAAGTTAGTAACTTAACTGTTAAGGTAGTGAAAGAAACCTGAATAATTGCACTTCAAAGCATGGACTGATTATGGATTAACCAAAATTAATTGCTACCTGAATGTTCTTTGAGTTTTAAAGTAACTTAGGCCTATATACAATTTTACAAATATCTCTGACTTGTAGTAAATAGGCCAAGTTATTTGATTCTTAATTATGAATATGGGCATATTTAGCTTCAAATAACTTTATTCAATTAAGTTTGTGACTGCCGTGTGAAATTAGGAAATAAGAACAAGTTGGAAAGCTTTAAAATAGTTGTAAAGTTAACTAACCATAACCTAGCCATGGTTTAAGCCAAAGAAAAGTGAACTAATGCAGGGTCCAGTTGAATATTGACAATAAAAATAAGTATTAAAACTAATTATAACTATTATAAAACTGTTTACTGTATTTACCTTTATCCATCGTTATGAACACTTCCAAAACAGATTTCTTGAGTACTTTCATATCGGCCGAAAGAACATTTTAAACAACAAATCTAGAAAATAAAGGCAAATGGCGACGAGTTAGTTGACAGTTGAACAATACGTTTCATAAACGTCCGCTGTCACGTGATCTGTGGGGAGCGCGACGAGCGCTGTTTAACTGAAAGTGTTTTCAATTGTAACACACTCCTATTCAAACTTGTTTAATATAGGTTTTTTAACTTTTATCGTAATGTATATATAATCAAGTTTAAAATCGCAATTAACTCGTATTAAAATAAGGGTAATATAAGTCGTTTAACTGTTTGTTGAAATTGTTTCAAAACAACTTTTTATAATTGATATAAACACGTTTTAAAACAAGTTTAATAATGCAACTATTTTAACTATTAAAGAAATTTTTTTCAATTCAACTTTACAATTGTTAAAAACTCTTATTACAAGAAAGTTTAATATGAGTCTTCTAACTATTACAGAAATTGTTTCAAATCAACTTTACAATTGTTATAAACTCGTATTGAAACAAGTTGAATATAAGTCTTTTAACTGTTATTGAAATTGTTTCAAAACAACTTTAAAATTATTATAAAGTTGTATTAAAAAAAGTTTAATAAAAGTCTTTTAACGGTTTTTGAAATTGTTTCAAAACAACTTTAAAATTATTATAAAGTTGTATTAAAATAAGTTTAATATAAGTCTTTTAACTGTTTTTGAAATTGTATCAAAAAAACTTTAAAATTATTATAAAGTTGTATTAAAATAAGTTTAATATAAGTCTTTTAACGGTTTTTGAAATTGTTTCAAAACAACTTTAAAATTATTATAAAGTTGTATTAAAACAAGTTTAATATAAGTCTTTTAACTGATATTAAAATTGTTTCAAAACCACATTAAAACTGTTATAAACTAATATTAAAATTTATTTTAATATCAGACATTACAACTGATATCAAAACAATTTTAAAGTTGTTTTGAGTTTGTATTAAAGTTGTTTTAATATAAAACTTATATCAAAATATATTGAAATTGATTTAAAACAATTTTAGGACCGTTTTCAACAATTTTTATGCTACTTGGGTATATGCCGATTGCCTATAGCCTATTTATACCCACTTCAAATTAACAATACAGAATTCAAAGAAAATTTGTTTACACAATGACTATTCTGAGAGGAATGTTTATGTGGTAAGTAGTTCTTGTTCAGCGAGAATAAATTTTGGTTCTTCTCCTAACATAGGCCTACTAGATTCCATAATAAACTGGAATGTGGTAGGCTGGTCGAAGTATTAATGGTGAGGTTAGGTAAGTTACTTTTAATTAATTAATCCAGCACCTATACTGCCTATTATGGTGGCATTACAAATCCTCGCTTCATCCTATTACGGGACATGGGAGCGTATACCTAGTATTTATTAACCAAATAATAATTAGACCAGGCACGTTTTCAAAACACCCCCGTAGCATCAAACCTGCGTACTCAGAGAAATTCCAATGCATATATATGTATCTTAATCCTACCACATAAAGCCACATACCAAGTTTCATCAATATACATTCATAAATAAACGATTTATGACATTTTAATTATTCTCCATAAGAATAATATGGCGGCTGAGTAAGCAGGTTTGCTGAAGCAAGGAACACAAAAAATGGGGTTTTATACAAATATCAATATAACTTAAGAAGGTAAAGCAACATACTAAATTTATTAATTTATGTTCATAATTAAGGGAGATAACACGTTACTAATTCTCCATAAGAATAACATGGGAGCTGAGTACGCAGGTTTGCTGCTACGGGAACTATCGGCCAAAAATGTTTTTTATGCAAATATCAATAGACGACAACGATATGAAGCAATATACCGAGTTTCATCAAGATTAGTTTATAAATAAGCGAAATATACAATTTTTCTTATCCTCCATAAGAATAACATTAGACAACGTACTGTGTTTAACACTTTAAATATCTCTGTAACCATTTGACGTAGATCAATAATCAAAACACCAAATTGTGCGTCTTTTTAATTTTATTTCAATGGAAAAACTAAAATATGACTTTTTCAAAGATTATATGTAAAAAACTCAAAAAACCCATTTTTTGGGTACAAACCCCCCCCCCCCCGTGAGTTATCGTGCTCACGGGCACATATAAATATTTATGGTTAAGATCAAACCTTTCCTCATTGACTAACCCACCTTTCAGCTTACCAAAGAAGAACTTTAAATTGATTTACATGTATATTGGAACATTTAATTGATTTTTAGAACTTTTTATCAAAATTTGATTTAAAAGAAGAAGATTCATCATATTTTTTAGTGCTAAATCAGAACATTGAACTTTTTTAAATTCTCTTCTATTCTACATAATTTTTAACTCAACATTTTAATAAAATACAAGTATCTTGATAATTTTTGAAGCCAGATGCACAGAACCACACGTATGTACAATCCCCTGAGAGAATAAGATCACTGAAAATTATTCAAGAACCCCAAGATAATTATATATGTATATATTTCTGTGAGTAATCATTTTAATTTTTGTTATATAGATGTTAACTAAGAGTATTTTGAGTAAACCAGTTTATTTTCCCTGTTTATCGTAAAACAGCTGGTGTTATCATTTGTATTTTTAAGTTATAGAATAATAAGTAAATAAAGAAATAAGAAAACAAATTAATAAACTAAACATATAAATTTATGTTCAACAATAATTAGACTCTTCCAAATAGTTGTACGGAAAATTTAAAAAGTGATCATTCATAAAAGTGTAAATCATTGCACAGTATTATTGTTGTGGATAAGACATGGATTTATACCGTACTTTTCTAATTGGCAACGTTTTCTGAATGAATTAATAATTGAACAGAACAGGTATAAACCAATTTCCTTTTTTTACAAATATACATTTAGACATCGTTCCAGAACATGGCATGAGACATGCTTTCTGTCCACCTAGGCAAAGTAGTTATTTACACTGAAAATGTTTTATATTTACACTTTCAAAGTCATATTTCCTAAAGAGAATTGTACCTCTAAATGTGTTTAATGTATTGTCTATTAATAGGTCACACTGGTGTTGCGCAAACATCAACCCAAAATATTTCAAATCTTACAGTTCGGATATTTTTATTCTATGTGGAAACAGATATTAAGGCTTAGGCCTACCCTGATCTCGATAAACTTGTAATTAAGTAATGGTTTATCAAATATTATCTGAATTTGGATACACATAGAAATTTTGACAACATTTGTTTTATTAGTAAAATTATTCTTGACGAAAAAACCCAATTAAACTGTTATTACCCACACAACAACCTTTAACCTTACTTTAAATTCACATTAATGTATCAAATATAAAAGTAATTCAGAGTAAGAAATTACACTGTATATTTTGGTGGGGTGAAAACAGATTATTGATTACTCACAAATTATTTATTTGCAGTTAGCACAATATTTATTGTACATACAATAATTTATGCTTAAGTATTTACTTAGGTTTATGACGACTGAAACTTAATACTAATAACTTAACGTGTGACATGTTGTTAAATTATCGTTTACATCTATATAACTAATCAAGTTATTCAGCACAATTATTTTTTAAAAATTTGTTTTCAATTTTACACAGTTAGTTATAAAAATAACCAAATATTAAGGGAAAAAATAATTATAATATAATATTACACTCTCATAGTAAGAAAATCATCATTAGTAAAACAGATAAAACATTTTTAATTTTTTGTCCGTAAAAGACATTACTGATAGATTTAAAGTTTTCCAAAAACCATTCAAATTAATATACAGATTGTTCACCTAAGGTGTATCAAGAAAATTACTGACGAATCACTTGGCCTAAAAGGAGATAAAAGAAAATTATTTTTACTAAATCGATCCCAAGTTTAACGCAACATTCATATTTACTGAGTATCCCGCATTTCCCACTGCATATACGTTTCCGTTTCACATTTTTCACTCTTAATAAACTGTGCTTCACTTTGTTATGTTACATGTCATTAATGACATCAAATTAGAACAAACAAATTTTTAAATATTTTAAGCACGAACAAATCTAATAAATAGCAACATATATCAAACGACATACATCATGACAAGGGTCTCGTCATTCCTGGTTATATTACAATTTTCACATTCATTGTATTATAGTTTTTTCTTTATTAGATTTTTAGAAATCAACAAAAATAATTTTTAATTTCCTCATAATAAATGCGTGATATTAGTATGAAACACGTCCTTGCACTATGTGATCTCTCATTAATGTATTATATACAATTAACATGCACTTTACATGAGAACTTTATATGAGTTTTACTTTTAAATATGTTTAAAACACCTACATACATTATTTTACTTCTATTATTTGTAATTTTTTTATTTAAAAACAACAATGACTGATATTTTTCCTGTCAAAGGAAAGTTAAATAATTTACGAGTAAGAAATTGGAATGGGGAATAAATATATGTCTAGCACTTAAAATAAAAACAAGGGATATTCCAACAATTGTTTTTACTATGTTGGCTATATATTTTAAACAGTTAAAAATAAATTAGTAGTTTTTCTACTTGTCTTTCATAGGGCTTCAAAACTATGTACAATACAGCATAAGTTTACAATCGAATATTACAAGACTAGCACTAGTGATTCTTAGATTTTGGAAATATAGTACATTTAGGAAATATAGTTATTTTGGAAATATAGTATATTTAGCAGCTGGCTAAATATGATTGCGTTGTTTCCTTATGTCAATTTAGTGAGAAATAATTTGGTTCCATCCTTCTAGGTCGAGCTGCGGGTCTGTAATCTGTATTTGCATAATTTAAAAATTATATTGGGACACATCCCAAATTATACCTAGTTATACAACTGTGTTGTAACTAACATAATTGACACTTAATTATTAAAGTAAATTATTCACTTTGATCAATTCATAAAATATAATTAATACATATAGTTAATAACAATCATTAGGAAAACGTTCATCTGAATCAGTGATTACCACTAAAACATGTTCAATTGTCACTTCAAACAATCTTTCATAATTCGTATAATGGAAACAAAACCAAATGATTGAACAAAGTAAATATATAGAATATTCTATATATTTAAAACGATTTGCTTATGCCAAGACTTAATCCTAATCCAAAGTAAATATCAATCAAAACCGTTATTAATCTTAATATGATTGTAAAGAATGCGGAAGTGCAATATCAAAAGTAAAGGCACAATAAAAGATTCTTCAGATTTAAATATAACTAATATTTTATATTTAATATATCTTCGAGTATCAACTTCAAAATATCAGTCATAAACAGCAACACCATCTGAAACGAATTAAGTAGATAGTTTAGTTTTAACAATAAACATACAAGTTTTTGTTTGCATTAAATAATTTCTTTAGTAACATAATACTTGTTGTTATAATTAAACAGGATACTCGTTGAAATCGATCACCTTGTACCATATTTTGTGTATATTTGCCGTCGTGTATGTAAGTACGGTATAAGTGTGAATATACTTTGTAGCGTTGATAGACGTATTTTATTATCCTGTGTTTGTATTAACAAATACAAACACAGGATAAATTATCCTGTGTTTGTATTTGTTAATTTAATGCAGGGTTTTCATAGAGAAAAAAATAATACGCGTAGAAACATCTGAAAGCAGAGTCTCCAACGAGATGGGGATACTCTTTTCTCTCAAAACTACGTAGTTTTCAGCATTTGTGCGTGATACCATAGATTAAGCATACCCCTTAAGGAGTATGCTTAATCTATGGTGATACTAACATGAGGCTCAACGGAGTCTCGAGCATAAGGCAAATAGCACATGTAGAAATCAAGGACCAGTGTGTTTTATATGAAATGGATTCAATTGGTCCCGTACACTGTGCATTCTTCGATTTACATTCCTCCCAAAGTTAAGAAAACCAAAGATTTCATGATATTGAATGCTGAGCATTAGTCTGGTTGTTTTGTGGAAGACATGCCTAGCTAGCAGCTATGCTGGGGTCTCCTAATCCAGCAACAATGAATGAATAGTCTGGTTGTTTTTATTCACACTTCCTGTCACTTTTCGCTGGCCCGGCAATGTTTTTCACCAAGTAAATCTTTTAGTAGCCAATGTTGGTAACTAGGTTGGTAAGCTAGTAGGTTGGTGGTAACTAGGTTGGTAAGTTGGTAGGTTGGTGGTAGCTAAGTTGGAGTGTTAGTATCGTTAATATCCTAAGTGCAACTGTGTTTTAGTATATACAAAACTTCTGTCTGGTCTGGCAACATGTCAGGCTATGCACATGTAATAAATTATAGCAAATACATAAATGGTTTACGTTATGCCGCACCAGGAACCTATGAGGAAAAAGTAAATTTGATATATATTAGCCCCATACTGTACGAAAGGTCTTATAACGATCAAATATGAGGACAACTATTCGTTTTTATATTAAAACCCTAATAAAAGACATAAGCAAATGGGTACTTTCAAATATACTGTATTTAAACAAATATCTAAGTTAGTTTCATCGGTTAGTGTAATTTAATTGTATACCTTAACTCAGGTGAACAAGGGGACCTCTCAGTCCTAATTAGCTTTAAATGACTTTAATTGGGTAAGAGGTTAACCGGAAGAGTTAGGCAAAGCCAATTTTTTAGTTTAAATCTTTTTCTTTGAATATAGGCTCTCGTTATTGTTAAATTTATAGTTTTCAATAGTTGTCAAAAGTACCTTACATTGCATCTTATACATGGTTTAATTTCCTCACTATGGCATAACAGTTAAAAAAAAGTATAATTGGCATTCCTTTTGAAAGTTGTAATGTCTCGATACCTGAAAAACCACCATTAAAGCAAAAAATTACCATCATTAAAGCGAAAAATGTTCTGCTCTTTAGTATTCCATCATTTTACAATCAATTGCATTGATATTGCGGTTCCTCGAGTGTATGATTCAGAAAAATATGATTAAATACAACTGTTATATCTATCGGATAAACTTTGAAATTTTATATTTTCTTAAATGTTGATACATAGAGCAGTCCAACGAACAAATTGATAAGCTACATAAAACAAACTTTGTAATGATAACACCTTCAAAGATGTTACCACAAATTGATAAGCTACATAAAACAAACTTTGTAATGATAACACCTTCAAAGATGTTACCACAAATTTCCCATTTGTTTCCGAACACTTAAGAAATATGTTTTTAAATGTACAAACAAAAATAAATGCACAGATATTGACTAACTACTTACAAGATTAAACAGTTATGAGGATGCTGGAAACAGCTCATAGAGCTTGAAATTGTTCCCGTTTCCATCTGAATACACAGTTTCGGCCTGTAAAGGAAAACCTGTACAAATAACCATTTTACCATAGATTGTTGTGTGTTATCTACAACAAATATTTATCCCTACTAATAAATACACCTATCTCATAATAAAACTTTACCCATCTGGCATTACTAGACATGACACATTTTACTCGGAAATCCGTGAAGCGAATTTCCGACGTCATGTTGTCAAAGAGCGCAAACATATCTCGTTTACTCTATTACATTAATGTACCGAGGTCAACTTGTTTATCAGCATTTATCTTACGGTAGAATTTCACGTTCCTTAAATAGTTGTGACAGAACCTTTAATAGCCCTCTTTATCTGAAAATCGTTAGTTGTTAATACATGATGACTTGAAAGACGTTTTAAAGCTTTTTTATCCTTGGAAACATTTCAGTTATTTTTTATGAACATAAAAAACTCTATCAATAAAAAAATGCGATGTCTTGTATTCTAATGATCGAATTCAAAATTACACAAACCTGCGGCTGTTGGGAGTACTGAGACACGCTCATTTGATTAGCAGTTGTAAAATTGAAGTTGGAGAATTTGGGGCCCGGCCTGGCCAGTTGAACTTCAACCTGAGCTCCGTCTATGGTCTTTCCTGTAATACAATTTCCCTTACGTTTAAATCTACACCGTCATTATACAAATCGAAAATATGGTTGTTTGACCTGAAGTTACATATAGTCTTCAATGTCGGTTTTTTCTATTTTTCATTAAAATTCAAATACTTAAATTGTTAATAAGCGTACTATGTAGGCTTATTAGTGTTGTTTTCATTTAATTGTTCAAGAGTTTGATTGATTTAATAAAAAGTAAATTGTAGCAGTGCTTTAACGAATGTGTTATTTGAACAATCACGTTTTTCATGTAACACGGTGCTGACGGTTTTTAATACTTTTCATACATTATTTGTTTCAAAGAAAATACCTTGGCACTATCTAACTGTGAAAATCTCAGAAATGGCTTATACAAATTAAATTACAATGGTAAAATCGCCTATTTTTTATTTTTGCGATTTTCTACTTAACTAAGCGATTTATTTGTAAGTACTGTTGGTGTTAATTGG
Organism: Allygus modestus; assembly: GCA_963675035.1. Classification (NCBI taxonomy): domain Eukaryota; kingdom Metazoa; phylum Arthropoda; class Insecta; order Hemiptera; family Cicadellidae; genus Allygus; species Allygus modestus. The sequence continues at coordinate 35,496,822 of OY776115.1, forward strand.
CAAATGAGTTTTTACAAACAGTTTGTCATTTATGAATTGTGAATACGACCAAATAAGTCAATTCGGTTTAAATGAGTGCCTAGAAGCTTATAAAGTATTTAATGTTATTTTAACATGAGTTTTTTATTTATATTATTGACTAACAATTTTTTATATGAGGAAGGTTCGTTGGACTGAGATTCTGAGTTATAAATAATTCTTTAGTGATTATGCACTACAAAGCTACTCTAAAACCTTCAGGTCTGCTTAACTAAGTGGTATAATTTTGCAATTTGCTAAGCTTTGTAAGGCATAGGAAGATCGTTGGAATTACAAATAGTTAATATTAATTTTACTTATTATTAACAGCAACGCAACGTTGGTCAAAGCTGTACCACATTTAATACATGATATGTGACTATTACGTTCACTCACAAAAATGTTGATTTATTCCAAACCACAACTATTGGATTGGGGAAGACATCGTCATCCTATCAAGATTTCAGTTAAGTTTAAACAAACGAGGGCAAGTAAAAAATTGTTATTTATGTACCACCACAAAATCTGGCATGAGTTTGCATATACAAATAACATGAATAAATGTGCTATGTATTTAAATTATATTTATTAGGTAACTAAAACTCAAGTACCAACCGTGCAGACCCATGACAGCTTCCAGCGCCTGGTTCCTATTAGTAAACGTAATGAAGGCGTAATCTCGACTGCGTTTGATCCGCAAAGCGATGCTAGGCCACACCTGAAGAGCACTGCATACAGCCCACAACACTTCATCTTGGCTCGTCTCTAGTTTCAGTCCCCTTATGAAGATTGTTGTTATCTGGAAGAAGCAAATAAAGTGTACTTGCGTAGTTGTAGGGTTGACCGGGTTAGAGAAACTAGAACAAAATAGTTAAATAACATTGGAAATTGGTGCAGACAGGCGAAGGAATGAGGTGTGTAGAGATAGAAAACAATTGACAGGGTCAGCAATAAGGGACGGTTTATTTCACAATAATATCACGATCATTCGCAATAGTGAAAAAACCGCAATAGGCTTGCCTACGTTGCTTAGTTAAAGATCATACATTGTAACAAGCCTGTAATTTATGTGTTTCTGTATTCTATCCGCCTTAACTAAACCGACGCAGTGTTTCCACTTTGAGGGAAATTTTCCCTTTCGAGGGAAAATCAGCCCCAAGAGGGAAACTCAAAGGGAAAACGGGGTTTGAGGGAAATTATGGGAAAAGTTAAAACAATTACTAAAGTTGGGAAAAAGTAAAGCAACAGGGCATCAAATAAGAACTACATATATTTATAATGCTACATTTATTACTGTATTCAATTGGAAAATTGACTTAAATAAACTGCTAACGTTTACAAGTTTAACTGACCTAATAAATAACATAATCTTCCTAATATTGCTCTCATATTTTTGTAAATAATAACTTAACCTACAGCTTACATGTTACGCTTGAAGTATTACATGTCCTTTATCATAACTGTACACTGTACAATGGTGGCTTTTCCATCTTGCTATTCGCCTTTAGGTACTTTTATGTTTTACGTTTAGCATTAATTGTTTTACTAACATAATTCGCTTCCAATACCGCAATTCCGCCTTAATTTCAGCTGATAAGGCATTTCTGCCCAAAGAGAAAGGTAACCTTTAAACAACAAGGTTAATATATCTAGAGCTCTTGCCTGATGTAAAATAAACAGTATCAGGAAACTGACACATCTTTCTCCCTTTTAGCCCAACTTTAATGAATAAATTACTTTTTATTTACTAATTATAGAATACAAAGCCAACGCACGGTCGAATGTACAGAAAATCTTGTAAACAAGTTGTTTTCAAAAATATCCACCCAAATCCCTGTTTGGGAGGCACTACACAATCCGTTGCTAAACACAGTGGTTTTGAGAGGGGAAATGCCCCCTTGCCCCACCCCCCAGGGTTAAGTTGCAACATATTTCGAATTTCCTTTGTTGGTCAATGCTAACTTGACGTTCATAACAAGTTTGAACGAAATTGATCAATAAATAAGAGATAAATAGTAATTTTTATATTCCCCATAAGAATAACATTGGACAACGTACTGCGTTTACCGCAAAATTAAAATTAAAATTTTCTCCTCAACCAATAATCGTAGAATAGTAATTAAAAATACTAAATTATTTAGTTTTTTGAGCTCTTGTTAATAGAAAATAGTAATATTTTTTATATTTATGTTTTTTATGAAAAATTCAAAAAACTTAATTTTTATATTTTAAGTTTTGTAATTTCTGAACCCGATTTTTTCAGAAATGCGGGTGGTGTCATTTTGTTGGAAAACTAAAGTTCTATAAACTACTAAAGTTTAATAAAAATCGTTAGAGCCGTTTTTGAGAAGTCTTGATTTTTCATGTTTTTTGACGGTTTTTGGGGGATAATTACCCTTAAAAATCAAAAATTCCAAAAAATGAGAAAAAACGGCTGGATATATTGTGGATTAATCTACATACCAAATTTCATAAAAATCGGACCATTGGTTAGGGCTCTAGCTCTGTACACATCCATAAGACAGACAGATAGACAGACAGATAGATAGACAGACAGACAGATACACAGACATCACGTAAAAATCACTTTTTTGGGTTCAGGGAGCACCAAAACGAATATTTCCACTAACAACTCAAATTCGAAAATTTTGACGAAAACAATTCTTTCTCCATATATGATGTATAAGGGGGAGGAGAAAGTAAAAGTAAAGCCTACATTATGGTCGACCACCATTTTCCCCTCTGCTGTCATGACAACCAACATGGTAACCACACATTCGAATCATCTGTCAAAAGTTTTGTTTGTCAGCTGACAAACATATAACTTGTGAAGGGAGGATTTGATTGGTTACCTGAGGAAAAAGGCTGTCAGCTTGTAGGCTTCAATTTCTTGTATCCCAGATGAAAGCTCAAGTTATAAGTAATGTGAGAACTATTAACAATGAGGGAAAAAAGAGGGAAATTTGTATGAGTGGTGAGGGAAAAAAAGGGAAAATTTTGTTTAGATAAAGGGAAAATCTCACGGCGAAAGTGGAAACACTGAGCGACAGTAAAGTCGAGCTCCCCCCCCCCCCCCCTCTACCGACAGTACCGCCAAAACGCGTCGGGCGGGGGGCGCGGCGATGCTTGGAGCCAGATTCTTGCGCTTACAGAACCGAACTTCAATCTGTTATAAAATCTAAACTAATTGAGCTAATGAAATAAATCTGTTGAATATTTTACGCTCCTCCTCGTATCTACCCCCCCTCTCCCACCAAAAAAATCCTTACAGAACAACTTAATCATTTTTTAAGTTCGAAGTCCCAGCTTTCCCAACTTTCAATTAAATTTGTTTTATAATTATTATTATTTAAACAATTATCATACCACACTAAAATTCTATCAGTGTGTAAAAACTAAAACAAAAACAAAGTAATCGATAAGTGTAAAAAAACTGTCGATTTGAAATAAGCTCATGACAATTTTAATGTAATTTCCGGGCCGTTTGGACTTTCTAGATTAGGCCTAGATGGCGAACCTGGTCTCTCTTCTTATAGTGTGCAGGAGAATGCTATGACAGTCTATTTATTCTATTTTCGTTGACTGAAACTTTTACTGATTTTCGAATAGAAAATTTCATTATTTTAGAAGAAACGTTTATTTTAAAGTAAGAACACTTCAAATGAATTCAAATGTATATAAAGTTCACGTAACTGCGTCATGTTAATTAATTAACAATAAGTATTTCTTTTTACCTGTTGGCAGAACTGATGAACCAGCTGTTGCCAAATGTAATTTAGTTCAATTAGACTTAAGTACCTGGGTGGCAGAGCTTGGCTCGGGGAACGCCAGTCATTTTGTTTAGATGACTTGGTGTAATATTTCGCCACTTCCCCCTACTGATAATCGGATTTTTATAACTGATTTGCCTCTTTTCTACATTTTTAAGGTCACTCCAGTTGTTATTTATAGCTCAATGTCCCTTTGATTTATTCTACTACTCTATATATGTAATATTCACTCAAACCTTTTAATCTTTGCTCTCAAGAAACCACATGTTAATAATCATAAACAACAGTATTTTTTTACAGTTCATTGATATAAACAGCTGTTACGATTCTTTTGTTTTGATTTTAAACTCCATAAGCTCGATGTTAATTTTTGAACTTTTCATTTTCTTTTTTACATTATTAGATTTTTCCTGGGGATGAGAGATGTCTAGAACTTATTTTTATCCCAGAAATTAGTTATTTCCAACATTTGAAGGAAATCGTTGGTGCCGTTATTGCTATCAGTGTCGCAAGCAAGCACGAAAGCAAGCAAGAAAGCACGGACGCAGCAAACCTTACTTATATTAGAGTATGGGATAGGATTAGCTTGATGTATAGCTAGATGGCTGATTCTCAACAAAAACAATCTCGTTGATATAGTAAGTTTTAAAATCTGTTTTGTTATATTTAAATGAAGTTGTATATATTTGTATGTAAATAATGCCATTTCCAGATATATTATTGTTGTTTTGTAAGATAAATTTTTTAAATTTCAGATTAATAATTATGTAAATATGTAATAACCTTTTGTCAATTTTCATGATATTTTCATGTATAATTTTGCACAAAAAGCACATTGTCACAAGATTTAAATAACTTCCAATATCTATGTATAAATGATTTCAAAAGCAACTAAAGGTGAAATCATTAAAATGAAATAATTACATTACCAAATAAATATTCTTTAGTTTTAATTTGTTCGAGACGAGTTCTTGTATTACCCAAGATTCAGGGACTTCAGGGAATCGGACCAGAAATCAATAAAAAGTAAGATCTAGACAAAACTGAAATAGTATTAGTATATTGTATTATTATTTGGAACAGTACATTATTCTCTAATTTAAAAAAATTGGATCTACAACTACAGTGAGTTCTTCACTGGACTACCTAATTGCCATTGTCTGTACAATGTTGCATAACCAGTGCATAATATCCGATGGACCATTTGTTAGGCTATTAAAATAGTGCATTATCTAATTTAAAAGTATAGTGCACCACTCCTGAAATTGGCCACCTGTGTAGGGGGTGTTGTACAAACAGAAGCTTAGTTATGTTACACACGCAGGCGCATGGCAGAGGCTTCGGCTCCGCACCGTACAACACACGTGCTCCTACTAAGTGTTCCCTGCCTACAATCACAGACAAGAGAGAACGTACGTAAGTCGTCTGTGATTATTGTCTGTACTACAATGCCTCTGGATAAAATAAATCCATGGATCGTAAGGCCTAGATTTATTTTGTAGTATGTGATGATAGTTTTAAACACAAGAAAATAATTCTGAATAAAGTACTGAACTATCGTTTCAATTCAGTATTGAGCTAGACTAATTAAATTAGACTTAATGTAATAATTAAACTAAACATTTATCCTCGTTAGTAGCACTTTTTAATCTCAAATGTGTATTCCAATTTCCTTGGTAATCATTAAAATTATTTTACTTTCTCCCTCCTATACATAGTACATGGAGAAAGTATTGTTTTCGTAACAATTTTCGAATTTGAGTTGTTAGTGGAAATATTCGTTTTGGTACTCCCTGAATCCAATAAAATGATTTTCACGTGATGTCTGTGTATCTGTCTGTCTGTATGGTTGTGTACAGAGCTATTAATGACACCAGTGGGCCGATTTTGATGAAATTTGGTATAAATGCACTAATCCACGATATCTCCAGGCGTTTTTAATTTTTTTGAATATTCATTTTTGAGGGTAATTATCCCCCAAAACCTCTAAAAAACAAGAAAAATTAAAATTGCCATCCAGCAGTAAACGCAGTACGTTGTCCAATGTTATTCTTATGGGGAATAGAAAAATTATCATTTCTCTCTTATTTACTGATCAATTTCGTTAAAAACGTATATCCAGGTCAAGTTATCATTGACCAACAGAGGATATTTGAAATATGTTGCCCCTTAACCCTGGGGGGGAGGAGGGGGCATTTCCCTCCTAAAACCACTGTATGTAGCAGAGGATTCTGTAGTGCCTCCAAAAATGGGATTTGGGCGGACGCTTCGGAAAACAATTTTTTTTAGAAGATTTTCTGTACATTCTACCGTACTTTATATTCTATATATAGTAAATAAATAATTATTTATGGACTAAAAGGGAGAAAGTATTGTCAGATTTCTGATACCGTTTACACTATACATATGTTAAAAAAAATAATAAAGCCTTAAGTATTTGATTTAAAACATCGAAACATATATATAATTACTTGAGTTTAATTTTGATTTAACTGAAAATAACTGGAAAACATTACTTGAACTAATGTAACATTTATGTCTAATGAAGCTGAATTATTTCCTTATTACTTACCTTGTCCATAATCAATGGGTGAATCAAGGGCTCTGGATTAGCCCAATTTACGATCAGTTTTTTAATGCCAAGGATGTCCACCGTTGATTTTAATTTTGATTTTGCTTGTACTGCCTCCTTGCGGCTGTTATATTCCAAGAAGCAAAATCCACGGTTCTTGTCGCAATTAGTCCATTGCTTGTAGAGATAAACGTTTTTCAATCCAGGTGTAATTGGCTCAATAATCTGCTGAATCTAAAAAATAAAGCAATATTATGGTGAGGCAGCAAAAACAAAGGCTTGAACAGGTGGCATGAAAAGGATTTGTAACCAGCCGGATGCAACTAGAATAAGCGGCTAGCATTAGGGATTGTGACTTAGGATTTCGGTGTTACTGTAGATTGAAACAATTGATATAACAATGATAAAACAACTGATCTAGATGTATTTTGTTTTGTTATACCTTAATATGAAGCATAATTTGGTTACGGTACAGCCAAATTGATCTTCATATGGTTTTGATTCATAAATCAAAATAGGGGCAAACAAAATTCTTACTTTTGCCTGGAAGTCCCTCTTGTTTATATGGTTTTACCCCAAAAAGGTAAAAGCGACCCCTAAGGGTCCTTCGATTGTTTTTTTTTAATTTAACAGACGTATCTGTAGTTGCAGAAAACCCGCTACGATCAGTGAATTTCTAAAGAAAATGTATCAAAACAGATAAAATTTCTTACCGAAGGAACAAGGTACTTAATTATACTTAGGTTGAGATTTTTCCGACGGATTGCAAACAACAAAATTACAAACTTACAACTTTATAACTTTACAATAACCTTATAACGTCATTATAACCTTTTAAAATTATGTACGACAATCAATATTCCATGAACATAACTGATTTGATAAGAATATATATATATATATAAATCACGACAAAATTAAATCACTTAAGTTTTATTAAAATATAAATTTATGACCGGTCTAAATCCAAATCCTTATACGAAAAAACAGCAAGAAAGTTTGCTTGGAGGCAAATTTAATAAACATTTTTTAATCAACAATGTTACTTAAAATACTGACTTGGTAACACTATCGATATAACTATTGGCAACGGATTAACATAACATCATATTACTGAGAACATTTAGAATAAAATCTAAATTCTTAGTTTTTTAAGGTCTCATCTTTATGAGTTGGTAAAAACACCCGGTAGGTCGCATATTTTTCTTATTCTCAACGTACAAAAACATATTGTCTCCTTGTGTGATTAGTTTGTCAATGGAAAACCAAATACACATTTATTTTTATTTTTATTTATTTTCTTAACTTTGCAGCTAAAAGAATGTTTTATTATCAAAAAAAATTGTTATTACACCGCTTATTCTATACAAAAAAAACACTAGAAGCGATAGGTAAAGTCCAAATAAATAAAAAAATAAATTAAAATCCATCTATTATGAGTTTCAAAAATACAGAAAAATACAAATATTTATTACAAAACGAGCCATTCATGTAATGACCATTCTACCTATTGACAAATCTTGTCATAAACATTTAAAACATATTTTACCAGTTTTGATTATATATTATATAATTAATTACTAAAACATTAAATAATCTCAAACGATAAATTACTAGTTTGAAACACCATAGGCAAGGCAATAAAAATTAATATAGTCAACCTAATACATCAAACTATAATATACCAAAACAATTACTATGCAATTAGTAAATCATTATACTAAATATTAAATTTAAATAATCTCAAAACTTGTAATTAAATTCAACACAACTCATAAAGAACATTTGCAAGAGTATTAGGTTCAAAATCCTATATATTGACAATATACAATTATTTGGACAAATATACAAGGGAAATACGATACCTTTTATTTTAGCAACATAATTTTCATTTAATAAATCATACTACGATAAGGTAATTTTTTTGTCTTTTTAGTCTAATCGCAATATTGAAGACAAAATATTGATTTCTATAGCTTTCGTGTTTAGTTCGATGAAATAGCTAAAAACTCATTTTTGGAATTGAAATTTCGACCCCCTTTTTGAATTATGTGTTTTTTCGTTTTTTTTTATTAGGGAAATAAATGCTAAATTACTATTTCTTCCCCAGTGTCATCAGTTTAAGATCTTTTGAATTAGGGTTATTTGCTCACGGGCACAAACTTACATCAACACAAATAACGGTGACTGAAAATAAACCTTAACTTTTTTAAGTTGTTGCCTTTTTCGGATTTTTGAAATCTGTCCATAGCAAACGGGTTTATGCATGCTTTAATTTAATACACTATCAAAATTTGTATATGTACTTTCAAATATAGCCTTACCTCTTCTTTAGTCATCTGTGTAGGAATTCGTCCAAAAAATATCCTCCTGTTATCTGTCGAAATGGAAACTTGCAGGACGAATTGTCCATGAAGAAATTTTAGTTCTTTTCCAACGCACTGGTCCACAGCATTCCATGCTTGCTCCCGTGTCTCGTACAGTATAAAAGCATACCGTTTGGTCTTGCCTTCTGGATTTAGCGGCAGTCTGGTCTGGCGTATTTTTCCATATTTGCTGAACTCAGCATATATCAAATCCTCTTTTGTGCCGGGCGGCAAAGAATTTACATGAATCTCCGTTTCGTGAGGCCAGTGTCTGATAGGACCAGAGAGCGGAGCGAAGATTCGTTGAGATGATTCGTGGAAGATTCTGAATCCTGTTGCTTTCTCGAGTTTTCTTAAGTTTGATTCTTGCATTTTCGTTTGGATACTCTCGCGTTGGTTATTCTGTTTAGGACAAAAGAAAACTTGCTTAATAACCTATTTTAAACATCAGTGAGACAGGGTAAATTAGCCCTACTACTTGCGCATATTGTCTGATGAGATACTTTCAGCCGAAACAGAACAAAACGAGCATTATTAAAGCTGAGGTTTGGGGCTCCGTGACCACAAAATAATATTATTCAGTGGTTCGGTGTTGGAGTTACAGTATAAGCATCAAATTTGATTTCAATGCATTAAACAAATTATCTTATTGATTTATGCCGCCCCACAAAAGGAACGAAAAGGAAAAATCATTAGTAAAAAAAGTACATGAGTCACCAGAAGGTATCCTTATATCAAATAAAAAACCTGTAGTGTTCCGTGATTTTTTTTCAGAAATTATAAGAGTTTGTAAAGTAATCACAGCAGACAAATCTTATGAAACCAATAAATAATTAAAATAAAGTAAAACCATTTCAAAAACTGCAAGGAAAGTTATCTGCAGTTAAAATGTAAAAATGCAAGAAAGTAAAAATGATCTGAAAAGTTAAAATGTGCAAAAGCCAACTCAGTGAAGTTACAAGTAGACAAATAATACTGGGTGCATTAAATAATACCCAATAAAAAGCGTTTCCCTGCATTAATAATTTTGTCTGTAGTGGTAAATCCTTTTTAAAAAGTGGCGGTAAAGTGAATGTGCAAGTGTGTGGCTGGCGTGGCGCGTGCTTGAGACTGGGTTGAACTTGAAAGTTGAAAGGCTTTGAGCGCCATACCGCGGCTCCGACTGCGACTGGCCGCGGGGGGCGATGTGTTGTCTTGTCACCACCTTGCTCAGCGGCTGACACGTTGGTACCAGCCACCAGCGCAGCGACCACAGAATACAATAAACAATGTTCTGTGGTTGCTGACTGGTAGGGGAAAAATACAGTAATAAATGTAAATAGACAAATAAATAAATATAACGTCAATTCGTTAAGAGACCTAAAACAAAGCACCATTACCAAATGAAAAATAAAATTGGTAGAGCTGTTTTTAAGATTCTTTAAAAACGGAATTAAATGTTTCATGTTTTTAGTGGGTTTTAAGAGATAATTATTCTTCAATATAAAAAATAACGCCTGTATATACTGTACCCCCGCCCGTGTATTAGTACCTACATACCACATTTGGTCAAAATCGGCCGATTAGTATTGCCTCTTGGTTTGTGTACACATACATATAGGCAAGATAAATGCACAGACATTACATCAAAAACCTTTTTGGGGTTCAGGGAGCACCAAAACAAATATTTCCACTGATAACTCAAATTTTAAAATATTTATGAAAACATTACTTTCTCCATATAAAACGTTTATGGGAGAAAGTAAAATAAGATTAATATTACCATTTACAGTGTATGGCTGCAACTATTTTATCAGTTTTTTAATTGAATATAATACTTTTTATGATTATTATAATTTTACAATTTAAAGCTTTACTTTTCATGTTTTGAAGTGGACTATGAAAAACAACGAAGTAAAAGAATTAGGGGAAAGAAACACAAGCAGTAAAACAACAATAACGGTATCTGCAACCAATTTTAGCCTTATAATAGTAGTCATGTAGAAGTATCCAAAATTGACATGTGTACTAAGAAATTGCTCATACTAATAAAACTTGTGATTTTTAGTCATTGTTAAATCGGCAAACAATATTTGAATGCATTTGTTGCATTGTTTTTAGTCTGCCTGGTAGGAAATTTGAGTTTTCAATCACATTTAGCATAGTTTAATATAATATTAATTTTAAAACAAGTCGTTACACAATGTGTATGTTAAAATCTCAAAACTAGTCATCAATTCTTATGTTAATATTGTTATGTAATAAAATTACTCATTTAGGACCAAAATTAAAGATGGCTAGAGGTCCTATTGCAAACTCTTAAAGAACATGGTATTCAACTCCTATATTCAATACAAATTCCCTTAAGATAAAACCAATACCAACCTCACAGGAAAAAATGAATCTGAAAAGTTCCACAACAAAAATAAAAATTAAAGAAATTCCAGAAAAGAGAGTAAAATTCCAAGACCAACAAAATTCCTGGACTAATCCAGGTTTTCCAGGACACCCTTGAAACTGTAGGTTTTCCAGTTCACGTAGGAACCCTGCTAGAGCTCAACTGATTCAAAGGAGATTACTGCACTTCGTTGTTTTTCTATAAAGCGTTTTACATTGTAGAAATAAACAACCATTATGAAATCAGACTACTAATACTAATGGGCAAAAATATGTGAATTACGCCTTTACAGATTACCACGCAAATCAACGCAGATATACTAAATAATAATCATTAAATTCTAATAAATAATTAAATAATTCTAATGATTATTCAAAATCCAAAATAACGTACAAATGCTGTTTTAAAATTTCCCTTAGATGTTACAAAAGTCTCCTTAAAAATCTCTTTACAAAATGTACTATCGTTTTGAATTTTACAAACGACCACTAAACATGCTGAATCAATCTAGAGATTCACTTCGCTCGTCCAAATATAGAGATTTTCTGCTAGGGGGACCACAAAAGCTGTCTTGTATGTACATAATATTAATAGATCGTAATCAGATAAAGAGGCACATACACGATTCATCTACAGCGAGATATAAAATCTTACTTATTCTACATTAGATTAACATTGGGCAACGTCGTGTGATTAGTACTTTCAATATCCCATCAACCGATTGACTTACTGGGTAATAATGCAAAGTACTAAATTATTTAATTTTTAGCTAAATGCAATAGAACAAATTAAAATTATATGTAAAATACAAATTTGTAATTCGTGTACAACCCCCCCCCCCTCCTACTAACCCCTCTCTCTATAATAAATAGGACGTTTTTCTAATACTATTTTTGGTTATAAGCAGAAAAGGCCTAAAAGGCACATGTTATACGAACAGCAACAACGCAACAGCTAAAACGCTGACGCTGAACATAAAAAACAGAGCTGTTGTTCGAGCGTCAATTTTACGCCGCGTCGTCAACGCCAACGCTCAGTGGTGGAGCTGATACGAGCAGAAAAAACGCCGTGGCAGGCACCACGGATATAAGGTGGGTTGAGGAAGTACATCTGCTGCGTCAAAGCTGCTCGTAGTCAATGGTAGAGATGAGGACAAACCACGAGCGTATACCTGATACACGGCACGAGGTGATCGTTGGCGCGTCACCGTCGTCGCTCTGTTCTGATCGTAGAATGTGTTTTTGAACGCGATAACTTTTGAGAATATGCCCGATTTCAATGAAACATGACAACAATTTATAAAAAAATCATTCGTGACTTTAGTTTGAAACCCAAAAAAATCGAACCATAGGAAGGGGGTTTTATGAAGTTTAATTTTTTTTTTTCAAAAATCACTTTTTGCATTTCTTAATCTAAAGTTTTAAAAATTCAAAATTTTTATTTCGACCATTTTATAGAGCTTAAAAACGAATAATTTAGTATTTTGAATCATTAACCTAGATTAAATGGTGAGAAAATCCAAAAAACGTAGGGGCCTACTCATAAATATCCCCATGTTATTCTTATGGGAAAAACGTGTTTAGGTTTTTCTCAGTTCATTTGACTGAAAACCTAAAATTTGTTTTTATAAATAGGGAAGTTCAGCTCTAAAAATCATACATTTTGGTGAATCGATTGTTGTTCTACGTCCAACCTTAGCAGAAATGTTGTCTGATGTTATTTTTATGGGTAATAAATACAATTTGATATCTTGATTACTTATGAACGCAAATTAATGAAACTTGGTGTGTTGCTTTTCCTGGTGGTAGTCTATTGATATTCTGACGAGATATTTTTTTATTGTCCACGTAGCAGCAATCCTGCATTCTCGCCCTAAAATTATTCTTATGGAGAATAAATAAAATGTTATACATGACTTATTTATGAAAATATGTTTATGAAACTTGGTCAGCAGCTTTATGTAGTAGTGAAACTCACATATATATGAATGAAAATTCGCTGAGTACGTGGGTTTGCTGCGACGGTGGTATTTAACTTTGCCAGCGAACTTTTGGTCTCTAGACATAAATTTTCTTTTTTATTTTTCAGCTCCTTAAGCGACACAACAATACTTAACGCACCTTGGATTCATCTCGCAAAAAATTAAACCAGCTACATTCTACTAACATGATTAACTTATTTTTTAGAATGCTTAGGCCTATATACTGCAATCGCAAATGAAGCCGCGGCAGAATACAAGTTTTTCTTTATTCTTGGTAACCAGGAATTTATATATTTACTTCATAGGGCCGAGCTGAAATTTTTTGTGTTAAATCTTGCTCAAACCAACATGAATTTCCCGACACGGGAGGGAAGCGAATTTGCGGCGGACATCGAGCACCATGGCGGGATTTGGTTCGCCCAAACCGAAGCGAAAATGCACAGCGGGAAAGCCCAAGGGCCAAACACATATACGTGGGAGGGGGTATGGTTATGTGGGGGAGGAGGGGAGGGTTTGAATCAACGTTACGTAACTCACACATTTTAACCCTAAGATCTGTTGCGCACTACCGTATCTGTTGATAATGTTAAATCTAAAAACAATAACTGTTTTTATTTATTTGGCGAATTTATTTTTGTTATCTCTCAAAAGTCACTTTTTAATATTAATTACATATATATATATTTATTTTTAGCGAATTTCCTCTATAGGAAATAAGCTATTAGCGTGAGTTGCATCGTGGAAGTGTAAAAGTAGAGTATAGGTAAAGTGACCAGATCTGTAGAAGCATATAAAGCGGTACATAGTTTAAGTAACTGGTTTAAGTAACCGTGGTGTGTGGGGGGTACGGAACACCTTACAAAATTGGGGGTCCGGTGGCCCTCCCTGACTGAAAGAAATATTATAGTAATCCAAACAATATTGCATAGTAAATGCAACTCTGGTAGTTTTTACAAGATTTATATTAATTTACACAATAGTTATGGTAATGCCCTACCATCGCGTCAGTCAAAACTACAATAATATTCTTGCTAAATTATTTGCAATGAGGCTGGTAATTGCATCAACATATTATTGTTGCTAATACATCATAACGATAGTAGTATAGTAAGTAGAAATGCTTAGCAAGAATATTCTGTTATATTATACCAGATTCTGTTTTTGATTACACAACAATGTCTCAAAGTGGAAATGAGTCGTCACCGGCCTGCCCTGAAGCGTGAATGCACCGAGACAAGCAATGTTATAGTTTATCGTGTGATCGGTCTAGGAATGTGTTATACTGCAATATGTATGTGTTAAGTGTGTCAGTAATGTTTTAATAAAATGAAGAATCAACCTAAGGATTAACTGAAGATGTGGCTGTAGCCACAAAACATGCAATGGCATAACCTCAAAAAGTATATTGAACAGGTATAGTTTTATCCAGTATAGTATTATCAAGTAAAATCCAGCAGTTTCAACATGAATTCAGAATCTTATTTAGACTTTCAATAGCCTAGGTTGGATATTAACAAGATAAAAGTAACAAAGAGACTGAGATTAAGTTACTAAGCCTTAAATAATCACAATAATCAAAAATATGATTAAAGCAAAGCGAACTGTGGTCTATTAACCCCATACTTCTGCAGCTTTCATGTAAGCAATTTTATGTAACTGATTTTGGTTAGTTTTCAGGTTATGTTCGTTAAACTGTAGGGTTGTACGTAACCACAAAAACAACTTATTGTAGAAATAAAAAAAGGTATTGCCATAGCTACTATACATTCTGAGAGGAGAGTCAACCGAACTTATAGCTGCAGCAATAACTTATTGTAAAAGTAAAAATAAGAGTTATTGTTATAAATACTATAAACTCTAGTAACGATTCTCATAATGTATAATATTATTGACAATAATTATTGCTTGGGCTCCAATTTCATTATTGTAATATTTGCAATAATTTATGTTGCACGCTACAATAAAATATTGACAATAACAGGATTGTAGCTGCTACCAAACACATTGCTGGGACCATATTTACAATGATTTATTGTTCCACATACCATATTCTGGTTCATATAACAATAATCTTTTTTCAGTGTGGAAGGTTTTAGAAAATTATATACCGGGAACGAAATTGTGCGTTTTGTGATGTTTTGCCCAAATATTACTTAGTTTTGTAAAATCAGGTTTTGTAATCATATTTATAAAATCATTATACAGGGTGTTCATAAAAGTTGGTCACAAACTTTGGACGCTGATAGTACCCATTAAAATAAGAAAAAAGTACATATAAACATAAGTTCTAAAACCTATAGTTTTCCGTCTTTCTGTCTATATGTGATTTTTACATAATTTAATATATTTTACGAACCTGTTAAAGCATCAAATTCAAACTTGGTACATGTATTATCTAATAAGACCCATTTTGTAATGAAACAACAAGATTCTTCTTTATACCATTTATAAATGGTGGCCATTTTTGTTGTTCACAGCTAACTATCTTAAAAACCGTAATATTTAGGAAAAACTGTAAAAAAAAGTTGTGTTATTTTGTCATAAAAACAATAATATGAAGATTTTAACTATACATATTTAAATAACTGATAAATTGTAACTTTTATAAGTTAAAACATGCTTTTTTGCCATTTATGAACTAAAACCTCATGTTTTAACTTATAAGAATTACAGTTTCTAAGTTATTTAAAATTGAATAGTTAAAATCTTTATATTATTGTCTTTATGACAAAATAGCACAACGTTTTTGATTTTTCAGTTTTATCCTAAATATTACGGATTTAAGATATTTAGATTTGAAAAACAAAAAGGGCCACCATTTTTAAATGGTATAAAGTACAATCTTTATATTCCATTACAAAATGGGTCTTATTACCATAATACATGTACCAAGTTTGAACTTGATGCTTTAAGAGGTTCGTAAAATATATTAAATTATGTAAAAATCACATACAGAGAGATAGACGGAAAACTATTGGTTTTAGGACATATGTTCATATAAACTTTTTCCCTTATTTTGATGGGTATTATCAGCCCCCGATGTTTGTGACCAACTTTTATGAACACCCTGTATTTGCAACCATATTCATAAGTATCACTATGATATTCAAAACTTAACTAATCAAAGAAAACACCGACCAAAATTACTGATAATCGCCAGAGGAGTGAATAGCTTTCATTTACTTTAATCTTAATTAAAACTTAACTCGGCTTGGATTTCCGTTACTTTTTAGCAACAACATACATTTATTTTTTCTAGTTTTAACTAGTAGGCTATGACTTGTTAGTGAATTTCCTTTGGAAAGTGAACTATTAGCATGACCTGCACGGTGAAACTTAAGCCCGGGACCACCATAGAAGTCGTTCAAAATTTTATATATATATATATATGTATATATATATATATATATATATATATATATATATATATATATAGACATATATATATATATATGTGTGTATGCACTCTAGCGGTCGCATTTTTTGTCCGATTTACTTCAAATTTGGTAGGGACGTTCCTTTCTATAACCTGTTGGACAAGTTCGTTGGGCAAAACAATCGGAAAACTCTAAACCCATTTTTTGGGGATTAATCTTTCAAATTTTGAGTTTTTGGGCCCAAAAAGGGTCAGAAAAGCCCCAGAAGTAAAATTAATGCATGTTAAAAGATGGAAATTAGAAAGGCAAAAGTTGTAAGCCCTCTCCCGTCATTCTAGCATAAATATTTACCGAGTTATTAAAGAAAATGTGTATCGGCAAACACAGTACGTTGTCTTATGGGGGTTTTACACTAGAAAAGCCTGTTATTCATTTGTTAGAGTACTTTTATTATCCCCAGCAACCTCACGCCTACTTTCAAGCCTGTCTGGACCTTCTCCTAACCTTATAATGCGTAAAATTGTATTCCCAGCTTTGCAAGTAAATGAAACCAGGAGTATCAAAACAGCCAAAAAAACAATGTTTTCAGATTTCAATAAAAATTGGACAAATGGATGTTTTTACACTGATTTTGAGTTTTACAAGTTTTTATGTGGAAATTCACTTCCCTCACGTCAGCGTGCTGCGTGCGAACTCGTTATCACTTGTTATGACTTGTGATCATGGTATTTAATTTACCATGGAATCATGGTATATAAAACTCTCTCCACTGGTTCATAGGTACCAGGCATAATATAGTGCACTAGCTCAGTTAAAAGCTTAGAACAAATGTTAGTACCCGGGACTTTTGTTTAGCTTCAAAGTGTTTGAACAATTCAACACAATGCTGGTCGACGGGAGTCTTGTATTCGACATATTAAACAAATTATATTGGTTTTTATGAATCAATGAGTATTTTTATGTCAAACTGCTAAAGAGGAACCGTGGAATCGTGGGGACGTCGGGTCATCCTAAGTATAGGGTACCATTGGCAAATATATATTTTTTTATTGTAACTTATGTATTTTTGTCTGTAGATTCCAGATATAAAATAATTGTTTGTCGGAAACTCATATATAACTGCACTAAACACTATTTGTTCCAAATTGTTACGTGTGTTTATATGGAAAACCGAATTTTTAGCTTTTTTGGTGATCGTTAACACGAAATAGTCGTAAAAAAGGACCGATTCCAATTAAATTTTCCTCATATATGTACCACGCTTATTTTAAAGAGTTCGAAAACCAGACGGATCACATTATCTGAAGAGGGGTTTTAAGGGGGTGTTGTACCCCATATATATCTATAAAATGTCCGTGAACGCGATAGCTTTTGGAAAAAAGTCAGATTTCGATTAATTTTGGCACAAATGTGTAGAGATCTATTAATAACTTTGAGTATGAAAACCAGAAAGATCGGACCATGTGAAGGGGGTTTTATGGGGTTTAAAATATTACAAAAATCATATTTTTACATTTTTAACTCTTAAATGTAAAATTCACACAATTTTGGT
Source organism: Allygus modestus (assembly GCA_963675035.1). Classification (NCBI taxonomy): domain Eukaryota; kingdom Metazoa; phylum Arthropoda; class Insecta; order Hemiptera; family Cicadellidae; genus Allygus; species Allygus modestus. The sequence continues at coordinate 35,514,835 of OY776115.1, forward strand.
TTTACCCATTAGAGCTTACAAAACTAATAAGCTAGTATTATTAATCATTATCATAGGTTATGTGGTTGCGGATAGAATCCAAACAACTATTCATCAAATTCCCCGTGTTAATCTTATAGGGAAAAACATTTTTAGGTTTTCCTCAGTTACATTTACTGAAAATGCACATTTGTTGTTACCAATCACTTCAGTTATAAAAACGATTATTTTGGTGTTTAAATTGTGATTTTACATCCAACCGTTGCAGAGATATTCAAAGTGCTAAACACAGTACGTTGTCCGATATTACCTTTATGGAAAATAAATAAAATTTGATATTTAAATTATTTTAGCGAATTTCCCCTATAGGGAAGAAGCTATTACCGTAGTCGGCATGGTAAGACCTAGGCCCGGGACCATGATAACTTTTCATTTTGAGGTCCCCAGACCCCAAAAACACCATTCGTTCGAAACTGTATATATATATATATATCTATATATATATATATATATATGTGTCCGTGAGCACGATAACTCTCGTAAAAATTATCCGATTTTGATGAAATTTGGTATAAACGTGTAAAGCAACATTTATGACTTTAAGTTAGAAAACCAGCCAGATCGCTCTATCCGAAAGGGTATTTTTGGGGGGTTTTGTACCCCAAAAATGGGTTTTTTGAATTTTTTACATATAATTTTGGAAATAGTCAAATTTTATTTTTTCCCATTGGATTCAGCTTAAAAAAAACACACAATTTGGTATTTTGATCATTTCTCTACGTCAATTGGACACCGAGATATTGAAAGTGCTAAACACAGTACGTTGTCTAATGTTATTCTTATGGAGAAAAATAAAAATTTTATATCTCGCTTATTTATGAACCTATACTGACGAAACTTGGTATACGGCTTCATCTGGTTGTGGACCATTGATATTTGCTCAAAAAGACACTTTTTTACCCAAGGCTCCCATAGCAACAAACCTGCGTACTCAGCCCCATGTTATTCTTATGGAGAATAAGTAACGTGTTATCTGCCTTCATTATGAAAATAAATTAATGAAATTTGGTATGTGGCTTTACCTACATGAGTTATATTGATATTTGTATAAAACCCCATTTTTTGTGTTCCTTGCTTCAGCAAACCTGCATACTCAGCTGCCATGTTATTCTTATGGAGAATAATTAAAATGTCATAAATCGTTTATTTATGAATGTATATTGATGAAACTTGGTATGTGGCTTTATGTGGTATTAAGATACATATATATGCATTGGAAATTCGCTGAGTACGCAGGTTTGCTGCTACGGGGGTATTATTTGAATTTATATTGATGAAACTTGGTATGTGGCTTCACCAAGGTTGTTGTACATAACAGTTGTAGTATAGTATATATTTTAGTATATTAATTTGCACAAACACATAACTTGTTGTTCATTCTCCTTGTAACAGCAAACCTGCGTACTCATCCCTAATGTCATTCTTATGGAGGATTAGTAAGTTGTAGGCCTATATCTTAATTATGACCACAAATTAATAAATTAATACAACTTGGTATGGCTTCACCTGATTGAGTTATGTTGATAATTGCATAAAACACATTTCTTATCTTCCATTTTGCAGCAAACCTTGCTAGGCCTAATCAGCTCTAATGGGGTTCTTATGGAGAACAAATCCAATGCTATATATCACTTATTTATTTATGCATTTTATGAAACTTGGTAAGTGGCTTTATGCGGTAGTGAGAAACATATACATGCTTTGGAAATTCGCTAAGTATGCAGGTTTGCTGCGACGGGGGTATTTCTCAGAGTTCTTTTCATTTATAGGCCCTAATAGTTTTTGCTTCAATGTTTTGTTAACTTTTAACTTGTACACATTTTATTGGACAGTTTGTTTCTTATAAATATATATTTTTCTATTTATCTGACGACTTCAGTTTCATGATCCCTGAAATTTTTTTTAATATTAACGACACATTTATTTTGTTTATTAGCTGTGTACCCGTCCTTCGTACGGGTTGTGTGTATAAATACTAATAGATAAATGAAAGAAGATAATACCCCCGTCGCAGCAAACCTGCGTACTCAGCGAATTTCCAATGGATATATATATATATATATATATATATATATATATGTGACTCACTACTACATAGAGCTATTTACCAAGTTTCACAAAAATACATCCATAAATAAGTGATATATAGCATTTTATTTATTCTCTATAAGAATAACATTAGAGTTGAGGACGCAGGTTTGCTGCAACGAGAAAGATAAGTAATGTGTTTTTTTGCAATTATCAATACAACTGAACCAGGTGAAGCTACATACCAAGTTCTCTTAATGTAGGTTCATAATTAAGGGATATATACAACCTTTTACTTATTCTCCATATGAATAACATGGGGGCCGAGTATGCAGGTTTGCTGCTACGGGGACTATAAACAAAAAACTGGTTTTTTGTGCTAATATCAATATACCACAACTAGTTGAAGCCACATACCAAGTTTCATCAATATACATTCATAAATAATCGACATAAAGAATTTTATTTATTCTCCATAAGGATAACATTGGACAACGTACTGTGTTTAGCACTTTGAATATCTCTGCAACGGTTGGACGTAGAACAACGATTAAAACACCAAAATGCTTGTTTTGTTGAGCTAAACACATTAATTAACAGAAATGTGAAGTTTTTAGTAAAACTATCTGAAAAAAATCTAAAAACCTTTTTCCCATAAGATTAACATGCACACGTTTTTTTGGATTTTCTCCGCAACCACTTAACCTAGGTTAATGATTCAAAATACTAAATTATTTGTTTTTTAAGCTCTATAAAATGGATGTAACCAAAATTGAGTGTTTTTAACATTTTGGGGTCAAATTTGCAAAAAAAACGATTTTTGGAAAATTGTATACCACCATAAAACCCCCTTCCCATAGTGCGATCGATCTGGTTTTCGAACTTAAAGTCATAAATGCTACTCTCCACATTTTTGCCAAATTTCATCAAAATCGGGTGTTTCTTTCAAAAGTTATCGCGGTAACGGACACGTACAGTAGAAATCCAATTATCCGAATCCCAATTATCCGAATATCCAATTATCCGAATAGATTTTGAGTGAAATAATAGAAATATAAAAATCAAGAAAATAACAGCGGGAGCGCGTGTAGCGATAATGCGCCGTGAGCGCTAAAATAAAAGCCTGCGCTGTTACCTTCCGGACGATATTTTCGCAGGGAACAATGAGTCATACCCCCTTTCCCGCCCTGCTCATCATCAGTCGCTACTGTTCTTTCACCGAGATTATCGTTCGAAATGAGTACAAAACGTAAACGTGTTGTCCTTTCGCTAAGTGATAAACTCACTTTGCTCGAGGTGTTCAAGTGAAATAACCAACATTGAACAGTGAAATACGTACAGTATGTAGGCCTATTGAAAAGAGCAACTATATATACTGTATTCAATTTAACTCCTGTAATTTAATTTTTATGACGTATATTCTTGATACAGTTCGCTCACTTTCTGTTCACTACATTTATAATAACTTTGTCGATAAAATTCTGATTTTTTATGTATGGTGATGTTTTTTGCTTAATTACCGGGGTATACCTGATTATCCGAATTTCTGCATATCCGAATTGGCCCGATCCCCAATTAATTCGCATAATTGGAGTTCTACTATATATATATATATATATATATATATATGGTCAATCGGGACGACGTGGGATATGTATGTATGTACAGTACATACATTTATTTGTGGACACCGTTATTTTAACCATGACCACGCCGTTCACTGCCCGAACTATCTGCCAGTATATTTCAAAAAACGGTGCCAGTATATTTCAAAATTAAAATAACGGTGTCAACAAATAAATGTATGTACTGTACATACATACATATCCCACGTCTTCCCGATTGACCATATTTGGCATAGGACCAGTCAGCTTCTACAGGTTTCATTAGGTACATCTTCATGATGCTGTCATAATCATGATAGGCAGAGACGCAAATGGTGGGGGGGGGGGTTCCTCGCGTTGGAAGAGACGTTCCTTTGTGTTGATCTCCGTTGCTTGTTCATTGGTGGACGTGAGGATAGCACAATCACAGAGCCAGGCATTTTCCAAGTAAAACTGGTTATGAACCCCGGTAAAAAAAACTGTCGATCAGTAAATCCTGTGATTCAACGATTGTGCCGAGTGAAGAAGAGATGTTTATGAGACTGCGTTAGTTTTTCAATGTCCTGTTCTTAAGTTTTAAAAGTGTGTAAGAGAACTCCTTAACCCCTTAATCACTCCCTTATATGGCCCGCCCCTCCAACTGCTACCTTAAACATATGAGATGCATCTTCGTCTTCGAAACAGTTCCATTTTCCACAGCGACACTGAGTTTGTCTGCGCGTTTCGATTCGCGTCAATTTGCTCATAGCCCCGTATTTTTCCCGCGAATTTTTCCGCGCTCTTTTCGCGTCGCTCCCGCGTCCCGCGGTCCGCGTTGGGCTGACTGACATCCCAATTCCAGGAACGGACCTGGATGTCTGTGTGTGGGCGTGCGTGCGCTGTGACCCGCGTCAGTGTGCGCTCGTGCGGCTCGTAGGTAGCATACTGAGAGTCGCACAGAGAACGTACTGAATACGTATAATACCTTTATACTTTCTTTGTGCTGTAAATAATTAAATGCAAATACTAGTGATGTAGATCGCGTCAGTGTGCTAGGCAGGATGGACGTATAAGTCTAGTTTAAAATAATAACAGGTGTGTATGAAGGGCGATTCTTCTGCTTCTGACGTTCCATACTAAAATTCTTAAAATAATTCTACCTACATTTTTAGATTCTAAGGATTCAAAGACAAGACAATAACAATGGCTATAACAAATTTAATTAAATTACACTTTATCAATACTGTACCTAGGTCTATATGTTCTGTATATTTGATGAGATAAAAGTTGTTTCGAAATATATTTCATTGACCAAAACTAATTGCATAATGGAATGAGATGTACAATTGATCTATTGCAATCAATAATAATAAATGTTGTATAACAATTAAATTGCATACATTTAAAAAAGAGTAAAGATGAATATGTAAATATCGAATTAAATGTTTCTTTTTCCCCCATGAGTTCTATCTACACCACTCATCCGATTGCGATGAAAGTTTACTTGGCAACTCAGGTTAACCCTAAGAAGGTTAATGTGAAGGTTGCGGAGGGTATTTATATAGATTATCTATATTGGTTTAAGCAATTAATATGATTCCTAATCCTTAGGGATCCCCCTACTGGACATTTAAATTTTCAGAGTTAACCTTATGGAATAGTAAATAAGTATTTGATTTGCGTTTCCGTAGTAACAATATACTTATGAACGCGAAATAAACTGGATGCAAGAAAGGGCCACGAAGCTAAAATTCCTTAAATTTTATAACGACTTGATGCCTTAGCCTATATACATTTGCCATTGTGGGTGCTTGCATCTTAACTTTGAAAACGGAAGGGGGGGGGGGGGTAAATGCGGGGGGGATCATGGAGCAACCCTACAGACTACACCATTTGTAAGTACTGTTTTCAAATATACAGCGAATCATAATTTCTCATGACTATGTTTCCAGCCCGACCTAAAGCCATCGATCTATAAAAATACTTGATAAATACAATAGCTCGATGCCTAAATTGTAGACTGCGAGAAGTATAATATTTTATCGTGTGACTGGCACCGGATTGTGTTATAAAGTGTTCTGGTGTTCTACTGCCTCAATTTCAATAAGACGAATAATTTATTACTGATTTATTTGGATTCTACTATTGCCTCTATTTCTTAAAAGTGATAGGTTAAGTCCAAATAAATCAGTAATAAAATAAAATGCATCGCTATTATGAGTTTTATAAAATATAGATGACGACGAATCAACCTGAAAACTACCTGGAGACGTGACTGTCACCATGAAACATGTTGTGACATCTCTCAAAATTAATATCGAATAGAACAATTGTATTTAATAATTAGGCTACCGGTAGCAATTAAGTTGAATCAATTTTAGATATAACTTAACTATGATAACACCCTTCCAACCCAAGCTGTGTGTATATCCAACGACTCCTAATGGACTCAGATTAATTAATTATAATTGACGAATAGTTTTCAGCAGCACTCTTACAACATTTATAAAAGTGGGTCTAACTTATCACAATTTTAGGAGAAGACGTAACAGTTGCACTAATATGTATGTAGACCAATTTCAAGACTGTTTTTTGGAAATATCCACAGAACAAGATAGGGATGAATTAACAATAAGAAACAAATTAGTCTACAACTTGAAAATATGTAACATTGTATTGTGTGGTGTATCTCGGAAAATAAGATTTTAAAATAATGATAAAACAACAAATGTTTTGTTTTATTATAATTACGGAGTTTGCATCACAAAAAGCAATCACTACAAAGGTCAATGACCTCCTGTGCGAAAAAGCAACCGCGTTTGTTTATCTGTTGTTAACCATTCATTATAAATCCTCTGGGTTTGGATCAGCAAACACTAAAGTTAAGACAGTGTATGATAAGATTTATGAATGTACAGTTTGTAATATATATAGGCCTAGGCCTAAAATTGAAAAAAACGCCGCAGCGGTTTTACTAGACTGGAATACTTTCTATTTTATAAATATGACTATGCAAAATAATTTTATATTGTAAGTTATATGTATACAAATGGAACGTGTGAATAAAAGGACTATTGACTTTTGACTACTATTTATTGTTCTAATACGGCATGCGAGTCAGTTACCACATTTTAGTGAGCCGTAGTATTTTAATCAATTTAAGACAGATATAAAACTGTTTAGAGGTGTCTGCTTCAAAAAAGCTATGATTTTGTTTTCTTCAAAAGTATAAATTAAATATCAAGGACAATATTATTAATTACAAATATGTGTTAGCAAGTACTTAACAAACGACTTTTTATTTCACTTTGAAGAACTGAAATGCAAAAACATTGTATTTAAGTAAAAAGTTGATGACACGCCGAAGTAACTAGAGCCAAATTTACAATCACTGACGGATTCATATTTCTATCATTTGTATTGGGGAGAGTGGTAGGCCTACGGTAGGCCTACATACTGGGACAACAAATAATACATTTTTTCTTGAATTACTAATTGATATAGAATAATAAACTTTAGCTAAAAAAGTAGAACTTGAAACTTTGTTAGGCCTATTGCATTCAAATCCATAAACTTATTTGTAATAGGTAAAACCAATATGTCCCAGTTTATACACCACTTGTCACATATGCACTACCCCTGGTGGTATGGTGGGACATCATAAGGTACAAAGTGGGACATCCTGTTTATGTATTATGAGGTGCATTCATAAATAACGTACACGAAACACATAATAATAACAATCTAAGCTTTATTTTAAGTTTAATTTGAAATAAACATTAGTTTTTACCTTTAACAGTGCAACATTTTATTGCATAATACAAAATATACACTGTCACAATAACTTAGGTTTTGAATATAAATTCTGGTAGGCCCTAATGCCTGGAGGCTTTTAATTAAGAAAGTTAATAAGTAGTTTATTTCTAAAAATTATTCGCTCAGTCCACTTCAGATTTGTTTTAAATAATGATGAACAAAATGTTAAAACATAAACACAAACCTCAGCTATTTCATTCACCCTTAAAAGAGTGTTAGAAAAATGCATGTTACACGCTTGTCCCACTTTGTACCACATTATTTTCCATTGCCCCACTAAGTTTAAATCCACAAATAGCTGTCTCAATATGTACCACATGCAGGGTATTCATGTTTTTAAATTTCCTTCCTGACTCCGCACAGCCCTGAGAGCCATAACCTATTCCATGAGATAAAACGAGTTCGCACGCAGCACGCTGACTTGAGAGAAGTATTTCCACATAAAAACTTTTAAAACTCAAAATCAATGTAAAAAAATACATTTGTCCAATTTTTATTGAAACCTGAAAACACAGATTTTTTGCCTGTTCTGATACTCCTGGTTTCATTTACTTGCAAAGCTGGGAATACAATTTTGCACATTATAAGGTTAGGAGAAGGTCCAGACAGGCTTTAAAGTAGACGTGAGGTTGCTGGGGATGGTAAAAGTACTCTAACAAAGGAATAACAGGCTTTTCTAGTGTAAAACCCCCATAAGACAACGTACTGTGTTTGGTCGATACACATTTTTTTTAATAACTCGGTAAATATTTATGCTAGAATGAATAGAGAGAGCTTAAAACTTTCGCCTCTCTAATTCCCACCTTTTTCCATGCTTTGATTTTATATCTGGGGCTTTTCTGACCATTTTTGGGCCCAAAAACTCCAAATTTGAAAGATTAATCCCCAAAAAAGGGGTTTAATGTTTTCCGATTGTTTTGCCCAACGAACTTGTCCAACTGATTACAGAAAGGAAGTCCCTACCCAATTTTAAGTAAATCGGACAAAAAATGCGACCGCTAGAGTGCAAACACACACACACACACACACACACACACACACACACACACACACACACACACACACACACACACACACACACACACACACACACACACACACACACACACACACACACACACACACATATATATATATATAGCCTATGTCTATATACATATATATATATATAAATTTTACATACATATGTTATATAAATTTTAAACGACCCCCCAAAACTTGTTCAGGGGGTCACGTTAGGAACTTCTATGGTGGTCCCGGGCTTAAGTTTCACCGTGCGGGTCATGCTAATAGTTCACTTTCCAAAGGAAATTCACTAATAAGGTCTGTAGATGTTACACCAATCGTATTTACACGGGAACTATTTTTCTGGCGAAATCAAAATTGCTTATCTGATCAAATAAAACGCTTTAGAGTCTTCTAGTATCAGATTGTCAACAAGTAATTTTCAACATCACTGCAACTCTAGCACTAACTACAAACACACAGTTAATCCAACACTTTTGGAGGGAAACTGGACATATAGGTTTGTACCGCTCTCCTCTAAACATATTTTCATACCTACCTACCAAAAGAACTTGTATATCTTGACTACAAGTTAACTTGTTATCATTTTGAAAAACGATTAAACCTCACACTGTGACAATGCACTATTAATTAACCAAAATTTTACCCTTATTTCATATACAACAGAAATATTTATTTATAAATCGAATATTTTTAAGATTAATACCAGCACTCATATATTAATAATAGTAAATCAACATATGGTCATTCGTTCGAAAAATGTTTGGCGTCGATCAAAACACTAAAGTAAGCTAATTAGACTACAGCGAATGATTAAGTACTGTAAAAGAACATAATGTAGTTATTACTCACCAATTATGTAAAACACCACTAAATACAATCCCACCAAAATATATGCGATCGAGCGACGATGTACAAGTCCAGTCGCGCACTATAACATTTTGAAATCGAATCAAACTACACTTATCGAAGAAACCACGTGCACTAGCTAACAGCGAGAGGTAAGGGATCTGACGATCTGACCTTGACGTATACTCTACTCCCCTACCCCTACTCTGTCTTCTCCTGCCACTTCTCCACAACGCTTCTCCCACCCAAGGCTATAGTATCTGCACCCCTGACTCCCACTACACCCCCCCTCCACTGAACCCCAGCGTCCCCTGAGCCAAGCGCGCCAAGTTTGGTACTCTGCGACTCTGCGAGTCCGAGAGCCTGAAGATTGGAGATTGTAAATAACAAAAGCAAGCCGATCAGTCTAGGCGCGCAGGCGTTTTACCTTCCTGTTCGTTATCTGTTCGCTACAAAATCGTGTTTTTTAGTTTCTAGTACCCTAATGAATCGATGATCGCGACTAAGTGAATTGTTTTGTTGGGTTTAGAATGGGTCGGAATTGAGCATTTCTACCCGTACAGTGTTATAAATATAGTTACCAAAAACGGGTATGTAATGTAATAAGATGATGGGAAATTGATGGTGTATTTGCTGAAAAATTATCAATTTAATTTTCTCGTAGCTTATTTCGTTTTGATTTTGGCAGCCTATACATTTGACGAAAAACTAAACCACATTAAAAAATGTATAAACAAGTGTATTTTGAAATTATGAAACCGTCCGTTGATACAATATGCGTTAATTATATAGAAAATACTAAACTGATCTTAAAATTAAGTAAATAAAAAATTTAAAACTGCTGAAAAAGTATATTGCATTATTTATATTGTTGAATATCTTACACAAGTGCAAACCAAATATAGGTATGTAATTATTTGATTTACAATTTTATCTATATGTTTGTTTAAATACTCCATGTTAAACTGTACCTACGTTACATTGCCAAAAAAATTGTATGGAGCCTCTATAATATCATAATATCTATAATATAATTGGATAGAGCCTCATCTATCCGAATGGTTTGTAGCTGAACTCTGAGGCAGATTTTGACTTTGTAAGATATACGTCAAACATATTTTAAAAATTTATTTAAATATATCTAAAATATGTATCGCCACCGGTGGGTGAGTACACCCACCCATAACATAAAAACCCCATACGTGTTTCACGCTTTTTCTTTAATTTTAAAAACTAACTATTTAAATGTTTATTATACAATCATAAAATATACTTAACTATAAATTCACAACCTGAAAACATAATAATAATCCACATATATTAATGTGTTATAATTTATATAAAGTCATTTTTAATAGAGAACATCACGGTGAACATTTTAATGAGTGCATGTGAGGGTAGAACAAGAGCTTGCTGTAAAATAATATTTCATCCATGAAATATTTAATTTTGATATATAATTTATACGGTACACTCTTATGATATTAAAATATTGCACACCGCAATATTTTAGACTCGCCATGTCGTCACAATTAGTGAATATTGCAATATTTACATTTTGGAAACAATTTAATATCCACATAAATACAATATATTGCTCACAACAGGAGTAAAGTCTGTCTACATGTTTCTCAACACCGACCAAGTGCAAAGTGTATTAGTGTATCCATTAAAAATATCGGTACCTCGTATTGGTACCTTGCGTCTGCTTGTGATCCCCCCCTTGAATCTGCGGTAGTGCACATCACTTCTCTGTAGATTGTGGTAAATCCCTCACTAAATGGGACAAATGCCTTAAATATTGCTGTCTCATCATTGCAGATAAATAGAACCAGGATCATCAAAATAGCCAACAAATCACATTTTCCAATTCAAAAAACATGCTTTGTTAAAACAAGTAATATAACTAATGGTTTAATGATGTATTTTGTTTTTAAAGTCTTGAATGCGGAAATTCACTTACTAACGCCTGCTTGCTGCGTGCGAACTCGTTTAAAAGTTTTGCTTCAACGCCTCTTTTAACGTCTTTTTATGAACGTTCCGTTTAACTTACCGTTGGAAGTTTCATCTCTCATTGTCTACTCTAAAAGAATGCTATATTTACGACAAAAAATAATGAGATTATATTCAAATAAATAATAATAGTCAACTGGGTCTTTCATACGGATAAGTGAAGTACACCCAGAGGTGTGTACATGAAGTGGTGGTGTTGTTAATTTATTTTATACCAAAAATATAGTATTGATTTTAAATTACATTCCTGCTAAAAATGGTTTAGATTAGTTCTAAATTAGAACAAAACGGTTCTTAGTATATAACATTTGCATTTATTAAGGTTTCACAGGCAACATCTGACCTTGAGTTACATATTACTGAAGTAAATTCAACGTCGGTAATTTAGCTGTATGCAATATTCTGTTTATCTGAACTGTCCAATGAACCTTAGCTTTTAAACGTCTTGCTATCAATCCGATTTCAAGGTGGTCAATCATCAGATTTACAAAACTTAACTTATATATGACTAACTGTTACCCGGCAGACGTTGTCATGCCTTTGACAACTAAAACCAATCACCAACATCACCTGTTCAAGTAAACATATCATTAGTTTAGTTTTTATGTAAACAACAATATCTTTTCCATAAGGTTTATATGGGAGCCCTTTTGGGCCTCTTGTGAGGAACCACAAGATGAAATGGATGGCTTAAAAACCTTCTCCGTTAAATTGTACATATATATATATATATATATATATATATATATATATATATATATACCAAGTTTCATGGCAAACGGTCCAACGGTGTCAGAGTCCATAAACCTCAAAAAAAAAATATATATGTATATATATACAAACAAAAAACAAACATCCTGTTTTAGCGAATTTCCCCTATAGGGAAGAAGCTATTACCGTAGTCGGCATAGTAAGACCTAGGCCCGCGACCATGATAACTTTTTGTTTTGAGGTCCCTAGACCCCAAAAACACCATTCGTTCGAAACTGACACATATATATATATATATATATATATATATATATGTGTGTGTCCGTGAGCACGATAACTTTCGTAAAATGATCCGATTTTGATAAAATTTGGTATAAACGTGTAAAGCAACATTATTTATGACTCTAAGTTCGAAAACCAGCCATATCGCTCCATCCGAAGGGGTATTTCACGGGGGTTTTGTACCCCAAAAATGTTTATTTTTTATTTTTTACATGTAATTTTTGAAAAAGTCAAATATTGGTTTTGACCATTGGATTCAGCTTAAAAAAACACAAAATTTGGTATTTTGATCAATTCTCTACGTTAATTGGTTACCGAGATATTGAAAGTGCTAAACACCGTACGTTGTCTAATGTTATTCTTATGGAGGAAAGGAGAAATGTTATATATCGCTTATTTATGAACGTATACTGATGAAACTTGGTATAATGCTTCCTCTGGTTGTGGTCCATTGATATTTGCTCAAAAAAATTTTTGTTGCAAAAGGCTCCCGTAGCAGCAAACCTGCGTACTCAGCCACCATGTTATTCTTATGGAGAATAATTAAATGCTATGTCTCCCTTAATTATGAACATAAATTAATAAAAACTGCTATACGACTTCACCTAGGCTAATTGAGTTATATTGATATTAGCATAAAAGCCAATTTTTTGTGTTCCTTGTTGCAGCAAACTTGCGTACTCAGCCTCAAAATTATTCTTATGGTGAATAATTAAAATTTTATATACCGCTTATTTGTGAATATATTTTTATGAAACCTGGTCAGTGGCTTTATGTAGTATTAAGACATTTACATCTCCACTGGAAATTCACTGAGTATGCAGGTTTGCTGCGACGGGGGTATTATAAATATAGATTTAAAAATGTATAGGTAACTTTAATATGTTTTTCTGTAAAATTCATTTGTTTTATAATTTCAAAAATACGTATTCTTATAATTCAGAAAAAAGTTGTTGTAGGCCTACATCTTACAAATTCTTCACGGGATGCACATTGCAGACCCTCATTCAAGAAAATACAGATGTTAACAATTTATAATTTATACTCGGATATGACCTCATTTTGTACACTATTACAAATATTAGCTGCTAAAATTTGAGAGCAAATTCACTAGGAATCGAACAAAAGTTGAAGTACCACATTGTACCACATTGCTTACAACACCTCAGTCCAGTAATTTTGTTTTACAGGTGTGAAACTGGACAATACACTTCCACAAACTGTTCCTTCCTTATCTTTGAATGTCTTAAAAAGCTATTATACTGTATAATTGGCTAATGAAAAATCCTTTTTAATCAATAGATGCGTTTTTAATTTGCCAAGTAAGAATATTGCAATATAGAGATAGGTGCCGATTTTCTGTAAATTGTGTGTGCCAATTTAATACTTGCTACATTATTGTTTCTGATTTTGTTGTTATAAAACTTGATGTATTGTCACTGTCCATAACCTGTATTTGAGTTGATTGACGATAAAATATTGTTATTCTTATTCTAAGGTGTTAAAATCCTTCGGTCTCGTTATTTTCAAGGTGCGAAATCGTGGCGGACTTATTTTTTTAAGTTTGCGGAATGGTGTAAAGTCTATGCTTTCAAGTATCGAACTTTTGCCATGGCAATCAGCGTAAAATAACCAATAACCTCTCCAAACAATTATTAGTGGCGACTTAATTTACTGAAGTAGCGAAAAGTTCTTGGTCATATGTTACGTCTTGATCTACAAATCGCATGAGACCCTGCTTTGGAGTATGTTATTTACACCACAGTATAGACGAGTAAACCTATATTACCATACTAAATTCTACACTATAATGTCTTGTATAAATTCAAAGTTACCAGTTTACAGTTTACTCACCACTTTCTGATTAGCGCAGTATTGTTGAGTGACGAGCGCTGACTGAGACTGAAGTCTCACACCATCACGCATCACGCGTCACGCGTCACGCGTCTCATCGGTATCTCGCTCTAGCCTAACGGTTAGCGTCTTGGACTTCGGGTCAAGGGATCACGGGTTCAAATCCCGGGGTGTCCACACAAATTTGATGGGTTTGGACTGCTTTCCCTAAAAGCGTTTGTGTTCTCTATTACCAAAAATGCCGTTGGCGTTGAAATAAAAAAAAGTGCCGGACGGCGTCACTCTAAACTGAACTCATTTGGAGTGCGTCTAGCTTGTAATATAACCATGTCTCTGTTTCAGTTACGCTAGTGAGGTTAGCCAGGGAAAAAATAAAGGCCTAGGCCTCCACAAAACGACTTACCAAGATATTGATTAGTTTTTGCCGCATGGACAATAAATATGTGTGTATACTTTTGTGTTCGTTATGTTTGGTTACTGATGTGGTCATTATTATAAATATGATATGTTTTTATATTAAAATACCCCCGTCGCAGCAAACCTGCATACTCAGCGAATTTCCAATGAATATATAACACAACACATTAAAACACTTAACAGGATTCATAAGAAATGTATTCACAAACAAGCGATATTTAAAATATTAATTATTCTCTATAAGAATAACATTGGGGATGAGTACGCAGGTTTGCTGCAACAAGGCACACAAAATAATGGGTTTTTATGCAAATATCAATAGAACTCAACTTAGTGAAGTCACATACCAAGTTTCATTCATATACATTCATAAATAAGCGATATATAACATTTTAAGTATTTTCCATAAGAATAACATGGGGACCGAGTACCTAGGTTTGCTGCTACAGGAACCATAGGCGAAAAAACTTTTTTGTGCAAACAACAATAAACCACAATCAGATCAAGCCATATACCAAATTTCGCCAGTTTATGTTCATAAATAAGCGAGATATACAATTTTTCTTTTTCTCCATAAGAATAACATTAGACAACGTACTGTGTTTAGCACTTTCAATATCTCGGTAACCAATTGACGTAGAGCAATGATAAAAATACCAAATTGTTTGTTTTTTAAGCTGAATTCAATGGTATAAATTAAAATTTGATTTAAATCAAAATTACATGTAAAAACCCCAAAAAACACATTTTTGGTGTACAAAACCCCCTCAAAAACCCCCCTTCGGATGGTGCGATTCATCTGATTTTCGAACTCGTTCAAATAAATGGTACTATACACATTTGTACCAAATTTCATTAAGATCGGACCTTTTTTACGAGAGTTATAGTGCTTACGGACATATATATATATATATATATATATATAAATTTGAACGAATGGTGTTTTTGGCATCTGGGGACCTCAAAATGAAAAGTTATCATGGTCTCGGGCTTAAGTCTTACCATGAGACCTACGGTAATAGCTTCTTCCCTATAGGGGAAATTCGCTAAAAGTCATTGCAACTTTCACCTTTCAATACCTAACACAACAAGATCCTTTAGGATTAAGCAGTCAATGAGTGAGAGCGTACTCTCCAGTTAATCTGCTCCGTGCGGAATGTCTAAATGTGCCCCGTATACCTGAGTAACCTAGTCCGCCCTTGATGTGGAAATTACGGCGCGCTAAGCAGACAAGTGAGCGTTCTGCGCATGCCCACCTTGGGAGCAGGGTATCCCCACGAGCACAGATGAGTTGGGCGCAGTTAATGTATTGGTGATACCATACATGCCATAATCAAGTGATGGTTTTATTTGTGTTTACAAACATGGACAAGATAGTTGGCTACCAAATTCCGTGATTATTGTTGTTTCCAAGACATGTCCCAACCATAGCTCATGAAAACTTTAGGGCGAAATTTAAATGTTGTATAATTGACTAAATATATGTTTCTAAAGCATGACTGATAGTGAGCAACAAGGGATTGCGTGCAAAGCCTCCCACGTAAACTCGATAGTCATCCCTTTGCACACTTTCTCAGCCATTATGTCCTTTTCTTTTATGACAATCATTCCCCATGATGACATCTCACCCAGGCGCTATGCCGCGCTATCGCGCTTGACGATTAGTAGCAGCAATGGACACAAACCTTAGACGCTATATAAGGTTTGTATTCATTGGTATTACCCCTTACAACCCTACACTACGAGGCCACCGCCACCGCCGCCGCCCGCCGGCGGCATCCAAAACTCCCTCGCCCGGCCTGTACTGGCCTATTGGATTCCTCATCCACCATTGTTCATCCAACTCCGCTGACCTCGGCCTCTTTGTGTTCAGTCCTGAAAAAATACGAATGTATTGGTAATTTTTTAACAACATACAATGACATAATAAAATTCGTGGCCTCTTCGTCTTCGTTTTTCCAGGATATAGGTTAATATTCGTATAAATCTGTAGTGATGTTGAGAAACACAATTTTAATTATACATCTATCGTTTTACATAATTTTAAATTTATGATAATGTTTTCAAGCACAAAATCACTGTTTTTGTAGATACTACATATTTTATTTATGGGCTGTACGCTATAAATAACGCTATGTTATTACAGCAAAAATTTAACCCGCAAGGTCCCGGATTTAATGCCTGGTCAATATCCGCGTTAGCCAATATAAAAATGAGACGATGGAAACTATTCAGTCCGGAATCGACTCAGCCCAGAACTCATTCAGCACTCAATTTTTAGCTCCAGAATTCGTTCAGTCCCTCGCCTAGTGGCATCACAAGACTCGCCTTCGTTCCCGCTCCGTTCATAACAACAGCAGATCTGCCAATTTTCACCTTCCAGCGTAAAATGATAAGACTCTTATAAACTTATTGTACTGCAATTAAGAGTAACCTAACCTAATCTAAACGCCTCAGCACGCTTTGTAAGTTGTAAGTCCGATCTTTAAACTGTAATTGTTTACTTATTAAATAAAACACAATACTGTACTCAATTCACGTTTTGGATCTCTGGTCAATAACGGAAAATATTACAAATGGTAAATGGTATAGGTCACCATTTATAAATACTCCTAATTCTAAATTGTTAATTAATGTATGTTAAAACTAAGGCATAGGAAATTTGTGTAAGGTCTCTTCATAAAAACTATGAACTTTTATCCACGCTTTATAGTTTAGTCTACAAGTTAATTAAAACAATATAAATGTTCCTTCAGACAAAATAATAATTATCGGTATCAAATTAGTCTCCAAAGTAATGATAGCTGCAAGCAGGTTCGTAGTTTTAAATTATCGTATTTTATGGGTATTTTTATTCTTTGATGGTATCACTGACGTGTATAGTGAGCAACACAACAGCTGATGAGCTGTCATTGGTCAGAGGGTGTTCTCTGTTGGCACAATTCAGGGTGAAGCACTGAATTCCTGACTGAGCAAATTCCGTAAAAGAGAATCCTATTAAAAATATCTGGTTAATATTTTTTAGATTAGCTGATTACTTACCAGGTATTGGACAGTATTCCCCAGGTACTGGACAGCAAACCTTAGAGAGGGCGTTAGCTTGTTCACTAAAATGGAAGAGGATAAAGAAAGTAGCAAGTTTTCCAGAAAAAAGGTAATCTGTACCAAATTTGATTCATAGGTGTTTAAAAGTTCTTAAATAAATCTTTACCATAGTAATTAATCGGTGTATTGTTGTCAGTTTGTATTGATCAAGTTAATATTGAAACCAATTTATTTTATTTTGTAAGACAAGAAATTAAAGTACATAAAATATGCATTCAATAAAAATCAAATAATATCAAAATATCTTTATTGATTCATAACAATATTTTTGCACAATGATGGTGTCTTATAATAACTAGTTTAAAACACTATATGTTCACAACTCATAATCTCCTATGTCGATCAAAACAAGCCAAAATGTTGAAATACTGAACCCCTTTTATTAGTGAATTTCCTTTGGAAAGTGAACTATTAGCATGACCCGCACGGTGAAACTTAAGCCCGGGACCACCATAGAAGTTCCTAACGTGACCCCCTGAACACGTTTTGGGGGGTCGTTCAAAATTGTATATATATATATATATATATATATATTATATATATATAGACATATATATATATATATATATATTTATATATATATAGACATATATATATATATATATGTGTGTATGCACTCTAGCGGTCACATTTTTTGTCCGATTTACTTCAAATTTGGTAGGGACGTTCCTTTCTATAATCTGTTGGACAAGTTCGTTGGGCAAAACAATCGGAAAACTCTAAACCCATTTTTTGGGGATTAATCTTTCAAATTTCAAGTTTTTGGGCCCAAAAAGGGTCAGAAAAGCCCCTGATGTAAGATTAATGCATGTAAAAATATGGGAATTAGAGAGGCGAAATTTTTAAGCCCTCTCTTGTCATTCTAGCATAAATATTTACCGAGTTATTAAATATTTACTGTGTTTGTCGGCTAAACACAGTACGTTGTCTTATGGGGGTTTTACCCTAGAAAAGCCTGTTATTCCTTTGTTAAAGTACTTTTATTATCACCAGCAACCTCACGCCTACTTTCAAGCCTGTCTGGACCTTCTCCTAACCTTATAATGCGCAAAATTGTATTCCCAGCTTTGTAAGTAAATGAAACCAGGAGTATCAGAACAGCCAAAAAATCAATGTTTTCAGATTTCAATAAAAATTGGACAAATGTATGTTTTTACACTGATTTTGACTTTTAAAAGTTTTCATGTGGAAATTCACTTCCCTCACGTCAGCGTGCTGCGTGCGAACTCGTTTATATTATCCTAGGTCTTTATTTTTTATATTTTATTCATTCCACCAGCTGAGACAGTTTAAAGCATTAACAAACTTTATTTGTAGTGTGTATAACAAATAATAAAAATCAATATAAATTATTTTTACTGCCACCCAAATATATTGAAGAACACCAGAGTCATTTTTTACTCACAGTGATTTTAAGAGGGGGAATCCCCCGTTCCCCCCATGGTTAGGTGGCAACGTGGCAACATAGTTCAAATTCCCTCTATTTGTCAATAACCAAACCTAAATTCCAAGTTGTAATTGAATCAATCAGTAAATGAGAGAGGAATTATTTTTTTTTTAACTCCCCATAAGAATAATTTTGGACGTCGTTCAGTGTTACAACTATATACAACATTTCAATTTTCCCCTAACTATTAGTTGTAAAATGAATATGAGTCTACGAGCCTTTGAATCTGTTTTCTCTCTATTTAATGAAAGCATATGTTTTCTAACGTATTGTCTTTTATCAATTACTGGCTATGTCCTCTGAAAAAACATTTTAATATATTTAGCTCCAATGAAATATTACATATTCTACATAAGAAAAATGATATATTTTGTGATTTTTTTATATATGTTATGAGTATTTATTTTAAAACCTCTCGCCTAACTTCCCCCTTTACAGTTACAATAATCAAAGAGACGAGATCTGTAGCGTTAGAGAATTTTAAACATTCCAACTTTATGAGAGGCTGTAAAGAATTTCATTTCAGAGTTGACACCTTTTAGTTCTGTAATCAGATTTTTTATTTCCTGTTGTGTTTTACTGTAAAAGCGTGGCTTATAACATTGTTCACGCCAAGAAAAGCAGATGTATTTCATAGGTGTCCTTTAAAAATGTTATATTTGTTCGAAATGGTGAAATTTGGTCAGCGTTATTTTAACGGTTTTATGATCTTTTCTTAACTAAAACTGTTTGTTATATTAATTTCTATCGTTCAATCTTTGAAATTGAAAATGTTCAATAAATCAAACAGTACATTGTATTAAAC
This sequence comes from Allygus modestus, assembly GCA_963675035.1. Taxonomy (NCBI): domain Eukaryota; kingdom Metazoa; phylum Arthropoda; class Insecta; order Hemiptera; family Cicadellidae; genus Allygus; species Allygus modestus. The sequence continues at coordinate 35,534,810 of OY776115.1, forward strand.
ACTGAATTCTTGCATTAGTGGTTATCAGAATTTATTTCATAATATATTTTATGTATTTCATTCCATTATATATATTTTTTAATTCACTTTGTCGTATCAATCCAAAATTTATAAAAACCTTGTTTATATGAAAATAATTGCAAATAGTTCGCAAAAATATGCCACACTGCAGAATAAAAACAGTACAATATTCAAGACTCAAATCGAAGTATACAATTTCCTTTAGACGACTATAAAAACAGTGAACTGAATATTGTAATGTCATCAGAAAACACTTCTGCCATTAAGTTTAGTAGGCAAGGAGGTTTTCGCAAAGGTATAATGTATAGGGAATTGCTTAACTGATGTTTTGGCTAAGATTTCCGAAAGCCAAAGCTTCTATTATTTACACTTTGTCTTTCGGGCGCTACTCCACAAGCCTTCAAAGCTTATGTGTGCACCTTATGGAGGTATAGCGATCAACTGAATGGTATATTTAACAGCTCAACAGCTGTTGATAGATTATCAAAACATAGCACGGCAGCAAGATCATACGTTACATACATTACGACATAGCCTACAATTGCAACTGGACATTAAGGGTAAAACAATATTGTGCTCAGTAGGTTATGAGGGGTTTTATAAATAGGTCAAGAAGAACATTTGCATGAGTTATAGTAGTAGAGTCTACTGGTTCATGTTTCATAATTAGTTAGTTAGTTAAAGAAATGCTAGGTGAATTTGCAAACTAAAACACTGCGATGCAAAACATGCTACATTCAAAAGAGATAATACAAGAAATATAAGATTGCTATTCTTCCAGTTTATATTTTAAAAAATTTGTCTAAATCTGTATTCCTCCTGAGTTGTATATAATACAAATAATGCAGGCGGCAACGACTTATTTGTTAGTTTATTATTACTTCTTAAGTTATTTAGTATATTTTTTTAATCGTCTCCTATGAGTTATAGGTTTTCAATAAGTAAAATAAAACGCAATCATTGATTAATGAGTTTATTTTTTATTTACTATTTCTAAACATTATTTTTGTTTTAAAGTCAAAGCTGATTTGTAAAGTATGATTTTTATTTTATAAACACAACCACAAAATTAGAAGCTTGAAAATGCGAAGTGGTTAGAACGTGGATTTATGTGTACGTATATTTGTTTGACCGGAATTGGAACCTCGCCATCCATGTGTGCTGGGCCCGACTGCATACTAGCTTGATGTTTGCCTCCAACAAACAGATGATCTATCACGCAGATGGGAACACGAGTTCCGCTAACTCCGCTCCTTTGTTAACTTTAATCAATATGTAACCAGGAAAATGTTCTATGTGATGAATTAGTCTTAATTAAGAACATTATATTACGTTAATTTAACCTAGGTATAATAACATAGTGAGTCATATCACCCGCCCATAGCATCTATAGCGAGAGAACGGTTCGGTCTAAAGCACGAATCAGATAAACACTAGCGCCCTCAGTAACAGAGTACCACATTTATTTGTTCTGCTTTCAAGTAAGCATTGACTACCACTTAAGTGGTCACATTGATTATGAAAAATCTATAATTAAATGTAAATTTGTAGTTGTACTGACATACCATGAGTATGTCAGATAAATAATTATAGTCATAAACAAGTTATTTTACTGTTATTTGTGTAAATTGAAGTTTTGTTTTAAGGCGCAGGGGGTTGACATTTATTAGTGCTGTCAACGTACTCTGCTGGATTCAGGGCTTGCGTCCCTTCTTCAACTCAGCTGCACTATGTAGTGTGTCGAGTCAGTGTGTTGTTTCGAATTATACAGTTCATACAAGCACTTACACTTTCGTGGCAGCAGATTAAGGCCAACCTCAATAATGGACAATTTAAATGAATATAGAATATAGAAATTAATATAGAAGAGATAAAAATAAATCCTGCAATACGAAAACCTTTTCTACAAATTCTTTATTTAAATATTAGTTGATTTACTTCCATGATCAGTGCCGGTCACAGTGGTGAAGGGGGGACAACTACTCACCTCAATTATTTAACAAGAGATAAGAAGCTTCCAAGAATTACAAACTTATCGCATCGGCGGCGTGGTGCAGGTGCACAACTAGTTTGTCATTCCCACGGTGAAATTTTACTCGAAAGGAATAGTGTTTGAGTTATCTCATTACTAATGTTATTGTTTAGTATATTCCTTATTGCAAGGTAATTGTAAAAACTTGACTGTTAATAAACTTAATATTTAAATGTTTATGCCTAATAATAAAACAATTTCCAATGTTTGTTAACAGTTTTTTTTTAATTATTATTATCCTATCCTATACATGTATAAAAGAAAGGTGGTGACAGTTTGTTCCGTTTCAACGTCCCATCTTGGCAATCCCTTAGGGCTCCGCCCCAGTCGCCCTTAAAGTTACAATGTTACTCTTATGGGCAATAGGTTTATTGAATCAGCTAAATACTTGAACCGATGTAGTTGCAGTATGAATTTTAATCAGCAATCTGAAATGCTGGTATCAGCTAGCATATGAGATATTTACATTTCATTTTTTTACTTCTTAAAAATAGGATTTCCCATATTTTGTTGGTTTATTCTACACGACAAAATTTTACACCTTTTATAATCAATTACATCACGACTTTGTATGCAACAACAGCAACATTATCTGTAGAGTCGTCCATTTTGTCTGACAATGCTCGTTGGATACGGCGGACAATGCGCCAACAGCTAATAAAATGTATTTAATATTTCCGAGGAAATGTTCGTCCGAACATTCGCCTGAATGTTCGGTGGGTGTTCGCGAGAAGTGTGGGACCACCTTATGCTGATTCTATAGGCATCAACACGTGGATTTATATTTTAGTGCAAAGTTTTTACATAAGTTTAATGTAATAATCTGCGATTTTCAATCAGTTGAAAGTATTATTTACTTTACAATACTGATATTGTACACAATCTAGACCTAAAGTGCGTTTAGTGAACTTCAATTTCCTGTAGTAATGTGTTTCTTTCGTCCACGCTTTGTGTGTTTTAGGTTATGTTTAGAAAAACATGCTATGGGGGTAATACTGGTAAAACACGATGGGGTAATGGCGATGTGACTAAACTGCATTATGTGTAATTATGCAGTGGGTGTGACTCAATAAAAGGGTTTTTGTGTGACCGATGCCTCCTGCTCAATGTAGCTCAATGTCCTATGTCAATCTCAAATTATCATTTTTTATCATTGACTTAATGATTGTATTAATTTTATTTAATTGGTAATAATTGTATCATTTTTATTACAATTAATTATTTTCTAGTTTTTTGACTGATGTGAAGTTAATTTTTGTCTAATTTGAAATGTTTTACGTTATAATTAGTCTTACTTGTAAATTCTTATATATGATCCTGAAAAATATCTAGATATTTTTATAAAAACATTTTTGTTGTTAAGACTTTTGAATAAAACTACTTAGTTTCCAAAAGATTTTGGTTTATTTGACATTCCATCTCAATTTGTTCAATTAAAAATAAGTGATAGCAAAAAAATTGGGAGTCAATATTTCCCATTTGAAATAAACTTGAAATAAACCCTTGGGGTAGTACCAGTTAGTGTAAGGATCTATTTTTTTTAAATTTTTGTATCTTGCAATAGTGTTGTAATAAGAGTTATTCTAGTGTAAACATTTAATTTTTATCTCAGCTGGTATCAGGATCAGGGTTTTCATGAAAGTCGTTTAACCTACCGGGGTTCCCGCGTTCTCCCCTACACTAAGGTACACACTACACTAGTGTTTCCACTTGAAGGATTTTTATCCCATATATGGGATATTTTTAATGGTTGTGGGATAAAATGGGATCGTGGGATAAAGTGGGATTTTTTCAATCGGCCAGAGTACCTTAGCAATAACAATTCTAGTGGATTTTCTCGTCGTACTGGCAGTTGCGTGGTTCCCCATTTTAAAAAGTTAACCGCACCTATCATTATTTTTAAACGTTACAGAACGAACGCCAATGTCACAATGTCGGCAATGTCGCGTGTTGTGAATCACGTCAATGTCGCTGGCCAGGCCATGATTGAATTAACAAGTAAAATAGTTGCCATTATTTAGTACCTATTTTGTACTATTTAGTACTACCATTAAAGATATTAGTACCTCTCGCGGAGCTAAATTATTTAATTTAGTTAGTTCACATGCTGGCCTTATGGCAAAGCGTATAATTTTTGTCGCATTACTCAAAATCCTTTGAGACTAAATTGTAAAATAAAGGTAATTAGTAGATATAATAATGTAGTTATATCTAAGAGTATAAATATTTTACCAATACATTAATACATTATTCAATAATCATATAAGATTTAACATTAAAATTGTGTTGTATTGTTTGAAAAATCGGTGGGAAAGTGTGGGATAAAGTGGGATTTTGTGTATCAGAGCGTGGGATATTTTTTACCGCTGAGTGGGAACGCTCGGGGGAACAGGGGAACACTGCAGTACACACTACACAGGTACAAGGCAGTGAGCAGAGCAGGCAGTGTGTGGTGCGAGATGCGCGGGCGCGTGTGTGAGCCTCGAGAGGGGGTGGGGTGGCTTGGAGCGGCCTTGAAAAGTCAAAAATAGCGCTAGCAGTTTTACCTCGATGGCAGATTCACGTACAGTTGGCCTCGCGCGGGTCTCATTGGCGCCAAAACATATCCCCACCTTAGAGCCTACCAGTACCGCCCTCTCAGAGTGACTACATTATACCACCAGAAAGTTAGACATTACAAATAGGCTTTACTGCATGCGCTATGTAATTACTGTAAAACGAGAAATTTGTATTTGTGGTTTATTAGTGAATTTCCTTTGGAAAGTGAACTATTAGCATGACCCGCGCGGTGAAACTTAAGCCCGGGACCACCATAGAAGTTCCTAACGTGACCCCCTGAACACGTTTTGGGGGGTCGTTCAAAATTTTATATATATATGCACTCTAGCGGTCGCATCTTTTGTCCGATTTACTTGAAATTTGGTAGGGACGTTCCTTTCTGTAATCAGTTGGACAAGTTCGTTGGGAAAAACAATCGGAAAACGCCAAACCCCTTTTTTGGGGATTAATCTTTCAAATTTCGAATTTTTGGGCCCAAAAAGGGTCAGAGAAGCCCCGGATGTAAAATTAATGTGTGTAAAAACATGGGAATTAGTAAGGCGAAAGTTTTAAGCCCTCTCTCGTCATTCTAGCATAAATATTTACCGAGTTATTAAAGAAAATGTGTTTTGACTTAACACAGTACGTTGTCTTATGGAGGTTTTACACTAGAAAAGCCTGTTATTCCTTTGTTAGAGTACTTTTATCATCCCAAGAAACTCACACCTACTTTCAAGCCTGCCTGGACCTTCTCCTAACATTATAATGCGCAAAATTGTATTCCCAGCTATGCAGATAAATGAAACCAGGAGCATCAGAACAGCCAAAAAATCAGTGTTTTCAGATTTCAATGAAAATTGGTATAAATGAATGTTTTTACACAGATTTTGAGTTTTAAAAGTTTGTTCGTGGAAATTTACTTCCCTCACGTCAGCGTGCTAAGTGCGAACTCGTTTCAAACTGATTCAGATAAAACGCGTTGTGACTCGGACTGGGCTAAAATTATTGCAACGTTATCGGTCATTACGATCAGTTGCTAGTGCATTCAGCTAATGAGCTTACTTTCCATGCGGTCATGCATATATGTAATTACATAATTTTCTCCATGTGGCTACGGGCTAGAATGAACCGCAGACAGTTCCCCCTTTGACATTATCTGCCACATCAGCTTCAGGATACGATGTGACGCAATGCACGCTACACTTGTGTTGTATGCAGTATAATATGTCCAGTGTTTTTCACATGTAGACCATAAGAGGCCATTGTCACTAGCACTGAAGATCAAATTTTGTTCCATCCAAGAAATAATTTAGAAGAGGGAACATAGAAATAATGCAAAAGCCTATACACAAAACACACTGTTGGACGGTTGGGCTATAGGTACTCAAACACCTCAAGTTTGACTAAATAATGAAATAAAAAGATTTCCTTCCTGGAACTCTGAATTTTCATGAAAATTTTCAATCAGTCTCAAAAATGTAAACAAATTGCAGGGCTTTGAAACAAAAACTGTACACACCTTCGGACTTCGGATATGGTTGTAATTTGTAAAGTATAATTCACAAAATAAAAATATTTACATACATGGAAGAATCACATTTTCAAATGTTGTTTATCATTACAGATGTTTCATGCGGACCCATTTGTGTTGGCAGACGTCAATTCGATAAATGAGTTCCATTCAATTGTTTAGGGTGTCTACATCAACACATTGTACTACTGTTGTAATTCTTTAAATAAATAGCCTGTCCTCTTCAATTTCTTATGCCAGTCATAGATATAATTTATAGTAGGAAGATATTTTTGTAATGAGTCCGAAAGTGGCATTTGCACAATGGTTAAGGCGGTCCGACACTTTTCGCGAATACGCCCGAACATTCGGCCGAACTCCGAATGTTCGGAGTATTCGTGAGAAGTGTGGGAGCTGCACAAACTTTTGAATACATACGGGAACATACAGGACGGAATGTTCAGTGAACATTCGGGAGAATGATCGGCCGAATGTTCAGGTCTGTTCGCGAGAAGTGTGGGACCGGCTTTTACACACTGTTTTTGTGCGTGTTCATATTCATTCATATTTTGTTTCGAACGCGCAATAAAACTCCTCTTGTAAAATCCATTTTGTTTATTTACAAGGATGACATCAGCTGTATATAATGATCACAACTGTCAGCTGTTGGAATTACAACTTGAGATCAATGAGTTTATAAAGGCCGGGTCACACTGGGCTGGTTACCAGCGCTAGTTACTAGCATCTAGGAAAATCAAAATAAAGAAATAAATACAAATATTGCGACCTACTAGCTGTACAAGCTATTGCCAATATTTATTTTACGTCCTCAATAAAACAAAATACCTCCGTCGCAGCAAACCTAAGTACTCAGCAAATTTCCAATGCATATATATATGTGCTTCTCTACTATATAGAGCCACGTACCAAGTTTCACAGAAATACATTCATAAATAAGTGATATGTAGCATTTTAACGAATTCCCCCTATAAGGAAAAAGCTATTACCGTAGTCGTCATGGTAAGACCTAGGCCCGGGACGATGATAACTTTTCATTTTGAGGTCCCAGACCCCAAAAACACCATTCGTTCGAAACTGTATATATATATGTGTATGTGTGTGTCCGTGAGCACGATAACTCTCGTAAAAATTATCCGATTTTGATGAAATTTGATATAAACGTGTAAAGCAGCATTTATGACTTTAAGTTTGAAACCAGACAGATCGACCAATCCGAAGGGGTATTTTGGGGGGGTTTTGTACCCCAAAAATGGGTTTTTTGAGTTTTTTACATATAATTTTTGAAAAAGACAAATTTTAGTTTTTTCCATTGGAATCAGCTTAAAAAGATGCACAATTTAGTGTTTTGATCATTGCTCTACGTCAAATGGTTACAGAGATATTGAAAGTGCTAAACACAGTACGATGTCCAATGTTATTCTTATGGAGAATATGACAAATTGTATATCTCGCTTATTTATCAACTTATCCTGATGAAACTTGGTATATTGCTTCATATAGTTGTGGTCTATTGATATTTGCACTAAAAAAATATTTTTTGGCTGATAGTTCCCGTAGCAACAAACCTGCTTACTCAGCTCCCATGTTATTCTTATGGAGAATAAGTAACGTATTCTCTCCCTTAATTATGAACTTAAATTAATAAAATTTGGTACGTGGCTTTACCTTCTTGAGTTATATTGATATTTGTATAAAACCCCATTTTTGTGTTCCTTGCTTCAGCAACCCTGCATACTCAGCCGCCATGTCGTTCTAATGGAGAATAATTAAAATGTCATAAATCGTTTATTTATGAATGTATATTGATGAAACTTGGTATGTGGCTTTCGAACTTAAGGTCATAAATGTTATTCTGCAAATTTGTGCCAAATTTCATCAAAATCGGGCGTTTCTTTCAAAAGTTTCAATAAGCCCCCAGATGCCAAAAACACTATTCGTTCAAATTCATATATATATTCGGTAATATCTTCTTCCCTATAAAGGAAATTCGTTAAAACTACAATCGCTGGTGTTAATTTGGACCGGCTGATATTTAACTACAGTGAAAATGCAAAAACCGGATAAACTTGGCAGTCATTCCAAGGAGGTCTGTTGGGAATAGGCCTACTGGAGACAACGCTACCATTGTCTATATACACGAGTAGATAGTCAATGACAACTACTCAACGAGAGCCGCGTCCGTCGCCTGTTGAGGAAAATTAACTCATGCGTATATGACGGTGCTGCTGTTTCGCTTGCGTAAGGCTCAAATTGTTGTTAAATTCCGCTTATGCTTTTTTCTGGAAGTAGATGTGTTGCTTTTCGGATTATGTAAAATTATATATTACATCCTGCCACCTAGACAACAAATCATGGTTCCAAGCCTAAATAAATTTTAACATGCATCCTTCAGTTATAACATTTTCTACCATACATTTTATTAATGTGTAATTCAGTTATTGATGAAGCACTTGGCTGTTAACAAATGTTAGTTATACCTAATATTAAACGCCTTTTTAATCTTATTATTTTACCATACAACGATCATTAAATCAATTTAAATGTACACATTTAGAAGTAACTAGCTGCTAATCCCGTGCTTCGCAACGGAGAAAAAATTCAGAGCAGAAAAACTAAGCAGTTATGTGTGCTGCATTCTGTGGTTAGCCCGTGGAACTACTACGAATCAAGATCAGCAGTTCGTATTTTCATCAGTTCAAACAAAAATTAATGTCCATAATAATACATGAGAACTTGGAAGTCCCGTGGGGCAGAGCTCTGATGACTTTTCAAACGAAAATCGGACTATGAGTTTATTTGGTATATAAGGAAAATTCCAGTAAATTTTCTTGCCAATCGGTTCAGTAGTTTTTGAGTGATTGAGGAACAAAAACAGACAGACAGACAGACAGACACACACCATCCCATTTTTATATATTACTATGGAGTAGTTTAGTTTATGGAGTAGGAGTGAAGGTTATAAATTTATTTTTTTAACATATCAAAGGTATGCACAACAATTATTAGTTAAATATATTCCTCTAATGGTTAAAAACATGTTAAAACATACATAACAATGATCGGGCATATATATATATATATATATATATATATATATATATATATATATATATATATATTCAAATTGGAGTTCAGAAATTAGGGCTACTTTTATTATAAATATAAAAATAACATAATAGCCAGAGTACCCTCTTTTTTGAAACATTTTCTAAAAAGAGGGTACGCTGGTTATTGATATGTATATATAAAACACATACTGCATACTGCTACATTATCTATATATTTGTGAAAATGTGACTTTTAATTTTAGTGCGTAATTAACCTTGCCCAAATGCTACAACTTACGATTACTAGTTCGAAAGAAATGTACATTAAATTGCACAGTAACACAGTTCAATCACTGATCTTATAACGAGTTTAAAATAAACATGACTGAACTTGCTATTGTGAAAGAAAGACTTAAGATTAACCATGAAAGGTCAAAATAAGAAAAGAGATTTGTAACAAGTTCACGAACAAAGTTACTTTGAGCAAGTTACTTTGAAGGTAGAGGGTTAATTTAGACTTGATATTATTAAATAGACTTAGAAGAGCTTAAGAGAAATAGCTCAAGATACAACTTAATCCATGAATATTAAAACTTATTTCGATGCTTGTTTCAAGTAGTAAAACAATTGAAATAACAATTAGCCATATCGAATATGTCAATTAATTTGTTAACCACTTCTTCCTAGAATCTTCAAAATTTAATTTGTAATTAGTGGGTTAACGTTGTTTGTTCCGATTTTCCTTGTGTTTTACTGTTTAAATATATAAATTTGAAACAATTTGCAATTTTATATTGTTGATGACGAGTTTAGGAAGAACATTTTATTAAGAAGTAGTTAAAATAATAAATGTACATATCTTGTTACTTTTAACTGTTATACACATTGTTTTGGATATAAATAATTACATAAATATTTTTGATAGAATAAATCAAGTTAAAATTGAGATTTTTGTTTTGATCAAAACTACTAAATTATTTAACAATGGTCATGACGGCGAAACATCTGAACCCGCGTATGTTCTACTGTATATCTGTCCGTCCACTGCACAGGTGAGTCCCACAAACCGCAGACAGCTTGGTATCTCCCTCATTGCCTCACTACCCGAGGATACAGAATAGACAAGCCCCGCCCACTACCAGTGATAAACTACCCGATGAATTATTCATCTGAAAGCCATCGGATGAATGGATGTTTAAAACCAGTTGTTTATCCGATTACTAGTGTATGCGCTACATAAACACTAGACTATACCTAAAAGTTAGTCTCATATTTTATAAACTCGTTCGTTTTTACTTTTCGTATTTTTAAAGTATATTTAAAAGTACCTTTGAAGTATGTTACAAGCAATATAATTTTATTTCTAAAAACAATAATTTTAAATAAAAACATTATTTTTAAATTATAGGACTCAAAAATAGCTAAAGGTGTTTGTAGCACAGATATTCAGTAATCCTGCAGGTATCTTCAACGCTTCTTCTGTTTTCTACTGTACTATTAATCATTTTATTTTAACATGACGGGGAGGATTTTACGTATGGGAGACCAGAGACGCCTTAATAAAAGATCAATGAAAGATCCTATAGTTGATAAATTAAAGTGGAGCTTTTATCAGGATATCCTCAGCACTTGTAAAGCTTCTCAGGGCAAATTAACTAGTCCTCTATAAGCAGCTTGTTCAAAGAAACTTTGTTCGTGAACCTTCCATAAGTCTGGTTACTCCTTTTGACCTATTCTTGGTTTACAAAGGTTTATATTAGTAGCTAAAGTTTAGTGAGCTAAAGTAAACATGATAAATTTACATTAATTTTGCTGAATTTGACTTAAAGCACTATCTTTAAATGGAATGGGGGTAAAAATGTATAATGTAAAGAACTGTCTATATACGACTTAGGAAAATAAGGTTTGAGAATGTATTTCATAATCTTTTTAGAAGAAAAAAGGTGATAATTATGTGACTATGAATAGTATACTTTAACCTGAGTTTTGGCAGGCTGTACTTACATGGTACCACAGAGAATCACGTAAAATGAATTTGAGCCACTTAAACTAACTCTTTCTGAAAATAATTTTAATATTTCGGCCACAGAGAAAACAAGGGATTTAAAATGATAATACTCTCTGTAAGGCCTGGAATACGCTAGCGTACAAAACGCCCCCTATATTCCGCCCCCTTAATTAAAACAAACTGTTTCATATTAGGGCTATAAAGCTATGGTTCCACAGATTGCGGAATTTTCCGTTGCAGAGATTTTGCCGGGTAAAATCAGGATGGGTGGTTCCTGAGACTGCGTAAATAACTTTGGAGAAAACAATAAAGTAGTTGTGAATTACCGGGGAGGCGCCACTTCCGGCGCTTTTTCCCCATGTTATTCTTATGGGGATCAGTTTTTGCACCGACACCCGATCCCGCCCTACACAAGTTTCCTTGTTGGCCTATATTAATACCCAACCCTTGCCTATATTAAATATATTGTCCCCATCCCCATCCCTCCTCTATATTTTTTAAAATTAATTTTCAAATTCAGGCTAAAAAACTATCTTTAGTGTTTATAGTCCGATTTGTCTGCAATTTGGATATGTTACTGTCCTAGGCAAGTGTTTTAATAAATTCCACTTACATTTCCCAAATTCACTATAACGGTCAAATTAAAAAATATTTTTGAAAAATACTATAGTGCCAATTGCCAACTTCTTTATTAAATGTCCGATTTGTCTTCAATTTGGATATGTTATTGTCCTAGGCAAGTGGTTTAATAAATTCCACTTACATATCCCAAATTCACTATTACGGGCAAATTAAAAAATATTTTTGAAAAATACTGCCAATTGCCAACTTCTTTATTTACTGTCCGATTTATTTAAAATTTAGATATGTTATTGTCCTAGGCAAGTGTTTTAATAAATTCCACTTACATATCCCAAATTCACTATTACGGTCAAATTAAAAAATATTTTTGAAAAATACTGCCAATTGCCAACTTCTTTATTTACTGTCCGATTTATTTAAAATTTAGATATGTTATTGTCCTAGGCAAGTGTTTTAATAAATTCCACCTACATATCCCAAATTCACTATTACGGTCAAATTAAAAAATATTTTTGAAAAATACTGCCAATTGCCAACTTCTTTATTTACTGTCCGATTTGTTTAAAATTTGGATATGTGATTGTCCTAGGCAAGTGTTTTAATAAATTCCACTTACATTTCCCAAATTCACTATTACGGTCAAATTAAAAAATATTTTGGAAAAATACTGCCAATTGCCAACTTCTTTATTTACTGTCCGATTTGTTTAAAACTTGGATATGTTATTGTTATAGGCAAGTGTTTTAATAAATTACACTTACATTTCCCAAATTCACTATTACAGTCAAATTAAACATTATTTTTGAAAAATACTGCCAATTGCCAACTTCTTTATTTACTGTCTGATTTGTTTAAAATTTGGATATGTTATTGTTGTAGGCTAGTGTATATGCACCATCCACATTTTACAAATATTGCGGTTAAATTTTAAAAAAATTTGGAAAAATACTGCCAATTGGCAACTTCTTTATTTATGGTCTGATTTGTTTAAAATTTATATATGTCATTATTCTAGGCTAGTGTATATGTACACACCATCCACATTTGACAAATTAACTATAATGGTCAAATTAAAAAAATATTTTGAAAAATATACAATTTCAAACTTCTTTATTTACTGTCTGATTTATTTTCGGATATGTTATAGCTCTTATATAGGTAACAAGACCACACTACCACACGTTCCACTACCCCCTATAATACAGTATTTTGTCTTTTTTGTTTGTTTATTTTGCTGTAATCCCAAAACTGACTTTGCTGTTTATTGTCCGATTTGCCTACACTTTGGATATTGTCCTAAGCATTTATTGTCTGATTTATTTTTGGATATGTTATAGCCCCCAACTATTATATCTAAAATTACAATATTATTTCCACCTATAATACAGTTGATGTGTTGTTTGTTTTGCCGCAACCTAAAAACTAACATTGGTATTTGTGTTTTTACAAAACTATATTTTGCAAATTACTACCAATAACTCCTTTATTTACTTTTCAACTTGTTATATCCCCTTATATCTAAATTTACCGTATATTTTTTCCCTAAATACCCCATTTCCAAATTCAATATTACGGTTGGATTAAAAAAAATAAATACAAGCTTATTATATTTGCCACAAGCTTATTATATACATCCAGCTGTTATATTTGCCACATTTCCAATATTGTTGTGACCCTCTCAACTACCTCTCATTGTAATATAATAAGTAATCCACAAAATATTTATGGAACTGCCTAAATTTTGGATATGTTTTAAGCCAATGCGATAACAAAAAATGAATTTTTAAAACCCAAAACAACTAAACACAAAACACTAATCTTTCTTTGTGCTTGTTTGGAGTAGTCTTTATTTTATCCAACTTAATTTTAATTTTGTAGTTAAAATCAAACTTCCCACATTCTAGCTCCCTTTCCAGCCAGTGGTTGGAGACATAAAGGTTACGAATATTTTCAAACTGTACAATATATCTTTTTCTACCCCTATGTTGGACTTGTTTAATAGCGCTTATTAATAATTCCGCACCATATTCCAAATCCTCCAGTCTACTACATTCTTTAAATTTAACATTGCCTTTAATATCTTGCATCTCTATGTCTTCTTGTCCAACATCCCACTCATTGTTACGGAAACTTAGGTTTTCTATTTTTGGAAAGGAATTGCCATAAAATGTTGCGGTTCCGTTAGTGTTAAAGCTTGCAAGTGGCTCGTTGGTAGGTAGATAAATAATGTCCAAATCACCACTGTATGGCAACACGCTATAACCTTGCCTATTCTTATTTATCTCTATAAATACAGTTTTACAGACACCTTTAACATAGTATACACCCCTCCGTCCATCCTTTTCTGCCAACACTCCCACAAACTTGTTGTTTACTACAAACGCATACACCATATAATGTCCATAATGCTCTAGATCCTCCCAACGTCGCAGGAAGTAATCTTTTAATTTATCCTCTCTTTCCCTTATTTCTTGTTCTTTAGCCAACTGTGCTTTGTATTCCTCTGCAACAGTATTTTCCACATATTCCAATGTCTTCTAATTCCAATTTCCTCTTTTTGGAACAACTCTCTAAGAAAGGCTTGGAAAGTGGCTCTATTTCTTTAATAGTGTATGGGTACAGTTTATTGGTCCGGCTTCTTAAAACGTAGGGAGTAAGGTTAGGACTTTCCACTAAGCCTAATTCTTCTAAATTGATGTGTTTAGGTATAGTGGAGAAAGATGTATTTGATTTTGTAAAACATGTGCCCCCAGATTTGATGTAACACTTATGCTTTACACTTATGGCATCCTCCTCTATTACCTCTACATAGTTAGTTGGTAAACAGTTAAAGCTAAATGCAGATAGAGCATACTTTATTAACTTTTCCCTTTGTGTACTATCTTTTGGCAGTTTTAGTTGTACTCCAGTTATCTTCTTCGTATTACTATTACCCCAATATGCGTATTGTAATAAATCGTTAAACACAAAACAACAACTGTTTTGTAATTGATTGGCAACTTTCACCCACATCTTATGCAGAGGTACAGCATAGAATGGAGCATTTTGAAAGTACCGTTTGTTGTCTTCTATTAGACTTAAACAATCTCTTAAAGGTTCAAACCCTTTACCAAAACCTCTACAATAGTTATAGATTGTTGCCTCTAACCTTGTTATTCCATTCTCTCTAGCTAGTTTAGACGAGAACGTTTCTTTTAGTCTCGCATCTGGACAGTTTACAAAGTTTATTATATGGTTTCCTATACTTTTAATTACTCCAGGGCTTGTAATCTGGCATATAAATTTATTATATATTTTTACCCTGCTATTTACATTAAACCATGTTAAACAGTCTTTACTAACATTATCTACAATAACATTATATCCATTCTTGTACGCCCCTTGGTAGCAAAAGTTAAAGTTTTCTGTAAGATATTGGCACATTTCCTCTTTATTAAATATTCCAGCCAAATCTAGTGTTATATCGAAATCCATAAGATAGTAATTTCTTTTTCCAGATCTTGCAGTATCTTTGGAAGATCTTCCAACAAATCCTTAATTTTAACATTTGCAAGCTCTATTTTATAGGGAATTGCTATAGGATCATCGTACTTTTGTTTAATTTGGTCAATATCTTTCTTTATTATTTGTAACACACCCTCGCTTTGGACCCCAGAGGACCTCTCCAAGGAGAATGGTAGTTTGGCCACAACACCATGTCGAGCTAAAGAGAACTTTTTAAATATTCCTCGTAAGTAGCTATTAAACGAGCCACATATTTCCTTCTTAACTTTAAATTTATTCCGAACGGCCCCATCACAATCCGTAACATTGGTTATCTTAACTAACATTATGTTATCACAAAACGCATCCGTTATAGATGTTAAGTTATTTAATTTTGGTTCGCCCTCGCAATAGTTTATATTACCTATGTCTGTAAGAAGGTTATTATTACGTAGATTTTCTAATAAAAACCATATACCGAATCTTTCGTTAGTAGGTTTAATACAATTTCCCAATAAATGGCTAACAGAGTACATTTCTTTTATACAAAAAAGTAGCGGAAACATGTAAACAGGACAGATTACACTATAGGCATATAGAGGTTGTAAATATATGGATATTGTATATAAACATAGGCGAGCGGTAAGTGTAACATGTACGTGGACACCCACACGCAAATATGGAATACCCACTATTAATATAATTCCAAATTCGACTAAATAAGTTTATAGTCTCAATATAATTAACATATTAACATTAGTACCCAAATTGTCGAAATTCTATAATTCTATTCTTAGTCCTTGTATTAGGTTTTGTACTATTAAACCCTACATCCTGTGCAGTAGAGTAATATATGTATTTAATACAGATACGCACATTCTACAAGACCTGTACATCTGTTGTATAAGCAGCAGAATAGACGTCTCACCCATTGTGTTGTTGTAAAGTAAAACATAAATGTAAATTGTGCTGGATACAACCAGCCAGATATTAGACAGGAAATGTGTTGGAAGTGTATTGCCAAAGACAAACACCACATAGTGCAGCATGTAATCAATCCATTATATTTAGACAGTATTGGTACAACATCCGATATATTAGCCAAACCCAGTCCAAACATTGTGTCCTCAAAATGTTATGATTGTGTTAAATTTGTTTATATTACATATATTTCTTACACAATTTACAAACTATTTTTGTGTCAGTTGACAGAACCTGTAAAGTTGTGTAAAATGGCTGTAAACCAGTATCTGTGCCTGTGTCCAAATGTGTTGGAGTGTGTCATTTATTGTGTCTCTGCATTTGTGTTGTTTTATAAACTTTAAATATTACTATGTCCTTATACTCTTACTATTTCTGTTACTATAATATTATTTTTTTACTGTTTGTTTTCCAAGTTTGATTGTGGGTTTGGCTAATATATCGGATGTTGTACCAATACTGTCTAAATATAATGGATTGATTACATGCTGCACTATGTGGTGTTTGTCTTTGGCAATACACTTCCAACACATTTCCTGTCTAATATCTGGCTGGTTGTATCCAGCACAATTTACATTTATGTTTTACTTTACAACAAGACAATGGGTGAGACGTCTATTCTGCTGCTTATACAACAGATGTACAGGTCTTGTAGAATGTGCGTATCTGTATTAAATACATATATTACTCTACTGCACAGGATGTAGGGTTTAATAGTACAAAACCTAATACAAGGACTAAGAATAGAATTATAGAATTTTGACAATTTGGGTACTAATGTTAATATGTTAATTATATTGAGACTATAAACTTATTTAGTCGAATTTGGAATTATATTAATAGTGGGTATTCCATATTTGCGTGTGGGTGTCCACGTACATGTTACACTTACCGCTCGCCTATGTTTATATACAATATCCATATATTTACAACCTCTATATGCCTATAGTGTAATCTGTCCTGTTTACATGTTTCCGCTACTTTTTTGTATAAAAGAAATGTACTCTGTTAGCCATTTATTGGGAAGTTGTATTAAACCTACTAACGAAAGATTCGGTATATGGTTTTTATTAGAAAATCTACGTAATAATAACCTTCTTACAGACATAGGTAATATAAACTATTGCGAGGGCGAACCAAAATTAAATAACTTAACATCTATAACGGATGCGTTTTGTGATAACATAATGTTAGTTAAGATAACCAATGTTACGGATTGTGATGGGGCCGTTCGGAATAAATTTAAAGTTAAGAAGGAAATATGTGGCTCGTTTAATAGCTACTTACGAGGAATATTTAAAAAGTTCTCTTTAGCTCGACATGGTGTTGTGGCCAAACTACCATTCTCCTTGGAGAGGTCCTCTGGGGTCCAAAGCGAGGGTGTGTTACAAATAATAAAGAAAGATATTGACCAAATTAAACAAAAGTACGATGATCCTATAGCAATTCCCTATAAAATAGAGCTTGCAAATGTTAAAATTAAGGATTTGTTGGAAGATCTTCCAAAGATACTGCAAGATCTGGAAAAAGAAATGTACTATCTTATGGATTTCGATATAACACTAGATTTGGCTGGAATATTTAATAAAGAGGAAATGTGCCAATATCTTACAGAAAACTTTAACTTTTGCTACCAAGGGGCGTACAAGAATGGATATAATGTTATTGTAGATAATGTTAGTAAAGACTGTTTAACATGGTTTAATGTAAATAGCAGGGTAAAAATATATAATAAATTTATATGCCAGATTACAAGCCCTGGAGTAATTAAAAGTATAGGAAACCATATAATAAACTTTGTAAACTGTCCAGATGCGAGACTAAAAGAAACGTTCTCGTCTAAACTAGCTAGAGAGAATGGAATAACAAGGTTAGAGGCAACAATCTATAACTATTGTAGAGGTTTTGGTAAAGGGTTTGAACCTTTAAGAGATTGTTTAAGTCTAATAGAAGACAACAAACGGTACTTTCAAAATGCTCCATTCTATGCTGTACCTCTGCATAAGATGTGGGTGAAAGTTGCCAATCAATTACAAAACAGTTGTTGTTTTGTGTTTAACGATTTATTACAATACGCATATTGGGGTAATAGTAATACGAAGAAGATAACTGGAGTACAACTAAAACTGCCAAAAGATAGTACACAAAGGGAAAAGTTAATAAAGTATGCTCTATCTGCATTTAGCTTTAACTGTTTACCAACTAACTATGTAGAGGTAATAGAGGAGGATGCCATAAGTGTAAAGCATAAGTGTTACATCAAATCTGGGGGCACATGTTTTACAAAATCAAATACATCTTTCTCCACTATACCTAAACACATCAATTTAGAAGAATTAGGCTTAGTGGAAAGTCCTAACCTTACTCCCTACGTTTTAAGAAGCCGGACCAATAAACTGTACCCATACACTATTAAAGAAATAGAGCCACTTTCCAAGCCTTTCTTAGAGAGTTGTTCCAAAAAGAGGAAATTGGAATTAGAAGACATTGGAATATGTGGAAAATACTGTTGCAGAGGAATACAAAGCACAGTTGGCTAAAGAACAAGAAATAAGGGAAAGAGAGGATAAATTAAAAGATTACTTCCTGCGACGTTGGGAGGATCTAGAGCATTATGGACATTATATGGTGTATGCGTTTGTAGTAAACAACAAGTTTGTGGGAGTGTTGGCAGAAAAGGATGGACGGAGGGGTGTATACTATGTTAAAGGTGTCTGTAAAACTGTATTTATAGAGATAAATAAGAATAGGCAAGGTTATAGCGTGTTGCCATACAGTGGTGATTTGGACATTATTTATCTACCTACCAACGAGCCACTTGCAAGCTTTAACACTAACGGAACCGCAACATTTTATGGCAATTCCTTTCCAAAAATAGAAAACCTAAGTTTCCGTAACAATGAGTGGGATGTTGGACAAGAAGACATAGAGATGCAAGATATTAAAGGCAATGTTAAATTTAAAGAATGTAGTAGACTGGAGGATTTGGAATATGGTGCGGAATTATTAATAAGCGCTATTAAACAAGTCCAACATAGGGGTAGAAAAAGATATATTGTACAGTTTGAAAATATTCGTAACCTTTATGTCTCCAACCACTGGCTGGAAAGGGAGCTAGAATGTGGGAAGTTTGATTTTAACTACAAAATTAAAATTAAGTTGGATAAAATAAAGACTACTCCAAACAAGCACAAAGAAAGATTAGTGTTTTGTGTTTAGTTGTTTTGGGTTTTAAAAATTCATTTTTTGTTATCGCATTGGCTTAAAACATATCCAAAATTTAGGCAGTTCCATAAATATTTTGTGGATTACTTATTATATTACAATGAGAGGTAGTTGAGAGGGTCACAACAATATTGGAAATGTGGCAAATATAACAGCTGGATGTATATAATAAGCTTGTGGCAAATATAATAAGCTTGTATTTATTTTTTTTAATCCAACCGTAATATTGAATTTGGAAATGGGGTATTTAGGGAAAAAATATACGGTAAATTTAGATATAAGGGGATATAACAAGTTGAAAAGTAAATAAAGGAGTTATTGGTAGTAATTTGCAAAATATAGTTTTGTAAAAACACAAATACCAATGTTAGTTTTTAGGTTGCGGCAAAACAAACAACACATCAACTGTATTATAGGTGGAAATAATATTGTAATTTTAGATATAATAGTTGGGGGCTATAACATATCCAAAAATAAATCAGACAATAAATGCTTAGGACAATATCCAAAGTGTAGGCAAATCGGACAATAAACAGCAAAGTCAGTTTTGGGATTACAGCAAAATAAACAAACAAAAAAGACAAAATACTGTATTATAGGGGGTAGTGGAACGTGTGGTAGTGTGGTCTTGTTACCTATATAAGAGCTATAACATATCCGAAAATAAATCAGACAGTAAATAAAGAAGTTTGAAATTGTATATTTTTCAAAATATTTTTTTAATTTGACCATTATAGTTAATTTGTCAAATGTGGATGGTGTGTACATATACACTAGCCTAGAATAATGACATATATAAATTTTAAACAAATCAGACCATAAATAAAGAAGTTGCCAATTGGCAGTATTTTTCCAAATTTTTTTAAAATTTAACCGCAATATTTGTAAAATGTGGATGGTGCATATACACTAGCCTACAACAATAACATATCCAAATTTTAAACAAATCAGACAGTAAATAAAGAAGTTGGCAATTGGCAGTATTTTTCAAAAATAATGTTTAATTTGACTGTAATAGTGAATTTGGGAAATGTAAGTGTAATTTATTAAAACACTTGCCTATAACAATAACATATCCAAGTTTTAAACAAATCGGACAGTAAATAAAGAAGTTGGCAATTGGCAGTATTTTTCCAAAATATTTTTTAATTTGACCGTAATAGTGAATTTGGGAAATGTAAGTGGAATTTATTAAAACACTTGCCTAGGACAATCACATATCCAAATTTTAAACAAATCGGACAGTAAATAAAGAAGTTGGCAATTGGCAGTATTTTTCAAAAATATTTTTTAATTTGACCGTAATAGTGAATTTGGGATATGTAGGTGGAATTTATTAAAACACTTGCCTAGGACAATAACATATCTAAATTTTAAATAAATCGGACAGTAAATAAAGAAGTTGGCAATTGGCAGTATTTTTCAAAAATATTTTTTAATTTGACCGTAATAGTGAATTTGGGATATGTAAGTGGAATTTATTAAAACATTTGCCTAGGACAATAACATATCTAAATTTTAAATAAATCGGACAGTAAATAAAGAAGTTGGCAATTGGCAGTATTTTTCAAAAATATTTTTTAATTTGCCCGTAATAGTGAATTTGGGATATGTAAGTGGAATTTATTAAACCACTTGCCTAGGACAATAACATATCCAAATTGAAGACAAATCGGACATTTAATAAAGAAGTTGGCAATTGGCACTATAGTATTTTTCAAAAATATTTTTTAATTTGACCGTTATAGTGAATTTGGGAAATGTAAGTGGAATTTATTAAAACACTTGCCTAGGACAGTAACATATCCAAATTGCAGACAAATCGGACTATAAACACTAAAGATAGTTTTTTAGCCTGAATTTGAAAATTAATTTTAAAAAATATAGAGGAGGGATGGGGATGGGGACAATATATTTAATATAGGCAAGGGTTGGGTATTAATATAGGCCAACAAGGAAACTTGTGTAGGGCGGGATCGGGTGTCGGTGCAAAAACTGATCCCCATAAGAATAACATGGGGAAAAAGCGCCGGAAGTGGCGCCTCCCCGGTAATTCACAACTACTCAATAACTGCCCAGTCACAATTTTAGATGGTTCCTCTCCACTGATTACGGACAAGCACTGCTCTCAGACCAGTCCCCGGACTACACGAGCAGTTTGTCCGCTTAGTGGAGACGCGAAAACGCGAAAACCGAGCGGTTGCGGTGGTCGGGGGATCGTACGCCTCTGGGCAACCTCTGGACAGCCTCTGGACAACCTCTAGACAACCTCTGGGCAGCCTCTGGGCAGCCTCTGGACAGCCTCTGGACAACCTTTGGACAACCTCTGGGCAGCCTCTGGACAACCTCTGGACAGCCTCTGGACAACCTCTGGACAACCTCTGGGCAGCCTCTGGACAACCTCTGGGCAGCCTCTAGACAACCTCTGGACATCCTCTGGACAACCTCTGGACGATGAATACTGGGCGTTTTACTCGTTCGATGAATTTAAGAGGATCCGCTGGGAAATATTATAAATCATATACTCCGGCACGATGTTCAGAACAAATGTGTTTGTGAATCAGTCAGTGATTTATGTCAGAATGTGGGAGTGTCTTATGTTTTAATAACTTTTGTTATTTTCATCTGTACAGAGAATCAAATCGTGACTACTGCAATACAATTTAAAAATTGTAAATGGAATAAAGGATTATTATTATTATTATATGTTTGGCAAATTTATATCCTATACTCTAATACGAGCAATGTCCATGTACAAAATGGATCTCGTATACCCGATGAATGATTATTCATAACCATTTTGAAAGTATGCTTGTTTACCTTAGAAATCAATTGGCAAGGTATTACTGAAACATTTTGTTATTGACTGTTGAATTCCAGTGGGCTTTCCAAGTAACATTCACGAGGTAAAGTATCATCATGTAATTTCCATCGGATAAAAGCTCGTTCCCGGGATGAAATGTTTTATTCAAGAAATGTAGCAAGAAAAAAAAATATCATCACTTATACAAATTTAAAAAACTGTACTTTTTCTTTTAAAAAAAACACTATATCTCTTTGAACACATTTCCATCGGATAAAAGCTCGTTCCCGGGATGTAATGTTTTATTCAAGAAATGTAGCAAGAAAAAAAAAATATCATCACTTATACAAATTTAAATAAAAACTGTACTTTTTCGTTTTAAAACGAAAAAGATATAAACTTATAAACTTAAGAGATAAAAGAGATATAGTTTATAGAGAACACTATATCTCTTTGAACACATTGTTAACCTCCATTTTGTGAAAAATCTGTTGGAGATGGAATGGGTTCAAATTCGAGTTTAGATGATCAATTAGTGTGTTCATTAAAACGTCCGAACAGTGGATAGGTTTTCAACTTTCCGGGAACTAATCCAACTGTACTTAGGTACTTCAACTGTACTTCTAAGTAAAACGTTAGAAATGTAGATCGGAAGTCCATCCTAAATTAATCAGTTTTAATTAAATTTTAGTTTTTAATAAAACCTCTCATGACACAAAATTTGATACTAAAGAAAATGTACACATAAGGGGTGCAAGGTAACAGTAAAGTATCTATAATTGTGTTATAAATTAATTTGATTATATAATTACTTGTTTTATAAATAAACATTAGGTATTTATTAAGCAAATTCGTTGTCTTAGGTATCCATATAAAGTATAATCTTTACTGCGATTAGGGACCAATTAATTAGGCTAATATCGTCGAAACTAAAATGTCTGAAGAATCTTTGGTTTGTTTTAAAATATTTTCCAAGAAGGGTTTTGTTAAAATATATAAATGGACACGTATGAAATGAATAGTTTGAACTTACCTTCTGATTAGGTAAGAGTTATAATGGGTCAGCCTCACTTGAGATATATATTAGTGAGTTATATTAGTTTCAGAAAGTATGAAAACCAATTGACTGTTTGGACTAAAACGAACACACTAATTGAATGCCGGCGTTCGAATGGGGATACCCGTTTTCTCCTTAATAGTACCTCAACATAAAGGGATTAAAGAGGGGACTGTTTAACAACATTTTATTAGCGAATTTCCTATGGAAAAGTGAATTAGCATGAATCTTAAGCCCGGGACCACCATAGAAGTTCCTACTGTGACCCCCTGAACACGTTTTTGGGGGTCGCTAAAAACTTTATATATATATGTGTGTGTGTTCACACTATTGCGGTTGCAATTTTGGTCCGATTTACTTGAAATTTGGTAGGAACCTTCCCCTCTGTAAACAGATGGACAAGTTCGTTGGGCAAAACAATCGGACAACTCTAATTCCCTTTTTGGGATTTTAATTTTTCAAATGTTGAGTTTTTGGGCCCAACGGGGCAGAAAAGCCCTGAATGTATCATTATTGCATATTAAATTATTTTAAGTGAAATTCCAAAACTTTTAAGCCCTCTTTCATCATTCTAGCACAAGTATTTACCGAGTTCAAAGAAAATGTTAACTGTCTTAACACAGTACGTTATCTTATGGGGATTTTACACTGGAAAAGGCTGTTATTCATATCTTGATGTAGTTTTATCACCCCCAATGCCCCTATACCAACTTGTTATCCTGACTATACCTCCTCCTCACCTTATAATGTACAACATTGCCAGCCTAAAAGTGAATTTAAATATAACAAGATAATATAATCAGGAGCATCAGAACATCCAAAAAATAACATTTTTCAAAAAAAAAAACTTGTTACCAGTATTGTTTTAAACCTTTTATTAGATTTGTTTAAAGGTTTTAATGAGGAAATTCACTTCCCTCACGTCAGCGTGCTGCATGGGACTCGTTTTGTTTTAAAATTAAAATATGCATTGATGTTGTTTAATTAGTATGTGGTCTGTGGATGACAAATTAAAACTGCTCATCCTCAGGCATTATTACCTGTAAACTAAAATAACCCCGTCACAGCAAACCTGCATACTCAGCGAATTTCTAATGAATATATAACATAACACATTAAAACACTTAACAGGATTAATAATAAATACATTCACAAACAAGCAATATTTAAAAATTAATTATTCTCCATAAGAATAACATTGGGTATGAGTACGCAGGTTTGCTGCAACAAGGCACAACAAATAATGGGTTTTTATGCAGATATCAATAGAACTCATCTTAGTGAAGTCACATACCAAGTTTCATCCATATACATTCATAAATAAGCGATATATAACATTTTAAGAATTTTCCATAAGAATAACATAGGGACCAAGTACCTAGGTTTGCTGCTACAGGAACCATAGGCGAAAAATAGTTTTTTGTGCAAACAACAACAAACCAAAACCAGATGAAGCCATATACCAAATTCCGTCAGTTTATGTTCATAAATAAGCGAGATATACAATTTTTCTTTTTCTTCATAAGAATAACATTAGACAACGTACTGTGTTTAGCACTTTCAATATCTCGGTAACCAATTGACGTAGAGCAATGATCAAAATACCAAATTGTTTGTTTTTTTAATTTGAATTCAATGGTATTAATTAAAATTTGATTTAAATTAAAATTTCATGTGAAAAACCCAAAAACACATTTTTGGGGTACAAAACCCCCCAAAAACCCCCCTTCCGATGGTGCGATTCATCTGGTTTTCGAACTCGTTCAAATAAATGGTACTTTACACATTTGTGCCAAATGTCATTAAGATCGGACCTTTTTTACGAGAGTTATCGTGCTTACGGACACATATATATAATTATAAATAGATTTAAAATACCTGAGTACCCTTTTAATTTCATTTTATTTTGCTGACACGTGTTTCGGCTATAATACCATGTTCACAGCTTAACTTAACAGTCTTAACTTTTTTATATACTTAACCTATAATTTAAAAAATACAAAACATAACTTAAATTTAAATAAAATCATATGATTCAATCTACATATGTTGAGTTTTTAATACACGGTGTGGGGTCTTTTACTTTTAATTTCCTTGATTTTTTCAAAAATTGGATTTTTTTGTTCTGCTTGCATAACATTTAGTAAATTATTTTGGTCATCAAAATGGTTCATATATATAAAAAAATCTTCTTTTGCGTTCATTTTATTGCCTTTGTTCTCAAATGATAAAATTTCTAAACTTTCTTGTAGGTTACCGTAGCTGTGGTCAGTTGTTAAAATATGCTCTGCAAATGTAGACTTTTGAGTGGTACGGTTGTTAGATTTGATGGCTTGGATGTGTTCTTTGTACCTGCAAGTAAATGTTCTACCAGTTTGTCCAATGTAACATTTTTGACAATCTTTGCAGTAAATTTTATATATCCCTGATTTATTAAATTTATCGTTGTTTTGGAGGTTTGATTCATTGGAATATTTCTTGATGATATTGAAGCAGTTATTTCTCGTTTTGAAACCTATTTTGAAGTTTGTTTTTTCAAATGTTTTCCTTACTGCTTTATTTAATACAGAACTATATGGCATGCACATGTATTCTTCTTTGTTTTCTTTTGGTTTGTTTTGAGCAGTTTTGTTTTTTATTTTTTTAATGATTTTGTCAATTAAGTTACCCTTATACCCATTTCTTATAGCTAGGGATTTTATTACTCTTTTTTCTTTTTCGTAATCTTTTTGACTCATAGGAATTTTAAGGAGTCTGTTTATCATGAAATGAAAGCTTGACATCTTTTGTTGCCAGGGATGGTTGGATGTTGCAGGAATGAGTAATTCTGTTTGCATCTGTTTTCTAAATACTCTAAATCCATGTTCTTTATTTTCTTTATATATTGTTAAGTCTAGGAAATTTATCATTTCATTTTGAGTTTCCATTGTGAATTTGATCTTATCTGATAAGTTGTTTAAATAGTTTAAAAATTCTTGACAAGCATTTTCATTTCCGTTAAAAAGACATATAATGTCATCTACATAACGATACCAATAAATTATGTTTTGTTTGAATGGATTACAATCATTACATACTTTGGTAATTTCCAAGTTGTTCAAGTATATATGTGCTAATGTGCCTGACAGGGGTGATCCCATAGCTAAACCTTCGTCTTGAATGTAGTATTTTGAATTGTTGATTATTCATTCCTGCAACATCCAACCATCCCTGGCAACAAAAGATGTCAAGCTTTCATTTCATGATAAACAGACTCCTTAAAATTCCTATGAGTCAAAAAGATTACGAAAAAGAAAAAAGAGTAATAAAATCCCTAGCTATAAGAAATGGGTATAAGGGTAACTTAATTGACAAAATCATTAAAAAAATAAAAAACAAAACTGCTCAAAACAAACCAAAAGAAAACAAAGAAGAATAAATGTGCATGCCATATAGTTCTGTATTAAATAAAGCAGTAAGGAAAACATTTGAAAAAACAAACTTCAAAATAGGTTTCAAAACGAGAAATAACTGCTTCAATATCATCAAGAAATATTCCAATGAATCAAACCTCCAAAACAACGATAAATTTAATAAATCAGGGATATATAAAATTTACTGCAAAGATTGTCAAAAATGTTACATTGGACAAACTGGTGGAACATTTACTTGCAGGTACAAAGAACACATCCAAGCCATCAAATCTAACAACCGTACCACTCAAAAGTCTACATTTGCAGAGCATATTTTAACAACTGACCACAGCTACGGTAACCTACAAGAAAGTTTAGAAATTTTATCATTTGAGAACAAAGGCAATAAAATGAACGCAAAAGAAGATTTTTTATATATATGAACCATTTTGATGACCAAATAAATTTATTAAATGTTATGCAAGCAGAATAAAAAAATCCAATTTTTGAACAAATCAAGGAAATTAAAAGTAAAAGACCCCACACCCTGTATTAAAAACTCAACATATGTAGATTGAATCATATGATTTTATTTAAATTTAAGTTATGTTTTGTATTTTTTAAATTATAGGTTAAGTATATAAAAAAGTTAAGACTGTTAAGTTAAGCTGTGAACATGGTATTATAGCCGAAACACGTGTCAGCAAAATAAAATGAAATTAAAAGGGTACTCAGGTATTTTAAATCTATTTAGAATTATAATTATAGTAGCCCTATTAAATGAACTGAAAATATCAATATATATTTATATATATATATACTTAAATATTTAAATATATATAAATATATAAAAAAGAAACATTAAATATACTTAAATCAAACCTAATTGAAAATAAAACTTTAAAAAAGAATGAAATTGAAGATCTAGTTAAATTGACGAAAATATCATTAGAACAGAACTACTTTGAATACAATTCTTCCTATTACAAACAAAAAGATGGTCTGCCAATGGGGTCCCCCCTTTCGGGATTATTAGCTGACATTTACATAAATAATTTAGAAGTAAATAAAATTATCAGTGAAAATAATCCTTTGAGAAACAAAATAAATTACTGGTTTCGATATGTTGACGACATTATTTGTCTGTTTCAAGGCAATGAAGAAAAGACAAAAGAACTTTTAACGTATCTCAACTCACTGTCAAACAAAATCAAATTTACATCCGAAGTACAAAATAATGAAATAAACTTTTTAGATATAACTATTAAAAAAGAAAATGGCAAACATACATTTAAGATATACAGAAAACCGTCGACCACTGATGTAATAATACCAGTTGACTCAAACCACCCATGGCAACACCAAATGGCCACCTTTCATTCGATGATTTATAGATTGTTAAAAGTACCAATGGAAAGAAAAGATTTTAAAAGAGAAAAAGATACAATCAAATACCTAGCTATAAAAAATGGGTACAACCCAATGATGATTGATAAAATTATACAAAAGAAAACAAAAAATCTGAAAAAAGAAGAAAATACAAGAAAAAATCAAGATTGGGAATATATTTGTTTGCCACATAATACTGTAATAAACAAAGCATTTAGACAAACATTTAAAAAATAAAAATTACAAATAGCCTACAAGACAAAAAACAATTCCTTGAAAATGATAAATAACAAAACTACAAGAACAACGAATCAAAAATCAAATGATTACAACAAATCAGGAATTTACCAAATAAATTGCGGTAACTGTGAGAGCTTTTACATAGGACAAACAAAAAGAAGTTTTAATATAAGATTTAAGGAAGATGTCCAAGCATATAAGTCAAGAAACCTTACAACAATGAAATCCAACTATGCAGACCACCTTTTAAAAGCAAATCACAACTACACCAAAATAGAAGACAATTTAAAAATACTTGAGTATGAAAATAATAAAGAAAAAATAAACGTAAAAGAAGATTTATGGATATATTTGAATAATAAAAAGTGTCCACAAAAACTACTAAACACAACTCACTTGAACCATGAAAATGCAATATTTGCAAATATAAAAGAAATAAGAAATTAAGAAATAAGAACCAACATATAATAGAAAAAAACAAGCAAAAAAATCCAAAAGCACATGCAAATTTACTACATTACTGTATACAAAATTCGATCCATATGTTAATTTTAATTTACATGTTTTGTTTTAGTTTTTAAGGTTATTGATATTTTGACTTGAAAATGGCTTAATAGACCGAAACTAGTCGTCAAAATATAAATTATGAAACTAAATAAGGGTACTTTGTTCTCATAATGATAGTAAAATTAATAAATATATAAATAATATATATATATATATATATATATATATATCTATATATATATATACATATATAAAAATTTGAACGAATGGTGTTTTTGGCATCTGGGGACCTCAAAATGAATAGTTATCATGGTCTCAGGCTTAAGTATTACCATGAGACCTACGGTAATAGCTTCTTCCCTATAGGGGAAATTCGCTAAAAGAAGGCATTATTTACCATACTGCACGATTAGCAGCAGTTTTTGGGTCTGTAATTAATCCGTGAAATCACATTTTTCTGATACCTTAAAATAGGGCACCGAAAAATCAGCTGTGAATTTTTTTAGTGCGTTAACATCAAAGATTGTTATTGTTACTTTGTACATTTGTGTACTTCAAAGGTAACAAACACGTGGACAAATGCAAGTCGATTTTTTTGTAGATAAAATTAATGTAAATATTGTAAAGTTAACCGGATGACAAATTCATTGCAAGGATGAACTGGAAATATATTTGTTAAATTCAAACAATCTGAAGCATTGGTTTTATTACAAGTACAAATCGTTCTTAGTTTATTTATCAGAGGAAAAACGGTACAAATACTTTTGGGTAACGTGGAAACTTCAGTAATCAGATGAGTTATAATTTATGGGATAGATTTTACATAGCCACTTTTGCTTCCATATAGACACAGTGAATGCCAATGGATATGAGCTGGGGTTTCCCTTTTAAATAAACTTTTTCAGTTTTCTGGTCTGGATTGTCTTCTTGACAGCGTTTACTCCGTTTCGTTTCACATAAATGTTCACAGTGACGGCTTGTGGTTGTGAGATTAAGAGAACTTTTTTTATGTCATAAATGAGCGATCAGAACAGTTTAGAAACTTGGCAATAGAAAACCATTTTGTAAAGACGTTTTCCGATGTATATATATATATATATATATGTGTAATACGCTAAGGCAATTTTTGTAAACCATTATGTCAGAAACTACGTATTTAGACAATTGAATTATAAAAAAAGGCCTCGATACAGTTTTGCTGATTTGTTGATGAAGTGGTTTTCAATTCTCGATACTTTAATGATAATGAGAAACAGGTCTACAAGTTCCCGACCCCCAAGGTATTTAAGTTGATATTATCCATCAATTTACATGTTCAAACGCCTTAAGAGACTTCATAGTTTGATTCTATCCACTAAGGAAAAGTCTAAATCTCAAAATACTTCATCGGCTTAAACTTTTCAGAGTTCCGAACAAGTTTAAGAGTCAAACCTTCCAATTTCAAAAACACATTTTAAAGCATTAATTATTCTTAGGATATACTTCAATGTACTTACCGGTTAGTGAAAAAACCCATGTATAATCCTACAGAGTAAACAGGCCAAAGTTTAACAAATACTGTTATTTTGGATAAAATTAGTGTGTTTATTTTGTATTAATTATGAATTGAGTGGCTTAACCATTGCGTGCATTAAGCTACACTCTGGCTTAATGAACGACCCATTAACTTATTAAAACTCTGCTCTTATCATATCCTAACATATCAGTGTGTTGACTTTCCCTCTGCAGCGCTATGTAGCCCCTCACGGACCCAAATTTTGTGACGCTGTTTTAAAATCGAGTTTATTGCAGTAGCATGTGGCAAACCCTAACCAAAGGCGCGATGCAGCTGGCACGTTGCATCGGTAATCAGTCCTTTGTCAACAGACAACCACTACATCATAAAGTTCTACTAGATTTTGATGGGGGAAATCAGCCTTATTTCGATTTAAATGGAGTTTGTCTTTAACAACTTGTTTTCAGATGTAAGCTAAAACTATTAGCCTATCATATAATACTTGAATCTTGTATAAACCACTTTAAAAGTATACACTTTACTCCTATATAAAGTTTTTACTTAAATAGCTTCAAACGATTTTTATAGGAAACAAAATGGTGTGCTCTTCTTATTGTGATTTGCTTCTAAAATATACTCTTTATGTTGTAGCACGTTTTAACCCGTTCCCTTTGCAAGGTCCCTGTTAATTAAAGAGCGACGTCTCTTTGTGGAAGCCTCAGTTTTGGAAGCCAGATCCAACATGCAACAGAAACTTTAATTAGTTTTCATTACGATCCAAGTTTTAAAATATGTATAAAACTGTTGAAACACTGCGCGTTACTGATTCTAAACAGTAGCAAAACTTTGTTTAAACATATATAGAGACATACATGACGCCTGTTATATTTGTATGGTAAAAAAGGTTAAACTTTATATTAGTACAACAAGTATAAAATATACAAATAGATAATATTTTGGAGAGTAACTAATTTATTTGGTAAAGTTTTACCTTTTTAGTATGGTTCAAATATGGTTTTATTTTTAATAATTTTTATTATTTATACAATTTCAATCTCCAACAACATTTTGAAAATGTTCAAGTTTTAATTAGCTACAACATTCCAAACGAGTAGCAGACGCTTACAAATTTTCAATAAAACACTATATGTAATAGACTGAAAAAGAGTAACTAACTGAGAAGGATAAATATAAAATGTCTGGAACTCATTTGCACGCCCGACGGTTATGTATGATTGTTAATCTTAACGATTAACGATCAAATTAGTTAAGACGAGTAAATTTATATAAAAGTACCTAACAAAAATAGTTAATAATGTAGGAATCCACTTTTTAATTATGATTTGAGAAATTCAAAACCTACGTTAAGAGAGATTATTTTTAGATAGGGTTTAAGGACTAAAAGTTAACAAAACCCATAAATAAAAACCTTTATGTATCTTAAACTATATATATATATATATATATATATATATATATATATATATAAATTTAAAATATAGAAATTATAGAATTCTACCTAGGAAACTTTGTTATTTTAACCACCCTTATAATATTAAACAAGATATAACCAACAAGCTCCGTCTTACAACCCCAGAACATACACAAGGCGTTCAACAGTACGAAGCTACAATGTTTAAAAAGTCACAATGTATTACGTTTTAGTTAATTATATAACAACGTGTATTAGGACCTCGAATACGCTAACTAACAATTGTCTCAGTGTACAAAACATTTTAAATAATCAACACAGATTCAAGTGAAAATGTAAATAACAAAATACTAGAACATGTTTTGCAGAGTAAACATTGGGCTTACAATCAGGAAATAACGTCATATTGTTATTTAGAATTTCTCCTCCTGAGAGAATTCAACGCTTAGAATTCCCAACTATCTTTCATGCAGTCGTTTACAGTCATTCATGTAGTCGTCATTCATTATCCTTGCTCTACCTAATGTCTCCAACGTTATTTGCTTTTGTGTATTATGTTTTGTAATATTGGTGTTTTTTTAAGTTTTAGTTTTATGTATTTTGTAGTTTCCTATTGTTATGTTCGAGGTAGTTTTTGCACTTTAAAATGGGTTTTAATTCCAGATCCCAAAATTTCGCAACCCTCTTGTTTCATATCTACTAATAGACAGATGTCCGCATTTATTTAACACATAAATCCACCTGTAATGAACAATATAACAAACAATGTACAATGAATATTATTCAAATAACAAACAGTGAGGTACAATGTTAAAATCAGTCAACTACACAGGATGTCAAATGCATTAAACCTTCTATCGCAATTTTTTTCATATCATTTTGTGGTTTAGTTTGATTTAAAAAATGTAAATAAACGTCGCAATAAATTGTACGTCCGCGTACGTGACGATTGTGCGATCCCGGGTCGCGGCAGAACTTAGTTTGTGGTAAAGCCCCAATTTGCAGTAAGTCAACGTTTATTCATCCTTTAAAGAGAAACAGTTTTCACATTTAGATTTTTTACTGGGCTATACTACTGTTATACTCAGTTTTACTGGAACTCTGAATATAATATTTCATCCAATCATTCACAAATACTTTGATCGGTTGATTTATATCAGTCAGCCACACAACGTTACATATGTGCGATTTGCTTGAACAAATATTGAAAACAAAAAATGTTAAGACACACAATAAATCAGAGGGAGAAACGATACGTCACTATTTTTTACTCTCAGTATCTCTTGTTATCCACTATCATAGCTTCCTATGAACTCCCAATTGAGATTGGACACTTCAACCATCATTTCAGCAGAACGCACCGAAATTATCACTGGAAAATCCCCCCATTACTAAATCATTGATTAGTATAGAAAACCTAGCCTGAAGCTAAAGCTTTTGTTTCTTCCTAAAGCTTTTCTTTCCATTACTCTTTTTATGAAGTTGATAAGCCTAATAAGCTGCTTAAAAAACATAGGCCCTACCATTTATGAACAGCTAGCTTTGTGCACAATTGATTTTTTTACGAAATATGTCATTCTTTAAAGGATAAAATTATGCATAATCCATTTACACTTCAAGCTAGTCACTTAAAAATTTGGTATACCTATAAACTCATTGTATTAAATAAATGTACATAAAATTCAACTTTTTATATTTTTTTACAAAGAAATCTATCCTGATTTTTAAAAAAGTAATGGAGTCAAACTGACTTTCGAAATCCCTCTAAACTATTTATGTGAGTAATCCCAACAATGGTAATGATATGAGATAGATTTTGTGGTTTAAAAAACTATACCCTTTACATATTTCATAGATTATTCTAAAGATATTTGAGGTAAACACAATAACTACTATAAATAAAAGAAGATTGCTTGGTTTAAACTCGCTTCAAAATATTTTATGTTCTAGATTTTCCCCACAACTAAGAAACAGAAGTAGTTGTGTATTTTTTAAAGAATATAATAATGATAGCCTTTCAACTGTTGGAAGTTTTTTTAACATTTGTCAGTTTCTTGGTTCATGCAAGTTTTCAAAGCTGTAGATTTATTTTGTAATACTTAAAAATTAAATTAATTTTTGCTAACCAAAAAGTTATTTTAATTAACTTTATATACACATATAAATTGTCTGTTTTGATTTATGAAGTGAATTGTCTGTTTTTTTATAAATTTTTTGGAAGGTTAAATAAAAGGTTTAATAAAAGTCACATGATTAACTGATTGTATTTTGAACGTTATTGGTTTTACCGTAAATATTTGTTGAATTAACGCGTTAAAACAATGTTACGAGAACAAAGGGTTGACTTTAAGGTTTACACCAATGGAGCAGTCGCAGTTTTACAACCCCTGTCATCGTTAGGCGCCCGGCTGTTACTCGTACATAAATATTTTATGATTTTCTAGACATTCGATTTTACAAAAGTATTTTTATAGCCCTAAAATGTTATAGCTAGGAGTAATAACATAGCACTAACAATATAAACCGATAGTTGCTTCTATTGATATCGGAAAATCGGCTAAATGGTCTAACCGTACCCTAAACAGTAGTTAAAGGTTGTTAAAAAAGAAAATACCTGTATGAAAACCTTCGATTTAGGCGTAAAGGAAGTCTTTAATTGACGTATAAATAAGGAGCTACCCTAAAAAAATCAAAATTAACCATTTTACCTGATATATGCGTTACACAATTTTCTGCAATAAGTAATATTAGGCGTAGTGTAATGTCTAATAACCAGGTAATAACCTAATATTAGTAATGTTCAAAATAAAAAAAAAATAAAAATAAATAAAGATGAAATATTTATCTAAACATCTAAACGTGTAAACGAGTTCGCACGCAGCACGCTGACGCGAGGGAAGTGAATTTCCACATAACAAACTTTAAAAACTCAAAATCAGTGTAAAACCATACATTTCAATTTGTGTTTAAATCTGAAAGCATTTAATTTTTAGCTGTTCTGATGCTCCTGGTCTAATTTACCTGCAATGCTGGGAATAAAATGCTGCGCATTATAAGGTTAGGAGGATTTCCAATCAGGCTTGAAAGTAGGCGTGAGCTTGCTGGGGATGATAAAAATACACCAATAAATGAATAACAGGCTTTTCTAATGTAATACCCCCATAAGACAACGTACTGTGTTAGGTCGATATACATTTTCTTTAATAACTCGATAAATATTTATGCTAGAATGACAAGAGAGGGCTTGAAAGTTTCGCCTCACTAACTCCCACATTAATTTTACATCCGGGGCTTTTCTGACCCATTTTGGGTCCAAAAACACGAAATTTGAAACATTAATAAAAAAAAGCTGTTTAGAGTTTTCCGATTGTTTTGCCCAACGAACTTGTCCAACTGATTATAGAAAGGAACGTCTCTACCAAATTTGAATGAGACATATATACATATTTGCAGATATGTACATATATATATATATATATATATATATATATATGTCTATACATATATATAAACAATTTTGAGCGACCCCCCAAAACGTGTTCAGGGGGTCACGTTAGGAACTTCTATGGTGGGCCCGGGCTTAAGTCTCACCGTGCGGGTCATGCTAATAATTCACTTTCTACGGGATATTCACTAAAAAACTAAAATTCATGTATTCAAATACAAAATACCATTCGTAAACTTAGTTTAGGGTATGTAGACTGTGGGGTAAACAACTATAGAATCAACATAAAAACTTAAATTTTGTTTGAGGCATACACCAAACAATAATGCTAACATGATTGTATTATGAGTGAAATCATGCTCTTTTATTTATTAAATGCAATTGTTTCTTTGGATTCTATTATAATTACTAATTTATCTACAACTTAATGTAGGTACAAAGTAATGGCGTGAAGTCTTGAATTATAATTTCCCATGATAATTTCATAAAAGAAGATGGTTTTGCAGCCTAATGATTCCTTAGATCAGAGAAAAGAAAGTAAATTTCAGTTTTATCTTGCTTGCTGACAAAGTCGCAAAAGCCAGAAGAAAACATTAAAAGGTTTAACGTTTAACTCAAATGTCGCAAAGTCTCCGCATCGACGAAAAACTGTTTAAACCACTCCGAGCTCTCTGCTTCAGAATAAGTAGCGTTTTCAATGAATATTTTATTTTATAATGCTGGTATCTTTTGATAAAACTTGAGAATTGTATACTTTCATTTTAGTGTTTGTCTGGCTTTCTATATCCGTTCAAAGCCCAAAAATGACACTAAAAGGATTAGACGGACATTTATTTGTTCTATTATGATTGCAAAACACAATGCATTTCTTAAATTTAAAATTTAATAAAAGGCAATCACAACAAGCTCCATTTAATTCCTACCAAAATCAATGCATTCCACTTACGTAATTTGAAATATATTTTACAAAAGCTATTTATAAATTGGTAATTACGGTGACCAACGAGAATTTAGACTTTAAACCTATTAGTAAAGTCTCCATTAATAACAAATACAATTTTTTCAATATGCTATAATACTGATAAATAATTATACTGTAGCATTAAAATAATGTTTAAGAATCAAAAAATAATTTAAAACATGCAACTACACATGGAAAATATAATATAACTGCTCATGAGTACATTTTTCTGCTGAAGTTTGATTTTACTATAATTAATTGTTAATGACTGTAAACATCGCGAAAAACCTTTTCACCCAGCCAGTTTTACTAAAATAGTTCAGAATTTAACCAAGAGAAGTACGGGAGTCATTACATTCCCATAACAATGATTTGTTATCAAAATGAATCACAATTACTTACTTGCTGTTATTTATTTCAGTTTGTTTAAGTTAATTGTTAAATGATGATCCTCATCGCAGTCGGTTCAATCGCTTAGGCTGCTGCATGCTGAAAACTATGTGAAGTTTTTAGGGAAGTATTCTTCTGGGAACCAACAACTTTACCGACATATCCTGAAGTTTATTCATTATGAAAACTAATTCAAAGTTGCACTAGTGTTTTGGAGTTGACTAGCGGAGACAATGGAAAGTTACTCATAAAGGAGCCATGTGAAAAGGTCACGTTCAAACATACGCGGTTCAAAGGGATATTTGTGTGATGGAAAATTATGTTACTTATTTTTTAGTTAACTTTGGACATACATCATCCGTGTTATAAAACAAATGTATGTGTTTAATTGGTTCGTTTTAAAACTTTATTAAATACATTTTGCAAACATTTTGTAGTCTATATCGTAAGTAAACTTTTGTATGGAGTTGGGCAAGTAAGTTTAGCTCTTTTCTAGGTAGTTTTAAAAATTGACTACCAAATATTACATTTTTCTTTTAGTAATTTAATGATAGGTTTATCACTATCCCCAAGTTGAAAAATCTTCTTTTAGAAGTTGATTTAAGATACAGTAGTTGAATTGTGTACTATTTAAGCAGTTAGATAGTTAGGTAAACTATTTAAACTATCATAGTCCGCAATTATTTTATTCCTATGTAATTTGTGACATTAATTTGTTCATAGGAAATTAAATAATATTTGTTACACCAAATCATATACTGCTGAAAAATGTGTGGCTATTTACAAAATAGAAATAATTTATTAAAAGACCCTCTAAAGTTTAGTTTATTTCTGAGGTAGGTAAGACATAGTGTCATTAATTTCTGTAGAATGAAAATTCCTTTTCGCCGATTACGGTATCACTGATGTATTAACAAAACATAACATCGGAGTGACCCCTAGAACGACGCCAAAATATAATTTTACAACTACTCGTCGGTTAAGTTGTATTCAATTTGAGATAGTTGTGCAAAAACAAATCAAGCTTTAGATTAGTTAATCAGTTGGTATTCTCATTCGTGAGCTTCATCAGACTGGATATTGGAAGAACGTGTGAGAACTTAAATCGAGTTTCTGGCAAACAATGTTGTCACGATTGTAAAATCTCTTTCCGAGTAAACAAGAAACCTAAATTGTGTTTCTGTGGTTTTAACTGGAACTGAGCATCTACGAATCCAGTGGTTAAACACACGACATGTGCATTCGAATGACATGCTAGGGGCTGCAGCCGCTAATTATACATTGTTTTTTAACGAATTTACTCTATAGGGAAGAAGCTATTACCGTAGCATAGTAAGACCTAGGCCCGGGACCATAATAACTTTTCGTTTTGAGGCCCCCAGATGCCAAAAACACCATTCGTTCAAATTCCGTGTGTGTGTGTGTGTGTGTGTGTGTGTGTGTGTGTGTGTGTGTGTGTGTGTGTGTGTGCGTGTAGGCACAATAAATTTCGTAAAAATGGTCCGATCTTGATGAAATTTGGTATAAACGTGTAAGGCAGCATCTATTTTCATGAGTTCGAGAACCAGACAGGTCGCTCTTCTTTAAGGGGAATTTTGTACCCCAAAAATAGGTTTTTGGAAATTTTTACATATAATTGTTTTCAACCCAAATTTTGCTTTACACCATTAAATTCAGCTTGAAAAAAACAATTTGGTATTTTGATCATCGCTCTACGTCAATTGGTTACCGAGATATTGGGAGTGCTAAACACAGTACGTTGTCCAATGTTAATCTTATGGAGAATAAGTAAAATTGTATATCTCGCTTATTAATGAACATATATTAATGAAACTTGGTATGTGGCTTTATATGGTTGGGTTTTAATGCTATTTGCATACAAAACTCATTTTTTGTGGTCCCAATGGCAACAAACCTGCGTACTCATCAGCTATAATGTTATTCTTATGGAGAATAATAAACATTTAAATTCAGCTTGAAAAAAACAATTTGGTATTTTGATCATCGCTCTACGTCAATTGGTTACCGAGATATTGGGAGTGCTAAACACAGTACGTTGTCCAATGTTAATCTTATGGAGAATAAGTAAAATTGTATATCTCGCTTATTAATGAACATATATTAATGAAACTTGGTATGTGGCTTTATATGGTTGGGTTTTAATGCTATTTGCATACAAAACTCATTTTTTGTGGTCCCAATGGCAACAAACCTGCGTACTCATCAGCTATAATGTTATTCTTATGGAGAATAAAAAACATGTGAAACGTTGCTTGTTTATGAACATAAATTGATAAAAATTGGTATGTTGCTTCATCTGGAGGTGATCCATTGGTATTTGCATCAAAACGAGATTCTGTGGTCCATGATTTAGCAAACCTGCATACTCAGTCCTAATGTTTTTCTTATGGGGAATAAATAAAATGTCATATCTCGCTTATTTATTAATATGCTTTGATAAAAGTTGGTAAGTGGCTTCATGACTTAGTGAAGTATCATTTGAAATTCGCTGAGCATGCAGGTTTGCTGCAAAGGGGGTATTTTATTTATTTCAACACTATCGGTATTTCGTTAATACAGTATATGCACGCTTTTACGGAAAGTGGTCCAATCCCCTCGCAATATTTTTTGGACTCCTCGGGATTTGAACCCGTGACCACTTGAACCGAAGTCCAAGTAGTGTTGCCAACTTTTCGTTTATCCAGAACCGGACACAAGCCCCATTGGGGGAATACCCCCCCGTAGAGCGGGCGGACGGGGGGTCCTCCCTCGGAAATTTTTGTAGAATTTTATCCTAAAAGTAAGCATTTTAAGCCACTTTGGCTGATGACGAGCTGTTGTTTAAATTGGTAATGTGTAATAGATTTAAATGTTTATTAATTTAAATTTGTGATTTGCAATAATAGTTGTAAACTAATAGTGTTAAAAAAAATTGACCTTAAATTTAAACGTTAACTGCAGGACCATTAAATGTATAAATACAGGTCATCTTTCTATGAATCTACAAATAAATCATAATTTTAAACTTGATAAATTAATCTAAAATAAAATGTAAATAAAGAATAAACGTTATTAATGGTTTTATGTTTACACGAAATCACCCTAAATATAAATCTAATCTCCATCTGAGTCGACTGGAATCTATTAATTTTTAACTGTAACCTATTTCTTATCAACAAAACCGGACATTTACCGTCCGGTTGGACGATCCTTCCGGGCACCGGATATATACAAGTAAAACCGAACTGTCCGGTCGCAAACCGGACGGTTGGCAACACCAATTCCAAGACGGTTAGCGAGTTGCCTAACATAAAAAGTAAGTCAATATTAATTTTTCGTATTATTTTTCTATTCCTATCAAATTTATTGATGTTAATTTTTAACAAAAAAAGTTAGTTTCTATATTTTTTTCCAAAGAAAGTGATTTAAAGGGGCCAAAATACGAGCTTGCCGCAGGTATATGATTTTAAGACAGCAGGTGGGGGCCGAGATTTAACAGAAGGTATTTAAGCCGGACAGAAAAATGGCTTACTTTTCCAAAAAGCGATCGAGCATTGTGTTTATGGACAAAACATACAACCACGTAAAAATCTTGGTAAGGGCCAAGAGTAAAATATCTTCAGTAAAATATATGTATACGAAGATCAACAGAGAAGAAAGAATTTATTCTTCTCTACTGTAGAATTATTTCTTCTCTGTGGAAGGTCATAAGTAAATTAACTAAATTATTTAGT
The DNA here is from genome assembly GCA_963675035.1 of Allygus modestus. NCBI lineage: Eukaryota > Metazoa > Arthropoda > Insecta > Hemiptera > Cicadellidae > Allygus > Allygus modestus. The sequence goes on from OY776115.1 coordinate 35,575,103, forward strand.
CTTGGATATAATAATTTTAAATAGTCTCTGACTCTATTTTGAATTACAAAAGTCGTACATTAATGTTGTCTTATTTTGAATAATATTATTTACTTAAGAATATTCACTTATCACGAGAGCGGCTGAAGTCTGGATCATTTTATAAACAAACAATAATAAACACACATACAAACAATAAATATAAATAAAATATAAATAAAATAAATAAAATAATAATATACAAACAATAAACGCATACCTATTTTAGTTGGATACAAAAAAATCACACATTTTAATGTAAATAAATAAACTTGAACAACTTATAATTTCTATTATATAAAACACGCCTTACGCTGCAATGATGTCATAATAAGCACTCTTGATTAGGAATTCCAATTATTACATTATTCCAGATGAATATAACATTAAATACTGCTTGCCAGAAAAATAACTTTTGAACTGGTGGTTGTTTAACAATCAATCTACAACCAACACCCTGCTTGGTAAACACCGGAGTCACCTCTTCGTTTGTTATTTTTGTAAATTTTTTAATTGTTATTATCTAAATACATAAAACTAGAGGCTTACAGGGGCTATAGCCTCTAACATATGGTTTTGGTGTTAGTAGATAATCACAGCTGATCATTAGTTCATTTTGCTTATTAATAAAAACATTCTAATGATATTTCCATAAGAAAATCGTTGGATCTTGTGAAGCCCAGTGGGGCGTAGCCCACGTAATTTTTGATGTTTTTCCCACCGTCCTTGGCCCTCAAGCTTTAAAATGAATCGTCATAACCTAACTTAACGTCTTCCTAGCTCAAGATATTTCGTGGGGACCGATTCGCTTACGGAATTTAATATTAAGAAGACAATGTCGAGTTAGTATGTCGGGGTAGTGTGTAATGTCGGTTATAGTATAACATACTTGAAAGGCAAAAACATATGTTTTTATGGAAACAACAAATCTATTTGAATGGGAACTCAAACAATTTTTTCGATGCCGAAGCTCGCTCTTACAAAAATACCCCCGTCGCAGCAAACCTGCGTACTCAAGCGAATTTCCAATGAATATATATGTCTTAATAACACATTAAGCCTCTCACCAGAATTCATAAGAAATATATTCATAAATAAGCGATATTTAAAATATTCATTATTCTCCATTAGAATAACATCAGGGATGAGTACGCAGGTTTGCTGTAACAAGGAACACAAAATAATGGGTTTTTATGCATATATCAATAGAACTCATCTAAGTGAAGTCACATACCAAGTTTCATCCATATATATTCATAAATAAGCGATATATAACATATTTATTATTCTCCATAAGAATAACATGGGGACCGAGTACCTAGGTTTGCTGCCACGGGAACGATAGGTGAAAAATTAGTTTTTTGTTCAAACAACAACAAACCACAACCAGATGAAGCGATATACCAAGTATCGTCAGTTTATGTTCATAAATAACCGAGATATAACATTTTTCTTTTTCTCCGTAAGAATAACATTGGACAACGTACTGTGTTTAGCACTTTCAATATCTCAGTAACCAATTGACGTAGAGCAATGATCAAAATACCGAATTGTTTGTTTTTTTAAGCTGAATTCAATGGTGTGAATTAAAATTTGATTTAAATAATAATTAGATGTGAAAACTCCAAAAACCCCATTTTTGGGGTACAAAACCCCCCCAAAACCCCCCTTTGGATGGTGGGATTTGTCTGGTTTTCGAACTCGTTCAAAAAAATGGTACTTTACATATTTGTACCAAATTTTATTAAGATCGGACCTTTTTTACGAGAGTTATCGTGCTTACGGACACACATATATATATATATATACATATATAAAAATTTGAACGAATGGTGTTTTTGGCATCTGGGGACCTCAAAACGAAAAGTTATCATGGTCTCGGGCTTAAGTCTTACCATGAGACTTACGGTAATAGCTTCTTCCCTATAGGGGAAATTCGCTAATAGGTGAGTGAGCGTAGCGAACAAGCTTATCCTGGAGGCGAGTGAGCGAAGCGAACGAACTCATTTTGAAAATGAACGAGCATTTTAGACATAAAACAAATTAAGTGGCAATATGAGAGGACGTCTGTCGGGCCGTAACGGGCAATCTAATATTAGATATTGGAGTTGTTTATTTCATTGTTTATTTGATATTTAGTACTGTACTCATTGCAGCACTAGTGTTGGATCTTTGTTTTATAATCATTGTTCCTGCCTATTTTTGACAATCTATTTTTTCTTTATTCTATTATCGTCAATGTTATACTTACCATATCCCTGTTACCGTTCAATGTATACCCCACTATCTGCATACCATGGTTTTACCGTCGGAAAAGTGAATAGAACTTAACGAATCTAATGAATCCAAAGGAAATTTATTGAGATTGTGTTATTGAGTCAGTGCAATAAATAGTTATCTTTAGTGTAACATCTGTATCATGAAATAAGTAAACATCTTATAAATATTTGTGTTTTCTAGGATAAGCAAAAATAGGTCTCTTGGAGCTTAGAAATCATCTCATTTTAGCGAATTTCCCCTATAGGGAAGAAGCTATTACCGTAGGTCTCATGGTAAGACTTAAGCCCGAGACCATGATAACTTTTCATTTTGAGGTCCCCAGATTCCAAAAACACCATTCCTTCAAATTTTTATTTATGTATATATATATATATATATATATATATATTTATATATGTATATGTATATATATATATATGTGTGTGTGTGTGTGTGTGTGTGTGTGTGTGTGTGTGTGTGTGTGTGTGTGTGTGTGTGTGTGTGTCCGTAAGCACGATAACTCTCGTAAAAAAGGTCCGATCTTAATGAAATTTGGTACAAATGTGTAAAGCCCCATTTATTTGAACGAGTTCGAAAACCAGACGAATCGCACCATCCAAAGGGGGGTTTTTGGGAGGTTTTGTACCCCAAAAATGGGTTTTTTGGGGTTTCCAATATAGCGTCCCAATTTTAATTGAAACGCTATATATATAATTAAATTTACTATTTGTTATGTATTAAAATAATTAATGTATAAAAAAATATAAAAGATGTTTTGTGAATAATTGCTGGCAGTTGCAAATAAGAATTGCTGGTGCTACTTGGTTTTGCAAGTCAAGGCAAGATCGTGATTTTCTTGTTCGGGTTTGTTAGACTGAGAGTTGGAGACAATGATTTAAATTCTTCCTTGGCTGGATTGAACCGGAGCTGGGTCACGTGACGGCCGGCGTGGGCGGGTTCTGGAAGTTTCTTAGCCAAGGGGTATATATTCACGATCGCTGGGAGGCTACGGCATTTTTACGTTGACCATTGGTCTTGTGTGTGTGTCGTACGTCGCCCAACGAAACGTGAATCTCTTCAGATTTGAAGGTACAAAGTTGTTTTAAAATTTAGAGTTTCGATTTAAATAATTGCTCCAATTTCTCATTTGTTGTTTTTCAAAAAGGGGAACAGTTAGTAAAACAATTATTTCTTTTTCAGGGTTCGAAGCGTTTCATCTTTTCTTGGTTTCATCTTTTCTTGGTTTCATGGTTTCATCTTTTGATCCTTGATTTATAATTAAAGTCCAGTAATATAAAAATAAAGATCGAACAGTTAATGTTTTATTTTGAAAGACAGAAGTGATAAGCAAAACCAAGTTAAATTTTATTTTGAATTTTGAACCTTTAAATTTGACAAGAAAAGTTTAATTTAATTTATTTAAATAATTACAAGAAGAGTTTATTAATTTCTTTTATTTTATTTATGACCACCACTTCTTAAAATCCACAAGAAAATTATAGCCTGCTAGGCAGCGCTATAGATTGCGCCACTCTGCTTTTAAAAAGAAGTTGGTCATAAAAAAAAAACAGTCAAAATGGGAGTTTTAAAAGTGGACCTTCTGTCAAAGCAAGAATTAATGTATGAGTTGAAAGTTCGAGGATGTCCCAAGGACGATGTTGTGCTACAATTAAGAAAGGATTTGCGAGAAATTTTGAAATTGGGAGTCAAGGAGAATGTGAGTAATTTGGAGGGTTTGAATATTAAGGAGGAAATAGAGGAGATTGAGATCCGTTTAAATGAAATTGGTGAACTTATTAGTGAGTTGGAGGGAGCCAAAAATGTAAATAAGTTAGTGCGTCTAGAATGCAAATTAGAACATTATGCCCGCAGATTGAACTATGCTAAGATGTTAGATGTAAGGAAAAAGTCTGTAGATAAAATAAGTGAATTGTTTAAGATGCTAGATGCAATGCAAGTTAAGTTAACGGAGGTAGAATGTACAGAAGAGGAAAAAACTAAAGCATTGAAGGTAATCGAGGATAGTTTTCGAGATGAAATTGAATTTGAAACACAGTTAAACCTAAGCAGTTCTAGCCTTAAAGATAAGGAAATAGCTAGAGATAAGACTGAGGTAGATAATGCTAGCTCTAGTGTTAGTAAGATGTACATGAAACTAAGCAACCCCATTGAACAATATTTAAGGATGTTTAAGCCAACGGATGGTCTGGTAATGGAATTGTTATTAAATTTTGTGAAGGTACTGTTAACGCTTTCAGATGAAACACAGCTCAAAGCCAGTGAGATTTTAGAACTAAGCTTAGGTTACTGTAGAGGGGCATTGCGAGCAAAAATCTTAGAGAGCTTAAGCGAGGGTCATGACATTGAACGAGTACACACAATTTTAATTGCGCATTTTGTACCTATCACGATGCGAGAATCGTTAAAACGAGATTTGGTTTTGCGTCCGCAGAGACAAAATGAAAACTTGAACGAATATATTTTGGAAATTAAGTTGCATGCGCGGTTGCTCAAATGCCAGTACAAGGAGGAAGAAATTGTGCAATTAATTGTAATCGGCCTCAATGAAGTAACAAGAAGTTACTTGGTTTTTATGCAAATGCCTAAAACGTATTTAGAACTCGAGCAGTTAGCTGTACACTGTGCGAACGTTGCCTATGCGAGTTTTTGCAGGCGCAGAGAAAATCCCACTAGCGGTCAACAACAATCGAGATCCCCCTGGCCAAATCGGTTCGAGCGAGGTGGAATAAAATGTTTTAATTGCGGGAAAGTCGGGCACGTTGCAAGAAATTGTTTCCGGCAAAATGTCAACAAAGAATTTTCAAAGCCTGCGGTTCCAAAAAACTTGTAAGCAGAGAGCCAGCTAAATTAAGCCCGAATTTTGTTGGTTCTCTGACAAAAAAAGAATTTAATGGGCAATTTATGAAGAGGAGATTAAGAAATAGGGAGTATGCTCACTACAGGGACAAATGTTTAAATAGACAGTTAAGTTTAAATGTAAAAGGCAATAGTAAGAACCTCCTGCCTACAGTGGAAGTGTTAATTAATGATAAACAAAAATGTAAGGCCTTGATAGACACTGGTAGCAGTGTTAACATAATAAGTGAAAAATTATTTACAAGGTTAAGAGAAGATAAGATAGTTGGTAAACTAAAAGAAACTGATATCGATTGTAAGAGTGCAGGTAGCGATAAGCTAGAGTTCGTGGGGCAGTGTGATTTAAAAATAAAAATAGAGCGCTTCACCTGGGAAGTTAATTTTCAGATTGGTAAAAACTTAGTCTGGGACATTATTCTGGGTGCACCATACATTAAGAAGAGCCATTGTGTAATTAATTTGTATAAGGAAGAAATTTATTTTGGGTTTGCGCCAAGTGTTAAAATACCCTGTCATGACATTGTAAATATAATGAGTAAGCAAGAAAGTATTGAGACTGTTTGTAACCTAAACATAGGATGTGATGAAGCTATTCCGGATGTAAATAAATTAGTTAAGGAATTTGGAAATGTTTTTAGTGATCAGATTGGAAGTGCAATAAACTTTGAAATTGATTTGAAACTTGAAGATAATACTCCAGTTAAATATCAGTATTATCCGCTTGTTCCCCCTAAAAGTGAAATAATGCGTAGAGAATTGGATATGTTATTACAGCAAGACGTAATTAAACCGAGCATGTCAAGTTGGATCTCGCCTGCATTTTTAGTAAAAAAGGGAAATACGGACCAGTATAGACTTGTGGTTAATTATGCAGAGTTAAATAAAAAGCTAGAACCTGTGTGTTATCCAATTGGGGTTATGTCAGAACTGATATCGCACTTGAAGGGTGGCAAATATTTTACAGTGCTTGATCTAACGCAATCTTTTTTCCAAATAAAAATTGCGAAAGAATCTCAACATTTAACGGGGTTTAGTACTCCTTTTGGAGCTTTTGAGTTTAAGCGAATTCCATTTGGACTTGCTAGTGGGTCAGGGATTTTGTCAAGATACCTCAATGATGTGTTGTATGATATCAAGTATAAGTTTTGTTTAAATTATATTGATGATATCATAGTGTACTCCCCCGATTATGAAAGTCACATAAAACATGTGAGGGAAGTGTTAGAAAGACTAAGGCGTCACAATTTAACTGTTAAACCAGATAAGGCGTTGTTTGTTTACAAAGAAATCAAGTTTTTAGGGTTCCTTATCAGTCAAGATGAAGTTAAAATTGATCCAGACCGTACCGTTGCTATTAGGAATTGTACTAGGCCCAAAAATGCCAAAGAAGTGTCACGATTTGTAGGAATGGTGTCTTACTTGAGCACGTTCATTGATAATTTTGGGGAACTTTGCGCACCATTAAATGAATTAAGGCGCAAAAATGTGAAATTTATTTGGACTGAACAATGCGAGGAAAGTTTTATTAAATTAAAACAAGCTATAACTGAGGCTCCCGTTCTACAAATTCCGGATTTTTCGAAACAGTTCATTTTAACCTGTGATGCGAGCGATAATGCGGCCGGAAGTCTATTGTCCCAGATGGTGAATGGAGTGGAAAAACCGGTCGCGTATTATTCTAAGAAGTTTAATGACGCTGAGAGATGTTTGAGCGCCTATGAGAAGGAGAGTTTGGCAGTTGTTTATTCAATTAATAAATTTAGGAAGTATTTAGAGTACCAACGCTTTGAATTACGCACCGATTGCGCAAGTTTAGCTTGGCTTTTGAAAAACAACCGAAAACTGAATATGGCGTCCAAAATATATATTTTGGCTTATATCTCGAGAACGGTTAGTTTTATCGAACAACTTTATTTCAAAAAAGTTGTAGCTCTTTTAATGCTGATGAATTTTTATACCTAAATTTCTTCTGTAGGTTGTATGGTATGGCTGCAATTTGCCAAGCCGTATTTGATTAAAATCTGTATTTTTCCAAAAAGGTCGAAATTTTCAATTTTGGATGGCTATTTTTGAAAATACAAATTTTTCGGCAAAACATCACATATTTAAGTTGATTGAAATGTCGTTTCCTCCTTGTTTTTAGTTTTAATTGTGCTTTTTATGGTCATGTTCAATGTTTTTGGCATGATTTAAGTAATCTAAAATTTTAAAGGATAAGTAAGTGGCCACAATATGGAAATGCAATTAAAAATTGTAGGTATGTTATTAAATCATAAAATTGTATTTAATACTACAAAATAAAAGGACCACTACACACAATATGTACAATAAGTCGATTAACATACTTTTATGTAAATGTGTAGCCCAAGGATTTCAAAGTTTAGTCAACGTTTTCAAAAGTAATTTTCTCATCGTCATCTTCTTTGTCCAACGAAAACTGGAGACAGTTTTCACAACTGTTTTCTAAACAATGACCACAGAAAATAGTGCAGTCGAATCCATTCGCTTTACACACACATCTCATTGAATTACAAGGAGTTTTGCAATTGCATCTAATGATTTTTAACAATGTCTCTGGTGCTGCTGGCAAATCCATCGTTTGGGGCACATACATGCTGTCCTGCAAAGTCCATCCCCAGTCTGTAGTTATCATTCTACCTTCTGCCCTTTTCCATATTTGGGTTTGTAAATAGGCACGCCGACTGTGAAACTTATCCGCTGACTCTGTTGGAGGAAGTTGCTGAGGTTTTACAAAACTTTTGGCTTTTTTGTAATTTTGCAAAATACTTTTGTATCTACATGTGTTCATTGATTCGTTACTATTCCCATTAAACAGACTAACCATTAGTTTCAGACCAATTTCTTCAACTTGTTTTGGACTCAAATTTGGCGAGCTGAAAGATATCAGTAGACCCCAAAAGTATTTGTCTTCCAATGCTCGATTGAATACGGATAGTTTTCAGATGTGAAAAATCCTCGAAGTTGTGTCGCACCCTGTATAGGCGTGCAGAGCTAATAGAGATTTAGCTAAATCTTCTCCAAGTGAGGATGTAATTTTGGAAATGTTATAAACTTTATCTGATAATCGTTTGTCACTTCTGAAAAGCAAGTTGTAATTTGTTGTCATGTTACACCAATAGATAAGTAAAATAAGAAGATCTGTGTCCTCGCCAATCACTGTTGTATCACTTTGCTCTAAATGTTTTATTGAGGTCAAAACAATATCAACGTCAGTATCATCTACTGCATGTACAACTGCGCATCCATTTTCTACCATTTCTTTTGAGATGAGATCAATTAGTCTCTGTTTGTTTTCTTTGTTAGAAAGGAAAACCTCTTTCTTACCAGTAAATTTCATTTCTGGTGTGAAGTTGACAGATGGTGCCTTTGCATGAGACCGACGTGTATGGGTCATATCTTTTGTTGTACAACCAGATATGTATCCATCAAAAACAATAGTTGCATCTCCATACTTTGTTTTAACAAATTCTGCATACATTTCAGCAACATCTTTATATTTCATCTCTTTCTGCCAAGACAAACGTAAAAGGGAGCCACCATCCACTACATACATAATTCTTTCTTGTTGTAGAGGCATCTTGATCTTTATCAGACATATATGTGAGGATTGCTTTTGCTAGTTGGGGCTTATCGGCTTTCAACATAATCGATGTACTTTCAAATAACGTTGATAAAATAAACACAATTCATTATGTCTCGCTCTTATCTAATAGCCACTGTCACATTCATTAGAACACTTAGGCCAACTTTATAAAAACATCAAGAGTGATATATTACATATATCTCACTTTGTAACACTTAACATCTCACTTATTACAACTTAAAATAAACGACAAAACAAAATATGACAGAAGACACAACTTCAAAACAAACAACAGCAGGAACAGCGCACAGCTAACAATCAAAGAAATTACGTAAACAGCTGACCGCTAACGACAGTGACAGAGCAAAATGCCCTGGCGATTGATAGTTTGAAGCCATTGGATTGTATTCACGCATTAATCAGCCAATAGGTATATGGTATTGACACATGCAATACAACATGCTAGGAGTCACCTACAGCGACGCTCGCACTTTAGGAGAAAAATACATCGTTGCTGTCAGCCACTCTGTAGCACTAAAAGGGTTAAAACTGAAAATAATTAGAAACCACATGGTCTCATGGTTTATCTATGATTTTTCGTTGTAACGTTATTATTTGTAAACATAAAGTCATCCAAAATTGAAAATTTCGACCTTTTTGGAAAAATACAGATTTTAATCAAATACGGCTTGGCAAATTGCAGCCATACCGTACGACCTACAGAAGAAATGTAGGTATAAAAATTCATCAGCATTAAAAGAGCTACAATTTTTCTAAAATAAAGTTGTTCGATAAAACTAACCGTTCTCGAGATATAAGCCAAAATATATATTTTGGCCGCCATATTGGCGGCCATTTTGAATTTTTCGGCATGTTGCCAAAGTACGATTGATGGCGATTTTGGATGGGTGATTAAGGGAACTCTTAGCTATCATTTAATAAAAAATTGCTTGTGTTGCAATTTTTTTGGGGTTAGGCCATATTTTCTCATAAAATGATTCCACTATTAAGTCTACTGAAGTCCACTACGACTTCAACCTCGTGTGAGCATCCTTCATTTAATAATATACCACCACATATTTATATTTAAAGTTTTAAACCTTTGTTACCAGTAAGCACACATTATATCGTAACCCTTTCATTTTTACTACTCAAAACAGTCCAGTCACTGACGAATGCTGACCTTTTTACTACTCAAAACAGTCCAGTCACTGACGAATGCTGACCTTTTTACTACTCAAAACAGTCCAGTCACTGACGAATGCTGACCTTTTTACTACTCAAAACAGTCCAGTCACTGACGAATGCTGACCTTTTTACTACTCAAAACAGTCCAGTCACTGACGAATGCTGACCTTTTTACTACTCAAAACAGTCCAGTCACTGACGAATGCTGACCTTTTTCCGTCATCCACAAACGTTTGACGTTTGAAACAATTAAAATTAAAATTTATAAAAATATTGTATTTTATTTGCTTCTGTAAGTACCATTTAGTTAGCCATAAGTTAAAATTACTTCTGTAAAAAGATTAACATATGACTGGAATTTTCCATGCAAATTTTTCGCACTGAAACAACTGTTTTGAGTTACTTGAACTTATAGCTGTACTATGGTGCAACCAGTACGTTGAATAATAAATAAGTGGTAATCGCCTATTAAACTATAATTTCATGGTTTTACTTATTTTTTTATTTTTCACACTTAGCTGTGATGGTAATTTTCAAAATGATGATTAATTTTTGGTGTTGATAAAGAATTAAGGGATATATAGATGATCTTTCAAAAAAACACCCTTGAAGAATAATACCTTAAAATATACTTTTAAATGGGGAATCTACGAACGAAAGCTCCAGAGGCAGCTTGTTTGTTTTACTGCAATAACGTAAAACTTTTGTCGCGGGCCAGTTGAACTACTTAGACTTGCCACCTTTGTTATTCTTAACACTTCTTCTTTGTTGCATCTTAATGACTGACCCTAAACAGCGTTTTGGTTTTTCATATAATTTTTAACAAACTACTACAGAAAATTAGAGATTAGAGTTTACTAGTATATCAAACTTATACTTTTTAATCGTCTATTCATTTGAATACTATGATTGTTGTACTAAAACTGTGTAGGCCTAATCGTAACAGACTCAAGTGAAATGTAAAATTGGCTATTCTATCTGAAATTAACCCAAGTAGAAATACCTATATCTAGTAATATCTCATATTTTAATCAGCTAAGGAATTTCGTTTTTGGCTCACTACGTCGTTATTTCTCAACGGATTTGGACAATCGATGTGTCATTTTAAAGATTGTACAATGCAGATTAACAGAAGAAATATAAAACTAAAAAATACCACTATAGTTTTTAAAATATTGCTATTTAAAAAATTTTTCATCCCTTTAAGTTTGTTAAATGATATAAAGTTTGAGGTCCTAAAATTTCCCCATGTTAATCATATGGGAGAATTTTTGACCAGGAACTCGGCATTAGTTTGATAAAACCAGGCAACGCGTGGTCATGGAATTTGTACCAATTTGAAGCTTGAACATTCCGATACTCTCCAAAATTTTCAGAATTACCATTATCTCCTTTTAATTTTGTTGAATGATACAAAATGAAAATGACTACAAACGGTTTTGGTGGGATTAATGATGTTTGTGTTTACATCAAACAGTTGATTATAATCTGTGAATATGACTGTGATTTTCGTTAGACAGCTGACCCATAAAGACACCAAGACACCAAGATTTTTATTTATTTTCGTCTGTAGTAAACATCAATGTAAACATAAAAATGTAACCAACAAATTAACTTATTAAATTTTATTTCTTAGTTTTGTAATTTTGGGACATTTTAAATGTAACGTGCCACATATTAAGGTACATTTTCATAATTTTAATATTTTTAGTGGGTATATTAAAAACTTTACGTATTTCATTGTTGGTGATTGTTCCTATACAGGGTACCGTGAAATTACTCAACCTTCATGTTATAGCCGTCGAATTTCGACCAGCACTCACTAGTTATTAAAATACTTGACTTAAACACTTGATAAGTTAAATGCCGTTTTAAGTCCTGATTATAAAGAGGGACTTCACCTTGAGGTCCCTAGCAGGAATACGTTTAGATATAACTGAAGGAGGGATCTAAGATGGAGCCAATAGATTAGACAGTACGAATATTTTAAGAATTTAATTTAATTTTTAATGATAATCTGAGATCTAGATCTTTGCGGAACTAGGGGTTTCAACCTAACGGTCCTACGAATTATTATTTCTAAATTGTTTTTATTTTTCCGTTATGTATATGAAAGCAATTTTCAGAGCATGTTATTCAAATTTTAACTTGCGTTTTATCAAATGAATACATTAATACGCAGTTTTATTTGTTGTCCCCCAAGCTCATTTATTTGGTTTTAAACCGAACATTAATTGTTATTATAAGTCATTTAGGGTGCGAGTATGAAATGGAATGTTACTATAGAATGTACTTGCTTGTACAGTAAGAAGTGTTGGTACTTTGATCAGAAGAATTCAAATTCAGAACCAATAATAAATCCAAACTGGCCAATAATGAATAGAGTCAATAAATAAAAATGTTAAGGGAATATTCTAGTGGACAAGAATTAGCTTATTATGAGTTGGATATTGGATGATGCTAATGTACATTACCATATCTCAAATGAGTTATTCTGCAAGGTTCTGCTTCATTTTAGGCATTGACGTTGCTGCGTTTCGTTTAAATATTAAGAGCGTAGAATTTTCAAGTTACTAAAATATGTATTGGTTCTTGACCAGTATAACTGAGCATCAGGTTCGGATGCATAGGAGGTTACTTCTCTGCAGTAGCTCTTGTATCGTTGACCAATAGAAAAACCTGCAGAGAAGAATCTTTGTGATAAACACCCAACAGCCACCTTTATTATTAACTGGCCACAATGTATTTGGCGGTTTAGACTTAACAGCAACCAGTCCATATAAACATGCAGATCCCTTATTAGTTTTTAAAAAATGTTCACTTTTACAACAGTTTAGATAATATTGTAATACATACATTTACAAAAGATGAGAAACGCACACATCATGTAAATGAGCAATAAACAATTATTTATTCATACCAATGGTTTTACAAACATTATTAATTTAAAAGACAATTTCAATTTAAAATTGTGTTTTTATATAAATATATAAATGGAATGATAGCAAGATTATCGTGTATATTTTTATTTGCATTAATTGAAAATAAATATGTGTTGCTGTGCTTTGTCATTCATTGTATCTTAAAATATCCCCGTTGCAGTAAACCTGCATACTCGGCAAATTTCAAAAGGTACTTCACTAAGTCATAATTGAAGCATATTAATCATAAGCGATATATGACATTTTATTTTTTCCTAATAAGAAAAACATCAGGACTAGTATGCAGGTTTGCTGCATCAAGGATATGGTTTTTATGCAAATACCAATAGACCACCTCCAGATGAATCAACATACCAAGTTTTATCAATTTATGTTCAAAAACAAGCAAGATATCTCATGTTTATTATTCTCAATAAGAATAACATTATAGCTCCTGAGTACGCAGGTTTGCTGCCAAGGGGACCACAAAAAATGAGTTTTGTATGCAAATAGCATTAAAACCCAACCATATAAATCCACATACCAAGTTTCATTAATATATGTTCATTAATAAGTGATATATACAACTTTAATTTTTCTTATTCTCCATAAGATTAACATTGGGCAACGTACTGTGTTTAGAACTCTCAATATCTCGGTAACCAATTGACGTCGAGCAGTGATCAAAATACCAAATTGTTTGTTTTTTAAGCTGAATTTAATTGTGAAAAACCTAAATTTGGGTTTAAAAAGAATTGTATGTGAAAAGTTCAAAAAACCCATTTTTGGGGTACAAAACCCCCCTTAAAGTAGAGCGAGCTGTCTGGTTCTCGAACTCATGAAAATAGATGCTGCCTTACACGTTTATACCAAATTTCATCAAGATTATCGTGCCTATATATATGAATTTGAACGAATGGTGTTTTTGGCATCTGGTGGCCTCAAAACAAAAAGTTATCATGGTCCCGGGCCTAGGTCTTACCATTCCACCTACGGTAATAGCTTCTTTCCTATGTAGGGGGAATTCGCTAAAAGCACACACACAGTCAGGCAGCGTAACGGATAGCACCTAAGACCTCGGTGTGATTGGTCACGGGTTCGATTTCGGGATGTCCACACAAATAAGTTTGGACCACTTGGACCAAAAACATATAGTTGCTCATTAAGATATCACTAATGACATTAAAACGCCAGAAAAGATTCTTTATATTCTAAATCGTTTTATTTACTTCATCAATTCAATTTGTTTTATAACTATCTATCATCCACGGTAATTTCTTTACTTTTCCGTTCTTGTAAATTATTATTTTGCATCGCTAATAATAAAAAGTGCATGAATTTCTTTTAAAGTCTTTTGTGGTTGATCTTTTAACGAGATTTAAAAACCTCTAGAATATTTTTCCATTAGATTCCGGGTGAATTCATACAGTTAAAAAATGTGTATTAAAGTGTGTAAATTGTGTAAGTGTGTTAATTGTGTGTAAATGTGTACAAAAATTCTGTTTGGGTCCATTTTCGTTCCATAACTAGAACATACAAACATATTGCAAATAATAAGTGTAACGACTGGTGCAGAGATTGTTAAATAAGTACGTAGATCGTTGGTTGAAGTTTACCCTAGTTGCAAATATCCCCACTCAAAGTTTTAATTGCTCTGCAGTATGTTCCCCACAGTTAAAATGCGGTTGTTTTTACACCTGCAATTAATGAAAGCGCTACAATTGGTAAAATGTGAATGACTGTAAGAAATAATTGGGATTGAGTTTCATAAGGTTTTTGCGTTTTTACTTTCATCTAAACTGTTAAACTCTTTCAGCTTCTCAATTGATAATCCATAATCGTTTATATATAAGGCCCTCATAGTAAAAAGAATTTAAATAAATTTGTTTTAACTATTAAATTTAGTCTGATCGTGTTACGCTTTTACACTGTTACTGCTTTACGCTTTTACGGTAATTTACAAAATTGTAAACTTATTTATTTTGGGACAAAACCCATACTTATTTCTCAAAAGCTGGCAGAACTGTAGACAGTAGAAAAATTACTCATGTAAATTGGCGTATTGAGAATATTGTATTTTATTTTGTCGTGGTCCATATCGTGCGGGGACATTTTTCATCATTTGATAGATTTTACCACAAAATTTATTTTGTATGCAATTTTTTGTCTTATTTTGTTTGGTTTTACCCATCACTTAAGATTAATAATTTAATTTCCATTTTTGTAATCAAATTAATAACCTTAAAAAATACCTCTTGTCAGCGAAGTTTAAGTATTTTTATATGTCTTTACAAGGGACTTCATTTCGGAGGACGAATCTTAAAAGAAACAACATCCTCTGAATAGGTCCAAGTCTAGCCAATCTCCGCCAGAATGCAACATAGTAATGGTGTGAAGTAATTTACTACACAGCGTCTGGAAAAAGGACCCGCTGTCGTACCCATGCTATTTATTATGCCATAACAGCAAGAGGAGCCTCTCCACCCTAACTAAAATGTTTATTTTAAAGTATTTATTGGATTCTTGTAACTAAGGCAACTCTATAAACCTTTAGGGGAAGGATTATAAATTGTATCACTCGTAACCTAAAAGTCTAAATTTCTAACCTCAACCAATGAAATCAATTGTTCTGATATTAACTTGCTAGGAAGAAGTCCCTTTTTGGTTTCTACATAACAAGAGAAGATTCATTAAACCAAAACGTAAACTAAATCATACGGTAATGCAATTAATACGAAATATGATAGCAAACAGATTCTATTTTTTTCATGTGTTCACTTGCTTGTGCGTATACAGTAAATATTCTTTCTGCTTTGTGGTAAACATGTTTCGTAGAAACTATTCATAACTAGCAATAACAATGTTAGTTTTTGAACGAATTCTCTCGTAATTAGAAAAAAGACGAAAATAACTTGGCTATTACAGTAGACATTCTTCTGCCTTCTTGCTGCTTAGCGTATAATGTAACTATGCCTTGTTAGATTTGATAAAACATTACTAACTAAAAAAAGTATAGAATAAAACAGCATATCCAGATTAGCTATACTTTCTAATAATCCATACTAAATTACATTTATTCGCATACGCCTGTGTACAAGGTTATATGGTCTGGAGTAAAAATACTTGAGCAGGAAATAACGCTTATCCCTCCAGGCCATGCAGTAAGGGTGCTTATGGATCTATTAAACCATTCTCTATAGCACTCTTCAATACTTATTGCAATAATTCACTTTTTATGTACACAATTTCATCACATTTCCATACATTTGTAAATAATTAATAATCATATTTTGCATATATGCCCTGTTTAATAATTCAATATATTAAAATACCCGTTTGCCCCTTCCCAATAATGTATTAATATAGTTCAATATAATAATTATGTATTGTTTTTAATTTATTTCACCCCTCTGAATATTTCACTTTAGTTATTAATCATTTAATCCCACAAATAGATATTTTATTATAATTCACAATAGCCTACTTAACATTTAATAAATGTAAAAATCCATTCTGTACAATTATCTCAGATAACATTTTTATATATAGCCTAAGTATTTCAAATTCAAAAATTGACCTCATTTTATAACCAGAAGTGAACAATGGAGATAAAACATGTGTTTCCTCCAGAAAAAGTAACTTTGGGCTCAAGATTAGTGTTTTGTGTTTAGTTCTGTGAACCCTATAGCAATCAACAGAGAATGCACCTTCTGATCGAGGACTCCTTCAGAAGACATGGCCTGTGTTAGATGTTTGGTGGGAACTGTCCCAAATTATATTTAACATTTTTCCCACATTAACAGTATTTAGACACCAAAAGTCTAATCTTTAATCATCGGAGCCCAGATTAGTTTACCTCCCTTTATTTGGCCACCTCAAGCATTTTTAAAATATCTGGGCGAAGAAATATGTTGCTGAACCGGTGAGATTACTCAGTTTAGTAGACCTAGCTGCAAACTTCAAGACCTTATCAATTCAATTTACATCAAGAGTTATGAAATTATCTAAGCATAAACTTTAAATCTAAAAGTCTAAAAGTCTAAAAGTCTAGTACTTTTACAGCAAATCAAATTTGCCATATATAAACTTTGAGAAGAATATCAGGCGTAGAAAATAAAGCCTAGAGAACTTTTATTTATTGGCTATCATCCTGAATTCTGTAGCAGCCAAAGACTACGAACAGTGACTTTCATTAAATTATTAGAGATCACTAACTAGACATTTATCAATATTAAAATTTATTTTTATTGGATTTTATATCAATTTTAGTTTATTTTATGATATTTATTTATTCAACTATCGAGAGTTTTATGGAATTTTGCCAGCACGACCAACTAACTAAACCCTGAGACAGAACCCCTTGTGCATACCAATTGAGCTAAGCCCCCATTATTGTAATCAAACTATTAAGTCGAATTTTAGAAAGTCCCCATGATTTTAATATAAGATTGTTAGCCCCTTTCACCTAATTAAGAGTACAAACTGTAAATTCCTTTAATAAATAATCTATCTATCCCTTGTTAACAGCTGATTCATTTTTTACCTAAGCTAAGTAGTTTTATAACAGCGAACAGAATAAGAGGGAAATTATTTGAGTAACACAGTTGTTTATAAATAAGTCCCACAAACACAATAGACATTTTTATTATTTCATTATTTTCACGTTTTTGTATATTTTTTTAAAATTTGTTTGACGATTACCAATTTAATAAAAGTTAAAATTTTGCAAAATTGATATTTTTTTGAACCAAATTACCTTTCAATTAATATTCAAAACTTATAGTTTTTCAGCAATACATAAAATTATTCTAAGCTAATCAAACCTGACTAGACTATGACTGAACTAAATTAATTTTCACCCCCTCAAATTAAAATAAAATAAATGAACGAGGAAGGTTTTTCAAAGGTGTGAATTAGTCTTATGTTACGTTATATACTACATGATGGTATTTCATGAAAAACTTGGGTTAAGAGTAAAAGGTATTTTGTAAACATCAATCTTTCCACGATGCTGGTCGCAAGATTATTTTATTAGTTCACTTGTACTTAGAATAAATGTTAATAATAACTGTTAAGTATCGATGAATAAAACCAAGCTCTCAGAGTTAGAGTTAAACTTGTTGCGTTGGTAAATGAATAATTAAAACGTAACACTATACATAACTCTATTAAATGATGAACAACAATTACTTATAGTTAAAGTTTTATTTTCAAAAAGTGTAGAGTACAATAAAAGTTAAGTTTCCTTTTCGGTATCTGGTAAGCAGCTATATTTTTGGATCTCGCACAAAAATAAATTTTAAATCGCATCTTTAAAGGGATCACCCTTTCGTATTAATACATGTTTCTGAAAAGGTTTTAATATCTCTAAAGTGATTTTGATTTTTGAACTGTGTTTGTTTTATTAATTTATCATGGATTTACGTTTATTTTAGGACCAGCTGTTTTATAATAACTTTTATTAGATAATACCTGGAAGAAATTTTAGCTGAACAAAAATATATATGTAAAATATGTACGTTTAAAATTATATGTATTTCTAGCATTTAGATAACCATAAATAATAACATAACAAGATTACTTACAGCAATTTAAAAACATAGATGTCTATATGATGAGTCTATATGTCCACAAAACGTAAACTGCTTAATTTGGCGAGGAAACTGGTTTTAAACTGTTGATAAAGATGAATAATACTTTCATGTCATTAAAGCAGTTTATAAAGATATAAATATTATATCTTTATAAGGTTTAACCTTATCGACAATAAGGATTTCGTGATAATTGATACACAATACAGAGTTTGTGACTCACTTTCTAAAACTAAGTATAAACTCAATGCACACCCAACTCTAAAGCAAAATTGTTGATCAAATCAGGAATTAATTGGTGTTACTCGTTTAACATCCTATTTAATATCATCATCATAAATGTTTTCATGGATTAGATATTTTATATGTAAATTGATGAAGCTCATTTTAAAATACTATTAAAAGTTCCCGTCATAGGTTAAATTCTAATTCAAAACTACAAGATTAAAAAGTCGTCCCTGTACTAATTAGAGACTTTGTAAAAGGGGAAAGTTGAAATCATGTTCTTCACTGAAGAGGCTACTTTAATAGGAGTAGTGGAAATTTCAATCCCAATATGTTCTCACATTAAATATTTCAAGTATGTGCTTAAAAAATATTACTCGATTTAAAACTACTGAAATTTTAAATTGCATTCCTCTTTTTCAAAAAACAGTTTGTCAACTTTTTATAATTTGTTTTAACATTTCTACTTTAGTTTATCATCGACTATCGTTGGGTCGTAAAACCTTTTTTCAATTTGTATCAACCCCAAAACTTTTTAAATGAGTTTGTACGCAGAACGCTGACATGAGGGAAGTGAATTTCCACAAAAAAACTTTTAAAAATCAAAATATATACATGTATTCCAACTTTTATTGAAATCTGAAAACATTGATTTTTTGGCTGTTCTGATGCTCCTGGTTTCATTTACCTGCAAAGCTGGGAATAGAATTTTGCGCATTATAATGTAAGGAGAAGGTCCAGGCAGGCTTAAAAGTAGGCGTGAATTTATGGGGATGATAAAAGTACTCTAACAAAGGAAAAACAGGCTTTTATAGTGTAAAACCCCCATAAGACAACGTACTGTGTTTAGTCAAAACACATTTTCTTTAATAAATCGGTAAATATTTATGCTATAATGATGAAGGCTTAAAACTTTCGCCTCACTAATTCCCATCTTTTTACATGCATTAATTTTACATCTGGGGCTTTTCTGACCCTTTTTGGGCCCAAAAACTCGAAAATTGAAAGATTAATACCCAAAACAAGGGTTTAGAGTTTTGCAATTGTTTTGCCCAAATAACTTGTCCAATTGTTTACAGAAAGGAACGTCCCTACCAAATTTTAAGTTAATCGGACAAAAAATGCGACCGCTAGAGTGCATACATACATATATATATATATATATATATATATAAAATATATACAATTTTGAACGACCCCCAAAACGTGTTCAGGGGGTCACGTTAGGAACTTCTATGGTGGTCCCGGGCTTAAGTTTCACCGTGCGGGTCATGCTAATAGTTCACTTTCCAAAGGAAATTCACTAATGAGAGACACCCGAACTAAAACATACTACTATGTTTAATCTTTAAAAGTTAAAGCTGTTATTCCGGAAAATGGCCATGATCCATATTGAGTGTACACTAAAGGTGTCCTTCTTAAATTGGTATAAGTAAGTCCCATAAAACATTTTTTCACTAAACGCTTTATTATTATGGTTTCCTCGAACACGAATTTTAATATGACATGATTATTTGTTTTACTAAACCCTGCACACATAAGTACTGTCGAAATTCCAATAAATCAAAGATAAATGCAGTTAACTAATGTAGTTTTTAACTTAAATCCTCCAAAAATAAAAATTTATAGTAGGATAAATCAGTTATTTAAAAATATTACAAGCTCCGACTATACATGTTAGTTATATGATGTGTTGGTTGGCGAACACGCAAGATAATAGACAGATACAAGCATGCAATCCCCCAATCCATATCACAGCAATTGCCAGTGGTAAGGTAAGGCCAGTTCGTATTATACCAAACATTCCAAATAGTGCCAAAACGAATTCAATGTGATCCAAACCAAAGTTTGGGGAATTTGTAAAGAGTATTGAATTGTTATGATTAAAATTAAAAGTGAGAATATATGTTACTAGAATTAGATAAATGCGGCTGATTAAAAGGTTATATTTAAATAGTATTCATGTAAATAATACTGTAGTACTAAACAAACCCTAAGTGTGCAATTGAGAAGTTTTTAAAGTTGCTAACTGAAGGATGTTTTGCGTTATTGCAGGAGTTCTGCGACATTTGATGCTACAAGACAAACTTCCGGTCGCTGGAGACTCCCCACTTTACATGTTGTAATACAAATCTTTAATTTGTACCAACTGCTATGCCCGTGCTTACCATCGGGGTGAAAACTCAGAGTATAACCATTGTAAACAAAACAACGACAGTCTGTAGTTAGGTATAATCCTTATAACAACTGTTTATTTAAATTAATTTAACTAAGAAAAACACATGGCATAAACCAAATCAAACTTTCCTTCATATGAATAACATGCGGATTTGGAGCCCTGATGACTTTTCTAAACGGCAATATGCCTATGACACTCCTGGGTACATCACTACTATTATAAAAACGAGGTGTTGTCTGTCTATTGTTTTATCTCGCCAAAACCACTGGACCAATTCTACTGAAATGTTGCACAAATGTAGTCTATGTATCTAGGAGTGTCATAGGTCTATTGCAGTTTAGAAATGTCCTCAGAGCTCTGCCCCACGGGACTTCCAAGTTCTTATGTTATTTAAATGGAGGAGGATTTTATTTGGTTTATGTCACATGTGTGTTTTCTTAATTCAATTAATTTAAATAAACAGCTGCTACAAGGAGTATATCTACAGACTGTCATTCTTTTGTTTACAATTTTCTAAACTCAATATTCACCCGTTGCAAAGCATAGCTAGTAGATTATATTTGTGCAAAACTTTAGAAGAAATGGTCCAGTGGATTTGGCGTGATGGAACAACAGACAGACAGACAGATAGACATACACCACCTCATTTTTACTACAGGAGTGATAAAAAGAGTTGTTTTTAAACTTGTTTACAATATTTATGACAAATTTGATTATTAATAAATGCCTTGCGGTTGTACAGTGTATAAAGGGTTGTAATATCAGGTTGATTGTTTGGCTGCACTATACCGTCCTAGTGTTGATCAGATTGTTGATTTTAAGTAATAAGTCCATACATTCTTTATCCCATTACCGTGTAAATGTAGGACATAGACATGTTGCATCTTGACTTGACAGAGATACATGATTTTACTTGAGAGCTTGGTTTCGTCTTTGAAAAATAAATAGTAGATCCCGCATTCCTTCTAAATATTACATTTACATAAATATTGCAATATTTATTTACCGCCAGTCTTACATATATGATTTGTAGACGAGAGTTCGTACACAATATTTGGCGTAATAAAGGGTCAGGTTCTAAATTTCCAAATATTTTGTAAAACGAAGATTCAAACGAATAGAATAAAGTGTTGTCCTAACCTTATTAAGATGGCTATATGTTTTCCCTCTAGAAATCCGTTCACGTATTGAATTAACTGGGTTGTATTTCCCATAGGAAATTAACCCTTTAAACTGCTTTCTACTTTATATATTACTTTCACAAAACATTTGAAAACACTAATTTTTCAATAAATTTTTCTATTTAACATCATTTTATAAAATCAATAGTTATATTTATAGTTTATTATTTATCTTAGTTTATTTATCAAAAGCTTGTTATAAAATTATTGTTATATGCTTATATTAAATTGAATTAAATATTTATTTGCTGAAGCCTTGACATCTGTTTAAATATAATAGAACTTAACCAATTATTGGTAGCAGCAGCCTATAGGTGTCGAATTAGAATATATGGTTAGATAATCTAGTTTCGCATAGTGCGCACTAAAATTAATTGCGAAACTGAAAAGTGCGCGCAGGCCTGCCGGTTTGGTATTCTTGCAAACAATCTTAACTGTATGAAGTATTTTTATTTGTGGAGTAATAATTTTTACATCCCGAAAAAGACGAAAGCGTGCTTTAGTTATAATACCCCCGTAGCAACAAACCTGCGTACTCAGCGAATTTCCAACGTATATATATCTATCTTTAATACCACATAAAGCCACATACCAAGTTTGGTCAATATACATTCGTAAATAAACGATTTATGACATTTTAATTATTCTCTATAAGAATAAAATCGTAGCTGAGTATGCAGGTTTGCTGAAGCAAGGAACACAAAAAATGGGGTTTCATACAAAGATCAATATAACTCAACTAGTTAAAACCACATACCAAATTTTATTAATTTATGTTCATAATTAAGGGGAGATAACACGTTACTTTTTCTCCATAAGAATAACAAGGGGGCTGAGTATGCAGGTTTGCTGCTACTGGAGCTATTGGCAAAAAATCATTTTTGTGCAAATATCAATAGACCACAACGATATAAAGCAATATACAAAGTTTCATCAGGATAAGTTGATAAAAAAGCGAGATATACAAGTGTTCTTATTCTCCATAAGAATAACATTGGGCAACGTACTCTGTTTAGCACTTTCAATATCTCTGTAACCATTTGACTTAGAGCAATGATCAAAACACCAAATTGTTCGTATTTTTAAGCTGGTTTCAATGGAAAAAACTAAAGTTTGACTTTTTCAAAAATATATGTAAAAACTCAAAAAACCCATTTTTGTGGTACAAAACCCCCCCAAAATACCCCTTCGGATAGGTCGATCTGTCTGGTTTTCGAACTTAAAGTCATAAATGCTGCTTTACACTTTTACCAAATTTCATCAAAATCGGTTAATTTTATGAGAGTTATCGTGCTCACGGTCACATATATATAACTGTATATATATAATATATATTGAAAATTGTATATATATATATATATACAGTTTTGAACGAATGGTGGTTTTTGGTATCTGGGGACCTCAAAACGAAAAGTTATCATGGTCCCGGGCCTAGGTCTTACCATGCCGACTACGGTAATAGCTTCTTCCCTACAGGGGAAATTCGCTAAAATGTACTAGGTTAGGAAGATAGTGATTGAAGATGGATTGTGATTAGACCGAAACCAGTCTCGCTTATAATCTTATTTGATACTTATAGACTGCTGGTACTAATAAATGGTACGTTTTCAATATCCATGTTTTGAGCAGCAATATTTTTCCTTTTCGCATTGATATGTTTAAATTCTCCGTTCGATCTGTCTCAGGTATCAATATCAATATCCCTAACAGAGCACAAACCCGTTATTAAATCTGATTACTTAAGAAAACCTTCACTTACGAATCTGTAATACTGCACGCACATACAATTCAAGACTTCAACTATGAATTTTGAAAATAGATATTCAGTAACTCCTAAATACAATGTCATTTTATACACTTCTTATTAAATCCCCTACATTGAAACTCTCAAAGGCAAATCTCAGTGGGAGTAATATTTATGGGCTGCAGTAAAGAATCTCATATTCCCTAAGAGAGAGTTGTTGTAACGATGTAATAAAATTCTCCATCTCTGGTTGCGTTTTTAACATTAATCTTTTAACTAATTTTAAACTAATCTAAACGTAAAGTTCAATATAATCTATGACTTCATAATATAAGTATCAGTATATAATAATTATTAATTAAAATATTCAAAATTAATTGTTATTATGTTTAAAATTGAAAGCCTATTAAAACACCCGCTATTAAAATTAAAATTGCCCAATACTTCAACATAAAGAACAACCCTAGTAGCACAAATCGTTGGGCCAACGTTGGCCAACGGTAAGAAATGTCCGTTGACGCACCGTTGGGCCAACGTTGTATTTACCAACCAAATGCAACAATGCCAACCAACACCCAACCAAACGCCAACCGTTTATAATTTTGTACATAAATGGTTATTTTGTATTAAAAAACACAATTTCACATTGAATTGGCTTAGTAAACCAATAATATAAATTTTTATAAACGATTTGAATAGCAAAACTATTGGTGACCTGGTCGAGTCTCGAAAACGACCTTTGACTTACTGTACACTCGCCTTAACCCTCGCGGCTACTCTGACTCATGAATGTGATTGGAAAGACTAGGATATAGATATTACCAATACTGTACACCTACACGACGGACATTGGACAATATTTCCTTTAATTCTTCTATAAATTAATCTACCTGCGCAAATCACTGTAATAAGAGAATAAAAGTTGGAACAATGTAATTTGGTTCTTTTGATGAATGTGTCTATTCTTGCTATGAAATATGATGAACTAAACTATGCGCAAATTAATATATATTTAATATAATTATAATAATAAAATATATGACTTAGGTCATACTATACTATGACTTAGTATACGGTATACTATAATATATACATTACTATTAATAATAAAAATAATAATAATATAATATAGTTTGATTTGCCAACCATAGCTTTTGTTGGCCCAACGTCTGCTATGGTTGGATTTGCCAACCGACCATTATCCAACCACTTCTAACCATTCCTACCATTCCCCATCATTGGGCCAACGATGTGTGCTACTAGGGAATACAATAGTTTCAATAAAACTAACAATGTATCCTTGATATAATACACTTATTGATTATTGTCTGTTACGAGCGCATGTTAACGTTATAAATGATAGTCATATAAATAAATAAATAAGTATTGATATTTAAATTTTAAAAAATACCCCCATAGCAGCAAACCTGCGTATTCAGTGAATTTACAATGCATATATATGTATTTTAATACCACATAAAGCCACATACCAAGTTTCATCACTATACATTTATAAATAAAGGATTTATGACATTTTAATTATTCTCCATAAGAAAAACATGGCGGCTGAGTATGCAGGTTTGCTGAAGCAAGGCACACAAAAAACGAGGTTTTATACAAATATCAATATAACTCAATGAGGTAAAGCCACATACCAAATTTTATTAATTTATGTTCATAATTAAGGGAGATAACACGTCACTTATTCTCCATAGGAATAACATGGGGGCTGAGGACGCAGGTTTGCTGCTATGGGAGCTACACCCAAAAACTGTTTTTAGTGCAAATATCAATAGACCACAACGATATGAAGCAATATACCAAGTTTCATCAGGAAAAGTTGATAAATAAACGAGATATACAATTTTTCTTATTCTCCATAAGAATAACATTGGATAACGTACTGTGTTTAGCACTTTCAATATCTCTGTAACCATTTGATGTAGAGCAATGATCAAAACACCAAATTGTGCGTCTTTTTAAGCTGATTCCAATGGAAAAAATAAAATATAACTTTTTCAAAAATAATATGTAAATAATTCAAAAAACCCATTTTTGTGGTACAAAACTCCCCAAAATACCTCTTTGGATGAGTCGATCTGTCTGGTTTTCAAACTTAAAGTCATAAATGCTACTTTACACGTTTATACCAAATTTCATCAAAATCGGGTTATTTTTACGAGAGTTATCGAGCTCACGGACACATATATATATACAGTTTCGAACGAATGGTGTTTTTGGGGTCTGGGGACCTCAAGACGAAAAGTTATTATGGTCCCGGGCCTAGGTCTTACCATGCCGACTACGGTAATAGCTTCTTCCCTATAGGGTAAATTCGCTATTAAAGGATATATGTTGGTTTGGATGCAACTATGTCTGTTTTGATAGTATGAGAACACGAAGATAAATTAATTTTAGAAAGGCTTCTGTTAGAAAGTGCTAAATACGTAATTTCAATCCTTATGTAGTTTTTCCACATGTACTATCTTCTTCTCTCTATGTAAATTAATGTTTCTTTGTTTCTTTCACCCATCTGCATACAATACAATTTACAATACAATACAATTCATTCGATTGCGATAAAACTTCGCATGGCAATTCAGGTTAACTCAAGGAAGGTGCAAGACATTAATCGAACTCCTAAATCATAAGGCTCCGCCCTTCTGCACTTCAATATCATCAGCGAACGCTGATCAAAGTGTTAGCCAAACCTTATTGAATAAGCAGTTTATTTGGTTTCCATGCTAACAATTTTTTTTACCTCTGGAAAAGAAACGGAAATCACCGAAAATCTATAAAAAATTCGCGATACTAAATCACAATTATGCATGCAAATGCAAGAGTGAATCTATTTGTATCAGATTCCCTGTAACAAATACACAAACTATCGACAGAAATGTTTTTTTTTCTTTTTCTGGGTCAATAAGAACTGTTGGAAGAACTATTTCTTACTTCACTACTGTTTTATTACGCGTGTTTGAGCCTATATTTACTATGTGGACTAGTGTGATGTAATAGGTTAATTATTGTTCAATAAAAATACAATGTATTTATCATATTTTTCCAAATCTGCATTTTAGTTAGTCTTTTAAAGTTGTGTTATCTTGTTACCAAAGCATGTTCTCTACCACATGAACTCTGTAAAGATTAAAGATTACTGTAAGAGAAATAAATTGTATCGATTGAAAAGGCAGACTATAATAACGCAGTTATTTTGACCATCTGGAATTCCCAGACTTGCTGTTTTATGTGATTTACTCTCAACCCTTTTGTCTGAAGATGTTCAAATTTTGTTTAATATCCTTTGATTTACAAGCATTTTTCGAGGAACTATATGGAAGTGTAGCGGCAAAAAATCTCATCCTTAACTTTAACTCTTCTTACACGGGTACATTTTCACTTGTTTATAACTTCATATACTTGTTAAAATATATTGCATGCTCAATACAAATTGGAATTTGGTAAAACAAAGAATAAGAAATCGCGTCTCGTCGTTTCGGTACTGCAGTAGACACACACAAACTCTATCTTCCACTTGACGGTATACATGTAATATAAAACTTTAAGAATAATATATGACTCATAATTCAGAAGTGAGGGTGATTGTGTGAACTTTGCTTAATTCCGTGCTATTACAAGGTTTTTTGTAATAATTGTGTTTGGTTTGATATGATGTTTTAAAGTTAGTTTTAAATCTTGACGCAATCTATCTATCCCATTCACCAGAGTGTCAAGTATTAAGTGGGAGGTAAATGAAATATTTGTTACGATATATCCGAAACGGATAAACATTAGATCCTAAATGTACAATAAATTAGTTACTTATTGAGTATGCAGCATTTACCTTTTTATGTGGCGAAATAACAACAACGTTTTTAGTATTTAATATGTAAATTACCTTAAAAATATTATAAACTTTAACAAGCTATTCAAATTGTCGTTTTTATTGCTATATGTACACCAACTAGGTTATTTCAGTCATATATACTTGATGTAAGTTATAGATTTACCTTAGTTTTACATCGTTGTAAAACATATTATAATGTAACAATTAAAACACTATACATACACACAAATAGTTAACACCAAATATTTCCAAAAACTTACTGTTCATTTGGATTTTAAAGAAAATGTTCTTGCTTAATTAAAATAATCCCTTCCATTTCAACATCCCTTTCACAAGTAGCTCATTAATTAAAACCTGGTTGTTTCTAAAACCCTTGGTTTTGCAAGTTACTTTTAACACCCAACTTAATTTACACCTTGTACTTTTCAACTAATTAAAAATACATTATATCTGCGAAAAATGTAAATCAACATGACATGAGATTAGCATTATATTTTAGAACCTTGAAATACCGCCATGCCTTTACATCCTCGAACTCAGAATAATTATCATTTGATTTATAGTTATTTTTTATTTTCGCATTTTGAGCATTTGTCCTATCAATATAACCCAATGCCCATCAATTGAGAGATATTTTGCACATAACGCTCCATTTATTTTTTTAAACATATATTAAAGATTTAAATAGGCGTTGCGAAGATGGTCATAAATGAGAGTTTTATTGACTCGTAAATCTCCTTTATTGTATAGCCTACAGGGGCCGAAGTAATATCATATTGATACTGTTCATTCGCTGTTAAATGCATTTTACGACACACTGTAAGCTATTGGAGTGCTTCTATGTAGTCCATAAAACCAGTTAAAATGTATAACCATAGAGCAAAATTGTTAATAGATACTGATTTAACTAATATTCATTTTAAATTAACACTGTCGAATTGTTTACACTTAAGTTTGTAGAATTAAGTGCATTAATGCATTTTGTCGATTGGCTTATTTCCCATGTATACTTTTAACTTTTACATTTTAAAATTTGATCCGATATGACGTTTGTAATACAATTATGTAAAATTGTCTTGCTTCAAATAAATAATTTTAATTTTAATTTAAAAAATCTATTTTATAGACATGAGTTACAAGTTACAAACAAAAATACAAAAATTGGCAAAAACGTTTATAAACCTTTTCATTTTGAGGATCGCCAGAGAGCCCCAACCCCATACGAAACTGTTTCACGTCCTTGTTTTTAAGTCCTAATGCACTTAACTGTTATTAACTCTCGTAAAAATATATTAGAATATAATATAATTTAGTTTCATTTCGAAATAACTTAATCTTCAATGATGTACACAATAATAATGGAAAATAAGTTCACACATGGGCCATAATCGGCCTGTCATGATAACGCGCTCTTATTTTTATTTGCTGTACTTTATTATACAAAATTGAATAAATGTAAATTTAAATTAAATAAAATATGCACAATGATGTTGAATGAATGATATTAAATAGTTATTACTTGATATTGGAATCAGCTAAAAGCTCAAACACAAAACAAAATACAATATCGGTTTTTAGTTGATATGTTTAGAAATTAAGACTCGTTTTATATTTGCTTATAAACCTTAGACATAGAAGTAAATATAAATAAGAACTACATAAGATAAAGGCAATGGCGGGAGTGAAGTTGAAGTAAACTGCGTCATTTGTTTTTATGTTTAGTGGTGATGACATGGTACCCTGAACGGATGAGGGACTCTGCATGTTCAGAACCGATCCCCAACCGCCAGTCAAGGACTACCCCTTTATAAACTTAAGTTCAGAGTCGCAGGTCCCTAATTACATAAGAGATAGTCCTAATCTTAAGAACCTATCATTAAGACCCGTAGATAATATTTAACGCGTAAACTGAAATAGCAACATCGTAATAAGTTTTTATTTCTCATATAATTATATATGTACATACTCCTAACACCGGTAGTTATTTAAACAAGCCCATAGTCTCCCGAGCTGCCACGTCTGTTGGGTACAGGAGTTCCTCGCGAGGTCTACAGCAATCAAACTTTAACCATTATTTAACTTCGATTTCTTGAGTTGCGTGTAACACGCTACAGTCTGGTGTCAGGCGTTAATCCATCAGTGGGCGAATGTTTCACGTTCGTGGGTGTATACTTATCTCTTATGTTGTCCAGCAGTGATGAAAACTGATAAAATCTGCAAACGAACATAATGATTAAAGAATCTTAACAAAAAGAGTAAATTACTTCTTCAGAAACAATTACCTTGGGTAATCTAATAAAAACTATTATTATCTACAATTATTGACTTCAAACAAAATCTAGTTTTACTGTAGGATAAAACTATATTTTTGTAAACTCATGATAGTAATGTGTTGTTTTACTAAATTTTAATTTATTTCTGCTCGCTTACAAGTATAAATTTAAGTGCATGCACCTCAAAACAGACATCGCCATAGAGGCCCTATTATGTTATCAGTAGATGCGGTATATTATCATTTCTGACAACCTGGCAAGTGAAATGTACAATTATTTCCTTTGTTTACAATTACAGACCAACGGTTTAAACTTGTTTAAATGGATTTTATACATTATATCTATTGTATTACTTAGTTTTTTAAATTTTAACTGTATACTTGTCGGATATTTTTTTAAACTACACAAAGTTTTGGGATGAAAGGAATCTGAAAGAGGAGGTTAAGTTGGTTTCGTCACCAGTCAAAATGAACCACCATTACATAAAAAAGAAGTTGTTAATTTTTGAATCCTACAAATTAATGTCTAAAATTAACTTCGTTTTAGGACACCCATTCAATAACGGAAGGAACGTTTTATAACTAAGTTTCTTTAGCTCCCGTGGTGTCGTGTAAACAGTGTAGGACATAAAGTGTAAAATACAATGCAACAAGTCATTAAATTATTGCAATTAAACCACAGAAATTTCTTAAATAAGCGCGGTATTGATACTAAAAACACTTATAATGGTTGACACTCTACATAATTCCAAAGCTTATCTTATATATAGACTAAACATATTGTGTCGATAAATGTGTTTACTTCAAGTAACGAAGTAACTTACAGTATAAACGGTATAAATCAAACACGATTCAAAAGCCATAGCTGTGTATCAAGCATTTTCACTAAAAAAGTTTATTTAAAATAGAAATAACTGTTCGTTATAACAAATATAAGTGTCATAATACTACCGATATTCGTCTCAATAAACAATGCCACCTTCCTTGTTTGGAATTGTGTTACACCTAAAATAATTCTTAGTGCTAAATAGTGAAAATTATTAAAGCGGAAGAACATACAAAAATGAATATCATAAATTAGTTGGTGTTAATATATTAACTGATAGATAAGTTTTTATTTTACATTTAACGAACACACTTTCAACATTCGTGTTCTACGCGACTGGTTAAATATTCCGTTTAGAAGCAGGGCATGTTTCCAAAGTGTCCCATTTACAAAGCTGTTATTAATTATTACTAAGCTGCCTTTTGAACCATGTGGCTTTGGAAGTTAACCTTATCCCTTAGCGAAAGTGTTTTCTATGTTGTTTGAACAAACTCTCTTCTGTGGTATTTTCTTAGTAAAGATAGTAGTAGAGTTTGTTCCTAGAACTGAAAGATTCAAGATTCCATGAGTTATTATTTATTTATCAATTTTAACCCTTTTTTATTTCCAGGTGCGTGAACAGCCGCATTTCAAGGGCTCAGAACATACTGCAAAGCAATTAAAACTTAAAACTGCCGCGCAGAGTTTGCAACTGGGGCACCCTTCAACAAACGATCCACATCATTTATCGCTCGTTTATCACTGTAGGTATGAAACTTATTTTTAATACTTTAAAAAATCGTAAATTTTATTCATGCCGGAGAATATTGCTTATACAAAATTTTTCTGTGAGTAATTATTATACACAGATATGCATACATATGTGTATATATGCTACTTTGGTGTATCTTGCCAACTTAATAAAATATTTGTTTGTTTGTTGCACTATAAACACTATGTTATATTTGTAAAAACAATTATCCTACTACAACTAATGTGTTGCATTATTAAATTATGTGTATGATCTCTAGGTATGGTGATTATGGGTCTCGGGTGTTGTGGGTATTTCACCAAGCAGACTGATAATATAAACCTCAATTCATTATTACTAAAGAGAGAACCGTAACTACCAACCCACTCCAGCACTCAAACTAAACTGCTTTATGATGTGGAGTTAATTAAATTTAATGAACCGCGAACTCCACAAATATTTGTTTTTAATGTTGTTTATAATTGTTGCTTACTTCACTTGTGCACTGCAAGTAATAACTAAAATGCAATACAAATTTTGTACAATATATAAATAACAAATACACTAACAAATAATATTAATAATCTTAGTAGCTCTTACTTGTGAACAAATGTATCAAATACACCAAAGTTTACAGAAATATGCTACAAGTGTGTATTATTTCAAATTGTAATACTTTTCACTTTAATTTGTAATATAATAACATATTTGTTCTATATTGTACGTATTGGTCTTGTAATGTGAAACTGTGATTTTCTGCTACTTTGAAATTGCGTTGCTTTTTAAAATAAACTCTTTGTACATAAGTTTAGGTATATGGTGTCTGATGTTTCACAATCTAGAGTCATATAATCAAAAGTAAATCATGGCATGGCAAATAAAGTTAGCTAGCAGAACCATCAATGAAAACTGTTCAACAAAACACCCACAGATAGTATGTAATCTGTGTCTAGTACTTAAGTCGAGATTGTAAATATTAGCGCGATCAGTAATAAAACATGTTCATAAATTACATTACTGTGAATAATGCTATGAATCAAAAATTATGGTGAAAATTACATGTTTTATTAATTATTAAAGTATATTTAATGCAATTTTTAAAAGGAAAACTATAAATTCTTTAGTTAGACTTATGTTTTAAGTACTTCCAATTTTGATCCAAGCTTTTCATTAATACGTTATGGAGAAAATTCCAAAGGCCGGCAAGAATTTATATGTTACAGGCATCAGGCAATATCCTGAAGAAGCCCTGAAATGCGAACTTCAGATGTAGAAGGCAGGAAGTTTTTGGAAAATTATGTCTATGACATACTAAGCGACATATTATTGTAAATTTATACATTTTATGAGCATGCTGATCAATACATGGGCTATATTTTTAAACCTTAATGATCGAAACTGATTTGACAGTAAGGATTGCTCACCAGCAAATTTACATTATCGCTCGTTACTTACTGCAAATGTGCAAATGGTGCAAATAAAACAGTTGTTTTGCTGTATTTTGTGGTAAATGATCTTTTCCATGTACAATATCTTTAGTTGTTCGTCTTACTAGAAATAAACCATCGTCGTATTAGATAAACATTATAGTTAAGAAGCTAATGGGGTAGAGCCATAATATATTTTGAAATATGTTTTTTAAATTTTCATATATTTAGAAATCTTTGTGGTGTTTTTTGTGATAAACAGTACTAAAAACGGGAATGGCGAGGTTTAAAATATAGCGCAATATAGCCTAACTAGCTGACGTACCCGTTCTTCGCACAGGGGTTTTCTTTACCCGTTCTTTAGTCAATGCAATTTGCGTTTTAGTTAGCTTGACACAGCTGTTCTTGCTTCTGCTCTTTAAGCTGTCAAATGGAAGTATCCACAGCTGTTCGCATTACATTACTGAATGTTGTTTACTTTATTCTGAAATGTAAACATTGAAACTTAGGACGTTCACGGGGCGTAGCCCGAGGGGCTTTTAAGGAAGTAAATAGGCCTATGTGTTGCATGGGTTCATCTACCTATGTGTAAAGTTTCAGCCCAGTCGGTTCAGTAGTTTTTGCGTTCACCCGGAACATCAGACTATTTTATGACTTTAACAATTTAAAGTGGTTTTTGTATCCATAGCAACAATTAATCTCAATCAAAATTAATTCCAAAAAGTAAGCTTTTTGTATCAGTTTTTTTTCTCTTTTTTTTGGCACAGCAAAATAATACCTTTGCTTCATTTTTTATTTAAATTCAGGTTTTTTCCTTATAAATTGGTTCCAGTTTTAGATTATTAAAAAAGGGTTTCCTGAATGTTAATCGAAGAATTTCAACCCAATCTTCATCAGGCGATCTCAAAAGTATCTTGCGGGATCAAGATTTGCTGTAACTGAATGTTTAGTACCGCGTGAGCAGTTAATTATTGAACCGAATTTCAGTAAGTTGACGACATTACATTTCGCTCAATATCTACAGGGATCACAGTAAGTTCATTGTGGTTACAAACTTCAGCGCTACATCAAAAACTTGTGGGAAAAAAGCTTCATTGCATTTTGGTAAGTATTTTACATAATTTTGAGTATAGTTTGTTTAAATTGGTCTTAAGGAATGATTATCGCAAATCTTAGTTCCATTTTGTGGACTTTAGACTGATAGTCTCACGTCCTGTCAATCAATGGCGGGTCAGCTTTATCCAAGATAAACATAGCAACTAATACTGTATACCACAGCATCATCAGGCACCTGCTTGGTGTATATAAAATGTCAATACGTTTGCTTGGATTTACAACTGAAAGTTGCAGGAGCATTTAAAATATACGGTACTCAGTTTACGGTTTGATATCCAACGTAAAAAGTTGTAGCTTTAACGAAAAAACTGTCAACAATATCCGCTACCTACTGTATTTCACTCGTTGTGGCAACCTTACTGATTTTTCATGATTGAAAACATTGATTATTTCGCTACATTTGAAATTGGACAAAGATCAGCGAAGACCTGGAAACCCTTGACAAATAGTTCTTTTACCAAACAGAATTTATCCTCGGCTGAGCAATTACGTTAATTAAACGTTGGAAGTCATTATTGACACCTTTACATTTCCTTTGTCCTTTGAAGTAACTAGATGTAATGGGAACTGAAACATAAAACGAAATATATTTTCATTTGCAGAATTTACTCGATCCTTGCCTTTTTGAACAATCTTATTGTAGTTAAACATTTTAAAATACAGTTAGTTGTTATCTAAGATTACAGTTCAATTGTAATTGTACATGTAAACAGTGTACTTTTCATAAAACTTACCGATTCGGGTTGGTTATGATAATAATAGGCCTAATCTTAAAAATGATACCCTAATCTAATTAATTTACAGTCTAAAATCATATTTCATGATTAACAAATAGAGAGAACAATTATTTTAAATAGGGGCTACATTTTAAAGTATAAGGTGAGTTTTAAATGTCCTCCCCCTACCTTTTATAAAAATTTGTGAAAAAGTCAACCCCGGACCCCCACAAATCATTGTTGGGTAGTAAGTACTTTAATTTTAATAAGTTAAAACGTTCAACCACCTTTTTGGATCCGTCATTTTCTTCCAAATGTAGAAGTAGGGTTGTAACCATCATTTTGAAATTTTTTATGCTGTAATTTGTTAAAAAGTGGTTTCAGCGTAGAAAAATAGTTTAATCTGATGGGTTACAACCCCATATTTATATATAAAAAAAAAAAAAAAACTCAATTCACAATGGTTCCGAAGATTTTATTTAGTCAAAATAAAGAAAATCCCTCTCAACAATGATCGGTGGTCATTATTTTATAAATGCACGTGTTAAGGTCAGCGCATTTGAGAACGAATAAAAGTATTTTAAATGGATTTCGGCATCGTGTCCAGCGTAAAATATTCAGAATGATGAGTCACGACCTCACATTTATATTTGGAATACAAAATTTGAATAAAATATAACGTATCCAAGATGGCGGTAAAACATTTTAACATAATTAAATAAAGTGATAAATATCTCCTGTGACTGCTGAGGGTCCGGGGTTTACTTTTTAACAAATGTATAAAAAATTAGTGAGGCATTTAAAACTCACCCCCACTTGTATAACCTCCAATGTTTATGAATGAATTTACATTTTAAATTTTTAATCAATTTTAAGGTTCAAAGAATTAATGTTTAAGGCGAAATTTTTGTTATACCTCTGAATTTTATCAACGTTCACATGTTATGGTGTCGAATGTAAACATTGTCATTAGTGAAACTGTCGTCCCTTTTGCCGCCGCTAGAGAGCATTGGTAGTATAGCTTACACATACTATGAGTGATTTATTAAATAAGTGTTTTGTCTAATTTACAGAGAGGAAAGTGATCCCCCACTCCTGGCTTTGAATGCAACACGATGAGCGCTGCTTGTGGAAAAATTTGAAATCACAGCGCCGCTTCCTGCTTGATGAATGCAACTATTATTTAAAGGGCATGGCGTGGTAGCTCAGTGGATATGAGGTCGGATTCGTAATCATGCGGTCCCGAATTCATATTTCACTTACTATTATTTACATTTTGAGATGTATTTGTTGTAACGCTTTATATGCGCGAACCCGAGGGAACGGTGTAGGAGTCTCTCCAATTCATCTCTTGGAGAGTTACCAACTAAACCACCAACGGATTGAAATAACCCAAGTCCTTGGTTATGTACTGTCTCGCCTGGGTGTCCTGGATAAATCATACGAATGGGTCGAGACACCCTCCTCTGGTTTTTGGCCCAGAGAACCGTTTCGGAGTACCTCGCAACCATTTGCCTATTCTCCTTGAACTCAAGTATACGTTTGCGATTGCGAATGTTTGTGAGTTGTGAATTGTTGCGCCTTGCCACCGCAATATGAATGCAAAAGAAGATAATGTGATGTTGTAATCATTCTCTTCATTGCAGTGCCAGCAGGTAGGTGAGTAGGGGAGCCCCCACTTTAGAACCGGAAATGGCATAGTGGTTAGAGCGCGTTATTCCGGAAAGAGTAAGAAGAAAATTTTCCCGCCAAAACTTTCCCGCCAGATTTCCTAACCTCACTTTTCCCGCCAGATTTCCTAACCTCACTTTTCTCCCGCCAGAGTTCCCTCCAGATTTTTTTCTGTAGTGTTGCCAACTTAGCAGTGCTGCCAACCTATGTTCTACATTATTATATATATATGCTCCACGGTTAGACTATTATATGCTCTATAACTACATTATATATATATGCTCTACGCTATTATATATGCTCTATGCTACTATACTATCATATTCTCTACTATTATATATGATCTACGGCTACTGGTTTATACTCTATGGTACATACACTCTATGCTATTGTATGATACATAATTATACATATACTCTATGGCTACATTATATGTATATGCTCTATGGCTACATTATATGTATATGCTCTATGGCTAAGGGGATTTCTTTTGAACTTAAAAATTAAATTTTTCTATTGTAAGCTGATTACGACCCATGTTTCCACACCACCTAGGGGGTAGGGTCTCGGCGCGTTTTTTATTAAAGTGAGTATCCCCAGTAGGCCTATTCTCACTGTTTTTAACCACTGCCCCAACCAACGCAGTGATTCGTGGCAGCCACTCCATTACAAAAATGCTGCCTCCGGTAAATATTTTTTTCTTCTCTGTTTCTAGGCTATTTACTAAGACTGTGTCCGTTCATTTTAGCCTAGAAAATAGACAGAGAATTTTACTTTTATATTTTTTATTTGGTTTTTATTTTTATACTTTTTTTGTTGCGCCTTTCAATTCGCATTTCCCTGACAGTCGGAGGATTACAACAAACGGTTTCACGGTTTTTTAGGCCAACCTCCCCACACCCCTGGACTTACAAAGGGTTTAGCCCTGCCTGCTGGGTGAGCGACTGCCGGGCCTTATTTTTATTAGGCCCCACTCGAAAATATTTTTCGAGCGTAGTACTGTGCGGACCTCAAGGCGCAAGTTTCGTTTTTATTTTTATGTATAATGCAGGCTACTGTAAAATCATCATCATCTATATACAAACTTTCATTTATTTCTTTAACATTAGAATGAAATGTCCGAAGGAATTGAGCCTTCTCCAGGCCTTTTGTGTGTATGGCCTCGAAGGGTTTACACAGTGAGCGTAAAAGCTCTTCGCTGTAATGTACCTCACCTTCATCCCACTTTATGTGGTGAAAGTGACGAGTCAGCCAGTGGGCTGTTCTTTTCATCTTGCTATTCAAAAAATTAAAACAGTAAGGAGGTCGGAATACTAGCTGAGTTCTGTAAGACTTTCCGACTATAGCAAACTCCTTTACAATAAATTTATTATTATTGTCTTTGAATCCGTGGAACTCAACTACAGCTTCCATAGTGAGACTTCGCTAAAAAGACGGTCAGCTACTTGAGATGGTAGTTGATCAGTACGAGTTTCAGCGCCCGATAAAACTTGACCAATAAAAACTTTAATAATATCCTCCAAGTAAAACAATTCCAATAGAGAGCGGCCAATTAAAGGAATATTAATTACAAGCTGATTCCACTCGTTTCGATTGAGACCGAGCGTGTGTTCACCATCAGAGATACAAGCGTACTGTTGACCAAAGATACTGTTAACTTTAATTTCTGCCCCCGTATCGGTATTCACAAAACATTGATGCTTGCCTTCGAAAGCTAAAGTAATTTCATTGAACCTGTCAACCAGCTGACAGTAAGAATCGTAAGACCAAAATACAACACCTTTCCTCCCCTTAATTAATACTCCGAGGCTGTTGTCCCTGTTTTTAAAAATACCCCATACTACGCACTTGGTGAGCTCAGGGTCCAAGAAGTGAACTGACTTTAGAAAAACTCCGGTCATTAAAATTATAGGCTCTGTACCCTTAGGGATGGGTATAGCTTGCGTACTTACCTCCGTCTCGGCTGATGTCATCTCTGCTACTGATGCTCCGTTGATAAACACCCAACCTCATATACCCTATCCCCTCCCCCCTCCTTCTCCTCAGGATCTGAAGAGGATTCTTCACTGTTGTCAAAATCTGTACGCCATTTAACTATAATGCTATCGATCCCACGCATTAATTTAAACTCCTTTTCAACACTAGCAAACTTGTAACTGTCTACGTAATCTGTTTTCATCAAAACCTTCTTGTAGTAATATTCAATTTTAACCCAACCGTAGTAACCCATGTTTACTCACTGAGTGCTAACCTCAGACTAAAAAAATCTCTTAACCCACAACATCAAAACCCTCCCCTTCATCATCACTGCTAAAGTCTCCGTCGTCTCTGAGTTTAACAACTACGGTGGGGGTACCCTCAGGAATATCAGATATTTCCTTCTCACAGTATATCTTGTAACAATCCATTTTTGCTGTACCTATTAAAACATTATTGGCGTTATAAAACTGAATAATAACCCACTCGCCCATGTTTACTCGCTGAGTGCTAGCAAGAGACTAAACCTCTGAAAATTAGATGTATCTTTTACCCCTTCCACACCCCGCCCCAAGGGGGGTCAGTTGACTGACCCCCCTTTGTACATACATTACAAGTGTTGGACCCGGAGGGTCCACTGTTTAGAAATTACATTGGAGATTTGCTCTTCTGTTAGTTTGATACGAATCAAAAACCTGGCCCTATCCCTTGCTGACTGTTCCCAATCCGATTTTCTATCTTCAGCGGGCAAACTGTATATTTTTGTTACTACCGGGCTGGAGAAACTAACTCGATATTTTGCTGACATCTCCCGTGATCGGTGTGTATGTGTAGTGACAGTCGTGAATTATGAGACAGTATGCCCAAGTATTAGCCGGGATTGCTGTTTTAGTTTGAATCTCAAGCCTTACATCTACGGGGCCGGTCTTAATAGTATCGTCCTGTTTTGAACAGTCAATTACATACAGAGGACACTTCGTTTTAAAATCATCATAATTTAATATCGGTGAGCCGATTCTGCCGTAATACGAGTTTTGAAAGTTCTTATACATATCATAAAACAAGGTGGTGTTCCCACGAAGGTTATCGTACGGATAGAAACTTGAGTTTAAATACAGTTTAACATCAAGCAAATCACAGGCGTCGAACCGTGACATGTCCTTTGTTAAGTCATTATTTCTGCCTGTCTGGAAGGCCAGAACAACATACCGGGGTTTTTCCGTTTGGTTAGATGTTTTAAGTGTCCAAGATAATGTGTCCGTACTAGGGAGGTTCGGGTATTCAATCATTTCCCATTGACGGAAAGGAAGATGTATTGCGGGGTCTTTTTCAATAAAGTTGTATAATTTTAGTTTTTCAGTGTCGTTTACTGTAACGTGAGGTACTCGCCAGTAGATTTTGTCAATTGTTAATGTTAAAGTCCCAGCAGCTATTTTTACAGCGTTACTATCCGTACCCGAACGTAATAGTATCAGTTCCTGTTTAACATTTACCAACACCCGCCTGTAGTCTTCAGCGAAACCTAGCAAGAGTTTTAGAGGGATTGAATATACAAAATCTGTCACTTTTTCAGTACTACCAGGGCCAAGCCAGCAAGCGACCTTTAGAGCATTTTTCTCTTCGTCCCGAATTGAAAGAATATTTTTTAAAGTAGCACTAATACCGACATTTTTCGTTCTGTCAATTTCTTTGCCACAAATCTCGTAGCGGATTTCTTCAAACAAGAAAGACATAGCATTATTAATAAAGGAAACATCCTGAGGAGTCCCGTCTGCTTTTGTAGCGTTGGTCTTGCCGTGAATCACGATAAAGCTTTCAAAAGGGGCAGTTATTATATCCTGCTGTAATAACGGTATTCTTATTTCATCATTATTGTTATAAGTAGTGGACACGTATGGTTGATGTGTGTGAAACTCCATCCCTGTTATTAAGTCATCATACTCAGCGTGGCTGTCTATCGCCAATAGCGCCATTCTGTATTACCTTAAAACCGAGAGAGCGAAGAAACGTTATATTTTTACAAGTTAACACCTTGGCTTTCTGAACACTACTGACTTGTTGCCCTCCTGGTATATGCCTAAATAGTAGCCCCATTACTGCGCCTGAGATGTAGTCTCACCGAGATCCTTTCCCCGCGAAAGTTAACAAGATTACCGTTTTGGTCTTTTAGAGACACTGTCAAGTTGTTGATCCTCTGACTGATCACCGGTAAATAAATGACATTCCTCGGTAATTCTATTATTTTATAGCCCGGTGGTTCAGCCGGGTAGAACTCGTGTATGACATGGCCCTCAACCCCGTTCAAGTATGACCCACGTGTGACATTACATTCCACCCGTATAGAGTTAACTTTTATTATATCTACAGGCAGTTCCGATACATGCTCATTTTTGGCCCCGTATATTTGTTTTTTGTAGCCCAAGAGTGTTCCCAATGAATGTTCTTTAGTAAAGTCAATTTTCTCAGAACAACATATCGTAGCTTTCAAAGTGTTATTATTAGGTTTCAAAGTAAATTGTACTTCTTTTGGCAGTTGCGATTGTATATATTTTTCAATGTCCTCAATTTCGTAAGACCCTTCAGGGATTGTAATACTTTTATCATCACCGTAGTAAAACGTATCATTTATGTCTTTTTCAATGTTCGGTATAGAGTTATAAGTGGTCAGTTCAATTAAACCAAGTTCCCATGTACCCTCGCTAACATCAATAGGAAACGCTAGCTCGTGGGATAGAACACTAGTTACCCCTGTTAGACAGAACATTACTACAGAGAAACTTTAAACACAAATGGCCAAAAACAACTGAGTCAAAATTCTGTTGTCTCTCGTAGTTATAGTACATCTCACATTCACCCAAGTACTTAGAAATTTCCGGTGGTGGTCTTAGGTTTCCAAAACTGTCATAATAATAGACCTTTTTATCAATCTTCCTGTAACATACCCAGTGCGTGCCTGGACCGGTTGTACTGTCCAAGTTTACTATAGCAGATTCGTACTTTCTCGGGCGTTTTGGTAGTCCGTCTCTCATGTAAACCCCTCTAAAGTTTGGAATTTTTAACAACTTTGCATATTTAATCAAATCGTAATTTGTAAGCGGTTTTATCGGTATCGAGATGCTTTTTTTTCTTCTTACATATGCCCCTTTTCTTTCTTGTGCCTGCGCCCGCCTTTGTACCCGAACCTTCCTTTCTATAGGGTCTAAGATACAATCCTTTACCTTTTGGAGGCGGACGTTTCTTCTTACGGCCTCCCCCCAATTTTGATTTTGCTTTCATGGCTGTTGTGACTGCCCAAGCAGCGGCTTTCTCACCAACACTAGCGTTACTGGACTTGAATCTTTGCCAAGCACGTTCCACCAACTCCTTGTCCGCTTGCCTTCGCTTTTCTGAATCTTTGTAACGAGAGTATGCTATGTCGTGGACCTTACAGGCCGCATCTAGCCCGTTTATTCCTTTGTCACCTCTAGCCAATCTCTCTTTTAACTTCGTGCCAGGTCCGCAGTACTGATAACAGGGGAGATGTAATTCGACAGGTAGTAAGTCTATGGCCTTATTAAGAACAGATGAAACAATACCTCCGCCTCGCACAACCGCTATCTTACGTCTGAGAGTTTTCCTTCTTGTGTTAGCCATTTATTGCAAGCGCTAGTATCATCCGTTGTAATGTCGTTGCACTCCAACTCATTAATGTCAGTTATAAAGTAAACTTGCCCCTTTTATACCTAAACTGGCTCGGAGTTAGCTGAGGAGATTGGGGAAAGGAACAGTATCATCAAATATCCCCGTTGGCTCAAGACGAAAATTCTCTTTAATTTGTTTCAAAAGAAGCTCCACTCAGTCCCTCTTCAGTCATAAAGAGATCATAAGTATCAGGCGGAAGAGGTTTGACGTCTTCTTCTTCAGGCTCTTCACCACCTTCCAACCCGTCAGCAAACAAAACTTCCCAGTCTAAGTAATCGTTTTCACCCGGCGTGAGTAGAATGGCAGACCTCCCAGTTTGTTTTTTGTTAATATAATTAAAGACCATGGTACCAAATTTCCTCAACCGTTTCTCGTGAAAATCTTTATGACTACTTATTAGACCTTCACACTTCACCAGTCGGGTCTTAATACTCGTTAATTCCGATTGCAATTGGTCTATGTTAGTGGTTAAAGGTCCAAGCTTTGATTCACAAGTGTTTTCCACGTATGCCTTTGTCACTGCATCGCTGGGTTCTGTTGGTAAAGCTAAATTATTTATTCGTTTATTGTTAGCGTCATAATTATCGTTGGAGATAGTCATACTCAGTTTTTTTAGTGTGCCCAAGTTAACTGCGTCCAAGGAATCTACAGGGTTAGCTACACTCCATAGTCTTTTGTTTTGCATATTGAACCTCTTAACGTCAGAAGGTATAGATTTATGGTCAACATAATTCTTTGTAGCAGCGTCGAGTGGCTGTACCGGTGTAGCCAATTTACATAACCGTTTATTTTGCATATCATAGTCACCGTCCGGCGTCAAGTTAAAGCCATCGCCCTTGGGACCTTTGACAGCCTCATCTCGGGACTTTAGACTACGTCCAAACTTGTCAATCGTCATTTTAATAATGCCTTAAACCTACTGTTACCAGCTCCTTTTATGTAACCAGCCTCCCTTAGTTCCTCCACGATACTCAGTATTTCACTGCCATGGACTCTGTTTCCAGACTCTGTTGACATGGCTATGTGTCGTAATCTATCTACCAATTCGTTGGCGTCGTCCCAGTGTATTATATCACGGGACTTTGCATTCTTCCACGCTAGACCCTTGCCCACTCTGGCCGGGAATAAATCTTTTATAATTCTTCTGTACTTTAGATTGTTGTCCCTTCTAATTTTATTGTGGAATTTGTAGCCTCTCTTGTGAGCGTTGGTGGCGATAATAATACTCTTATAGGTCTTAAGATCGTTTTCATCGTATATATCCTCGTCAGGGGTTCTCTTAAATATGAGCTCATACAAACCTTCAGTAGGACTATATCTTGTGTTGTTTATTAGAATAGTTCCATCGTTGTCAAAGTCTAACACCTTATCTCCCATCATTAAAGTACTGCCTTCGTATCTAGGGCCGTAGTCATGATCAATAACTCGGACCTTACCGCTAGCATCTTTTAAAAGAAGTGTCATATACCCCACCGTCATGGGGTTACTAAACTGACTTTCCATATATTGGGACGCTGTTTCCAGTCCTGAAGGGGTCGATACAATTTGCTTTAACCCGCTGGTTTCAGGTGTTGATACACTCTGCGGAATAAATTCAGCTTCTCCTTCATCATCTGTCGTATTGTAGTCCATTGGTTCTTCTTTAAAGGTTTCGGGTTCTGTTTTTATGTCAGGGCTAACTGTGGTTGATTTTCTAAGTTCTTGGATAATTGGTTTATACTGTTTCTCAAGCATAATATCACTTTCCTCGGATCCTTCCTTAAACATTTTATACTTTCTCTTAATAGCATTACGTAGCTCTATGAGTCGGCTTGTCATTTGCTGTTTACTGCTTCGCTTCATAGTCATAAATGATAGATTTCAATCATCGCATCTAGATTTAAGGCATTTCGACTTGTCTAAAAACAGGGCACGCTTCTTATGCCTCCGTATGTACTCGATAATATCCAACAGTGAAATACCAGCGCTAAAGTCCATACCTCTGTAGTACCTCTGTTCTCTAGCATTGAACCTGGGGATCACATAACGACCGGTAAAACTCCTGAATACAAAAGTACGTTTCCACCCGTCTCTCCATTCAGGTATTTCTGCCACGGTGTATTTATCACTTTCAATTGTTTTTTGCGTGAATCCCTTGAGTAGCTCCATAGGTCTAGGTTCGTTGAGGTGTTGCAGTAAATAAGAATTTAAAAGCCAGAATTCATCAGGATTAGCCCCTGTGAACGCTTTCCATTGGTCAAATAGTACTCTGTTTGTTACACTGTACACACCGTTGTTTAGACTTATACCGAATCTCTCGCAATGTAACGGGAGTGTGGGCAAGGCCAGTTTGAGAAACTCTGTAGTATACAATCCCTGGCACAAATTATTAACCCCGTTATAAGGTTTATTTCTACTTCCCCCTGGTATACTGTCAGGAACTTTTGCGTATCCAACGTTATAACTAATATCGATATGACATTTTAACCTTAAAGCTCTTTTATAGACTGTCATCGGTGATCTTATAGGAATACTGCGTTCTGTCAGGAGTATACATCGTTTAGCGAAGGGAATCTTACATCCGTATTGCAGCATTTCATTACAGATTTGTGTAAAATTAACACTACCGTGAAGGTTACGTAAAGGCAATACTTTACCAAAAAATTCGGGGAACGGCCTGAATCTAGATATCATGTTTTGAGGGTCTCGCACGGTACAGTTGTACATATCTTCGTGATATATTACAAGTTCCAACGGTACGTTCTTTTTTCACACTTGTTCATAAAACTAAGCCATGTATCACGGTTATAAGTTCTATCACTCGCTGAAATCATTAGCAGAATTACTGGTGGTATCACAGCGGATCTTTTTAGTTTCTTATGTCTCCAACATCTTT
Source organism: Allygus modestus (assembly GCA_963675035.1). Classification (NCBI taxonomy): domain Eukaryota; kingdom Metazoa; phylum Arthropoda; class Insecta; order Hemiptera; family Cicadellidae; genus Allygus; species Allygus modestus. The sequence goes on from OY776115.1 coordinate 35,620,028, forward strand.
TGCTATATTCATATCCATGAGGGTCTTTCTTACTGCAGTAGTTTCCACAGAATTTCTTCTTGTCTTTGTAATAAAAAGAACACAGGTTTGACTTGACGATACGCTGTCTTGTGTTGAAGCCTCTTAAATCGTTGTACGTGTAGATGCGCACCATTATAGCTCTGTTACAAAACTGTCCATTCTCACCCTGTACCTTCCCTTATAAGGGTCTAGAGTCTTGTCAATCACAAGGAATCCAAAGTTGTCTCGCCACGCTTGAGCGCACAACTCTCTAAATTTGTCAAAGAACATGTCGGTAGTGACATGATCACTGTACACATGCCTTAGATTCATATCGTCTTGTTTGAATAAAATAACAAAGTTACAGTTGTCCCTCACCAGTTGCTTGGGTATAGCACTGTATGTTTGCCCTAAATAAAATGTATCTATATTTTTATGTCTACCCATAGTGAAATAACTGCGTATATTGTCATGTTTTTCGCAGGAAATATCGTCAAAGATCATTATAGAGTTTGGGTGTACAACTAGACTGTTGTCATCATACGCGAAATAACCGACCTCCTTAGGCATTACCTTCTTTAGAAATTCGTACTTTGGCTGATGGAGGGACTTTGAAAAAACGTAGACATTTTCAAACCTTAAACCGTTTGGGTCAAACAATAAATTAAATAAAACGTTGGTCTTCCCAGAGGAACTTGGCCCGCATATAATACAGTGAATTGAATCAGGTAATAAAATACCGTGTTTGTTCTTTTTAACCATGCCCGACCCGATATATTCATCAAAGTTTTGGACGGGAAGCTCGACTTCCTGCTTCTCAACCCGCATCCTGACTGATTACTCACTACTGATTACAACCGATATATACTTCCCGGACGTGGTCTTGATAAGCACATACCGAGCGGATGCAGCGGCCAACCGCTATCACACCAAGTCCTTGGCGTCAATCCAACTGTCATGGCTGCTATCATATCCCTTCCAGCGTACAAATAGTCTGTCTCCTTTCCTTTTTAAAACTCTTTCAACTAAATAAATGTCACCGGTTTTTGACTTGCTAATTTCTTCTGCATAAAACCCGCCTTTTAATATTTCCCCTCTTTTGTCTTGTAATATGTATGTTACTGGTCTTGTTGGTTTAATCGCGTATACTGTAAACGTCTCATTTGTCCAATTTGGCAAATAGCCTTTTTTAAACACTCTTTTAGCTTTACTGATTCTAACACTGTCACCTAATTTTAATTTTTGTTTAAGGATTTTATGTTTGGGTTTTTTAACTTTATTTATTTTATTTAGAATGTCTTTGACATGTTTCTGTCTCACATCCTTGGGTTTCATACCTATAGTCCTGTGCTTTGTGTTGTTGTAAGATTTTATGATTTCTGGCAATAGACTTACCCACTCATAACTACCTCTGGCAGTAAATAACTTGTACATTTTTGTCTTAATCGTTCTGTTCAGTCTTTCTACAATACTAGCCTTAAGTTCAGAAAATGTATGGTAATGGTTAATTTTGTATTTCTTCATTAAAGCGTTTACATGTTTATTGAAAAAGTCGGTACCCTGGTCTGTGTGAAAGTTTTTCATTTTATATTTAGCTAAGATAGGAGCGAGTGCCTTTGCCACTTCTGGCCCTGACTTGTCTTTTAGAGGTACGGCAAAAGCTAGTTTTGACAAACAGTTAATCATGGTAAGAATATATTTGTAGCCTTTGTTAGTTTTCGCATAAGGCTTCATTTCAACGAGATCAGCCTGATAAAGGTCCCTTAAACCCTTAAGGGTGACTTTACGCCTGGAATAATTGATCCTGGCCGGTCTGTGCAGCTCCTCAGCTATAGCTGTCTTACCGTCCATTTTACTAATGATAACTTTATTCTGAGGACACTAGTTTTATACTTTCATCAGTGATTCTCATTATATAAATAAATACAAGGCTCGTAACAAATATAGCAAAGACAAATAGCTTGTCCGCTAAAGAGCCTATCAGACACCACGCCATACTTTCTCTAGATAACCCTCACCGCAGTAACGCTCGGTCAGTACTGAGGGAAATGTCTATCGTGTTGGTGCCTCCTAGACACCCGGTGTACGATGTGTTCGACCCCGTATACTCCTCCATACTTTCTAATGGAAGGCAAGACTTCTTCAAAAACCCAGTCTTGAAATTTCTCAGCAATGGGCAAGTTTGATTTCATAATTAATGAATAAAGACCTGGCTCATTGATGTAAACTGTATGAGATTGATAATTCAAAGGGGGCTCCGATTTGGAGCCCCCTTGGGGCGGGGTGGGGAAGGGGGGTTCGGATTGCTTTACCTGGTCTAATATAACCCAAGATTTTAGCAACATATTTTCCTTTGAACCAAGGATTGACTAAGTATCTGTTTGCTTGAGTGGGGTTTGAGACCACCCGTGCATGTGCACCCAGGTTAAACATTATTCCGTGCGTGAGCCAATCCAGATTACCTGGTTGTAGCTCAGTACGACCTAATGCCCTCTCCCTTTTTAGCAAACAAAGGATAGAGTATTTTTAAAGATAAACCATGGCTCCTCCACCGCCATGGCCCGTGGAGGCCTTCCAAAAACAAACTAGCTGCCTCCCCCGTTTTTCTTTTTGCATTTTACTTTTTAATTTTACAAGTCCCCACCGTACGGACTGTTCCAAGGAGTAGTCTAGACTGCTCGATGTACAAAGTCCTTCATTTACCCGAGGTCTGTAAGACCCCTCATTCATACATAGACCGTTCGAATGAGTAGCCTGGGTGTTAGCCAAGCGCCTCAATCTACTGGACCCCCTTTCAGGTTTACGGGGCTTTTCGTCACCCACGCCAGGGACCTTCATTCACACACACACACACATACATACAGTGGGAACTTATGCATTGTCCAAGACATGTTCAACTATATTTACAAAATTGTGAGAAGTTAGGATGTTGTTGTATGCAGAGTCAAAGTGCATACCATAACTCCTCATTACTTCTTTAGCTTTGTTAAGTACATTAATCCCGTTAGGAACAGGAGACTTGATAAAACAAGGTACAAAACCATCATTTTTGGCTTTAGTGAGAGCTTCGTTAAATTTCCTTTTTTGTATGCGAATACATTTGTACTCGCAGACTCCGTACAGCTCCAGAAGAGTTTCTTTAATAAGGACACATAAAACATGTTTTAGTCCATCGTCGTCTGACATCACAGCAACCTTCGGTGCCTGTTCAGTCAGCAACTCATTCAGTGACTGGTTTTCTTTACACATTATATCGTTTGTAGTTTTAAATTCTGAGTTAATTTGAGTGAGCTGTATGTTAATTTCCAGTGATTTTGTAAGTGATTGTAACAACTGATTATTCTCTTGTTGGATTTTATACATTCCATACTTTCTAATGGAAGGCAGGACTTCTTCAAAAACCCAGTGTTTGAAATATTTAGCAATTGGTAGTTTGGAGGAAAATATTAATTCATACAAGCCGGGCTCGCATATGAAAATAACCTTAGAATCATTGTAGGATAGGTCTACCCCGCTTTGGGGTAGACCTACTTCCGGTTGAGTTTTCTTATATTTTTCACTTACATGCGTTGAAAGAGCTTTATGTAACTTAGAGTATCCCAGTACTTTTGCGACATCCTTTCCTTTGAACCAAGGATTATTTTCACTGTCAAATAGTACAGTAACGGCCTGGTTATTAAATATATAAGAAGTTAAGTGAGACATTTCATATCAAGTATTGTGCAGATCAGAGATACGTAGGGACACGTCTTACCTCGGTAGGAGCAGCGGCAAAAGTGACCGAGGTAGAGCGATCCGCGGAAGGGGAAAGTATGACTCATTACGGGTTACGGGGGGCGTTTCGCCCCCCCTTGCACTTCCGGTGTTGTTTTACTCAAGTCTTTGAATTTTGTAGCCGTAAGGCAGGGTGTCGTACTCTCCCTCAAACTTCCTCTTTGGTCCAGTAATTTTGAAAACTTTAGTTTCGCTTACAGTTACAATGTCGCGGTCTTTAGTCCTTCTGATTCTATTCTCTTCAATTTCTAGTATTTCAGCTGTTTCACTAAGGACCATCTTTTTCAGAGCTTCAAAGTTTAACGTTTCGGAAGTCTTCATATTGAGGGTGAGGCCCTTGATTTTACAAACGGTTTTCAAACATTGTTCTTTGGTTGACCAGACAAGGTACGCGTAAGTTTTTGGCCCCCCAGAAACGAATTCAACGATGAAAGATCCAGGCCCGTAATCACCTACCAATTCATCTGTCATTTCCCCGAGGTAATCTCCCGTAGGGACTCTATACAAACCTCCCCTGTAGAAATAGATACAGCTGTCCGTGTCGTAGTAGAGGACCTGACCGCCCAAGGCCTCCAGATGTTCATAGAGTTTCAACCTAGCCTGAGCTGTAGTGTAGGCAGCGATCACTACATTGACATTTCTCAAGGGCTCACCGACTTCCTCCAGGTACTCCCAGCTAACTACCACCACTTCTTCATTTACAGTCTGAATTCGATTTACTTGTACGTCGGGACTTGTCAGCATTTCAAAGAGTGTTTTGGGATCTCTGACAATCATGGCCTTGGTTTGGTTCTCCCGCTGCCCGAATTTTCCCCAAAATGAATTTAACATTAATTTAGCCAATTGTCTTAAACCCCCGTTCTTAACAATTTTGTTTTTCTCTAATTTGATTCCCTCATGAGTGAAGTAGTCCGCGATGTACTTGTCTTTGTCCTGTTCAGTCTCACACCAGCTAGGATAGCCTGAGGCTTCCTGCTTCATTTTTAAGAATTTATTGATAAAGTCAGTGAAAAGCCCCCCTTTCTCGTATGTTGCCATTTTATATTCCCACAGTTCGTAGATGTCGAGGACAACGTAGCCTTTCTCTACAGCCTTCCTCACCTCGTCCATAGTCCAAATCCCTACCAACGCCCTTTCCTCACTCTCATGATCGCAATCCCCCTGATTTTGAGTTTCCCCGCAAGTCCTACACAAGGCAAACATGAGTTTCTTGTTCATTTTGGCTGGGAGTACCGGGTGGTAGAGATCCCGAGGTGGCAGGACTTTACATTTCATCAAACCGTCTACACCGAACCCTCTCTGTCTGCACTCCCTGTCACCCACGTAAATCGTAGGATGACCAAGGGGATACTTACCGTACCTACACACATACGGATAGAGAGAGCACACGTCCACATACTGGATTGTTTCTTCCCCTTCACATTTGTGGTAAGTCTTGGAGTTGCCTGTTCTGCCCCCAAAGAAAGCGTTTCTAGGATCAAGTGGGAGTGTGTTTAGTATGGGGAGAGAGTCCAAGTGTGCGAGCTTCTGGTCTTTCTTTACTTTTCGAAACTCACATTCCCACATTTCGACTACTTCGTAGTCATTAAACTTAGATATTTTGGACTTGGTTCTCTCATATCTCAAGTGAAGCGAGTCCGAGGGATCCTCCTTCAGAGGAGCCTCTCGATTGTACGGGAAGCATTTGGGGCAACCGTGCCAGTAGCACCCGTGGAACTCGTAGATGTTTTCCCCGTCAAACCCATCTACTTTTAGCCCGTTAATCTTTACTTCCTTACTCCGCCCCGCATGCTCGATCCTCACTTCACGCTTCTCTTCTTCCCAGCTGAGCCACTGAATGGTGATAGCTGATTGGTTATCCACTAAACGGTAACCGTTCTTTGGGATGAGGCCGATCGTGTTTGGTTTTAAAAAGTTGCGGCGGAAGGCCAAGTTGCAAGCACTAGCGATCGTTACAGCCTCTAGGAAAGGATCGACATTACACTCTTGGAGGAATATCGACCTGAACTTAAGACAGGCCTGAGCTAGGATCTCTACATCAGAGATGCAGTACTCTAAGATTTCCTTTTTAAAGTCAAAGACATAGTTTTCAGCCACTCTCGCATCGTACCAGATTTCAAAGGCCTTGTGGGACTTTTCAAACATTGATCCCGGGCAGTAGTACTGCTTGTCGGGCATAGGACCTACATAATCTTGGTTTGCCAGAGTGTTAAACAAGTGGGGAAAGTAGCCCTTCTTTCTCTCGGGAGGCAGATCGAAGGCTTGAGGGAGCGCTGCGAGGGCCATGGGGAAATAGTTGAGTGAGTCCACAAACCTCACATTGTCCATTTCCATGAGAATAATTTTGGTTCCCCTCATGACCAGATCAGGGGTGAATTTAGTTTCTTCCAACACATACTTTAACAAAAACTGAAAATCAAAGCCTTGGCCGTTGTGGGCAATCACACAGACATTTTTGAACTGTTTTCGAATTTCCATGACATATTCCATAAAATCTTTAACCGGGTCAGAGTTGAAGACTCTTGTACGGTTTCTACATGTCATACAGAATCTAGACTCGATGCAATTAAAGCAAAACTGTTGAGAAACGCACAAGTTTACTTTATGTAATTTTTGCTCGGGGTCAGAGGAGAGAGACTCGTCTTGGCGAGTCTCCAGATCAAAGAAAATGAATAGGTAGTCCTTGTTTTTAGGCTTACCCTCGTTTCGCTGCATGAAACATTTATGATTAGGATCCTGGAAGGATCCGCAAGGTTTGCAATAGACTTCACTGCACTTGTGGGGTGTGGATCTGTCTCTAATCCAAATTAATTTACCACAGTCAAGGCACTTTTTAACAGCTTTACACCTATCGACTTGGTGAGCAGTGAAACACCGCTGATTTCTCAAAGTCATGTTACATTTTGGACAAACTATTCCCCCATGCTCCTCTTTACAGGGAGGTGAGATGGTCTGACACTGAGAACAGATGTTTGAGCATCGGTGCTCGCCCTTGTGATCGTAGGGGACGTGGCACGCTTCGCAAAAATATTTACAAACAAACGCAGCGGTCAAACTGTTGATTACGTTATAGTGGCCGTTATGAAAGAGCAAGTTAATTTTGAATTTTGGATTTTCAACACGACCCTCAAAATAAACGTCCCGGCCTTTTCTGTCAAAGTTGTAGACGGTGATTTTGAAATTAGTTAGCAAGTCCTGAAATTTTTCCAATTGGGGGATACCGGCCCCTTCCTCGGGGATCTCTACCCTTGCCTTCTGCATCAATATTTGGGCCCTCACTGTCTGTCGTTTACCCTTGTCCATACGTACAAGATTATACTCTGGGTCGTTTGTCACTTTAGCCATGGCCACCACCAAAGCCCTGGGGAGACACAAGTTGTCTTTGTTGTTAACAACTACGATTCCCTTCCTCGCCTTACACTCCTCATCAAAGCTGTTGTATAGGCCAGGTCTTACCCTCCCGGAACCTACAGGGAGATTAACTCGGGTACACTCCACTTTGAAAGTGTCAGTGGACTTGATGGATTCAGAATTTGATTGAACGATCCCCCCAAAAATTTGCCAAAGGATGTCTTCATTAATTTCACCAGCGGGCCGAAAAGCAACAAACCCGGGTTCTTTTGATTTTAAATTTAGACTCTGCAAAGTAAAGCCGAGCTGATCGTTTTCATGGGCTTGGCCCTTCATCTCATTCACAATTTTGGCGAAACCTTGTCTGAGCCAATCTATCTCACTAGTATCGGGAGGAGGGTTAGAAAATTTGAAAATAGTTTTATTACCGTACAATCGAAATTTCTTTACATACGCCTGCTCGTCACTGAGGACTTCGACAGGCTCAACAACACCAGCCATTACTACTTAAGTCAAAACAAAATTTAAATAATAAAGTGAGGTTAGGAAAAAGTGAGGTTATGTAAAACCTCGACTTGAGTAAATGAAAAACTGAAATTAAAATAATAAAGTGAGGTTATGTTATACACGAGGATAAATTAGGTTATGTTATGCAATAAATTTGAGGTTAGGTCTCAAATATAATACGCGTTAAATACTAACGGTAAATTATAGCTAGCACTTACTGCAATTGCACAATACTATCACAAACTCACTATACCACAATAGCAAAGAACGGAGCAGCGCAGAGACCTCTGACCAACACGAAAGCCGGGAACAGAGTGAACGAGGCAAGCCGGCAGCGGTGGAGGTATATGGATGGACCAATCAGAGCGCAGGACGCCTAATTACAGCCAATGGGGTGCGAGCTTATTCCGGCCAGTCACAGAGCAGTATTTTAACGGGTTGAAACTGGATATTTTAGCTGACTAACGATGTTTGATGAGTATGGCACAGAGTAAGAAGAAGAAGAAGAGGGAGGCAAGGAGGAAGAAGATGATATATTATTATATAAATAATAAATGGTGTAGCTATATGTATAATTATGTATCATACAATAGCATAGAGTGTATGTACCATAGAGTATAAACCAGTAGCCGTAGATCATATATATAATAGTAGAGAATATGATAGTATAGTAGCATAGAGCATATATAATAGCGTAGAGCATATATATATATAATGTAGTTATAGAGCATATAATAGTCTAACCGTGGAGCATATATATATATATAATAATGTAGAGCATAGGTTGGCAGCACTGCTAAGTTGGCAACACTACAGAAAAAAATCTGGAGGGAACTCTGGCGGGAGAAAAGTGAGGTTAGGAAATCTGGCGGGAAAAGTGAGGTTAGGAAATCTGGCGGGAAAGTTTTGGCGGGAAAATTTTCTTCTTACTCTTTCCGGAATAACGCGCTCTAACCACTATGCCATTTCCGGTTCTAAAGTGGGGGCTCCCCTACTTAGGTGTCCAAATATATCTTCACATAATGAATTCACATCATGTTCAGGAATTCTAAAATAGCGTGTGGCCCGTCAGAAGCTAATGCGGAAGAAGGAGGCATCACCGTGATTTTGGTGGACCCTTGGCCGAGGACCGGGACCAGCCTGAACGTCCAGTGACCGGTGTCCTACTCGTTCCAACGCTGCTGCCACAACCGCATGGTGTTGTCGCGGGCGCGTGTCGCAGCTTCCTGTCGACCTACGTCCTCACCATAGAACTATAAACCTTCATTTCAATATAATGTTTATAGTTCTGTGTTCCGCACTTAGGAAAAAATCTCCCTACGTTCCTGAAATAGCAAGTCAATAGGTATCATTCTGGCCCAATGAGAACCGTGGACTCAGAAACGGTTATATTGCTTTGGGCTATCCGACGTCCTCCCTGGAGTTGGACATACAGAAGACATTGCCTATACTTTTCATTCTGAGAGCACCAGCCCATATTTAAGCTCCGTAGAGCGATACCATCCGAGCCGTACTGAGCCGATACCATCATTAATCGTGTATTACATGTCGACGGACCGCCGATATTTGCTATCAGCCTACGCAGCTGACACACCTCAGAGCTGAGGCTTCTTTGCAAGCCAATCGAATGTGTCCCCAGGAGATCATTCGACTATTGAGCCGCCTGCCCAGATACTTCGCCACTTGTTTGGTCTGGTCTACCTCGGAACCCACTGTCATCGGCAGTACCGGCTCAAGGGCAGTGCGAGCCGTGCTTCAGCACAGGGCGCGCAGGGCGCGGCGCTTTTGGGGGCTTTTTCACTTGGCGCTCATGCCTTGTCGCCGGGTGCGGGGGGGGCGTAGTCCGTAGCGCTAAAATAAAGTATTTGTATATATAGATATATATATATAAACCTGACTGATTTTGTATTTTTTAATTATTAGTATTCCAAGTTGTTGAAAGGCATTATTGGGAAGAAAGTTCACCATTTTCACCATGTTGCACATTCTATACTTAAACATTAAATTTGCATATCAAATAACACAACTACCGCTCCCCTCTATTCCAAATCGAGAAGTTGTTTTGACCTCCATCGTTTTGTGATAACTTCAGGGTATCCTGATTGGCATTGAGTGTGTGAATAAAACTCGCAAAATGATGTAAGAAAATTGGAATGTTATATCGAAGATACACGATGCAACTAATTTTTTTAATCCGCCCTATTCGATTATTTTAAACTACTTCGTATATGAGGAAAGATATGGTTTGGAGATTGGAGAGTATTGAATCGGGATTTCATCATTAATTTAAGTTACAATGATTCGAGTTTAATATATTGATATTATATATTTAATAAATTTGGAAATATGATGTGCCCCCCCAGATTTTGGCGCCCCCGTCCATCCACTCCTTTAGCTTACTTTGAAAAATATAGTTTATCAGTTTATCGTTCCGTCTGTTTGGTACAATTTCAATCAGGTTTTTATTTGTTAACTGAGTCATTTAAGAGCATTGGAGATAGAGTGGGAAATGTTAAATATAAAAATACTTCTAGTCATCAGGCCAACATATTATTTGCGCTCTGGTCGTGATTAATCGAATAATAATCTCATGTATTTCTTCCAGAGCATTAGTACTTTAATGAGTTGTAACAGTATATCACAGTTTTGTATTAATTCACAATCACGTTTTTGAATCATGTTTACTCCCAACTTGAGTTTTTAGAGTCACTGGTATTAAACTTAAGGGATCCAAACACTTTTAGAGTGTAAGATTCATACAAGACAAGTCATACATAGTGTAGATTCAGCTTACTTGTAAAATTTGCTTGGTTGTTTTCCTCTTTTAGCGAATTTCCCCTATAGGGAAGAAGCTATTACCGTAGTCGGCATGGTAAGACCTAGGCCCGGGACCATGATAACTTTTCGTTTTGAGGTCCCCAGACCCCAAAAACACCATTCGTTCGAAACTGTATATATATATATATATCTATATATATATATATATATAGATATATATATATATATATATATATATATATATATATATATGTGTCCGTGAGCACGATAACTCTCGTAAAAATGATCCGATTTTGATGAAATTTGGTATAAACGTGTAAAGCAACATTTATGACTTTAAGTTCGAAATCCAGCCAGATCGCTCTACATGAAGGGGTATTTTGGGGGGGTTTTGTACCCCAAAAATGGGTTTTTTGAATTTTTCACATATAATATTTTAAATATTTAAATTTTAGTTTTCACCATTGGATTCAGCTTAAAAAAAACACACAATTTGGTATTTTGATCATTTCTCTACGTCAATTGGTTACCGAGATATTGAAAGTGCTAAACACAGTACGTTGTCTAATGTTATTCTTATGGAGGAAAAGAAAATTTTTATATCTCGCTTATTTATGAACGTATAATGACGAAACTTGGTATATGGCTTCACATGGTTGTGGTCTATTGATATTTGCTCAAAAAAGATTTTTTGCCAAAGGGTCCCGTAGCAGCAAACCTGCGTACTCATCCCCATGTTATTCTTATGGATAATAATTAAATGCTATGTCTCCCTTAATTATGAACATAAATTAATAAAAACTGGTATATGACTTCACCTACTTCAGTTATATTGATATTAGCATAAAAACCCATTTTTTGTGTTCCTTGTTGCAGCAAACCTGCATACTCAGCCCCAATGTTATTCTTATGGAGAATAATTAAAATTGTATATATCGCTTACTTGTGAATATATTTTTATGAAACTTGATAAGTGGTTTTATGTAGTATTAAGACATTTATATCTCCATTGGAAATTCGCTGAGTATGCAGGTTTGCTGCGACGGGGGTATTTTAATTTCAGGATTCTCAGGACAGCAATACAGATATGATACTGCTGTAGACTTAATAATTTCAAAGTTATTGAAACTCAGCATTTCCAGGATGATAGATATGAAATCAAGATTATAAATTACATAATTACACAACTCTCTGAGCTGAATGTGTTCCGCAGCTTGTCTTTTCAGGTGGTCAGTAACGCACAGAACCAGAAACAACGCAAAAGAAACAGCAAGCCGTCTCAGTCTTATCTCAGAGTTATGGGTGGGGGGAGTTTTTGGTTGGCTGAGGGGGGTAGGGGGCGGCAAGTTTGGTTTTTGCATGGGTACTGAAAAACTGACGGGCCGCCCTGGTCATCGGAACGACGACGCGTCGTGCGAGTGAATGTACAGAGTTACGGACTGTAAAACGTGTAAAAGTTTAAAACCCAACCAATAATAATAATGTAGTCTTGAATATCTATATCGTAAAACGGTTCCTCAAAACAGCTCCCGGACCACATCAAGTTGTAGGGAACCAAACAATGTCGTATACTTTCAGAGCTCTACCCAACTGGTCTTCAACATTTCCATATTAATCTCATGGAGTAAGAATGCTCGGTCTAGGTACTTTACCAGCTGCAGTACCCGGAGCTGTTTATTTCCCTCAGGATTAAGAGCATATTAAACATCTGTATAAGCATATGATACAATAAGAATATATTCTGTAACAGTAGGTATAATCTCCATTGAGAAGACCGCGGGATGAATATGAAATCAACCTGTTTTAGTTTTATATATAGGACCTAAGTGAAGTGAATGTGTTTCAACCAATTTGGATGCCAAAAACCGAGCTCAAAATCCAAGTGCAAAGCTAAGTCAAACGGGCAAAGCGAGTTTATTTCGATGCCCAACATCGCCTCACACATTGTGGTAAAAAATACATATGTTTGTATCAATTTAGCATCACATATATTTGATATTAACGTGGTACTTTAATTACATTTTTTAAATAAACTCCCTATTCTTAGTCTCTGGTGTACCTAAACGTGTATGTAAATGGGCTAAGCAAATAAAATGACAACCAAGCAAGTTACTGAACATGTCCACCTGTGTTCACAGTTCAAAAACAAATATGCTGTTTACACACATCACATGACACTTTCAGATGCCTTCTGTCGAGTTGAAACTGTAGACTTATGAAATGTTTGAATTTGATTTTAACACGATTGCGAAGGCTGTGAAAATAATTTGTACAGTTTATTGAGTAGCTACCGCATGAATAAAATGTCACTGCAATTGCTTGGTTAACAATTGGCTGGGGATCTTTGTTTTCAGGGTTCTGGAATTAAACTTGGCATAAAGGTGAAGAGCAATTTATAGGTTTCGTTGTCACGGAAAAATAAGTCCATACAATTCCCCATGTTAATCTTATAGGGACAAACATAACCAGCCGTTTCAAATTTAAAACGTCATATTTTTTTAATATCCTATGCTTTCACCGCAAAGAAATTAAATTGTTTAAAAGTTTGGAGTGTTATTGCAAGAGCTAAAGTACAGAATGTTGTCCAACTTTTCTAAAGAAATTGCGGCAGTATGCTGTAACGGGAGTTTTCTTTTGCACACAAATTTTAAACAAATAAAGGCCCAAATAAAGCTTATTTTTAGCGAATTTCTCCTATAGGGAAGAAGCTATTACCGTAGTCGGCCAGATAAGACCTAGCTAGGCCCGGGGCCATAATACCGTTTCGTTTTGAAGTCACCAGACCCCAAGAACACCATTCGTTCAAAACTATGTATATACATATATATGTATATATTTATGTATATGTATATGTATATATATATATATATATAGATCTGTTTCATAAGATCAAGTTGATCAAGAGTGTAGATATTAACATGGTGAGTTGATCCGTTAACTCATGTGGCTCTGACACACCCCAAGTTGATCAAGATCAACTTTCTGATTGATAATATCTGCGACGTGAACTATAAATTTAAATGTCCATATATAAACCTTCACTCTATATCTTTAGAAAATAGTATTAAGTTGTACAGGCCACTTTTGGACAATAAGTTACACATGTCTTTGTAATTTCTCAGAGAAGCTATATATTAATTATACGTTTGAGAAAGAGAAAATCTCCCAATCTATAGCAATTAATTTATTACAAATGAAATTGCAATGTGTTATTTTCTCCCCCTTAAGTAAACAGAGTAAGTTAAAGTATATGGAGGAAGTATTGTTTACCTAAGCATTTTAAAATTTCAGTTATTGGTAGAAATATTTGTTATAATTTCAATTTCAATTTATTTATTTCAATGATAGAAAACAGATAATGCTCCCGAAGAAGTGGATTTTGTGGTTATGTCTGTCTATATAAATGTATATATTCACTGAAAACTTACACATGTATGTGGCTCTCTGACTGATATAAACGTATTACTTGTAGTACACTATAAGTTTGGAACAACTACGCATGCATGTGGCTCCTATTCTATATAAACGTATCTTATGTTGGTTTATATATTAACAGAATACTTTTTATTAATGATAATATCGCAAGTCCTGCTCTTACGCTACCGAAACAAATATTCTATCGATAATATCATTCCACTTGTGAGAAACCGTATTTTTTCGTCCTGAAAATTAAAGGTAGTACTGATATAATTTATTACCAGTATTTGTACACATATAATTCGGGATTAATGTCTTTAGTTAAATAACTTCTTAATCGAATAATTATGTAAGTAAATTAATTTGGCACTGCGCTATGCCGGTGACAGTCGATGTTTTGACCAAATACAGTACAGTATGAAGTGTGAAGCCAAGAGGGCTTGTCGAGTAGTGATGTGTCGAGTCGAGTACTTTTATGACTAGAGTGACTCGACTCGTTTACTACCGCCAACTCGTCGACTCGTCCTGCAACTACCACGTGGAGTAGGTGGGAGAGTCGGAGAGTTGAGTGAGTGGTGATCCGCCGACTCCCTGCATACAGTAATAAATTACTTGTTCGACGTTACTTGGCGTTTCAAGGATGTATATATGTCTTTACTCATATTGTTATATGTAAAAAAATCGTAAACTAACGAGTAAACTACTTTGCTTGATTAGGTGGGAAATATATAAATGGAGTAGAACAAAATTACAACAAATATTAGCTTTAGTAAATAAAAGTCTTTTAGTTTACATTAAATTACAAGTACAAATAACTTTTACAAAGTAAGCCGTTTACTTCTTGCGCTGGGTACCGAACCATCCATTTAGGAATAAAATGTCATCTAGTTTATTCGGATTCAATCTATTTCTCCGATCATTCGTCATAAGTCCTGATTTTTGTAGATTATGCGTTCGGACGGCTCGGATGTTGCGGGAATACAAAGGTATTTGTGAGCCATTTTGGTCAAACTTGGATACATAATCTTCCTTTCGTCCCAAATAGCTAGAGGGTTCTTTTTCCTCTCCAAGTATGGCATGTTTAGATACTGGTTGTCAGCTACCAGTGCTGAGAAAGTTGACGCTTGAGCATTGGCTACCTATAAAAATACACATTAAAATTACAACCAAGTTAAAATTAAGATTTATTACTTCTAGGGCCGGTTTTAAGCATAGGATACATAGGTGCGTTCCTAGGGGCCCGCACCACACGGAACCAAATACAATCCTCATTCAAGCAAAAAGTCTGCAATCTATAGTAAGACTGTAATAAGGGCCTGCACCACTGATTTAGCCTAGAGGTCTAAAGACCCTAAATACGGCATGATTACTTCAATAAAGCTTGTAATTAATATAGGAAATCATACTAACATTATAAATTTGAAAGTTTGGATGTTTGTGCGTAGCTCTGAAGTTCCATCACATGAAGACTACTAGACCGATTGAGCTTAAATTTTGCATAGAGGTACTTGATAGTCCTGAGTAACATATAGGCATATTAAAGTTGTGAAGATCCTATAGGGCTATGCCCCACGGGGGTTCAAATTTCCCATGTATTCCTTATGGATATTCATTTTTGTTTGAGCTGATGAAAATACAAACAACTGATCTTGATTCGTAGTAGTTCCACAGGCTAACCACAGAATGAAGCAACAAAACTATCATAGTTTTTATAAATAATTCGGGGCGAAGCCTGCGAGTAACAGCTAGTATATCAATAAAAGAAGGAATATGAAATATTAACTAGCTTATCTCTGCTCCTTTTGTATCCAAGCACACTCACAGGTCATATCCATCATTTGGTATTTATTCAGCCCTATTTATTATTGGTCTTTGGACTGCCGTTTCATAATGGCTGAAAACTCGTCAACCACAATAAAAATAATCATACTTACTTATTTGATTTTACATAATTGTAAGTGTGATCCTCTTTTAAATGTATGCGATCAGAAGAGCGTTTATAAACCGTTAGAAGAAAATTTAGATTTTGATATAAAATTTGTATTTTAGAAGGAGATTGGACAAATCAGTTGATGTTCTTATATTGGCACATTTTAAACATATCTTATAATCATATTAAACTTTAGTTTAAAAAAATCTAAAATTAATGTTACCAGGACCGGATTTAAGCATAGGCTAGGCATGCCCGCACGCTTAGGCGCCCGTGGCACACAAAAACCACATATCAAACAGAGTAAAACAAACTCACTTCACTTATATTCGCCTTAAAATACGCCCTAGTTGCGTTTGCGTCTTGGACTATAATTTAATGATTTAATGACATAGGCCTAGTCAAAATGGTCAGCAGCCTGAGTGGAAAACTGTTAGGGGCACCACAGGTTGAACCTAGGCCTAAGTCCGGCCCTGACTTTAATAGTTGTAAAATATCTCTATAGTTGTAAAAGCGTACTACTTACCCACTGTTGGGCAATTTCTGCGTTTGAATCTAAACCAAACCCATCCTTTTTGAACCGGGGATCAAGAAATGTTTCCTTTGCAGCGGTTCTATTTTTGTCTTATAGGCTACACATTGACGTGCCTGAAAACGACGGAGGTGAGCAACTCTTTCAAGTGTAGCCCCGCTTCTGTTTTCAGAATTTTAATTCGTAAAACATTTTAAAGCCCTCTAACCAAAGGAATCAGGCTGAAAATTTTGGATAGAGCTCCTCACTTAAAACCACCATCATTTTTTCATACGGTCCTACAAGAGATGCACAGTCATCTAAGAGATCCTATTGAGAGGATTCTAGGTTCGAAACGTTCTTATGTATTTGATTCAATTAACTAGCAAAACTTCTTGGTTTATTACTTCAGCATTCTTTACATTTACTTCTGGTTGAGTTACCAACTTGAATAATTCTTTAGAGTCTCTGACGATTGAAGTTTTTTTCATGTTTTCTCTTTGACCAAACTTGCCCCAGAATGAATTTAACATTTATTTGGTTACTGATCTAAGTCCCCCGTTTTTAGCAATTTTATCTTTATCCTCATCTGTCTTACACCAGCTAGGATAGATAGCCTGAAGCTTCCTGCTTTACTTTCAAAAATGTATTTATAAAATCTGTAAACAAATCTCCGTTTTCATATGTGGCGACTTCGTACTCCCACAACTCGTACATGTCCAAAATCACATAGCCCTTTTCTACAGCTTTTCTAATCTCATCCATTTTCCAGGTCCCAACTAACGCTCTTTCCTCACTCTCATGAAAACATTCCCATTGGTTTAAAGTCTCCCCACATGTTCTACACAATACAAACATCTATTTCTTATTCATTGTAGCGGGAAGTACGGGATGATAAAAGTTGTAAGGAGGTAGAATCTTATATTTCAACAATCCCTCTACTTCAATACCTCTCTCTCGACACTCGTTTCCAACGTAAATGATAGGGTGTCCAACGGGTTACTTACAATATTTATTTACAAACGGATAAAGGGAGCAAACATCAACATACTGTATCGTTTCTCTCTCTTCACATTTATGATATGTTTTAGTATTACCTGTCCTACCTCCAAAAAAGGAATCTCTAGGATTGAGTGGAAGTGTGTTTAGAATGGATAGTTGGTTCAAGTGATTTAGTTTATTATTTTTCTTCAATTTATTAAATTCACATTTCCACATCTCTACAACCTCATAACTATTCAGTTTGTAAATTTTGGACTTGGTTCTTTCGTTCCGGGGATGGAAACTGTCTGAAGGATCGTGCTGCAGAGGTTCTTCTCTGCTGTATGGATAACATTTTGGACACCCGTGTCAATAACACCCGTGAAACTCAAATTCTCTCACTGTCAAACCTATCAACTTTCATTTCAATAAATTTTACTTCTTTACCTCGGCCCGCGTGCTCAATCCTCAATCCACGTATCTCCTCTCCCCATGTCAACCATTGTAAAGCAACTGATCATTGATTGTTTGTCAGTCTGTACCCGTTTTAGGAATCAAACCTATTGTGTTTGGTTTTAGAAATTTACGGCGAAAAGCTAAGTTACATGCACTGGCGATTGTCATAGCTTCGAGGAACGGGTCTACGTTATATTGTTCAAGAAGCAAGGCTCTAAATTTTATACACGCTTGAGCTAAAATCTCCACGTATGAAATACAATACTCCAAGATTTATTTTTTAAAATCAAACACATATTCTTCAACGTCTCGTTCATCGTAGCTTTGGTTCAATGTCTCAAAGTCTTTGAAGCATTTTTCAAACATTGACTCTGGGGAATAATACCTTTTGTCAGGCATCAGGCCTACATAATTTTGATTTGCCAGAGTGTTAAAAAGATGCAGGAAATAACCTTTCTTTTTCTCGGGAGGCAGGTCAAAGGCTTTAGGGAGAGCAGCGAGGGCCATTGAGAAGTAGCTAAGTGTGTCAACAAATCTTACGTTGGCTACTTCAATCAAAATAGCTTTAGTTCCCCGAGGAGTTATTTTTGGTGTGAATTTAGTTTCTTCAATGGTGTACTGTAGAATAAATTGGAAATCAAAACCTTGCCCGTAGTGGGCAATCACACATACATCTTTAAATTTCTTTCGAACTTCCATTACCGTACATAGTCCATGAATTGCTTTACTGGTTCTTTTTCAAAGACTCTTTGCCTCTCAGAACAATTTGGACACTCACCCGTTGATACATTTAAAACAGTACTGTTGTGAGACGCACAAGTTAACTTTATGAACTTTTTTATCAGGATCTGAGGGAAGAGACTCATCCTATCTTGTTTCAAAGTCAAAAATATGAAAAGAAAATCTTGGTATTTCGGAGTTCTCCTATCTACCCTCATGAAACACTGATGTGCGGGGTCTTTGAACGCATCAGAGAGTTTACAATAAACGTCTGCACATACATGAGCTGTCTTACGTTTTAATGAAAAAATTATTTTCTTACAATCGCGGCAGAGTTTTATAGATTTACATACTTGCCCATGATGGGCTATTAAACACCGCTCATTTTTGAAGAAGCGGTTGCAAAGACGGCATGTGATGCCTTTTACCCTCGTAACGTCAATTCCAAACGTGTCGCTAGATGTAATATAATCAGAGTTACTTTGAATGATGCCCCCAAAAATATCCCAAAGAACATCACCACTAACTTCAGAGACAGTTCTCAAAGCTACGTTCCCCGGTTCAGCACTTTTTAAACTTATAGACTGTAATTTAAATCCAAAATAGTTGGTAGGTACAGCGTCGGCTTTAGCTTTTTCAACAATTTGATTAAAATCTTTACGAATCCAATCAAACTCAGAGATACCTCTTGGCGGTTTAGTGAATTTGAAAACAGTTTCCAACCTGTACAACCTGAAGTGTTTAACATAGGTTTCAGAGGTACCAATTACATTTACTGGGTTTTGAGAACTCTTTTTAATGTTAGAAACTTCCATCCTTTAACAGAGAATTAAATACTGAAAACTGAGAAAATAATCTAAACTGTAATATACAAATTTCTTAAGCTTAAAAAGATCAAATACATCAACCAGAGCCAAGCTCACAGATATAATTAAATTAAAATTGAGAGCGCAGAATCAACAAGACAATGATAATTTGTACAAGATAACACTTAACGATTACGCAGAAGCAGCATAAAACACGCCTGATCAGTGTTACGACTGGAGCAGATTGAGGTAATAGAGCCTATGTTTAGAGGTAAATAGTATGTAGGAGAGCACTGTACGTATGTATAACTATACAAGTCAAAAAATACTAACACAAAAACTACACAAGTCAAAGCAGAGCTACAGGTTCAGTTATGATGAAAGTTAAGGTAATAGAGGTAGCAAACAATACTCTAGCTGAGAACTGCTCTAACCATGTGAGTCTACTGTATTAAAGAACAAGAATAGAAAGTGAGATTTTCGGTGTAAGGATATGTTAGTCAGGTATAGCCAGGTCACTAAGCACGTAAAATTACTACAATACAGGAGAATTAAAATTACTACAATACAAGAACTCTAAAAATAATTATAATCAAATGTAAGTTTATATTTGCACAAGTGAAAAATCAACAACCGGAGTAGCGCAGGGACTTCTGACTAGTGCGAACGCAAGGGGTAGAGTGAAGTTAACGCTTGCGAATAAAGAGCGCTAAAAGTAACTACCAATCAGAACACAGAACGCGAACTACAACCAATAGAATGCATTTTTATCGCGACCAATTACAGATTTGTATTTTAAATGGTCACGACTCGTCAAATACACTAGACTGCGAGACAAGAAGCTGGAGTTAGATTTGCAGAAGGGATTGAAGGATTTAGAAGGATGCGAGGTTTAGCTGATTAACAACAGAAGGACGTGAGGGTTAGATATGTAGAAGGAAACGTAGGTCAAATAATTACCACAGAAGGCTAGATGGTTAACAACAACAGGACACGAGGGTTAAATAGTTAACCACAGAGGGTAGATGATTGAACATAAAAGGATGTAAGAGATAGATATTTTCCACAGAGGGTAGCAGAACAACCGCAGAGGGTAGTAATTACACCCCAATTCTATTCTCCATAAGAGTCTATGTTATTATATTCCCCCCATAAGAGCCTATGTTATTCTATTCTCCATAAGAGTCCATGCTATTTTATCCTCCATAAGAGCCCGTGTTGGGGCCAAGGTGGCCGCCCTTACTACTATGAATCTAAGAAATTTATCCAGAAAACCAGGTGAAGCCATTTAGTTAGAGATTATAGAGCTTATAAATACTTATACATCACAAAACTTTAATCAAAATCAGTATAGCCGTTTTTGAGAAATTGGTTTTGTATAATTTTTTAGTGGTTTCAAAACATTTTAAAACCCCTTTTAGTATAAAACAATGACAACGCCTGGAGATGTTGTGGATTAGTTTCTACATTGCAAATCGTATTTAATTCAGGGCTTTGGTGTGGTCCCTGGGTTTGTTTGGTCAGACTGACATAACTTCAAAAACCAATTTTTCGGGTTTAGAGAACACCAAAACAAATAATTCTACAACTAACTGAAATTTGAAAATATTAATGAGAGCAATACTTTTTTGCATATTCTATGTACATGGTGAGGAAGCCAATATAGATAGAGAGTTCAGGAAAATTCCATTCAAAGACCTTCGAGCATGGCTCAGTTATTTATCGTAGGCCGCGGCTAATTCCCATTTCAATCTATTTCTCAGCTTTCCAAACATCATGTGTAGGAAATTTGGCGATAATAATATATCAAACATCAAAGGAACAAGCGATGGCTTTTATTTAGCTACAGAGCAACAAGTCCATGAAATTTTTTAAAGAATGTATATACCAACTGATGATCGGTTTATCAGTCAGAGAGCCACATACAAGTGTAAGTTTTCAGTGAATATATAAACCAACAAAAGATAAGTTGATATAGATTAGAGAGCCACAGGCATATCCGATTGTTCCAAAACTATAGTGTACCACAAGTAATAAGTTTATATCAGTCTGAGAGCCACATACATGTGTAAGTTTTCAGTGAATATATAAACCAATAAAAGGTAAGTTTTTTTAGATTAGAGAGCCACATGCATGTGTAATTGTTCCAAACTTATAATGTACCACAAGTAATACGTTTATATACAACAGAGACCAACAAGTAGATTGTAATTTTCGGGGATCAACTCAATCTTAATTAATATATATATATATATATATATATATATATATATATGTCCGTGGGTGTGATAACTCTAGTAAAAACAGGTCCGATTTTGATGAAATTCGGAACAAACGTGTAAAGGAACATTTATTAATTTAAGTAAAAAAACCAGACTGATCGACCCATACGAAGGGGTATTTTGTATCCCCAAAAATGTTTTTGTTTTGAAGTTTTTACATTTAATGTTTTAAAAAGTAAAATTTTAGTTTTTACTATTGGATTCAGCATAAAAAAAACACACAATTTCTCATTTCTCTTGTCATTTCTCATTTCTCATTTCATTTGTCTTTATCATTTCTCTACGTTAATTTGTTAGAGATATTGAAATTGCTAAACACAGTACGTTGGCCAATGTTATTCTTATGGAGGATAAAAATACCCCCGTCGCAGCAAACCTGCGTACTCAGCGAATTTCCAATGCATATATATGAGTATCACTATTACCTAGAGCCACTTACCAAGTTTCATAAAAATACATTAATTAATAAGTTATATATAGCATTTTATTTATTATCCATAAGAATAACATTATAATTGAGTAGGCAGGTTTGCTGCAACAAGGAAGATAAGAAATGTGTTTTTTTGCAATTATCAATATAACTCAACCAGGTGAAGCTACATACCAAGTTTTATTAGTTTAGGTTCACAACTAAGGGAGATATAAAACTTTACTTATTCTCCATATGAATAACATGAGGGCCGAGTATGCAGGTTTGCTGCTACCGGGAAAAATAAAAAACGTTTTTGTGCTAATATCAATATAGCACAGCTATATGAAGCCACATACCAAGTTTCATCTATATACATACATAAATAATCTAAATAAATATAACATTTTATTTATTCTCCATAAGGATAACATTGGACAACGTACTGTGTTTAGCACTTTGAATATCACTGAAACGATTGGACGTAAAACAACAATTAAAAGGCCAATATTATTGTTTTGTAGAGCTAAACTGATTGGTAGAAAGAAATGTAGCGTTTTTAGTGAAATTATCTGAGGAAAATCTAAAAACCGTATTCCCATAAGATTAACATGGGAAATTTTATGGACACATTTGTTTACTTTTCTCCACAACCACTAAACCTAGCTTAATGATTCTATATACTAATTTTTTTGTTTTTTTAAGCTCTATAAAATGGCTATAACCAAAATCTAGTGTTTTTAACATTTTAGGTAAAAAGTTCAAAAAACAGATTTTTGGAAAATCTTAAACCCCCATAAAACCCCCTTCCCATTGACCGTTCGATCTGGTTTTCGAATTTAAAGTCATAAATGTTACTCTTCACATTTGTGCTGAATTTCATCAAAATCGGGCGCTTCTTTCAAAAGTTATCGCGGTAACGGACATATATATTATATATAAATTTGAACGAATAGTGTTTTTGGCATCTAGGAACCTCAAAACAATAAGTTATCATGGTGTCGGGCTTAAGTCTTACCATGCCCCCTACGGTAATAGCTTCTTCCCTATAGGGGCAATTCCCTAAAAATTATATCTCGCTTATTTATGAACGTATACTAACGAAACTTCGAATACGGATTTATCTGGATGGGTCTATTCTTATTTGGACGAAAAAAGTAAATTTTATCGATGATTCCCTTAGCAGCAAACCTGCGTACTCAGCCCCTATGTTATTCTAAAAGAGAATAAGTAAAACCGTGTCTCCTTTAATTATGATCACAAATTAATAAATCTTGGTATGTGGCTTCAACTTGTTGAGTTATATTTATATTGGCATAAAAACTCATTTTTTCTGTTCCATGTTGTAGCAAACCTGTGTAATCATCTCCCATGTTATCCTTGTAGAGAATAATTAAAATTGTATCGCTTATTTATGAATTAATATTGATGAAACTTGGTATGTGGTTTCACCTAGTTGAATTCTACAGTATTGATTTTCACATCAAAACCAATTGTTTGTGTTCCTTGTTTCAGCATACCTATGTACTCATCCCCAGTGTTATTCTTATATATAGAATAATTCAAATTGTATATATCCCTTATTTGTGAATATATTTTTATGATACTTAGTAAGCGGCTTTAAGTGGTATTAACAGCGAGCACATAAGACAAAAATATGCATTGGAAATTCGCTGAGTACGCAGGTTTGCTGCGACGGGGTTATTTTACCTCTCACCGCTTTTAATCATAGCCAACGATTTCCTGAAATCAATATAGTAAGGATAGCAACATTGTGTGCACTCAAATTAGTAGTATGACAATATTATTAATATAATTACAATTACCTGAGGGAGATGACGTCATGTGGTCGGGACTTGCCAGAAATCTGTGGGTGATTGTCTGTTGTTGTGAGCAGAACTAATACACGTCCAGTAGTGAGTCTCTATGGGTATCTTTGCACGTCAGCAGTTAGTTTGAGGCTTAAGGTGTACCTAAAACGTGATTGCTTTTCTGGTGGGAAGAACCGGTGCAGGGAATCAGGTCCGGACGTGTAGAAGATGTTGACTAGATAAACATGAAACACGTTAATTTCATTTTCGTGCTGTAAGGTACGGATATAAAATCGGATGCCAATTAACTGAAATAGTTGAGCATGTCTAATATCGGACCGGGAGTCGGGATCAGGGGACCGCAGTTGATCGAGAGAAACTAAGTAGGGTGTCTTCCTAAGGGCCCTCTGAAGTTCATTGGGGATGTCCGTCATTTCGACCTAAAGAATCGGCTCTGAAATTGTTAAAAGCCACTTACTACACATCTATATATGCTTGTAAATAGAAGATGAACTATAATTTTAACTACCAAAAAATCTAAACGACTGGTAGCGGAACATAAAGTGTTTTGTAATCAATATTTATGAAAATAATTTGAATTTTATCGGAATCCAGTTGAAGAAATTTGTACAATAATTAAAATTTGTATATGTTTAGAGTTGTGGTAGCTTAGCAACGAAAACTAATAATACACCATACCTGGTATTTTAGGGAGGACACATTTTTGCCTACGCCAAAGGTCAAATATAGCTAATGTCGTTTCCTACGATTGTTACGATATCGAACAATTTCATGAACCGATTATTTGTTTATTTTTTCAAATGTATTTATAATCGTTGCTCACTGCTTGGTGAGTTATAACTTTCAAGATAATAGGCAAGCACGATAGTCCAGTGATTACGCTGTCAGATCCACGATCGTGCGGTCTCGGGTTTACAAAATAATTACTTTTTGAGATTTGAAAATTTTACTTTAATTTTATTCAGGGTTAAATCTTACTTTTGTTGTTTCCTTTTCTAGGTCTAAAATTTCTGTTAATTTTACTTTTATTTATTTATGCTAATCCATTTATTTGTAATTATGTTACACAACGAACAGCCACCGTAAAGCGCTCCGCAGAGTTAGGTTAGTTTACTAGTTTTGTACTAGCAGCTAAAAAAGGCACGATTCACTGGAAGTGGAACTTTGCCACTCGAAGGAAGCCTAACTCGTCCGATGACGAACGAACTATCCGCAACAGATGCTTTATTATGAGAAAACAATGTGTGTCTTAAATTATCAGAGAAATGTAGTATTTTCAAAATGTAAACAGAAGAAATCTACTTATATTCTACAAAATTACGCTATATTTACGAACAGATTATAGTTATCTAACCTAACCTAACTCCAGAGAGCGCTGTATGGTGGCTCTTTCCTTTGCAACATATTACAAAAATGGGTTTGTGTTTAATAACGTAATAACAAAAAATGGTACCTTAAAAAAGTAAACACGAAAAGGTGGAATTGAACTTGGGGCCGCATGATCGTGAATCCAGTGTGGCAAAGCCAAGACAATTTATTTACTTAACTGTATTAATTAACAAACATGTGATTTTAGAAACATATGTTGTTTAAATTTGAAAGATAAATTCTGTTTACTTTTATTATTGTTTTAGAAAAGAGAAAATCTGTGCTGAACTTTTGTAACTCTAAAATGTAAAAATACAACTTTATTCACGATTCCGCAATAGTAGTGGGGGTTTGTAGGTTCTGGGCCAAGTGATTGACAGATTCCGGTCACGTGACCGGAAGCGCTGAGTCATTAAATACGTCATCTGAGGCTGAGCCAGTGACGTAGGCGGTTTTGTGACGTAATGAGGGAAAGTTTAATGGTCAAGGTCACGGGGAGGATATTTTAAAAAAGTACCACCTCGCGCTCGTATCATTCGATTGTTTCATTCGATTGTTTTCATTCGATGTCTTGTATCGATTAAACTATCGAATCACATTTCGAATTTTACGCGTGCAAGGTAGTACTTTTTGAAAATATCCTCCCCGTCACCTTGACCTTTAAACTTTCCCTCATTACGTCACAAAACCGCCTACGTCACTGGCTCACCCTCAGATGACGTATTTAATGACTCAGCGCTTCCGGTCACGTGACCGGAAGCTGTCAATCACTTGGCCCAGAACCTACAAACCCCCACTACTCACAATCTAATTTATTTTAGGCTTACTATGTGCAACTTACTGACAGACCCAACGTACACACACACACACACTCTTTTCTACATCCAGTACCATATCCATTACACTGCCCTATCTTATCGAACTAAGTAAAAGTAGCAATTCATCAAGCAGTAAACGGCGCTATGATTTTAAAATTTCTCACCGGTAGCGCTCGGTGTGATTTCAAAGTTTTACACTGGCAACACTCACATAGGAAATGTCTCCAGTTCCAGTGGCTCGTACCTTTTTTTAGCTGCTAGTTAGTTTTGCTGTGAACTGCAACCTATAGTTTTTTGTTATTTTATTCACGCAAATCAATTTGTAGATCTATAATTTAACATTGTATCCACAACTTTTGATTTAACTCATATCTGCCTGACTTTTAATCGAATCACTATCATTTATGCTTTTCCACTACAAAACAACTATCGTAGTCGAAAGTTCATTCGATGAAATAAACAAGCAACCGGTTGGTAAAATATATCGATATCGAACCGATATTGGATGGACCGTTAGCGTAGACAAAAAGGTGCGCTCACTGTATTTTAGAGACTAGCTATATATGTTCTGTACTCACGGGCCCCTTAGATCAGCTGTATAGCAGTGTAAAACGGAACTTGGAGGCCAAATATTCAAAACTTTCTCTTTAGTAATAATTAATTGGTGATCCAGGAGTCATGCTATCGGGCTGACATGATGATGGTTTGGGGTCCAAATTAGTGATGGGATAATCGAATGAAAAATCATCGGTTATTCAATTATAGGAAAATAATCGGGTGTTCGATTATTTTAAAAATAATCGATTATCGTCTTATAATAATCGGTACAAAATCTAACTGTGAAAACCTGGAAAAATACAAACCAAATGAACCTTTATGACTATTTAGTGTTGAACATTAATGTTAGAAAAGTAAAAATGTAAGAAATACAATTTCAAAATTGGTCCATCTATTAAAAATATGTACAAATTAAATCTATACATATTTTTTAACCGCAAGATAACTTTAATCGTTATTGAAAACTTAAGATTAAAACAGTTATTTGATGAGAATGAGAATCGTTACCAGACTGTTAATGCTACCGGTATATCAAAACGTATGTATAATATAAACAAAAATCATAGTATATGTGACATTAGGAAATATGAACTTATGAAAGGCATTTGGGGAGAAACGTTTCAAAACGGTTTCCAAGAGTTATTAGATATTCGTTTTCTTATATAATGCAATGAGAAGTTGTAAATGTCATGAAAATGGGGAAAAATGTATATGTGTAATAGTGTTTAAATACCAACTTTGAAAAGCATATATGTACTGTAATACTATATAACAGCAGACGTTTGATGTAGTTGGTATAAGGATAAAAAAAATCATTCGATTAAAATCCACCAAATGATTATTCGATTATTGGTATAATCGTCATCGGTTCGTTCCATTATTTTTTTCATTCGATTATCCCATCATTAGTCCAAATCCCTAATATTTGTAATCTAGTTTTCTTACAAAAATTAATTTGTTTTGTCATTCAGCGTCAATCAACTCAAAAACAACCGAGTTTTTCGCTACCGAGTTTTTTTATATATGTAAAGGCATGATCGGACGATGGGGCAGACATGTCAGCTTAGTTAGATTAATTAACTTGGGTTAGTGTATGTTTATAATGTGTCAAGTGCACTGCTGAAAATGGTTTGTTGCGGGTTTTCCGTATTTTGGGAAAACCAGCAATCTAACTTGACTTATAACTAATACCAAGTCTAACCGATGTCAATTAAGGCAGCATTTTACAAAATGTTGCCTCTAAATGATAAAGTTGATCAAGTTTTTATTTGTATTGCATTGTAAAATATGATACAATATATAATAAAGTGGGCTTGTTTTCTCTGCAACAGCCTGAATATACAAATCAGAAAAGAGCTACTTGTTTCGAACGTGAAGTAAAAACTATATGCATGAAAACTACATTGTACCTATTAAATGTTTGATAAGGCTTACGTGGTTTGTTCGGTGTCACTTCATTTTATTTAACACGTCCCACATGCTTGTCATCCAACATATGGCTTTGCAGCATAACAGTTCTTTCCTCGCTTATGAGTACAGACCATGGATGTTATTGGGTTATTTTTTCTCTTCGCTCTAGCTGCAATTCCAGGTTTTTATTTATGATTCTATTATTCCAGCCTAGTGTGGCCCGTACTTTAGAAGACCTTATAAACCATTCGTATATATCCTTAAGACCAGACATAAATATTCTGTATTAAAGGGATATTATGACCATAAATGTTTAGACCCATCACCTACCTATCTAGAGTCTCTTTAGCTTTATGCTGAGCAATAGTCCCAGGAACTCTACTGAGTATAGGGAAAGTTATTTGAGAAATATAAACTGTATCTTCGTTT
Organism: Allygus modestus; assembly: GCA_963675035.1. Lineage (NCBI taxonomy): Eukaryota > Metazoa > Arthropoda > Insecta > Hemiptera > Cicadellidae > Allygus > Allygus modestus. The sequence continues at coordinate 35,648,365 of OY776115.1, forward strand.
TTCTCTTATAATTTATCCAAAATTAAGACGATTTTGATGCTATAAAGCAAATAATTCCCACGAGTAGAATGTTTTTCAAAGCATTTTCTAAGTGGGTGCTGATGTATAGTCTAAGTACACACTTTTCACTCATATTAAGTTTGTTCGGTTAAAATTATAAATTTCGGGTTCAATAATATGTAGAGATGTACTTAAAATATTGTATAGTATAATTAATCCGTGTCTTACTTTCAGAGTATGGCGAAGGAAAGCATCTACATGCCTACGTGTCTTCGAAACCGGTAATAAATAAATTAGTTAAATATTCGTTAATATTCGAAAATTAAAACCAACATTTTCCAGTTCACAGTAACAGTTGTGTGATAGATGGTTGTAAATTGGCGTTACCTTAAAACATACATATATTTATTTGTATTAACAAAATTAAAAAGTATTTATGAAATTAAAAAAAACCTAAATAACGAGGTTTGTTTTGGTTTTCTTCAAAGGTGATGTGGTCATCATCATCATCATCATTGTTGCAAATTAGGAAACCCCAGCATAGCTGCTAGCTACATCTTCCACAAGCGGGAATATTGCGCAGGTTACCGGAAAGATAGGATATAGCAGGAAAGGAAAGGGTGGGATGGGACGGCAGCCAAATCGACCCTTCAGAGGGCCAACTCCTGTGCCCCTGTGACAGTTGGGACGAGGCTCTCAAACAGGGGGCCCGCATTCTGTCCTCCGACTGGTCAACTCAACTGACAGAAACCATCCATTCTCGGGTTGGCAGGTTGGTGATCAAACCCGGAGATTCTGTCCCTAGCCACTGCAAATGGAGGGACCAAAGGTGAAAGGGAAGTTTGTCATAATGGACAGCCAAAACACTTACCAAAAGTAACGACAACTTCATTTGCTGTACCCAATGTCAGCCTTAAAACTTGTATAGACCAGTTATAAGGTAGTCCTGGTACCAGGTGATGTGGTGTGACGCCTGCCTGTTAGTATTTGTATAAGTATAACAAAACAATAACCATCCTGTTATTTATTTATCCTCCCGAAATGGTTTATTTTTTAGATGAACTGGTTCAAAGCCTATGAATTTTGTAAACGCAAGAAGAAGAATTTGGTTACAATCATGAATAACCAAGACCACTGGCACCTGCAGCAAACAGCTATACGATGCGGCGATCTGTGTATTGGTATTTGTACAATATATAATTATTTATTAGTGAATTTCCTTTGGAAAGTGAACTACTGTATTAGCATGACCCGCACGGTAAAACTTAGGCCGGGACCACCATAGAAGTTCCTAACGTGACCCCCTAAACACGTTTTGGTTGTTAAAAATTGTATACATATATAAAATATATGTAAATATATATATATACATATATATAGACATATATATATATATATATATATATATATATGTGTGTGTGTGTTTGCACTCTAGCGGTCGCATTTTTTGTCCGATTTACTTCAAATTTGGCAGGGACGTTCCTTTCTGTAATCAGTTGGACAAGTTTGTTGGGAAAAACAATCGGAAAACTCTAAGCCCCTTTTTTGAGGATTAATCTTTCAAATTTCGAGTTTTTGGAGCCAAAAAGGGTCATAAAAGCCCCGTATATAAAATTAATGCTTGTAAAAAGATGGGAATTAGTAAAGCGAAAGTTTTAAGCCCTCTGTCGTTATTCTAGTATACATATTTACCGAGTTATTAAAGAAAATGTGTTTCGACTAAACACAGTACGTTGTCTTACGGGGGTTTTACACTAGAAAAGCTTGTTATTCCTTTGTTAGAGTACTTTTATCATCCCCAGCAACCTCACGCCTACTTTCTACCTGTCTAGACCTTCTCCTAACATTAAAATGCGCAAAATTGTATTCCAGCTTTGCAAGTAAATGAAACCAGGAGCAACAGAACAGCCAAAAAAATCACTGTTTTCAGATTTCATTAAAAATTTGAATAAATGTATGTTTTACACTGATTTTGAGTTTTAAAAGTTTGTATGCGAAAATTCACTTCCCTCACGTCAGCGTGCTGCGTTCGAACTCGTTTTTAATTGTTAGGTTTGACCAGCAGTTTAATTTCAAATTAAATCGTTGTATGTCTTAATGGCATTATAACTAAATATTAAACTAACTAGTGGCTTGAAGGGACCAAAGCCCTTAAAACTTGGCTTGCGGAATTATATATAAAGATACTTTCCAAATTTTTCAATTCATACTTAACTCCTAAGATAAAAAATAAGAGTAAACATATAATAAACATTACGAAAGTAGACACATACTGTAATTGGAAAATACGTGATGCCGAACTTTGTTCGGGCACGACAGGTCAGTTAGTTTTCAATTTAATCCTTTTGTTACATTTCCCAACTAAACCATACATTAAGCGACAGTTGGCTGCTTTTTGTTGAACAGCTAGTTTTTTTTATTTTTTTATTTTAAATCAATAAGCCAAAAATAAGATTTCCAGCTAAATTTGATCTTCCTTGGAGTGAAGGATTTATTAGCCGTTAATTTCTAGACCTCTAAAACCCCCCAATTTAATATAATCTACACAGTATTTTAGTACTGTGCTTATCGATTAGGTGTCGATTACAAATATTTAGACCTTACGCTGTATTCAGTCCGTTCGGTCATAGGCACGGTCCTTTTACTACGCTGTATTCAGTCCGTTCGGTCATAGGCACGGTCCTTTTACTACGCTGTATTCAGTCCGTTCGGTCATAGGCACGGTCCTTTTACTACGCTGTATTCAGTCCGTTCGGTCATAGGCACGGTCCTTTTACTACGCTGTATTCAGTCCGTTCGGTCATAGGCACGGTCCTTTTACTACGCTGTATTCAGTCCGTTCGGTCATAGGCACGGTCCTTTTACTACGCTGTATTCAGTCCGTTCGGTCATAGGCACGGTCCTTTTACTACGCTGTATTCAGTCCGTTCGGTCATAGGCACGGTCCTTTTACTACGCTGTATTCAGTCCGTTCGGTCATAGGCACGGTCCTTTTACTACGCTGTATTCAGTCCGTTCGGTCATAGGCACGGTCCTTTTACTACTCTGTATTCAGTCCGTTAGATCGTGGGCTCCGTCTTTATGCTTAGGCCCGGTCCACACGAGTGTCAGATGATGCCGCGTCGACGCGGCGTTGCAGTAGTGTCAGTTCACACCTAGCCTAGCGCTAGTTTGGGCGTAGACGCGGCGCGGCGGTCGTTCAATGTTGAACACTCTGTTTCAGGTCACAATGGATGTGTACTCAAGGAAACGCTTTGTTTTACTTTCTTTGTTAATAATTATTTCCTGAAAACCAGAAAAATAAAGTACTGGGTTATATAATAGTTCTTAAATGAATAAAAATGTATAAATTTATCGCGAATTACCATCCAGTAAATATGAATTATTCTGATGCAGTTAATTATAAAAGGTGTAGAATTTAGTCACGTGGAAGAAACTAACAAAAAAATAGATGCCTTTAAGTAACAAATTAAAATAGTATGAATATTAAATATAATTATTCATTACAACAAACGTATAACAACCTTTAAAAATTGTTTTATTATTAGGCATACACTTTTAAATATTAAGTTCAATAACAGTTAAGTTTTTGCAAGTGTTTTGAATTGTTGAGGAACATTCTGAACAATAAATATCAGTGAAGAGATAACTACAAAAACGCTTCGGGCAAAAAATGCACTGTGGGGATGACAGACTCCGCGTGCACCTGCGCCTCGCCGCCCCGACGCGACGCGCGCCGATGCGATAAATTTGTAGTTTTTGGAAGCTTCTTACCTCTTGTGAAATAATTGAGGTAAATTAAATCGATTCCACTGCCGCTCACTCAACTGAGATAAGACATTTATATTAATTTGGCGTGACAGTGAAGTTTAAATTGTCCATCAATTATGTTGGCGTCAATATGCTGCCATGAAAACGCAAGCGCTGGTGAGGTGGGAACTGAATAATTCGAAACAAAACACAGCCTCAACGCATTGCCGCAGCAGTGCAACTGCAGTGACGCGAGCCCTGTATCCTGCAGCTGCACTGCCGCGGCGATGCCTAACGTGTGAATTGCTCCATTTGACTACATGCTCTGTTTAAACGTGCTGCAAAATGAAGCTGCGTTGACGCCGCTGCAAAGTCCTCGTGTGAACCCGGCCTAACGCTGTATTCAGTCCTATAGATCATAGGCACCGTCGTTCTACTACTCTGTATTCAGACCGTTAGATCGTGGGACTGTCGTTATAATTACTTTGTATTCAGCCCGTTATTTCATGAGTACCTCAGTTTTACTTACTTTTGGATCCGTTCGTTACACCACACTGAAAAATTATAGTAATTATGGGAAATGTTCTTAAAAAGAGAATATATGGTTTATTATTATGAAATAAATCCTAACAAATATTTCGTTACTAATTCTTCTGCAACTGAAGCTAACCTATAATTACATAAATTGTCAATGTTTTACAATAATACAATTTTATCAAACATATTTCCCACATAAATCTGACAAGAATTGATGTAAGTTAGAGATTAACTCCAGCACACTAAACGTGAATATTCATGCTTTTTAGTACATTCCACTGCATGAGTTCATACATTAGACTTTTATATTATGTCAGAAGCGGACCTTCTTTACCCAGTCTGTAGAATCACTATTTTAAAACCGTATCAAAGCCAAAATAACACCTAATAGTGAAGTGATATTCTTAATAATGAAACAACGGAAATGTTAATTTATATTTAAGACTTATGAACAACCAGGGTAACAGAAGTGTTGAAACGTACTTAAGTAAGTGGTGAACTTTAATACGTATATATTTTTTAATTCAGTAAAGCGCATCTAAAAGCAAAGGTGGTTTACTGATGCAACATAGCTTTTAACCCTAGCAGTGACCAATGGTGTAAGTGGGAAGCCAGGTAAAATTCGCATCACAAATTATTTAGAACAAATTGTGTCATAATAAATCGTGTTTTCAATATTCTTGAGATTTGTTTGAAATTTGACAGGACAGCACCTAACCCACTCGTGGACTGCAGGCGCGGACCTCCATCAGGACCGACAGTTCGTCTGGATGACCACGGGACAGGAGGTTGGTGCAGACCGCTGGGCCGCCGACCGTCGCCCGGACAACTGGGGCGGCAACGAACACTGCGTCGAGATGGTAGACATCCCCAACGAGTCCCGGACAGTCCTCAACGACGTCCCTTGCGGGGCTTCTATGTTTGTCGTCTGCGAGTCACCAGATGCTTTCGGGACGTAAAGGGTTAAAAGAAAACGTCTTGATTAAATTACTGAATTAATGAAATGTGTTTGAATTTTACCTGGATTTTACAAAACCTCATTACGAACTAAACTTTATAATTGTGATAGAAAAATGTTTAAATTTGCATTCCAAGGAAAATACTACTTTGGGGAGTGGTTTTAAGTGAAAATGTGAATTCGCTTGTCCGCGGTGAAAGTTAAACCCGGGTCCACCATGGAAGGTCCTAACGTGACCCCTGAACAAGATATAAAAATACTATTACCAGTATGAGTCGGAGTATACAACTTTAAGTCGGCCGCCGTATTGGGAAAATGGCTGCCAGTACCAAATGTTAAAGATTACTAAACAATATCAAACCAAACGTCCAGAGTAGTTGCTAAATAAAATAATTGAATGCCTTTAATAATTATATCACGTGAAAAGCTGGCATACATCTATCAATCACCTTGTATATGAGCTCCGTACAGGTGCATTCGCTTTTAAAACACCCCGCAGCCCTTCAAAGTTAAAATGTTATTCTTATGAGTATTGTTTACCATGGTAACAGTAAGTAAAATTTTAATTTGGGTTTGGTTACCGCCAAATCCCTGTACACCTGCCAAAGAATGGGGCACCAGAAACAGTTTTATACACGTCAGATTAATTCAGATTCAGATTCTTTATTCAGTCAAAGATATATGACATTACATGAACACTAGTCGTAAAAAAATAAAATAAACTTCAAAATAATCTACAATATACTTCAAAAACTAAAAGGTTACATAATCTGTAAAATTTTAAGCAAACTAAATTTAAAATGGTCAACCTTTTATGGCACCAGGTTTATAAGAATAGCCTTAAGTTTAAATTCAAATCCATGCAGGTGAAGTTCCTGTTTTAGCCTGTCTGGTAACTGATTATAAAATCTGATTCCGTTATGGAAAATATGGTGTTCATAAAATGAGGTTCTATGTTTAAGAATGGATAGATTAACACTGGTTCGGAGATGGTAGTTATTAGGATGTGGAACTATGGTAACAATACTTATGATTCTCTTTACAAACAACATTGTTTCCAAAATTAAGATATAGGGACAAGTTAGAATTTTGTATTATTTGAAAGTGTGCTTGCATGTTTCGGGTTTCCCAAGTTTAAAGATTACCCTGAGGGTACGATTTTGTAACCTGAAGATGTACACAAGTGAACTACGGTGTCACCAAAAATACAAGACAGCCCTCCATCATCTCCATTTCGAATTTAAAAATCCATCAGGGTTGTTTTTCCAGGGTTAACTCGAGATCAGTTATTATCGCACCATTGAATAAAGCTCTTTACTTATTTAAAATATCTTGTTCTACTGACTCTCTACAAGGTCCCGTGACTATTGCGGTGGTATCATCAGCAAACAGACAAACATTAACAATGCCGTTTATGAACTGTAAGAAAAACAATGGTCCAAGAACCGAGCCTTGTGGTGGTTGTGAACCTTTCAGAATTAACTCCTGCTCAGAACACAATTGTAAAGGAGTTAGCAGCATCTATATGGGATATTTTTACAACCTGACTTCGCCCACACACATATTTCCGGAAGCATCAATTGGGACATCTCGAATAGCCATTTTATGAAACTTGTCTTCAAAATAAATTGATGATTAACCAAGTCGAAAGCTTTGATTAAGTCAATAAAGGTACTAGCGGAAAAACATTCTTTCCGGGGCAGAAACAACTTGGTTTGTTAAATAGAACATGGCATCAACTGTACATTTGGTTTTTAAGAAGCTGAATTGATTCCGAAAGAGGATATTGCGTTTTTGAATAAAAGTCTTTAGTTCTAATAATACAGCTTCCTATTGACTGGAAATAGTTGAAACAACAGTTATTGGTCTGAAGTTGTTGACAAGTTCTTTTGAACCTGTTTTATGCAGTAGATGAACAATAGAAAATTTTACCACCTTAGAAAATTGCCCATTTGAAAATGATTGATTGATTACATGAACAAAAGGAACGATCAAAAATGCATAACTATATTTTAGAACCCCAGAAGAAACACCATCTGGGCCTGAAGATGACTTGAGTTAAGATTTTGTATGATGATGGTCACCTCCTCACTCGTTACTCGTGTTAAGAAACGATGGGGCGAGCTCCGTAAGGTTAGAGCTGGAACTTGGCCCTACAAGCCATATTTTAGAGCTATCATTGATAGATACATTAAAAAAATTAATTTTAAACAAAACTGGCCACCTTATGAGGATTCTGAATCAGGACATCATCGGGGTCACGAACACAATAGTGATGTAAATTGGTTCTTTGGGGTTGGTTTATGTTATCATTTACTACTTCCCACGCAGCTTTCGCTAAGTTACTTATTTTCTTGGATACTAAAACTGCCTTTTCTTTTCAGATACGAACTTTTGACATAGCCTTGAGCCGACGATAATCAATCCGCAAGAGACTGCCCCACTCTAAATCTTTGCTGAGAACACAAACGTTTAACCTTCTGAAGTAAAAATATCAATTCATGACTCAATCAAATCCTGTGATTTGCATGAATTTTTTTCAGTTTTATTTGTTTGATTGGTAAAGCTATATTAAAAAGCTATATTGAAACATAAGGTAACTGAAACATCAAAATTTGATGCTGAGTTGTTATCTGATGATAAATCGTTTCACGACTCACTTTAAAATAACTGTTTGAAATTTTGAATGTTACTATTATTAGACGTTTAGTGGTATGCTGATACGTATTCTTCAAGTTTTTAGGCATATGTGACTCTAAAAACAAGAGCATGATGATCAGATATGCAGATAATACAACATTGCAAGAACAAGGGTTTGGATGAAAATCAGTATAAAAATTATTGATAAGGGGCTTTGACTCTTTAAATTCCCTTGTGTATGTTCGTAGCGTACCGTCGCAGTCGGTTTCATAACGAAGCTCGACATTATGTTTCAAAGTCACCTTTTAACATATCAACGTTAAAATCTCCTATCATTACTGATCGAGCAGAGGGTCTCATGATATTGTCTAGACACTCAGTTTGGGCGTAGTAAAAATCATGATCGCTAATTGGAGGTCTATAAACAGCTAAGACGATTACACACTGGAATTTAAGTTGAACTTTAGCTGCGGCGAACGCCCTCTTGACAGAATTATTTTATTTTCATAAATATAAGCCATTACCATTGAATGGTTGGGTTTCTGACAAATATTTAAACCAAAATTGTATAATATGTTGATCATAAAATCCTGAATTCTCAAAATTCCTCAATTTTTATATCAAATATAAAAAAAAATCTTAATTTTTGAGGACTACAAAATATAACTGTATTTTATATATTATTTACTAAAAAGGACATTACAGAATAAGAATAATAAAATCAAATATGTTACGCCTAAAGTGAAAAGGGCAGAATAAAAATCAGAGACACTAAAGCCTATTCAAAAACCATGATAGCCCATTATAAAACGAACTGTATGTATTAGGTCCATATGTTTAGTTATAGTTAAGTTTATATAAGTTCCCTACAGGTAATTTTAGGTATTGTAACACATTTAACCTAGGTACTCACGGAGAAATAGGTAATCCAAATCTTATGAACTAGGCCTAGCACACCAAAAGACAATTTTGTAAAAAGTGATATATTCATCGAATTGGCCCTGACACATATATATTTGCGTGTCGAAACAATACCTAATAATTTTGTATATAGGATCTTTGTTAATCACCCATACTGTACATATCACTTGTAAATCTTAATTTAAATGAAAGCAGAAGCATTAAATTTTAAACACTGTAATTTCACTGCTACACCATACCTAAAACTAATGAATTTGTAATCAACACGATAGGCTAGATAAATATTATGATATGTAAACATTCACTAGGTTAGGTACAAAATGTTTGTAGTAATAAGTAAACTCACAATGTAATTTAAGTATAAATATTGTAAAAAACAAAGTTAGGTTAAACTAGCGTAAGGCCGTTAGAACAACAAGTGACGACCATTTTGATTATATTCCTAATCTTCTCGTCTCTAGTCTCTATGCAGGCAGCCAAGATCAGGTAGGTGAGCACTTTTTCGCCTACAAAATTTAGAGGTTGTTTGGTCAATATCGAACAGACGATACCGCAACGTTTCATCAACCGATTGTTTGTTCATTCTACTGGATGATTTGAGATTGCCGACTGCCGAGAAGTTAAACTTGGAAATGGAAACCACTGTGGAAGTTCTAAGCTGACTCGACTAGGGCCTGTTGAAGTATAAGTTTGGCCATTGGACAATTTGAAATTGAAATACCTTACATCCACTTAATATGGCAAAAGATATACCCAATTTAAATAAACTTTGTAATGCTAAGTTAATTAAGTAATGTATACAAGGTCTTAAACAGATAAGATGCCTTTAAATTTACAAATTGGTTGCAATCATAAATACAAAGACCCCGAGGTAGGGTTAAGATAATTAATCGGTCTCTCTAAATTACTTGTGATAAGAGAAAAATTGTTCATAAATTAAACAAGTATGAATAAAACCCATTCCTTGCCCAAGTAATAGGCTTAATTATAGCTAAGGACCTGAAAGGCTCAGTTATTATGAGTTATATTAACTTTCCATATCCATAATTTAAAGTACCTATAAACTCTTAAACTCCTATAAACCTATAAACTGCTATAAAATCTTCGAACGTTTCAGCTTCATAAAATCTACTAGCGCTACTCATTTTGTATTCCAACAACCACCATTTTCCTTCAAACATCTATCTACTATCGTAGTCAACATTCAATCGATAAAACAACCGGTTGGCAAAATTGTTCGATATCGACCAAACAACCTCTAAATTTTGTAGGCGAAAAAGTGCTCACCGTCCCAACAAACTCTTGCCTGTGCACAAGGAGTTCTATTGGTTTATTGGTTATACAATAAACCTTCCAGTCTGCGCAAGAGCCAATTCTAACAATTCTATCATTCACCGTCTAGTGCTGTAATCTATCGACCGCCAACGCAACTACGATCACAATTCCATTCATAATGAGCTTTACATAGATTCTTAGATTTACGTTTTTAATTAAATGTAATGTTTTGAGCAAATACAAATGTTATTATAAATTCATAATCATAAAAATAATATGAAACTTGTAGTAACGTGTAAATAATAGGAATATGTATATGTAATTTAAGTAATCAATAATTTAATGCAAATATTATTTTGTTTACCTAAACAGCTGTTTGTAGAAGGTTTGAATTAAGATGCAATTATGAGTGATTTAAAGTTAATTTGACTGAATAAACAGGAAGATTTTTGATTTTAGTGCTTGATAAAAGCATTTTTTTATTGAATCACCCTGCTGTATAGCCAGCAGCATCCCTTAAATATTTTTTATTCGCAAATTAGGCTCTTTTTGAGGACAGTTTTGGTGAGATCCATCTTTTCCTCACACTAATCCCCTTTCAGCATTACCAATTGAAGAACTATTGCAATATATTTAAATTTAGGGACATTTAATATCAATACAAATTTAAATGCACGTCAAGATTAAAAGATTTAGCTCAATTGAAGAATATTATTTGGTTTTACAGAGTTTTTTGAAGATTTCGAACTTTATTCTAAATTTGATTCTCTATTTGATTTTTAATTAACGATTCTAACATTAATTACAGAAATTTGATTATTATTGACGAGCCAGAAGCTTATGAACCAAATATTTTGAACCCTGAGATAAGAGACACTCATTTGCTCAATGTTGTAAAGTAATAATTTTTATCTAGATGTAACGTAACACTAATTTGAATAAACCAAGATTATTTGTAATTGTACAAAGAGTTGATTATTTATTTATTAATTACAATTTATTATCTTTTTATTATACAAATTACATTAATATTACGCTTTATTACATTGGAAAACCAGGTCAGGTTCTGTTTTTCTTGAAAATTGTTCTTAATATATATGTATAGATTATTGTATTGATATCTTCTGTTGTTACATGTTGTCATATGTATTTCGGTCTTTGTGAATATGTTTTAGAGGTTTGTATACATTGTAATTGTGATGTAAATGCATTCTTGAGGAGGTTAATACAATTTGTAATTATGAATGTGCTTTATACAACTTAGGATACCAGTCAAGATTGTTTGAACACAAAGCTAAATATTCAGTTTTATGTTGAGCAGTAATTCTTATTGCTTCAAGTCTATCAATTACTTTGGTCTAAAAGTGTTAAAAGGATCTTTTAAGTTAAGTTCAGAACGTATAACAGAGAGAGTCTTTTGGAGGTAATTCGATTTACAACTGCGGGGAAAGTCATTTGTTTCTTTGTACATATCCGTGAAATGAATAAATAAAACTAAACACTAGTGTTTGCTAATTGCTTAAAAATGTATGGGTGATTAATTAGAGTTAATCAGTTACTTCTCCAAATATTCTTTAGCGTCAAAATGACACCCTGCGATGTTGTTTCATTTACTCGCACACTTGCATCGGGCTAATCACGGTGAAAATAACCATTGCTGTCTAAGAGCAGTATTGCCTAGTCTAACGCAATGGTTATTACATCCGCGCCCAAAGTACTTATTTTCGATCTATAATCACATTGTAAAACCGCTGTTTTCTGATATGCGAGCGAAAAAGTACTTTTTGCCCGCTGCGCCTTACTTTTTAGTTTCTTTAAGAAACAAACAGCTGATTGGTTGTTGCTTCGGACCCAGCTACTGACTCGGTGTTTATAACCTCAATCCCGTGATGTTAGCTTGTAAAGTGAGTTAACGCTCTTAACACATAAGTAACTAATGCAAGATTTGTGTTAGAGAACTCATTTTTAGGGGAAGATTAAAAATAGGGGAAGTTAACTCTTAAATACCGTATACAACAAGCAAATTGTAGAATCTTCGTACTCTAAGCTGAACCAAACTGAAGCACGTGTTAATGAATATTGAATTACAGTTTTTATTTGTTATTTTGTCTTTTAAATAGACGCTTTTTATTACATTGTATCTTTAATTTGTGCATTTATACCAGGAAGTCTGATACATCATATGGGGTCAAAAAGCTCCTATAATCATAGGTCTAAAAATGCCAGCCGCCAATTTGATTATTCAGCAAATATCTGTTAGGTCTGAAACATTGACCCGATTTATTTCAATTTTGACAAAGTTTGGGTTGGGTTGGTTGGTTTGGGTTGGGTTGGTACCACTACTTTCCCAGTTAGGGAAATAGAGATTCTGTTTTCAAAATTGTTTAAAGTTTACTTAGTGGAACTTTCAGTTACAGAATCTTTGGTCTAAGGTAATGCGTAAAAGGAGAAATAGGGTATTTTAGTCAGAGTGTATTTTCTAAATGTTTGACAAAGACATGTTTGTTCAATGTCATGTTATTATATTTAACACTTTCCACATGTGTGTCAATCAAGATATGGTTTTGCGGCAGAATCTGCTAGTCCTTTGCACATCAGTCGCAATATGGCTGTTACTGGCTTCATTATTCTCATCGTAGTTGCTGTTTTTTCAGGTTTTGTAAATTTTATGATTCCATCGATATAAAACTACTCGGGTTAAAGTGTTTTATCAAAAAGTAATTTTAACTAAAACAAAAACTAGTTTAATACTTTACCACTGTTTGTCTCTTCATCAGTTTATCTGTTCGTTTCTAGACAGAAAAAATAACAACACAACAATATTTCTAGTCAACATAAAACAAATTTTGATTAAGATTTGTTCTATAAAAAAACTTAAAAAGCATTAAAATTATTTAGGCTACAACATTTGGGCTTTACAACATGTATATTTTTATGGCCAGAGTTAACAAATAGTAAAGTATATGTAAATTGCACTAAAACAGAATAATGATACTATTTTCTGATCTCGCACGTTTACTTCCCACAGAAAAACGACTTCTATTAGAAGGGAGGACATTTACTCTTACACATCGTAAATTACTATGAACACATGATTACTGATCACCGTAATTCAGCTGGGAAAAACGTTAGAAACTATATCTTCCGAAGGATACGTTTGCATTCAATGTAATTGCAAGTAAAATTAATGTTTGACATTATGGTTCGTTACTCTATACTAAATATTATGTAAATATGTATTACTACTGCATACACACACGTACGCGCTTACACGTTCGAAAAGCTAAATTTTTCATTCATTGATTTGAACTATATCTTAGCCGTGATTTATTTAATTACTAATTTTCTTTTGTAATGGGGTATATTTTGCACATGTGAATTGTTTAGACTAAATTAAATTGAACTAATAGATTATCATGATACTATATTTAGTTTGTCCACTTGGGGGTTAGTGGAGAATTAAACCAATTACAACCGACCTTCAGTTGAAGTTGGAAAGATCCTGGGACAACCCATTTGGAGGAAATTTTTTAGAAATTAAACTTGATTGCTAAAGTTTGACTTCTGAAACATTACGCAGATTTTTAACGGGTGTCGGTTCGATTTGATAATTTTAGATTCAGTTGGTTGGAGATTTAATTTGTTTTTAAATGACGTAGGCTAACTCTAAGCTAAGTTCTCATAATGAATGTTACAAAATAAATTAGATTTTGTTTTGAAAATAATTAGGGCAATTCTTGTTACTCTGAATTTCTTTACGTAATGTAACTTTTCGGACTATGATCGTGTTCGTATGTATGCTTTATGTTTAAAATAACACTATTTATTATCTAAGACTAATAAGTGTCCTCTAAGTGTTAAGAGTCCTCCAGGCAGAATAGATTTATATGAAACAGGTAAAAATCAGAAGTTCACCCAAAAATATTTCTAAGAAGCAACTAAACCGTGGCACTGTTTACTTTTCTATGGTTTCTATTTAAGTAATAAACTGGGGGGGGGGTTATCAATGATTTTATTTTATTTATGCTTTGCATCAAAACCAACTTTATATTAAATAAATGTTGTATAGAGTAATTAATCAGTATTCTACTTTCAGAGTTTGGCGATGCAAAGCAGCTACATGTTTATGCTTCGGAAACGGTAAATAAATAACGTATTTATCCCATTTATTTATTGTGTTACCCAAGTATATATGAATAACAATTGAACAGTTGATACTGCTTAGCTGAACTTCTTTAATTACGGAATCTAACCACGCCTATCTTAATCACTTAATTATTGTACTATTTTAAAATTTGTTTTTCCTAATTTACTTCCTCTTCGTGGTGACCATAGTTCAATTGTTATTTGTTTTAGCGAATTTCCCCTATAGGGAAGAAGCTATTACCGAAGGTCTCATGATAACTCTCCTAAAAAAGGTTCCATCTTAATGAAATTTGGTAAAAATGTGTAAAGTACCATTTAATTGAACGAGTAACCAGACGAATCGCACCATCCAAAGGGGGATTTTCGGGGGGTTTTGTACCCCAAAAATGGGTTTTAGGGGGTTTCACATATAATTTTTATTTAAATCAAATTTTAATTTCCACCATTGATTTAGCTTCAAAAACAAACAATTTGGTATTTTGATCATTGCTCTACGTCAATTGGTTACTGAGATATTGAAAGTGTTAAACACAGTACGTTGTCTAATGTTATTCTTATGGAGAAAAAGAAAAATTTTATATCTCGTTTATTTATTAACATAAACTGACGAAACTTGGTATATGGCTTCATCTGGTTATGTTTTAGTTGTTTGCACACAAAAAAAGTTTTCGTATATGGTTCCCATAGCAGCAAACCTAGGTACTCGGTCCCCATTTTATTGTTATGGAAAATAATTAAAATGTTTTATATCGCTTATTTATAAATGGATAAGGATGAAACTTGGTATGTGACTTCACCTAGATGAGTTCTATTGATATTTGCATAAAAAACTCATTATTTTGTGGTTCTTGTTGCAGCAAACCTGCGTACTCATCCCCAATGTTATTCTTATTGAGAATACTTAATATTTTAAATATCGCTTATTTGTGAATATATTTCTTATAAATCCTGTAAGTGGTTTAATGACTAATTAAGACATATATATTAATTGAAAATTCGCTGAGTATGCAGGTTTGCTGCGACGGGGGTATTTGTTATTTAAGACTATGAACGCAATACACTATCACCGCTTCAATGTCAGCTTTTTTCTTAACAATGTTTGATCATATTTTGTCAATTCAATAATGTTTTTACAAAATATTATTTTTTTAGGATAAATACTTGTTATCCAAATTTCATTATTCTTTTTAACTCTACCTCTACCCTTTAACACCCTTGAAAACATTTTAAAATGTTAAATGAAATGTAACTATTTTGTTAACACTACACAAGATAAGCTTTAATGTAGAATGTTATTAATCTTCTTACTCAGCTGGTCGATGTCGTAGGTTCCTATAGGAACTATCCTTAATCAATACTAAACACGTTTTTACTAACCTTTTTCACTTTAAAGTAAAATATGAATACTCATTACTAATCTTGCTCCGTGTAAGTTTATTCCGGATGTACTTTCACCTTATTTAAAAAATACATTGTTAAACTCTATCAATTTTAAGATTGAAAAATGAAATAGTTAAATTTTAAAAACTGCAGAAGCATAATTTATGTTTGATTTGTGTTCCAAATGACAATGCTTCCCTTCTAGTAGATAACTAAATAACTAGGTCTATTATATTTAAAAACTATGTATTAATTAATTTGTCCTTATGTATTCTCCCTTTGCAATTTTATTTTTTTAGATGAACTGGAAGCAAGCTTTAGATTATTGCAAAAGCAGGAATAAAGAGTTAGTCTCCATAATGAGTAAGGCGGAACATGACCAACTGGCGGAAGCTATGCGTACCTGTGGCAGGAAATGTTTAGGTATATCGTTTATTATACATAGCTATTTATTTAATTTTCATTACTACCGTTAACCAAATAAGCTGCAGTTTAATATTAACTAGCTGATTATACCGGTTTCACCCGGGTATAAAATGTAGTTAAAAAAGTAAATTACTGATGTTAGCTGTTTATTTGAATAACATTAAATAAATAGCAGAAAACTGTAACCGTATGGTCTCATTTGATTAACATTGGAATTTTGGATGTCCCACGGGAAGTAGCCCTAGAGGATTTAGAGGAAACTGAGAGTCAGGTACAACAGCTGTAACCTAAAGGAACCTACCCTGAAAATGTCATGACTTAACTCCTTGTAGATTAGCCTAAGGCGATCCACACGCAGACAAGAACTCTGCTTTATGTTCATAGATTTCGTTGGATTTTATTTTACAGTATGTTATTTCGATATTTTCATATCACTATTCTTATGAAGAAATAATATGTTCCTCGGGTATTTTGGGATTTCAACTTTTTTCTACGCGATATTACAGAAATCAACTCATTAGTGATTAAATGTTTCTAAAATTTAATCAGTTGTCTTATTTTTTCGAATCCGCTCTAATTTCTTATTAGTAAAGAGTTCCCATTTCGAATTGTATAAGTATTTTTTTTAATATCAAATCAATTTCAATGACAGCCTTGACTCGTCATAAACCCAACATATATTCTTGTAATATTGAGTGAGCTATGTTTACTTAGGGGACTTAAGAGTCAATAGATTTAGAAATTGCAGATTTATATTGATATTGGGACTCGTGTGGCAGCACAAGACGAGCCTATTATTAACTGAGGAAGCAGCTAAAGCCAAGCAGTAATTTTGTTAAATGTAATTTTGATTCCATATTTCTTCAAACGTCTGACGCCTTAAGGAACTGTAGGCAAAACAACTCAATGTTATCAGTGTCATAACATACCCTCACTAAACCTTTAGGTGACCTGGATTAAAGTTCGATTTTTTACAATACAAAACCACTACTAGTAAGTACATAGGTTTTGTGAGACGAGAGAGTATACAAATGAATCCAGGCAATTACATGTCCTTATACAAGGAAGATTTTGTTTTAGGTGTCTTAATGTGGATAAGAAAACTAATAACACATTTGTTTAACGTCAGATAGATAGGACTGAACAATGTAACAATTTATATCTTAATAAACCAAAGGAAAAAGCCTTACGGTGTTAATCAAAAGTTAGCCAACTTCCCGGTTTGCAGAAAGGGTAAAACTTTAAACACTGATTCTTTAGGTTTGAAATAGGAGAAGTGAAGTATTGTGATCTCTATCTAACCTTGGTGTTCCACCCCATGGGTTGACAAAGTTTATATATTATCATTATGTACATTATATTTATTTGGTAGGAAGATAGCATTTATTTAAGTAACAAATGGCACGTATTCGACATAGTTCATAAGTTTAACCACAGGATGCAGCACACACGACTGTGTTGTATTACCGGGTGAAACCGGGAACTATGGCTGCTGGTTACCTAATAACCCTCTAATCCCTGGCCAAATAAATTATATAAAATTTAAGTGAATATCAGATACTAATCTGACAAGAATTACAAATGCTTAATCGTTTAAAGTATATAAAGGGATTTAGGATGTTTAATGAATTCAAAGATTGAGGTTTGTAACCACTTTATGAAGAATATCTTTCACAACTAAAGTAAGTCGGAGGGTTTAAGAATCCCTACAATACATTATGGTGTTACAATTCTCCGAGGCGGTGGATCTTGGTTGACCAATAAGGTGGGAACTAAGGAATATTTTTAAAATATTCCAACAAATAAGGTGATAAATCAATGTCTCTCGGCTTAAGACGAACCACCTCTTTCGCCTTGGTATAGCGTTGGTTAAATTATGTTAATTATCACTAATCAGGGAACACATATTAAAGCAGGTGACAAAATCAGGTTATATATCCTCTCTGTTAGTGTTAACTAGATACAACAGCACAAGATAAACGTAAACTATAAAATCCTCTAGGAGGATTCTTCAATGTTTTTCATTTAATTTCCCCCAAAAACGTGCTAAAAATTAAAGTTTTCTATCAAAATTACGTATTGAGAAACTAGCCTTTTTCTTAATGTTAAACATTTAAGCAGGTGTTTCTTAAGGTAACATCGAAGGAACTACTGAATCAATTAATATTAACGTAAAATAATGATTAGACCTATAATTAAATTATAATTATAATTACGATATTAATATTATTTATTCTATTGTCAGTAGTAGTAGTAGTTCTTGAAAAATGTCGTGCTGTTCTTAGAGTAACAATCACTGTATGGACTTCCTTTTCCTTGTGAGGCTAACCGGAACGTTGCTGTTACAAACTGTTCAGGGCATTCCATCGAACACTCGTGGACTGCGGGCACGGACCTCCATCAGGACCATGCAGGAACCTTTCAGTTCGTGTGGGAGACCAACGGACAGGCGGTCACCCCTGATCGCTTTGCCGTCGACCATCAACCAGACAACTGGGAAGGTGACGAGCGCTGTCTCGAGGCCTTCGACATTCCCAGTGAGAAGCAAGTTGTCCTCAACGACTGTTCTTGCTCCAGGAGTGAAACACAGTATGTCGTGTGTCAGACAAATTAGGGTGGGAAGGTAAAGATTCACAGAAAAGTTCCCTAAGTAAATTACAGCATTTCAACACCAGTG
Organism: Allygus modestus; assembly: GCA_963675035.1. NCBI lineage: Eukaryota > Metazoa > Arthropoda > Insecta > Hemiptera > Cicadellidae > Allygus > Allygus modestus. Next base: position 35,667,075 of record OY776115.1, read on the forward strand.
TCTGATTTCTCCTGAATCCCCCGAAAGAATTTTCTCGAGAAAAAATAATGATGTTTCTATCAAAACGTTTAGCCAACATTTTGCAATGCAATTTAAACTTGTTTACGAAATAATGCTATTTTTCTCTTTTAATTTTAATGTTGTAGATAGAGTTCGCTTCTTTCTCCAACCTATGACAGTTTTCTCTCAGTCAGGCGATAGTCTTAAAAGATAGATGATCTGCAGTATGCAATTGATTGCGATCAATCCCGTTGATACAATAGGATAAAAATCTACAAAATAGCTGCATAACAAGTGCAATCAGCTCATCAGTTTATTTAAAACGAAAAATGTTGAAAGTGGTTTACTGTTAACATTTGGACATTTTCACAGATTCCGCTTAGTCAATAAACAATTAAATTACGTTTCAAGTAAGAAACTACAACTGATGTGAAATAAAAGCGTAAACATGTTTAACCATTGTGTTGGCTGATCGCTAATCAAGTTCGTGCAGTCAGTGGGCTAAGCGGGGCTCACGACGCAGTTAGTACATCGAGTATCAGTTGGTGTAAACAATATCTGCCTGTGAATGTGACCATACGAGCTGTTATTGTTGGAGTATTACAAACCCCCCCAACCGCCCTCCCTCCCATGACTGTGTTGGGGCGGTTCATGGGGAGAGATCCACGGTTGATCTGTTTTGCAGGTTCGGTTCCAGTTGTTTCAGCCCCGTGGTGTAATATTTTAATCGCACTTAGTATTAGCTGGAAGTGTAAACATATTTTTCGTCATACTGCTTCAAAAACATCTGTTTTTGAAAGATGCGTTGAGATTCAAAAGTTCTTCTTTTTAGTCTTTGGATAATAACATATGTTTTGATGATCATTATCGTACTAGTACTAAAAAGATCATCGTTGATGATACTTTTGATTCGAGGTCGTCATAAATCGATTAAAATTCATTCGATTATAAATAATCGAAACATTCATTGTTATTATCGAAACATTCATTGTTGTATTGTTATTTGAAGAACAACCGATTGATTCCAACCACAATGATTGGTTTGAAGTGATCGACTCAACAACCGATAGATATGAATGAACCGAAGTTATGCATGTGCAACAGCTGATTGTTTAAAGAGACAAGCTGAAAGAAACATTTGAGGTTATGAAGACACAGTACGTAAATTTTACTTTTGTTTTTATTTAAACCTTAAGTTTTTTGGCAGTATGACGAAAAATATAGTTCGTCACTCGGATCAAAAGTGCCTTTTTAATACTCGCTCATTTCCCAGCCTCGGCTTCGCCTCGGCAGTTAAACTGGAGCTCGTATTAAAAAGATCCACTTTTGATCCTAGTGACAAAATATACTATTGTGGGATAAACGGTTTGGTTTACGGCCTAATGCTGCAAATAATAATGAAGAGTGTGTTGCTTATACATTTATAAACAATACACTTTATTGTAATTTGTTTACTTTTATAAAAAAAATGAGTTGAAACCAGTCGTATTCGTTTGTTTGTATGTTAGTAAACCAATAAAATACTAATTAACTGGTTATATCATATCATACTAATATTATAAAGCTGAAAGTTTAAGAGTTTGTTTATTAGTGAATTTCCTTTGGAAAGTGAACTATTAGCATGACCTGCACGGTGAAACATAAGCCCGGGACCACCATAGAAGTTCCTAACGTGTCCCCCTGAACACGTTTTGGGGCGTCGTTCAAAATTTTATTTATATATATATATGTGTGTATATATATATAGACATATATATATATATATATGTGTGTATGCACTCTAGCGGTCGCATTTTTGTCCGATTAACTTCAAATTTGGTAGGGACGTTCCTTTCTGTAATCAGTTGGACAAGTTCGTTGGGCAAAACAATCGGAAAACTCTAAACCCTTTTTTTGGGGATTAATCTTTAAAATTTCGAGTTTTTGGGCCCAAAAAGGGTGAGAAAAGCCCCGGATGTAAAATTAATGCATGTAAAAAGATGGGAATTAGTGAGGCGAAAGTCTTAAGCCCTCTCTCATAATTCTAGCATAAATATTTACCGAGTTACTAAAGAAAATGTGTTTCGACTAAACACAGTACGTTGTCTTATGGGAGTTCTACACTAGAAAAGCCTCTTATTCCTTTGTTAGAATACTTTTATCATCCCCAGCAACTCACGCCTACTTTCAAGCCTGCCTGGACCTTCTCCTAACATTATAATGCGCAAAATTGTATTCCCAGCTTTGCAGGTAAATGAAACCAGGAGTATCAGAACAGCCAAAAAATCAATGTTTTCAGATTTCAATAAAAATTGGAATACATGTTTGTTTTTACACATATTTTGAGTTTTAACAGTTTTTTTGTGGAAATTCACTTCTCTCACGTCAGCGTGCTGCGTGCGAACTCGTTTATTGGTTTGTGGCTCAATCACTCTCCAACGTCTAAACAGATTGAGATTATATTTGGTATGAAGATAGGCACATGTTGCTTTAGGATATTTCCTAAAGTAAAATATAGGCCTTTTCACATTTTAAAATTTCTTTAGAACTTTGTCCTACCGTGACTTCTAAACTTACAATATTTATCTTATGGGTACTAACATTTACTGGATCAGATGATAAATAAAATACCCCCGTAGCAGCAAACCTGCATACTCAGTGAATTTCCAATGCATATATATGTAACTTAATACCACATAAAGCCACATACCAAGTTTCATCAATGTAAATTCATAAATAAACGATTTATGGCATTTTAATTATTCTCCATAAGAATAATATGGCAGCTGAGTACGCAGGTTTGCTGAAGCAAGGAACAAAAAAATGGGGTTTTATACAAATATCAATATAACTCAAGTAGGTAAAGCCATATACCAAATTGTATTAATTTATGTTCATAATTAAGGGAGATAACACGTTACTTATTCTCCATAAGAATAACATGGGGCTGAGCACGCAGGTTTGCTGCTACAAGGAACTATAGGCAAATAATGATTTTTAGTGCAAATATCAATAGACCACAACGATAAGAAGCAATATACCAAGTTTCATCAGTATAAGTTGATAAATAAGCGAGATATACAATTTTTCTTATTCTCCATAAGAATAACATTGGACAACGTACTGTGTTTAGCACTTTCAATATCTCTGTAACCATTTGACGTAGAGCAATGATCAAAACACCAAATTGTGCGTCTTTTTAAGCTGACTCTATGGAAAAAAACTAAAATTTGACTTTTTCAAAAATTATACGTAAAAAACTCAAAAAACCCATTTTTGGGGTACAAACCCCCCACAAAAAAATAACCCTTCGGATAGGTCGATATGTCTGGTTTTCGAACGTAAAGTCATAAATGCTGCTTTACACGTTTATACCAAATTTCGTCAAAAGCTGATTACGAGAGTTATCGTGCTCACGGACACACACACGCGCACACACACACACACACACACACACACACACACACACACACACACACACACACACACACATGCCGACTAGCTCCTTCCCTATAGGAGAAATTCGCTAAAACAGGTGTTCTGCATTTGAGATTGTTAACAAGATTTCAGTTTATTTATTTGTTTATATTTTGCCTCACACTTTTGTTGTATGTTTAACAACCACGAAGGTACCTGTATCACAATGATACCGGGGAAACGTAAATAAAATGGTTATCAAAGTTAGAAAAAGCCCGATTTCATAAAATGGATAAAAGTCAGGAAACTTCAGGAAAAATGGAAATTCAAAGGCTTCAACAAGCTTTACGGCAAATCAGACAAAACTCCAGAGGAACAACAACTTCGACGTGAAGAGCAAGCTCAACGGCAGGCCAGTTTGGGAGCAAATTAAATGGCTTTATGGCAGAACAGTGATCTACTGAAACTGTTGAGGACGTTGAAGCTCGCAGACGAGCTATTGCTGCAAGGGCTACCCAGCGGCGGCAAACGTTCACCAGAAATACGTAGGGCGTCTTAGAAATTGCTGCCTTGCGACGCGACTCTTAGTCAGTTAACATAGGTATAACCAACGATACGTAGTGAATGACGACACAACCACGACGGGTAACGGCTAGTATTCTCTCAAAATGTATATTGTCTTTAAATATTTATAGAGAAAAATTGGTTCGCCTCTATCTGAAGTTCACAATGAATGTACACGGTGTTTTAATGTGTAAGATCATCATATAAAATAATATCGTGGATTTCACAAATAAAAGCGTTCATCAGAATGGAATAGTGTTAATGGAATAGTTGTAATGGAATAGTGTTAATGGGATCATTTAATAGCCATTCAAAGCTTGAAGAGAAAATGTTCAAGTCCCACAGCTCATTTCCTTACATTTTATGTTGAAATAGTCCACTTAAAGGCTAAAATTTGCCATTACCATTTATCCTTTACTGAGACTATTTACATTTTTGGATGAAAATCACGCCGTTCACATCTTCAAGGGCTATAGTGCTATAGTGGGCTATAGTGGGCGTAAGAACACTTCAAGGCTTGCCTTAATTTACTGTGGAACGTGAGCACACCAAGGCTAAAGTTTGATATTTTAAAGGCTCATTATGAACCGGCAACTTTAAATGTGACTATTTTCGTGTTTAAAGTTTGAAGAACAGGGCTAAGATGTATTACCTCCAAAGACTCATCAACCACATCCATACTCAAACATCACTTGAATACTTGTGCACTCACATTAACCATATCCATACTCAAACATACTTGAATACTTGTGCACTCACATCAACCATATCCATACTCAAACATCACTTGAATACTTGTGCACTCACATCAACCATATCCATACTCAAACATACTTGAATACTTGTGCACTCAGATCAACCATATCCATACTCAAACATCACTTGAATACTTGTGCACTCACATCAACCATATCCATACTCAAACATACTTGAATACTTGTGCACTCAGATCAACCATATCCATACTCAAACATACTTGAATACTTGTGCACTCAGATCAACCATATCCATACTCAAACATACTTGAATACTTGTGCACTCACATCAACCATATCCATACTCAAACATACTTGAATACTTGTGCACTCAGATCAACCATATCCATACTCAAACATACTTGAATACTTGTGCACTCACATCAACCATATCCATACTCAAACATACTTGAATACTTGTGCACTCAGATCAACCACATCCATACTCAAACAGCACTTGAATACTTGTGCACTCACATTAACCATATCCATACTCAAACATACTTGAATACTTGTGCACTCACATCAACCATATCCATACTCAAACATACTTGAATACTTGTGCGCTCACATCAACCATATCCATACTCAAACATACTTGAATACTTGTGCACTCACATGAGGTTTTCATTCTGTGTCAGTCATTGAATAAAAACGCAGTTTGAAAATTATTTAAAAAGTGGCAGATAAGCAAAGTAAAACTACTTACCTTAAATCGAAGGCTATTGTACCTAGTCGAGTCTGGGTTATTGCACTTAGCATATTCAACTAATTCTGATCTTATCAGTCTAGAAAGCTCATTCAGAGCTCTGACATAGTTTTTTTTATGAAAAAGGAGGTATTTCAGTAAGTGCTAAAATTTTGAAAATTAACTGCTGATTGTAAACTTCATATCTCAATTACCTAACAATTGGCTGAAAAAATGCAATACCCAAGGATAAATATAAAGTAAATGAGGTGTGAGTTAGTGCTAGTTAGCCAAGCTTGCGTAAGCTGCTGATAGACATCATGTTGCAAGATGATGATTTACAAGTGACAAAGTCTTATTTGTGTGCAATTTAATTAACACAGAAGAGTAAATGCTGATAAATTTTAACTCTGCTGAAAAACTATATAAATACATCGGTTACTTTCTAATATTAGTTATTAGAAACCCTTCATAAGCGAGATAAAGGCTCTGCAAGATACTGACTAGGAGCTCTAGATCGTGTAAACTACTATATACATTAAAAGCTACTGCCTACATTATTACTGGTTCCTATTAAAAACTGCTGAACAGTGTTGAAGAATATAGGAGGAAAACACATGGATTTTGTCAATGCGGAAGCCTTAAAAACTCAAACGAGTTCACACGCAGCATGCTGACGTGAGGGAAGTGAATTTCCACATAAAAAACTATAACAACTCAAAATCAGTTAAAAACATACAATTGTTCCAATTTTTATTCAAATCTGAAAATATTGATTTTTTGGCTGTTTTGATGCTCCTGGTTCTATTTACCTGCAATGATGGGAATACAATTTTGTGCATTATAAGGTTAGGATAAGGTCCAGTCAGGCTTTAAAGTAGGCGTGAGGTTGTTGGGGATGATAAAAGTACACCAACAAATGAATAACAGGCTTTTCTGAAGTAAAACCCCCATAAGACAACGTACTGTGTTTGGTCAATACACATTTTCTTTAATAACTCGGTAAATATATATGCTAGAATGACGAGAGAGGGCTTAAAAGTTTTGCTACACTAATTCCCACAGTTTTCCATTCGTTAATTTTACATCCGGAGCTTTTCTGACCCTTTTTGGGCCCAAAAACTCAAATTTCTAAATTTAAAATCCCCAAAAAAGGGGGTTAGAGTTTTCCGATTGTTTTGCCCAACGAACTTGTCCAACTGATTACAAAAAGGAATGTCTCTACCAAGTTTGAAGTAAATCGGACAAAAAATGTGACCGCTAGAGTGCATACACACACATATATATATATATATATATATATATATATATAAAATTTTGAACGAACCCCCAAAACGTGTTCAGGGGGTCACATTAGGAACTTCTATGGTTGTCCCGGGCTTAAGTTTCACCGTGCGGGTCATGCTAATAGTTCACTTTCCATAGGAAATTCACTAATAAATAAAATCGAATAAAAGTGTAATTTATTATAACTGCACCAACTTGAAAATCAATTAAATTGTACTTAATCTAAGTGTGAGAAAAACATTATCCTAAAGTAGATAATTTGATGTATAAATTACCCAATAATATAGAGACTACTCTAAACAATTAAAAACCACCATTAGTGATGAAATTTTGGTGCTGCTTTATTTGGAGTGTGTTAATAAAATTTAATGAACCACGAAATTCCGTTAATTTTGTTTTAAAAGCCCTCGAGCTAATTACCAACACTGTTGTGGCGAATATAAACATTATATCACGATTTCCATCAATAACCAATATCTTGGTAACTCAATGTGTTCGTCGGGATTGTTTTTAACTATGTGATAGGTTCTGTCCTAGTTTTTGTAAAGTGGTTATATATATATATACTACTACTACTAATACTATACTTCAAAGCCGTACAGGCTGGCTGATAGGCGACTACAGATTTTAACATTATTATTATTATTATTAATATTATTATTATTATTTCCCGTCCGGCTCCGGGTTAGAATAGGCCGCAGTATCCCCTGCTTGTCGTAAAAGGCGACTAAAAGGAGGGGGGGGCAAACCAGTTCTTTCCACGCCTCCTCTTCAAAACTCAATTTTTCCGATAAATTCCATAGCCCGGTTTTTTCACAAAACACACTGGTCTTTCTGCCGGTATGGCTCCGTGTCTTTGGCCCCCCACTGCACGGGACGCATGGTCGAGCAGAGGGTACAGCTTAAAAACTGGGGTTCTCTTGCACTTCCCAGGCTGCCGGATAGTACAGGGGCCCGGGTCAGCTTAGCCAGCAAGGACCTGGCTGCCCTATCAGCCGACGAAAATATCCTTGGCCGTAGTAGTACCGGTTGGCGACCGGATAGGGCCCTGCTGCGGTCTTGGGGGGCTCTGCCGAGGCCACTGCTGGGTAGTGCGGTTTGTGTTTTGTGGGGCGGAGGACATGGAATGTAGTCATGCTTGTGATTGTCAAGTGCGACTTTCTCATGAGGGTACAGTCAATGGAGGTAAACCAAAACCAGAATGACAAGTCCAGCACAGAAAAACGTTTCAATAGTGCAAGAAACATCGTCGGGTTCCCTTACCCAAACTCCTGAAGTGGGTACCGACCCCTTCGCAAGGAAATCGCGCATTACACCATAGATTAAACATACTCCTAGATGATTCACGAGCAAGCTAAAAGGTGAAGACGGCCAAAACGGGTGAACGGTGGTGCACTCTATCGGGGTTTTCTAGTACTAGCGGCTCCGGTGGCATCAGTGCAGTGGCGCTACCTCGTGGCCACGTGAGGAACCAACGTTAAGCGGTGGAAAGGGGGAGACAGCATTCGTGTGCGAGAGAGAGCGGGAGTAATTGTGGGGAGAGAGAGGGCGTGAGAGAGAACAGCCGGGGCCAACGTAGGCCCCGCAAAGGTACTGCCAACACCGCCGGCGTCGTTGCTCGCAGCGCGTCTGCCAGCCCTGCCTTGCCTTCCCATCGTCATCGTCAAATCAAAGCGGCTTCTCCCTTGTTACGTTTTCCACGAAAATTGTCTTACTGTTATATATAAATTACCAAAGAAGCGCGCAGTCAGAGTAGTTAAAAGGATGGTACTTATATTCGATGATTCATTACCAACGAATCAGTTAATAACAAACAATATTTCCTTATTAATATCCTATTTCATACTTTTCCCAATTTATATTATATTTTTCTTTTAGCGAATTTTTCCTATCGGGAAGAAGCTATTACCGTAGGTCTCATGGTAAGACTTAAGCCCGAGACCATGATAACTTTTTGTTTTGAGGTCCCCAGATGCCATTCGCACAAATTGTAATATATATACTAGCTGTTTCCCGCGGCTTCGCTCGCGAAAAATTCGAACATATTATTTGAAATATTAACCTGACCAGCAGACCAGCACTATCAAATCTTTATTTATGTTTTACCATATGACTTCCTTTGCAGTAACTGACAAACATTTTAACATACAGCTGGTAACATTATAAATTATATCCTCTCAAAATATTTGCATTGGATCTTACAGAGCCCGTGGGGTGGAGCCCTAATGTTGGATGTAGACATTATCAGATCTATTTGTTAATGTGACATGTAAGCTATGTTCCTGCAAAATTCTAGCTTAATAGGTCCATTAGTTTTTGCGTGATGGAACTCCAAATATCCATACATACATCCAAACTTTCAATATTAGTAGGATATATCTATAATTAAAATTATTTCAGCTTCAGATGTGTAAAGTGACGTTTATGACTTTAAGTTCGAAAACTAGAAAAATCGGACCATGGGAAGGGGGTTTACAATTTAAAAAAAATAATTTTGTTGTACTTTTTGCTCACAAATTTTAAAAGCATTCAATTTTGGCACTGATTTTTTTTTTCCTTTTAATTTTGTCGGGCGGAGAGGAAATCCTCATGGACACTCAAAAATCCGTATTCGAGAGTAGTGCCGGACTTTTACCGGCTAAAAAAACTCCGCGAAAATTTAAACATGTTTAAAAATAAATAAAGTAATTTCTGTGATTTGAGTAATTAATTTTGAAACCCTTTATGAATTTTAAATAAAATTTGTATTTGTTTAAAAAATAATTAAAAAGTAATTATAACAATTTTAAATTTAAGGAAGAAAAGTAAATTATTATCAAACGTAATCTACTCACCAATGTATTTAAGAGCAAGATTTGTTCGTACAATACCTGTAAAATATAGCGGTATCATATTGATGTTGCAGCTGATTGTAATATAGGCCTATCTAATTTTGAAAGTGCTGTTAAGGATTAGTATATAGAAGTCTCAAAATACAGTTTTACGGTCACACGGTCATATTTATACGTTTCAATGATGCGATATTTGAATTAATGAGATACTTAACATTTACTTTAATCACTTGACATTTACTTGTTTGTAAGTTTCATCACTTTTTCCCATTTTCCACCATATTTCCCGCCGGGCTGACGCAGATCCTTCGACATAGCCTGTAGACTTCTTTTAATTTTTGCAATCAGGACCTTGTTCAGGATGAAATCTCTGTGCTTGTAACACTCCGTGTTACATTTCATCCAATCCGGATGCATCCTGAAAATGCGTCGCTTTGCTTTTAACAGCACAGTGTTTTTGAACGTAGAAACATGGATGCTTTTCTTCAAAACGGCGTAAAAAACTGACAGCAGTACATCCACTACCTCTACCGTTTCATCCTGTGGATAAATGAGACTGGAGGTGTTGTCGCTGTACTCCCGTTGCGGATGAGGCCCTCTTGAACACTACCAGTGTCAGCAGTCGATGGTGGCTTGATCAAGTCCCTTCTGCAGTCCGCGCAATTAATCCCTTATCAGCATTTGAAATTAATCTTCTTATATTATGTTCTTATTGAAAACATTGTTACTATATTTTATTTTAAAATAACCTACCTCATAGCTAAAGCTTGCTTTTTTCACCTTATGTCCATATCCGGTTCTTCTTATCTGAATGCGACAATTGCATGCAGACGAAGTTTGAAACCTTTTCCGGCAATATAGTTTGGACAGCTGTCATAATCATCTCGTTGGTAACTGTGGTCGGTTTACTTGCTAGTCGTTTTAATTTTTGCTGATAATTTATTTTCAGCTTTCTTGCTGATTGTAACCTTAGTTGCAATTTTCTTTTGCCAGGTGTTATTATTTTTCTAGGTGTCGGCTTGCGTCCTTTGACACTCTTCAATTTTTTGTTCTTAGGTCTAAGAAACAAAGCCCTCCGAGAATTACCTTCGGCAGTTGATGTGCCCGGGAGCCCAGGCAGTTTACAGCTGTCTGCTTCGATTACTGGTGTTTGTTCAATCTTTGTTGGTAGTGGTGGTGAATCTTCTTCCATGTCAATATTTGTAGGAGTTTGTACTGGAGCGAGTTCTTGGGCCAGTTGGGTATTTTGCTCCACTTCTGATGTGAGGTCATCTTGTACAGAAACGATTGTTGGAATTGCACATGCGTTCAATCTAGTTTTGAGAGCACTTAGGAAGCAGTCTTCCTCAAAGTGGTTTTCACAAACTACTCTTTTGTTCAATGTTTTTTTGTCTACAGACTCCAAAACCTCATTTGCGCAGTTTTCAATCCATAATTCGCAAATGGAAGGCCTATTCACAGGAAATGAATAGAAATGAAGGTTTGGACAGGTTGCCTTGCTTCTTCCACAGCCCGTGAAGGAACACACATTTCGGCTGTGTTTCTTGGCATCGGCTGAACTGGACGCCATTATTTAGCCTAAAAATAAGAATTATTTTCATGCATGTATAGTGAACATTTATCAGTAGCTATAAATCTAAATCCGTAAGCCCAAATTTGGCAATCAAATTAACGGGAGGTCTGGTTTTAAATGTCTGGATATACCTACACTGATGCGACGTGATTTGCCGTAACATGACACAACGGCTATTTATTTATCTACCCGCAAGCTTCTTTACTTATTTAATAATTGTTATCTTAAACAATACTTCGCTAGAGACAAAATTATTAAATCCCATAACAGTTTATCTGACAAACGAAGATTGTTAGATAAGTGCGAACAACAACATCCGATAGTGTATTTTTCTTATAATAACTGAATAATAACTTGTAGTGTAGTACAACACATCTACTTACCAACAATAGAAATCCAGTGTGTCGACTCGGAGCAAGTAAGCACAATGATGAATCACAATAAACTATTTACACAATAATAGTATAAACGTCTCAAAGTATGATTCACAAGTAACAATTATAATAAATTGCTATTTCAATAAAAACAATTATTAACATCACAGTAACTGGATCAAACTAACAGTCACAATAAAACAACTGGTGTTTACAGAGACAGTTAGGCAAAAGCACTGCACGTATGAGAAATCAAGCTGCAAATGAGGAATTGAGGTGGTGATGTTTAACAATGTTGTGGAACGGGGTGAGGTGACCTTGGGAAATAAGGGCTCCGCGCACTCTTTGGCTAATTTTAACCACACCCAGTCCGCGAGCTTCCGGTCATACGTGATGATTTTGGCGCCGTCAAGGACGCCACCAACCCCTTAACTGTTGCCCCTGCATAATTCCCCCATTATGTAAAATAAATTAACTACATAAATGAAATGTCTACGTTACAGAAAATCTGCGTACTCAGCAAAGTTCGTTTATAAAAGTTAATTTTTTTTTTCATTTGGATAAATTCTCACTACAGTGAGTTAAAGAGCTATGATGTTTGTTGCAAAGATGACCACAATACATGTATTACGCCATTCAGGAGCGCAACTATAAAAACTAGGTATTATTGCCAAAATATTTCTACACAAAAAAGAGCAGAACCATGGTAACTTATATTCAGCAAAATAGATGTCTACTGTACTTATAAATAAACTAATGCTAAAGGCTAGGACTACTTGGTTTTTAATTATCATTATCATCATATTCATGAATCGAATAGTACAGTGTAGCTAAAATGGGACACTTTAGATAGAGTAAATGTTTGATCTCATTATTAAATTTGGAGACGTGTGTTAGTAGTAAGTAGGAAGGTAAGTTATAAAACCATTTCAAATTTCATATCTATTTCGTGGTAAGTTCTCCCATATATATTTAGCGGCTGTCTGGCGAATTGTAGATCACGGTAAATCTATCTATCTATCAACGACACCACGCAAATTTAATTGTTTCTTTCTAAAATGTTGGAAATTTGACGCTGATTATAGAAATGATAGTTTTTTTCGGAAAAGTTGTTAAACTCCCAGAAAATCGGAAAATAATTGTTTTCTTATAATAATGTCTTGTGGGTATTCAAAATGTGCGTAATTTCACCCTGAACACGTACATGCAATTATTTTCCCGGTCACACTTTTTCTCCGCGGAAAAGTTGGGAAAACGTCGAAAATCGGAAGAGAACTTTGTTTTTATAATACTGTCCTATGGGTATTCAAAATGTGTGGAATTTACAAGAAGTTTAAAAATAGGTGGGAAAGACATTCTGTGAAGGTGGAATGTCATAATTGTTTAATGTTTTAAAATTGTTAAAATAAATTTCACCCTCAAAATCACTTTTATTACATCTATTAAAACAGTTTACAATACAAAATAATAGTACTGTATCCAGAATTTACAAGAAGTTTAAAAATAGGTGGGAAAGATATTCTGTGAAGGTGGATTGTCATAATTGTTTAATGTTTTAAAATTGTTAAAATAAATTTCACCCTCAAAATCACTTTTATTACATCTATTAAAACAGTTTACAATACAAAATAATAGTATCCAGAATTTACAAGAAGTTTAAAAATAGGTAGAAAAGATATTCTGTGAAAGTGGATTGTCATAATTGTTTAATGTTTTAAAATTGTTAAAATAAATTTCACTCTGAAAATCACTTTTATTACATTGATTAAAACGGTTTACAATACAAAAAAAATAGTATATAGTATATATTTTTAATTTTGAAATGCCGTACTACCGACAACGCTGCGTTGATCTCAGTACCATAGTGGGGTCTCGGTTCACATCGCGATTCAGTCAGCCGGCGCGGGGCGTGGGCGTGCGGATGTGCGTGCGTAAGCGGCTGGGTGAGAGTGTTGTGTGTGTGAGCTGGCACGGCGCGCGGGGCGTGCGGACGCGCGTGTGTGAGTGGCTACCCGGTCAGAGTGTGTTTGTGTTGAACGGCGAGACCTCTAGCGCCCCTAACTTAACCGTACAGAACTACGTGGGCCAGCAAGTTCGCCGTACAAGCAGACCGAGCACACCCTTCCCTATCCCATGGAGAATCTAGTTGTGGTATTCTTAATCTATGATTACACACTCTCCGACCCGAGTAGCGACTCCCCTAGAGAAAGGCACCTCTCAAGCGACTGCCCTGCCTCAATTCCGATGGAGACTGAAGCGCCAAATCAGGATACACCAAAGGCTCAATCTCAGCCTGCGTAAGAGGTGTCCCCTCACGAGAAGAACATGTCGATTGCAAGAGAGGCGGTCAACATGGAGCTGAATAAGATGAGGGAGGTCCTTTTTGACATGAAGGTTGTGACGGAGAGACAAAAGAACATGTCAAATACGGTTCAGAATGGTCTCTCGTACCTGGAATCCTCGCTGGACGTCATCGACTCCATGAGAAAGCTTTGGAGGGTGTCGCTTCAGAGATTCCAGAGAGACTGCGAGACAAAGCAGACGCAGGCTCCGTCACCGTCCATGCAACCGACGAATAAGCGTCCAGCGACGAGTCCTACAGAGTCAGAAGGACAGGAGAAGCGGCAGAAGGATGCCGAAGAGCCTGCCCTCTCAATTCTGCAGCCTAACACGGGTGAATGGGTAAAGGTGGTTAAAAAAATAAAAGGCAAAAGAATACCCCTTATCAGGCCGAAAGCCAAAAATCGGTGGAGCACGCCACGAAGAAGCCCCAGAAGAAGAGAAACCCTAAACAGCGTCCTGACGGCCTTCTTATCAGGCCGTCGACGGGGAAATCCTACGCCGACGTGCTGGGTGAGATCCGCGAGAAGGTGAAACCTGAGGAAAAGAGTACTGTTATAAAAGCCCTCAGGAAAACTAAAGCCGGAGATCTCTTGGTTGAGCTCGGGCAGTCCACAGGAAGCAAGTCCGACTTTAGCGGCGACCGAGCAGGAGGTTTCTGCCGCCGTTAAGTCTGTTCTTGGGGCATCATCTGAGGTGAGAATTTTCGTCTTCAAAGCAAACCCCCGGGGTCATAAGATTGTAATTCTGACGTTATTAGTTAAAGATGCGGCGAAACTTCTGGCTGAGGGGCATTTGAAGGTCGGATGGGTGAGATGCAGGGTTCGCGAGAAGCTCCTGGCCTTCAGATGTTTTAAATGTTTGGATTTCGGTCACATAGCGAATCGCTGCAGCGGTCCGGACAGAACCAAGATGTGCTTTAAGTGCGGTGGCCAGAATCACAGGGCCAGTACATGCAATGGCGCGGAATCATGTGTCCTGTATAAGGAAGCCGGATGAAGGATGATCACATAAGGCACGCTGCTGGGTCGAGCCTTTGCCCAGCCTTTAAGCAAGACATGCATAAGATCCGCTCATCCATCCGAAAATGATTTGTGTTCTCCAATTAAATATGCAGAGGAGCAAGACAGCTGACGACCTGCTGTACCATTTCGCCACTGAAAAACTTGCTGACGTATTTTTGCTAAGCTACAATTGCACTTGTTGCAATTGCAATTGCATTTGTTGCTAAGGGAGCAGTACCGAGACTGACAGTCTCCGCAGTGGTTTTCAGACCCTTCTTGCACTGCGGCTGTCTGGGTCCTTGACCTCGGGAAGGTACCAATTTTGGATTCTGGCTCGGGTAATGGTTTTGTGTAGGTGAGGAGCAGATGTTTGAACTTCTTTTCCTGCTACCTCACTCCAAACCAACCCATTGCTGGCTACCACCAGATGGTCGACTCCCTTGAGGATTAGATCATCAACACTACTGGTGGGGTCATTATTTGCGGTGATTTCAATGCCAGAGCGGTGGAATGGGTTTTACCCTACACTAACTCACGGGGACGGTATGTTCTAGAGATCGCAGCCGGGCTGGGCCTCCATATCCTAAACACGGGCGACGTCACCACTTTCCGTCTTCCAGGGTATGGTGAAATGATCCCTGATATCTTCCTTGCTTCTGAAGGTATCGCCCAACGAACATCTGACTGGCGCGTCTCTGAGGACTACTCCGCTAGTGACCATCAGGCCATCCTGTTCAAGGTCCTTCCCGAGGGAATGCGTGCAAATGCCAAACATGCCCCTCTGCCTCGACGCTGGAACATCAGTCGTTTGGATCGCAACATGTTTACAGAGCTTGTCGCAGACAAAACGGTCGTGAATCCTACAAGTGCCGAAGATCTAGCCACGTCCACGATGAGCCTTCTTTCCACGGCGTGTGAGCAGTCAATGCCCGGAGTGTCATCCCACCACGGGAAGAAGCCAGTCTACAGGTGGGCTACCGAAATCGCGGACCTCCGGAGGAGGTGCCTTGGTCTCCGTCGAGCAGCTCAGTGAGCCAGAAATCGACCTGATGCATATGTCATATCGGCAGAGCACAGGGCCACTAGGTGAGAACTTCGCAGTGCCATCAGCCGAAGCAAGGTCAGGTGTTGGAAACAATTGTGTCAGGACGTTGACAATGACCCCTGGGGGACGGGCTACAAGATTGTTAACCAGAAGCTAGTGGCCCGATCACCACCTGCGATCATGGATCCACCTGCCATGTCTGCTGTCGTCGACACATTGTTTCCAAATCACCCAGTGCGACCAGTTAGGGAATTCGATGAAGTGAGCGCATTCCCAGCCTTTCAGGAAGAGGAACTTTCTGACGCCGTCCGATCCCTACGGAACAGAAGAGCACCCGGTCCTGATGGTATTCCCGCGGAAGCACTCAAGCTCGTGGCTGAGTTAAATCCAAGGCTTCTCTTGGATATGGTCAACGCTTGTTTGGTGGAAGGCGTTTTATTTTCATCGTGGAAAGTGGCCCGCCTTATTCTGATCACCAAGGCGAAGAGCACCCCTGGGACTCCTTATTCTTTTCGTCCCCTGTGTATGCTCGACACCACCGGCAAAGTGCTCGAGAAACTCCTTCGTGTCAGACTGACCGAGGCGATTGTCTCTGCAGGGGATTTGTCTCCACAGCAGCACGGTTTCAGATCTGGTAATTCGACCATTGATGCAATCCAGGAGGTGGTCGAGGCTGTGCGGAGGGGGGAGGATCACAACCACTGGTCACGCCACGTGGTCCTCCTAGTCACGCTCGACGTGAGGAATGCCTTCAACTCCGCCATGTGGAGCGATATGCTGTGGGCGCTCGAGCATACGTTCCGCGTTCCCGCCTACCTCCTGCGGATGATCGAGGCGTATCTGACTGACCGTGTTCTGCTTTTCGACACCACCGAAGGCCAGCGGCGTATTTCCCACTTCCGGGGCTGCACAAGGGCCGGTTCTTGGACCCGATCTCTGGAATGTGTCTTATGACAGCTTGCTGAGACTTGACATGCCCGATGTCCTAGATGCATGCCATGATGCATGGCATGTCCGTCTTGTTGGCTACGCCGATGACGTTGCTGCCTTGATTGCAGCAAGTAACGTTGAGATGGCTAAACTCAAGCTTGGGTGGGTGATGTTCAAAGTCAACGAGTGGATGCGGGATCACGGCTTGTCACTGGCTCTCGGCAAGACCGAGATCATGGTCCTGACTAAGAGGAGAATTGCTCTGATTTTCCCTGTGCAAATAGGCGATGCTCAACTCGAGACTAAGTCTGCTGCCAAGTATCTTGGTGTTACGGTCGACAATAGGATTACTTTTGGGGAGCAGATTCAGCAAATAGCCATAAAAGCCGCTAAGGGAGTGGCTGCTCTTAGTAGACTTATGCCCAATGTCGGTGGACCGCTCGCCTGCAAACGCCGCCTGCTGATGTCTGCTGTCCTGTCAGTCCTTCTGTATGGAGCTGAGATCTGGGCCCATGCCCTGGAGAAACGAGTTTATCGAGACTGGCTATCCCGCGTTCAGCGTCGAGGTGCCTTGCGGGTCGCATCCCTGCTTACCGCACGGTTTCCAAATCGGCAGTGATGGTGATTACCGGCGTCATCCCCATCTTCTATCTTGCGAGGGAGCGTCAGTGAATCTGCCGGAGGAGGCCCGAGGTTGGCAGAGAGACCGCTGTTACTGAAGAGCGAGACCGCAGCTTCGACTGCTGGCAACGCAAATGGGAAGCCGAGTCTCGAGGACGATGGACCGCCAGACTCATTCCGGGCATCCGACCATGGGTTGAACGGCAGCATGGCGAGGTCAATTACTTTGTGACCCAGCTTTTATCGGGTCACGGGTACTTCCGAGCCTATTTGCACAGGATCGGGAAGGTTGCCAGTTCGGGCTGTCTGTATTGTCCCGGTATGACAGACACGGCCGAGCACACATTCTTCTACTATGATAAGTGACACGCCCGTCGAATCTCGGTCTCGTCTGAGAGCGGCGTAGTTATCACTCCCGACAACATCGTTGGAGCTATGCTCCAGGGAGACGACACCTGGAGCTGTGTTAAGCGCTTTACTGAGGGCTTACTTCGAGCAAAAAAGGTCGATCTGGATCAGCCTTAACTCCCAGAATACCTCCAGGAGGAAAACCCTAGTGGAGTAACAAAAAAGGCCTAGCCCGAAGTAAACTGCTAAACAGTTCCAGGCTAGTGTCCTAGGAGATGAGGGGTATTTTTAGCCGGTAGTTTGCAGGACAACGAGCGTGTAGGAGTCCGGCACCACTGAGAGGACGAGCCTATCAGTGTGCGTAAATGCATTTTAATCTTACTTACTTACTTACTGATGGGGCGTCACAAATCTCAGTCGATTTTTTGCCTCGTAGATTAGCTTCCTCCACTCTTCTCTATCCTCTGCCATCCGGATTGCTCCTCCGCACTGGATCACATCCTTCTTGACTTGGTCATACCATCTTAATTTTGGCCTACCCAACGGATGACTTCCTGTAGGTCAGCCTCAATAACCTCCTTCAGTCTTGTGCCTTCCTGTCTCCGAAGTACATGTCCTAACCAACTAATTCTTTTGGCTTTTATGAGCGCTATTATATCAGGCTCTTTGTATAGGTCACGTAGCTCTCTATTTTTCCTTATGCACCAAACTCCTTCTTCATAGACTGGGCCGAATATTTTTCGAAGTACCTTATTTTCAAACACCATTAAACGTCCTTCATTTATTTTCGAAAGGACCCATGTTTCACTTCCATACAATAACACTGGCTGTATAATGGTCTTGTATAATCTTAATTTTGAGCATCTTGATAAAAGTTTGGATGATAAAAGTTTTGTACAGGCCCCTAAGCTCTTATTGGCATTTGCTAGTTTACTTTGTATCTCTAAATCTTCGGAATTTGAACTATTAACGGTAACTCCTAAATATTTAAAGCTCTCCACACAATTTATTGAATAGTTGGCAATGTTGAAATTTACATCTCTATTGTTAGCGTTTCGACCAAAGTGGATAATTTTAGTTTTCTCTTCATTTAGCTCTAATCCTACTTTCTTATATTCTTTAATACAGTTTTCAGCTAATAGGCAAAGGTTTCCAGAGTTTTCTGCTAAAATTACAACATCATCCGCAAATGCCATTATATTTAAGTCTACTCCCAGTTTAATGCCTCTTTGGAGGTGTTTTGTATTTTGTAAGGCTTCTTCTATAGCTATATTGAAGAGGGTGGGAGAAATTCCATCTCCTTGTCTCACCTCTGTGTTTATGTGGAAACTTTCAGATATTTCTTCATCTATTTTTACTTTAGCTTTGGACTCATTTATGCATAGCCTTGTTAAACTTATCAACTTTTCTGGTATACCATGCTTTTCCATGTTCTTAAATAGTGATCTTCTGTCTATGCTGTCGTATGCTTTCTTAAAATCAATAAAGATTCCATACAAACTCTTATTAAACTCCCAGTATTTTGAAATTCCCTGTTTAAGCAAAAAGATTTGGTCAATTGTCGATCTTCCTTTCATAAAGCCTGTTTTCTGTTCTTCAATTATGACCTCTGCGAAGGGATTTAGCCTTGATAATAAAATTTTAGAAAATATTTTATAAACAGTATTTAGAAGGGATATACCTCTATAGTTGGAGCATAACTGTTTATCACCTTTCTTGTGGAGAGGAATTATCACTGCTTCTGTCCACTCCTCTGGTATAGTTTCTGTTTCCCATACACTCATTATTAAATTGTGTATTTCTTTCATAAGGACTTTTCCACCGCTTTTGATTATCTTAATTGTAATTTCAACTTCTCCCGGAGCTTTATGGGTTTTCATTTGTTTTATGGCTTCTTCTACTTCTTTTTCAGTAGGCGGCATAATATTAGGCTGCACATTGTGGTAATTTAAATTGTCTTCTATGTCTCTATTACCTATGCTATCACAGTTCAAAAGTTCTCTAAAATAGTCTCTCCATATTTTAATCCCTGACTCTTTGTCCATTACTAGGTTTCCATTTCTGTCTTTAATACCATAGTTCCTTGCCGAGAATCCAGATTTGAAAAAGCGCATTGTTCTGTAAAAATCCCTAGTATTATTTGTTGTTCTATCACTTTCTACTTTTGTCAACTTTCTATTGAGGAATTCTCTTTTGCATCTTCTGAGCAATAGTTTAGTGTTTCTGTTGATTTCACAGTATTCCCCTCTCAGCTGTTCTGACCTTCTCTGTTCTTCTTCGTTTAATGCCTTCTTACTTGACAGCCACTCTTAAGCTTAATCTCTTTTCTTTTGTCAATCAGCGTCTGACATTCTTCTGTAAACCATGGGTTCTTTTTCATCTTCAGTTTTTTACCACATACTTCTTTTACTGTACTTTTGACAGCTTTCTGAATTCTTTCCCATTGCTTTTTGACTAGATCCGGTTCTGTTTCTGGTAACTCTAACGTTTCATTTTCTAATACTTCAAACTTATTACTAAGTTTAATTATAAATTCCTTTTGTACTGCTGGTAGCTTAATTTTCTCTGTATCTAACTTTTCTATTTTAGCGGCTTTCCTCTTTTTTAAATCTATTCTTTGTCTCAAACTAATAAGCACTAGGAAATGGTCTGTTCCAAATTCTGCTCCTCTTATTGTTCGCACATTTGTAATGCTGCTTATGTGTCTACTGTCTACTAGTACATGATCTATCTGGTTGGCAGTTTTCCCGTCCGGAGATGTCCAGGTAGCTTTATGGATTTGTTTTCTTGGAAACATTGTGCTGCAAATTTTCATGTCTGTTGAGCTGGCTAACGTTAGAAGTCTCAGCCCATTTTCATTTGTTGATTCATGTAGACTCTCTTTACCTCCTATTTCTGCCCATACGTCCTCCCTTCCTACTTTTGCGTTAGCATCTCCAATAACTAATTTTACATCGTATCGTGGTAACTTGTTTATTTCGTCTTCTAACATGCCATAGAACGTGTCTTTTTCATCCTCTTCTGCTTCTTCTGTGGGAGCATAAATACTTAATATCGATATATTCTTGAATTTCCCACCTATTCTAATATTGCACAATCTTTCGTTTATTGGCGTGAAGCCTATCACAGATTCAGACATTGATTTCTTAACAGCACACCCTACTCCTCCATAATATCGACCGCTGTCTGTGCCACTGTAATAGATTATATATTCTTTGTTATTGATTTTCTCTGCATATGGCCACTTAGTTTCTTGCAGTGCTACTATATCTAATTTATACCTACTTAACTCTTCCGATAATATATCACTCCCTCCCGGGATCGCTAAAGTTCTAATATTAACCTCCTCCACAAAAAATTACTATTACTATTATTACTATTATTTTAATTATCATTAATTATTAATAATAATAATTATTATTATTATAATTATTATTATTATAATTATTATTACTATAGTTTTTTATAATAATAATAATTAATGATAATTAAAATAATAGTAATAGTAATGTAATAGTTATTACATTACATAGTTATTAGTTATTATTATTATTATTATTATTATCTTTATTTTTTTATGTAGGAGGAACGCTTAATGCGCGAACCCAAAGGAACAGTGTGGGACTCCCTCTTACGAGGTATACCCACTAAACCTCCTACGGAGCCGCGGGGAAAAACCAGGCCGGAACCCTTATCGGACAACTTCGGCACTGGCCCTTGTGTCTTGCGCCCAGACGGGTCACGTCACCGTTTCGGGAAACTTAGAGGTCACCTAAGCATCCCTCGTCTCGCTTTCCCCGAAGAAAGGATTGCACGAAGAGCGCAACCGCTCTCCAGGAGTCTTCATTTCGAAGCATCGCCCCCACCACGACGTCCGGGGACAGATCGCCGACAGCAGAGACGAGCCTCCTCCTGTCTTCAGTGAAACGACTGCACTGGAAGAAAGTATGATGAGCATCATCCACCTCCTCCGGGCAGTAACTAAACTGAGGTGACCTCACCTTCCCCATGCGGAAAAGGTATTCCCTGAAGTACCCGTGGCCCAACAGTAATTGACACAAAAAGTCAATTTCCCCAAATGCACGGCTCAACCACGGGCTTATGTCTCTGATGAAACGAAACGTCCATCGTCCTTCCAGTCCATCGTTCCACCGCTCTTGCCAAACTCGCAGAGTTTCGAGTCTGGCTTCCACAGCAGCTTGGTCTCTTCCGAGATCAGGGGCACGGCGAAAGATGTTCTGCCTCTCAGCGGCGAGCAGATCAAGGGGAAACACTCCAGCCACAACCATTACAGCCAGTCCAGACACAGTGCGATACGCACAGGCAACCCTAAGAGCCGCCCTGCGCTGAACGGAGAGAATTCTCTTGCTATGTTTTTTGACTCTCATGGCACTCACCCACACTTCTGCCCCGTACAGGAGACTGGCGTTGACGGTGGACATGAGAAGTCGCCTCTTGCTGGACCTCGGGCCTCCGAGTTCCCCATCAATCTGCTGAGCGACAGAACAACCCTCGTCGCCTTGTTGCAAACCGCCTGGATGTGCTCCCACCATGTGAGGTGGCGGTCGAGCACCACTCCCAGATACTTCGCCGCAGTATTCGTCTGGACCTCCACGTCACCAACAGTCATAGGGATTACTGTTTGGATCCTCCGTCGCGTGAGCATGACGATCTCGGTCTTGGCGACCGCCAGCTCAAGTCCATGACCGCTCATCCATCTGTTGACCCGAAACATCACCTGGTTGAGGCGAAGCTGGGCCACCTCCGGATTCCGAGCCATGATGACTGCGGCTACATCGTCTGCGTAGCCCACGAGATAGGCTTGTGGTGGCATCTCGAGGCGAAGCACTCCGTCATATGCCACGTTCCAAAGGTCAGGGCCAAGGATCGACACTTGCGCCGCGCCGGCGGTGACCACTTTGGAACGGACCCCTGCTTCTGTGCTATATAGCAGCCTGCGTTCCTTCAGGTAGTCCTGTACCACGACCAAGAGATAGTCGGGTACCCTGAAGTCCCGCTGCAACGCCTCGAGCATGTCCACCCAACGGGCCGAGTTAAAAGCATTTTTAACGTCCAGGGTGACCAGCAGCACGATCGGCCTGGCCTGATGGCAGGCCGTGTCAGCCCGCTGGACGGCGCCCAGGACTTCAGCCACGGCATTCAAGGTTGAGTGGCCCTTCCGAAAGCCGTGCTGCCGGGGGGACAAGTCCCCAGCGGCTTCGACGGCCGACCTCAACCTGGGTTTCAAAAACCTCTCAAAGAATTTACCCGCCGTGCCCAACATACATAGTGGTCTGTATGCCGACGGGGACTCCGGGTCACCTTTGCCTTTGCTGATGAGCGCCAGTCTAGCTGTCTTCCAGCGTGACGGAAACACACCTGCCGCCAAACACGCGTTGAACATGCGCAGATGTGGGTGACTTCCCGCCACAACCTCAGAGCCTCAACCGGAATGCCATCAGGGCCTGGAGCTCTGTTGTTGTGCATGGCAGACGACGCTGCCACGAGCTCCTGTACCGTGAACAAAGGAACATCAGGCACCGGCCCCGTTACTCTCTCCTCTCGCCTCACAGGGTGACTTGGGAAGAGAGCATCGACGATCAGCATCGCTCAGGCGAATTGCACTGGCAAGAGCTTTTTCACAGTCTTGTGCTCTGCCGACCTGGCCAAAGCCTCCGGTCGGTTTCGAGTTCTCTGCGCTCTTCTGCGAAGCATCAGTGCCGTTCTCCTGAGCTCCACGATTTCGTCCGTCCACCAGTACACGTGGCGACGACCCCGGACAGGTTTTTTCCGAGGCATCGACGAGTCGCATGCACGCTCGATCAGCTGCATTGTGGAACCCACGAGAGCTTTGACCCGATCTCGATCAGCGGAGTCAAAGCGCTCCGTCAAACCGGCCTCGGGGCTACGACTGAGCCGCTCGACGAATTTTTCCCTGTCCAGTTTGGCCTGATTCCAGCCAATTGGGTTTCGGGTACTGAATCGACGAGACAACTCGTTTTCTTCCAGATTGAAGGAGATGAATTCGTGGTCACTGGCCGTGTACACGTCCATCACCCCCCACTCCGCTACCAGAGGAAACAACCCTGCCGATACCAGCGTGACATCTGGTATGGAGTCACTAAAACCAGGTCTTCGGTATGTCGGCGTGTCCCCTCTGTTCGCCACTTCCAGGTCGAGCCTCGAGGCCATCTCCAAGATTCGTCTCCCTCGGGCGTTAGTGACTGGCATGCCCCACTCAACAGCATGCGCGTTGAAGTCCCCAGCCACTAATACGCCCCCCGAGACACACTGAAGACTGTCTTCCAGCGCCTCCAGCCTCTCCCGGTACTCCTCGGCGGAATAGTTGGGAGAGAGGTAGACACTGTATACGTTGACTCGCCGAAGTCTCACCCAGACGTAACCATCACCGGATCCGTGACCCAACACCTGAATCCCCCAACTGTCCGGAATCCAGAGAGCCGTGGTGCCAAGCCGGTCATAAAACCAAGATGGACTGGTTTTGATCCGGTAGGGCTCACTGACGATCACGATCTGGGCTTTGACCTCACAAGCAAGCTGCTCAAGAATGGCGTCAGCTGCTTGACTCCGCTGCAGGTTTGCCTGGACGAAACGGATCATTTCGTGGCAGATCGAGCCCTCTTAGCGTCTAGGGCTTTCCTGAAAGCACTGCATGCCCCTGAGCCCGGAATGTGGTCCGCGGACGCTCCAGGTGTACCGGTGCAGAGAACGCAGGAAGCGACCGCTGTGCAAGCAGCGGCCTTATGTTCGCCGCTACCGCACTTCCAACAATTGTTGCCGCGGTCGGGACCGGAGCAACTCCGACGCGTGTGGCCGCACCCGAGGCACCGAAAACAGCGTTCTACCTCGAGGCGCTGCCGAACTCGGCAGACGACCCAGCCAATCTTGATCTTCCCAGACCGAAGAAAGGGAAGCCCGTTTTTCTCTTCCATCTCAACGACAGCCTTCCTCTGCTCCCGCTTGTTTGGCGAGAACAGGGTGACCTTAGGCACACCGGAGATTGTCGAAAGGTCTCTTGTGATAGCCGCAATGACATCGGCCTCCGAAGCCAGGGCGTCTAGATCCAAGATCTCTACCCTCAGCTTCGGGATGATGGAGCGGACCTCGCCCTTGTCCCCTATCGCTCTCTGAAGTGCTTCCTGTAGTTTCCCCCGGTCGTCACACTTCGAGAGCTCAAGGAGAACCCCCCCCCGGCCTCCGTCTTCCGGATCTGCCGAACCACAGTTCTGGAGTCCTCTGGCGTCACCTCACTCTTCATCAATCCGAGGATCTCCGAGTAGGTCTTGCCGGTGGTCGGATTGATCAGGACCACCTGGTTCCTGGTCTTCCTAGGCCAAGTCTTCTTTGGCTTCTCCTTATTTTGGCTGGGTGCTTGGGAAGGCGCGTTTTCCGCCTCTTCCCGCTTCTTCTGGGCTTTCACCTCCGCCCGAAGCTTCCTCCTCTGTTTCTTGGAGAGGACCTGATTAAAACCCTCCCTGTCCGCAGATGCAGAGGTGGCTTCTTCTCCGTTCCTCTCCACGTGGACGGTCCTGTTCTTGACGTCCGGTCTCTTCTCCGTTTGCTGTTCCGCAGGAGGGCTAGTCGCCGATCTCTTGGCACCACCACCAAGAAGATGGAAGTGGAGCTTGCCCCTGCTTCTCCTCCAGAAGCCTGAGCCGCCTTAGCGATGCCTTTCAGAGACCGAGCATCGAGTCGAAGACATCAAGGGATGCATCCAGGGTCACTATCCCGTTCTTGATGCCCATCGACACGTTCTTCTGCTTCGCGACCGCGGCGGACATGTCGAGGAGAGTGTCCCGCATCCTCTGCAGTTCCTCCTCGACCTTTTCCTGAGCAATAGCCACGTTCCTTTCATCCGGCGAGACTACCGGAGACGGAGCTCGAACCGTTCTTGGCTTCGGGGTATTCCTCGAGCTGGCTGAATCCGCGGAAGCCAGCGCGACCACAGGAGAAGAGGCCGGTGGTGGGCACCTCGCTACCAAGCTACTCCTCCGAAAAATGGAGGCAGTACTGGCGCTAGGAAGAGGGAATTCTGGAAACTCCCTCATATCGTTGCCAATGTTGATGTTGTCGTTGTTTTTAGGGGTTGCCATACTTTAGTTTAACCAGCGCATCGCACGACGAGGGTGAACCCGGAATTGGCCAGGCGAGGGTATACCCAGGGCCAGGTATTATTATCATTATTATTATTATTAACATCATTATTATTAAAATATCTACCTCAGTAATCACCCCGAACTTATCAATAGTTTTAATACGGAAATTGTTGGGAAACTCTATTATTTAAACTCAACCGAAATATAAAAATAGTAAAAACTATGAACATTTCTAAATATTTTAGATAAAATGTTGATACATTGTTATTGGACATGACAAATATCTAACAAAATATAACTTTTTTTAAAGCAGGTGTATCATCATTGTGATAATTGTTTTACAGTTCTTCCATCAGTAATCAATATTTATTTGAATTTAAATTACAAACTAAAAAACTACTGCTCAGCAAAAATAAACATGTATGTTGTTAATTGTTACCTTTTGAATAAGAATGTTAATTACATTAACCATGCATTGAATGGTTATTTAGTTAATTCGTCTTAAATTAAAGCGAAACTTATAAAAAACATATTTTCTTAATACAAATAATATTGAGTATACGGTCAATAAATCCAACTCAAATAAATACGATATAATATTTTAAATTTGTAACATTGTATTTTGTAATAGATACTTTTCGTTTCTTTGTCTTTACGTTGTCCTTTGACAATGTGTACTGAAACGTGAAATGGCAATCAACTGTATGCACATTATAATTTCATAATGAATATTGAACAGATGAATATTGTTTATATGTATTGAATATTTAAACAAAAGATACACAGGGTGTTTCCAAATTAATGTTGCTAACTTCGGGATATTGTTCCGTATGTCAAAAGGAACGTAAATAATCATATAACCGGGTGTCTATTTCTTTTCGTTTACTGTCTGTCTGTCTGTATGCGAATTTTACGAGACAATTTATATATTAAAAACGACTTGACCGAATTCAAACAAATTTTGGTTAAATATCTTCTTGGTAGGTTATTTTTTAGAAAAAATTATTTTTTCATAATATTTATCCGTTTAAAAATGGCGGCCATTGAAAATATTTAACTTCAAAAATCCAAAAAAAAACTATAAATTATACAACAAACATTTTAGAGTAATGAAAGTTAGAAAATGTAATTATAAATCCATATCTGCTTTAAAATTTAAAATCGGGTTAAAATTAACTGAACTGGTGACTGAAAAACAGAAAACATGGCTAAATTTTACTACCATAACTAATCAAAATGATAGCAAAATGTAGCCATGTGTTCCGTTTTTCAGTCATAGTTCAGTTAATTTTAACCCGATTTTTCAATTTTAAAGCAGATATCGATTTATAATTACATTTTATAACATTTTATATTCTAAAGGTTTTTTTTACAATTTCTAGTTTTTTAGATATTTGAGGTTAAAGATTTTCAATGGCCGCCATTTTTGAACGGAAAGATATTATAAAAAAGAACCTACTAAGAAGAGTATTCAACCAATATTTGGTTAAATTCGCTTGAGTCGTTTTTAAAATATAAACTTTCGAGTAAAAATAACATACAGACAGACATACAGTAAACGAAAAAAAGTAGATCCCCGGTTATATGATGATTATATGATGATTTATGTTCCTTTTGACATAAGGAACAATATCCCGAAGTTAGCAACATTAATTTGGAGACACCCTGTATAAAAATATCTGATTTTAATTATTATTAAAATGGATATTGTTAAAATAAAAGGTAAATTTCTTATTTGATTTCTGTGTTAAGCCTTTAAACATTGGTTTTGTGATAATAAACTATCACAGAGTCAATTTGATGTAGTTAACCACGGAAATGTAGTTCACCACAACTGAATAACATGAGAAAACGGTTTTTGTATGTGTTTACTAATATTCTAATTAAAGTCAAATGCAGCCTTTAAAAATAGTCAAAATTGATTCGAATTGCCCATTACAACATCCACGTGTTTTTCACTGATAAAGTGTAATCTATTCAAGGGTTATAAATGATTCTTTATTAAAGAATCAGAGGGAAATAAATCAATTCAATTATGAATTATTATTATTATTATTATTTAATGTAAATCATTAATAAAATTCATTATCAAACTCTGTACCAATATTAAACTTTGATATTGAAATGCATCTTAAACAAATATTCAAGTTTGTGATTGAAAACGATTGCTAGTTAACCATGAAACAAATTATTATTGAAAATATAGATTTAAAATTCAGGATGACAATTAACAAAAGAAGGGTAGTTCATTTATTTAGCCCCCATTAAGAAAAAAGTAAATCTTGAATGTGGTTGGCTAATTTTTTAATGCGCAGGTAACTATCGATAGAAAACGATGTGTGTATGTAGGTGCTCTGACGTTGTTTGTTGCATGCACAGGTGGTAACAGACATGTGCCTGGTTTAGTTTTTGAACCCCATAGTTGTATATCTACAAAAGTTTGTATAATAAATTGTAATCTGGAATAAAGCTGCACAGATTATCTATAAACATTATTTATATCAATTTGATTACTTTAATGAAACCTCTGTTAATTGTAAAGGTAACTTGATTAAAAGGGAATCAGAAATAGTGTGTCCATAATAATCTTATTATCAAAATAATTTAACAAGTTAATGTTCTTATATTACCGTTATGAATGCTTCTGTGTTTTCTGGGGGGCTCTTTGCCCCCCCCGCCCACCCCACCAATAGAATATTCATTTTTTGTCAAATGAATTTGACATTTTCAAATTATAGTATCTAATTTATGTTCATGAATATATATTTATTCAATGTCAAATTGGTTAAAATGTCACTAAATTGGCATTCAATTGAATATTCTAATTTTACTTACTGTAAAAATTCAAAATATAAAGTTTTTGAAATAAAAATATATACATAAAAATCACGCCAAATGGAAACTCACTATCCTACGTTAACAGAACCATGGAATTTTACACTGATCTCACCGCACCAATCTTCAACATCTCGGATTTTAACCCTCATGTCTTCTGGATCATAATATAAAATATCATCGCCTCTTAGACCGACACATCTCTGGGCTTCGAGATGGCCATGACAAAGGATCGTGAAAGCGTTTGCGTCAGCGACACCTGCAATGTTAGCGAATACATAGCGAGAAGTGGTAAATCTTACTGATCTGTGTAGTGCAAGTAATGGTGCGCTCGTTGAAGTTTACTAGGACAAAACAAAAAATTGAACATACTCTCTTTCACACTATGTATTCATAAAGGTGAAATTGTGTATTTTTCACCATTAAAATTGTTCTCGGAAATAGGGAGTTATTTGGTTTTGAGGAACACCCAGTATATATTCTAACATCGTTAAGCTTAACAGAAATATGTTACGGTGGGAAAGTTCTCGCTCCCTTTTACTGAGATCAGTATTTAGGCTTACACTTTACACATGTCAGCGACAACCCTTAGATGTCGAGAGAAAGTTTTCTGAACTGTGGTGTTTCTTTCATACACCGAACCAAACGTCATAACATATTTATTACAGTCGAGTTTATTTCTCTTATGTGTAAAACGAGTCGTACAAGATATATGAATGGAATAATCTTTGTTAATATTTGTCAGGGCAGTCGGTCTCAATGTTTGGAAGGTTTAATTAACTTCACACTTATCTAAGAGCAAAGATCATGTACACAATACCTCATGTTGACGTATCAAAAATCACATATCGGCTTTTGCATGATACTACACAAAAATAAATATTTCCTAAGTAATTAAACTTTAATTAAATTTGAATTTTACAAATCCATATTGTATTTGATTTCCTTAACAATCTCATTCTTTGTGGCTTAAGCCGCTAAACGCAAAGTTTGAAGTGATATTTCAGTCCAAAAATTACCTAAAATAGAAAATATCTTTGCAGCTGAAAATCAAGGTAATTATTTTATTATTAGTATTTATTGCGAACAAAATTTTCGATTAATTTATGGTGCAATGTTTAGCCATAGGTCTAAACTCTCAATGTATCGTTTAGATGTTGAATTGTGTATAATGAAGGCGAACTCTAAGGCGAACTCTGTTTGATCTTCATCGTGGCCTCATGGTTTTGCAACAAAGCTCTGTACTATTTGCATAACCCTTAAAAGGCGGTACAGTACCACACTTCTCGCGAACACAAATACAAAAGTTGTTGAGTTATTTGAGTTAATCTGAAGTAAGAATACAACAAAAATTAGGTAACACGATTGTTTAGGTTTTTTAATAGGAAATTGCATTTATAATTAAACAATACTACCTTAATTTTATGTGGTTGTTAAACAGTATAGCTGAAAACAATATATTATAACCGATAAGAGGAAACATATTGTTTGACTAAAATACCGCAGAGGAGACATACTGTAAAAGGATTGTTTGACGAAAGTAAAATATTTGTATTGGAAACATATTATAAACTGAATTTGATTCAATTCAACCTAGCTATTTTACCATTGATGTTGGTAAAATTTTGCAATGATCTAAAACATCGTTCCAACAAGCTTTAAACGTCGTAAGGTCCTCAAACCGTCACTCTATTCTCCCTGTGGTCTCTTGATGTTGCAAACAAATGCATACACAACGTCAGACGTGAAAATAAATATTTGAAAATTAATGTATTTTCACTAATGTGGATTGTCTAAAGACACTGAATACCATTAAACAAATATTTAAACTACAAGAAAATTAAGCTACTAATAACCCGAAAATACATGTTGCAAAAGTTATCAATTAAAAGTTCCAATGTTAAATATGTATACTTAGAGATGTTGTAAAATTCATTCCTCGTGATGTTGGCTTGGTATTCCACTGCATTTTTGTTATTATATATACATGGAATTACATAAAAAACAAACAGTCAAAAGGTTTTTTTTAATATAATTTTAATTTAAATTAATCGGGAGATAATTACAAATAATTAGCAACGCAGTTATCACATTCCTCACCAACTTGTCAGACTACACATACTACATGAATAGGGGGATAACATAAAAAAGAGTTTAAAAAATCCCCAAAAACTCGAAACTCCCGGTAAAATAACAGATTCCCACAAAATAAAAATTTAGAGCGCAAACTGTGCAGTCATGCCCCCAGTATATATGACAAATACTGCCTGGAAACCAATATTGTATCTAATTCTGCATCTGAAATTTTCTACTCAGATTTTGAATTTATGTTTGGCCTGTGTTTATATTCGTGACTCCTACGTGTTGAAAAGGTTATATCTTTCGAATTGCACGTATGTGGCAAAAATCCTTAACTGAAGGCAATACGTTTTTAAACTTTACTTTTCTTTAAAGAACCAATAACCTGTTAGCCTGTAGTTGGTGTTTACGAGCCCTTAAAGACGAAGGATGCTGAGTAATACGAAAATGTCCAGCCAGTTAATTTAGCTTCAAATGGGCAGACGCCAATTATACCGTATTTATATGTTATGGGGAAAGTGGAACTTTCTCTTAACTTGAAAATACCCTCGACTAAAGTTCATACAAATATTTATTTATTCGCCATATTTACCATGTCAAGTTTCAATGCTAACACTTGCTGTTAATGTCAACTAAACTAAAGAGCCGGTGACAAGCTATATTATACCAGGTGGGTTTCAAAGTTAGACTACCAGCACATTCATCTGCTAGATATCGAACTTGTATTTTGAGAAGAGGGAAAATCATGATTTCTCTGCAAATTACTATCATATTTGCACTGTTTTTCGTTTCAGGTATTTATCATTGAAATATACTGTTTGATAGCTTTGTCCCTTTTTTAGACGTATAACACTGATTCCAGCTATAATGGTATAAATAATTGTTATAATTTGACTGGTCTTTAAAACCCGTAAAATAATTGTAGAAACAATTCAGCAAAAATATATTAAAGGGAATTTGAAGATTTCAATTCCATTTAGGGTATATTTAAAAAAATTATAAAACAAATTAATTCATGCAACCAATGGAGATTACCCTACCAGTGATAAGTTTGTTTACCAAAAGGTTTTGCAATCCCAGACAGAATAGTTTTAAACCGGCACTACCTTTTAAATGCAGTAGTGTGGTGGTAGTGTGTATCTTCATCGGCGGCGCAACATTTTGGTTAATTACACGTTTTGCCTCA
This sequence comes from Allygus modestus, assembly GCA_963675035.1. NCBI lineage: Eukaryota > Metazoa > Arthropoda > Insecta > Hemiptera > Cicadellidae > Allygus > Allygus modestus. Next base: position 35,699,048 of record OY776115.1, read on the forward strand.
ACTTACGACCACCCGATCTGTAACGCTGTGACTTCAAGCCTTCTTAAAACACTTATGGACAACTTGTTATTTGTAATATATTTCGAATATATTAATTTACAAGTAAAACTATGTTTTGTTAGTTTCTTCATAAAATACACAGAATTCCCAAGGACGTGATCTGTAGTTTATGTACATTTCAATTAACGTATGTCGGGGAATGGGGACAGATAATTATTATTTATTCTTTTTCAGGACTCTGTGAATGGAAAAAGCATTTACATGTCTATGCAGGCCAGGATCAAAAGGTATCGTTATACTGCAAAGCAATATCCAATAGTGTTGCATATTGAAGGGTGGGTACCAGCAAATGCCACTTCCTACAGGATGACCTTCTTGCAAAGGATAAGTTATAAGTAAAAAAACTTAAAATGAAAGTAGCTGGGTTAGTTGACCGTGCGAACTCGTCCACTTGCTTCCGGTTTTATAGTTATACAGATTTAAATAAATGATGTAATTACAATATTTTAAAATTGATATCAATTCGATGCTTTCATTCAATTTATGATCTTTAGGAGAGGCTTATAAATGTAAATGCCCCCGTCGCAGCAAACCTGCGTATTCAGCGAATTTATAATGCATGATATATGTCTTAATACCACATAAAGCCGCATACCAAGTTTCATAAAAATATATTCACATATAAGCGATTTGAATGATTCTCCATAAGAATAACATTGGTAATGAGTACGTAGGTTTGCTGAAACAAGGAACACAAACAATTTGTTTTTATGCAAATATAAATAGAATGTAACTAGGCGAAGCCACATACCAAGTTTCATCAATATTCAATCATAAACGAGTTCGCACGCAGCACGCTGACGTGAGGGAGGTGAATTTCCACATAAAAAACTATAAAAACTCAAAATCAGTTAAAAACAAACAATTATTCCAATTTGTATTCAAATCTGAAAATGTTGTTTTTTTGGCTGTTCTGATGTTCTTGGTTCTATTTACCTGCAATGCTGGGAATACAATTTTGCGCATTATAAGGTTAGGAGAAGGTCCAGTCAGGATTTAAAGTAGGCGTGAGATTGTTGGGGATGATAAAAGTACACCAACAAATGAATAACAGGCTTTTCTGAAGTAAAACCCCCATAAGACAACGTACTGTGTTTGGTCAATACACATTTTCTTTAATAACTCGGTAAATATATATGCTAGAATGACGAGAGAGGGCTTAAAAGTTTCGCCACACTAATTCCCATTGTTTTCCATTCGTTAATTTTACATCCGGGGCTTTTCTGACCATTTTTGGGCCCAAAAACTCAAATTTCTAAATTTAAAATCTCCAAAAAAGGGGGTTAGAGTTTTCCGATTGTTTTGCCCAACGAACTTGTCCAACTGATTACAAAAAGGAATGTCTCTACCAAATTTGAAGTAAATCGGACAAAAAATGCGACCGCTAGAGTGCATACACATATATATATATAAAATTTTGAACGACCCCCCAAAACGTGTTCAGGGGGTCACGTTAGGAACTTCTATGGTGGTCCCGGGCTTAAGTTTCACCGTGCGGGTCATGCTAATAGTTCACTTTCCAAAGGAAATTCACTAATAAGCGCTATATAACATTTTAGTTATTCTCCATAACAATAACATGGAGCTGAGTAAGCAGGTTTGCTGCAACAAGGAACAAAAAATGGGTTTTTATCAATATAACTCAACCAAGTGTAGCTACATACCAAGTTTTATTAATTTATGTTCATAATTAAGGGAGACATTACATTTTACTTATTCTCCATAAGAATAACATGGGGGCTGAGTACGCAGGTTTGCTGCTAGAGGAATAATCAACAAAAAATCATTTTTTTGTGCAAATATCAATATACCAGTACTAAATGAAGCCACATACCAAGTTTCATCAACATACATTCATAAATAATCGAGATATCAAATTTTATTTATTCTCCATAAGGATAACATTGGACAACGTAGGCCCCTACTGTGTTAAGCACTTTGAATATCTCTGCAACGGTTGGTCGTAGAATCAAAATTTACACACCAAAATGATTGTTTTGTGGAACTGAACAGATTGGTAAAAGCAAATGTGAAGTTTACATTAAAATGAACTGAGGAAAAGCCAAAAACCTTTTTCCCATAAGATTAACATGGGAGTAGGTTTTTTGGATTTTCTCCGCAACCACTTAACCTAGGTTAATAATTCAAAATACTATATTATTTGTTTTTTAAGCTCCATAACATGGTAAAAACTAAAATTAAGTTGTTTACAAATTTTAGGGTGAAAAATGCAAAAAACTGATATTTGGAAAATTTCAAACCCCCCATAAACCCCCCTTCCCATGGTCCGATTTTTCTGGTTTTCGAACTTAAAGTCATGAATGTCATTTTACACATTTGAGTCAAATTTCATCAAAATCGGACGTTTTTTACTCAAGTTATCGAATTCACGGACACACACACACACACACACACACACACACACATATATATATATATATATATATATATATATATATATATATATATATATATATATATATATATATAGCTATATAATTCTAAATAGATTTAAAATACCTGAGTACCCTTTTACTTTCATTTTATTTTGCTGACACGTTTTCCGGCTACAATGCCATGTTCACAGCGTTTTAACTTTTTTTAAAGTTGAAAAAAGTTAAGACGCTGTGAACATGGCATTATAGCCGAAACACGTGTCAGCAAAATAAAATGAAATTAAGAGGGTACTCAGGTATTTTAAATCTATTTAGAATTATAATTATAGTAGCCCTATTAAATGAACTGAAAATATCAATATATAGATATATATATAACATATATATAAATTTGAACGAATAGTATTTTTGGCATCTGGGGACCTCAAGACAAAAAGTTATCATGGTCTCGGGCTTAAGTCTTTCCATGAGACCTACGATAATAGCTTCTTCCCTGTAGGGGAAATTCGCTAAAACTACTTTTTTCCTGAGATTTTCAAATATAATATTTGAGTTAATCTGTATGAGACCTTAAAAGTAGACCTGAGTGTATAGCTGGGGTAGTTGAACTCGTCCACTATCAGTTTGATGGTTACTAGCAGTTGTCCCGTTCTCTGCACGGGTATTTAGCAGGCAGAGAGCCAGACGTTTTAAAAGTTTATTTACTTTATAACCAGCTGACTAACTAAACAAAATATGAACTCCATAAGATTAAGTTAACATTGAAACTTTGAAAGTCTGCGTGCGAAGCTCTGAAGGTGTAGGTTTTTCAAACCCGCAAAAGACAAATCTAAAGAGTAAGAGCTTTTCATTGATACCAAACATGTATACAAAATAATAGTTTTAGGGGTCTAAAATTGCCGAACAAATATTAAAAAGTTCTTTTAATAATACTGTATAGATATAGATTTACATAAATGATGAAATTGCAATATCTTAAAATTGATATCAATTCAATGATTTCATTTAATCTATTACCTTTAGGAGAAGTTTTATAAACAGTGGCGTAACTGATTTGTTGAGCCCCCCTGCAAACTTATTTTCACTCCCCCCCATTTAACATAATCGTATAGTTTCACCGTATCTATTCACTAGATTTTGGTAAGGTTGCTTGATCCACACGTTTTCTAACCTCCAGATACGTAACGTTAGTTCCAGCATTGTTTAATGTTATTGATTTAATAACGCCAAAAGGATCTTATTTCTTCTATAATGTTTTTAATAAAGTTTCATCACGTCATTAAAGATTTAAGTCGACAAGTGTCAAAACATATAAAGCGTCGTAACGTTCAGGTCAGTAACTCGCTCTGTTCTTGTCCAAATGAGGAAACGGGATTTGGAGTGGATTCATAATTAATTCAGTTTGGAGTGAAATCGCCACTATAGCGTTTGCTATTGTACCTTGAGTTTTGAAACGGATCCTATCATGAGCTGCCGATTTATCATTTATTATTATTCTATTACTTATGCTGATTCACCCTTGAAAGTAAATCTACATCACATAATTTTCACTAAACAGTTCAGAAACTTAACTGACTCAATACTGTTTTAAAATTGTTAGCCTATGCAAAATGATGAATATCTGTTAAAATAGGTCACTTTAATATTTACTTTTAATATTATTAGAATTGAGGAAAATTAAACTTATATTGCAGTTTTAAAGTTTCTCATTTATTAAACACTATAAGCACAAGGAATGAAAGATTAGACCCACTAGGCTAAAAATAAATGAATTCTTAAAGTTTACTAACAACATTATTGTTGTTTTGAAAATTAAATACTGTAAAACAATTTCATCCCACCATGCGGCCCCGCCAAAGCTTTTACCTCGGACCGCGGGCCCCGCCGCCGCAGGTCGCGGGCCCCCTAGGTCTGTGGGCCCCCCCGCACCGCGGGCCCGGCAGTTGCGCCACTGTTTATAAATAAAAATACCCCCGTTGCAGCAAACCTGCGTACTCATCGAATTTCCAATGCATATATATATGTGACTCACTACTACATAGAGTCACAATACTTACCAAGTTTCACAAAAATACATCCATAAATAAGTGATATATAGTATTTTATTTATTCTCCATAAGAATAACATTAGGGTTGAGGACGCAGGTTTGCTGCAACGAGGAAGATAAGTATTTTTTTCAATTATCAATATAACTGAACCAGGTGAAGCTATATACCAAGTTTTATCAATTTAGGTTCATAATTAAGGGAGATATACAACTTTACTTATTCTCCATATGAATAACATGGGGGCCGAGTATGCAGGTTTGCTGCTACGGGGACTATCAACAAAAAACTTGTTTTTTGTGCTAATATCAATATACCACAACAGTTACTAGTTGAAGCCACATACCAAGTTTCATCAATATACATTCAAAAATAATCGAGATATAGAATTTGATTTATTCTCCATAAGGATAACATTGGACAACGTACTGTGTTTAGCACTTTGAATATCTCTGCAACGGTTGGACGTAGAACAACGATTAAAACACCAAAATGTTTGTTTTGTTGAGCTTAACACATTAATAAACAGAAATGTGAAGTTTTTAATAAAACTATCTGAGAAAAATCTAAAAACCTTTTTCCCATAAGATTAACATGGGACACGTTTTTTTTGGATTTTCTCCGCAACCACTTAACCTAGGTTAATGATTTAAAATACTAAATTATTTGTTTTTTTAAGCTTTATAAAATGGCTACAACCAAAATTGAGTGGTTGTAACATTTTGAGGTCAAATTTGCAAAAAACCGATTTTTGGAAAATTGTAAACCCCCTTCCCATAGTGCGATCGATCTGGTTTTCGAACTTAAAGTCATAAATGCTACTCTCCACATTTGTGCCAAATTTCATCAAAATCGGGTGTTTCTTTCAAAAGTTATCGCGGCAACGGACACACATATATATACATATATATATAAATTTGAACAAATAGTGTTTTTGGCATCTGGGGACCTCAAAATGAAAAGTTATCATGGTCTCGGGCTTAAGTCTTACCACGCCACTTACGGTAATAGCTTCTTCCCTATAGGGGAAATTCGCTAAATACTACTTTTCCTGAGATTTTCAAACTCGATTTCTAAATTAAACTTTTGGTTACATCATGAGACTTTAAAAAATTGGCCATAGTGGAGTATCAGCATAATAATCTATATATATATATATATAAAAGGCAAAGCCCTGGCTGACTGACTGACTATGACTCGCTCATCACTAATTCTCCACCTTCCCATGTAGGTAGAGAGTTGAAATTTTGTACACTGATTCTTTAGGCATAAAATAGGAAAACTAAATGGTTTTCATCCTGATCTGACCTTAGGGATCCGCCAGAGACCCCGACAAAGTTCCCATGTATTCCTTATGGACATTCATCAATTTTGTTTGAGCTGATGAAAATAAAAACAGCTGGTCTTGATTCGTAGTAGTTCCACGGGCTATCTACAGAATGCAGCACACACCACTGTCATAGTTTTTAGCGAATTTCCCCTATAGGGAAGAAGCTATTACCGTAGGTCTCATGGTAAGAGTTAAGCCCGAGACCATGATAACTTTTCATTTTGATGTCCCCAGATGCAAAAAACACCATTCGTTCAAATTTTTATATATGTATGTATATATATATATATATATATATATATATATATATATATATATATCCGTAAGCACGATAACTCTCGTAAAAAAGGTCCGATCTTAATGAAATTTGGTACAAATGTGTAAAGTACCATTTATTTGAACGAGTTCGAAAACCAGATGAATCGCACCATCCGAAGGGGGGTTTTTGGGGGGTTTTGTACCCCAAAATGTGTTTTTTGGGGTTTCACATGTAATTTTAATTTAAATCAAATTTTAATTTATACCATTGAATTCAGCTTTAAAAAAACAAACAATTTTGTATTTTGATCATTGCTCTACGTCAATTGGTTACCGAAATATTGAAAGTGCTAAACACAGTACGTTGTCTAATGTTATTCTTATGGAGAAAAAGAAAAATTGTATATTGTATATCTCGCTTATTTATGAACATAAACTGGCGAAATTTGGTATATGGCTTGATCTGGTTGTGGTTTATTGTTGTTTGCACAAAAAAACAATTTTTCACCTATGGTTCCTGTAGCAGCAAACCTAGGTTCTTGGTCCCCATGTTATTCTTATGGAAAATACTTAAAATGTTATATATCGCTTATTTATGAATGTATATGGATGAAACTTGGTATGTGACTTCACTAAGATGAGTTCTATTGATATTTGCATAAAAACCCATTATTTTGTGTGCCTTGTTGCAGCAAACCTGCGTACTCATGCCCAATGGAGCATGCCCAATGGAGACCATAAGCCCTTCTTATGGAGAATAATTAATATTTTAAATATCGCTTGTTTTTGAATACATTTCTTATGAATCCTGTTAAGTGTTTTAATGTGTTATGTTATATATTCATTGGAAATTCGCTGAGTATGCAGGTTTGCTGCGACGGGGGTGTTATAAATCATTTGCGGGGCGAAGCCTGCGGCTATCAGGTAGTATTATAATAATTTTCAAAAGGGCCGAAACATGATTAAAAGAAAATGCCTTTTAAGACATGGGATGTTTACACAGCCCTTTATTCGCACTATATGGTGCCACATCTATGTTATAGTTTTATTCTAAAATAATAATTTAATACAATAAAATTGTTTTTAATATCTCCATATTTAATCTCTTTAATATACCCTGTGTAATCCTTATTAGTGAATTTCCTTTGGAAAGTGAACTATTAGCATGACCCACACGGTGAAACTTAAGCCCGGACCACCATAGAAGTTCCTAACATGACCCCCTGAACACGTTTTAGGGGGTCGTTCAAAATTTTATATATATATAGACATAGATGTATATATATATATATATATATATATATATATATATATATATATATATGTGTGTGTGTGTGTGTGTGTGTGTGTTTTATCACTCTAGCGGTCGCATTTTTTGTCCGATTTACTTCATATTTGGTAGGGACGTTTCTTTCTGTAATCAGTTGGACAAGTAAGTTGGGCAAAACAATCGGAAAACTCTAAACCCCTTTTTTGCGGATTAACTTTCAAATTTTGAGTTTTTGGGCCCAAAAAGGGTCAGAGAAGCCCCAGATGTAAAATAAATGGATGTAAAAAGATGGAAATTAGAGAGGCAAAAGTTGTAAGCCCTCTCTCGTCATTCTAGCATAAATATTTACCGAGTTATTAGAGAAAATGTGTATCGACTAAACACAGTACGTTGTCTTATGGGAGCTTTACACTAGAAAAGCATGTTATTCCTTTGTTAGAGTACTTTTATCGTCCCCAGCAACCTCACGCCTACTTTCAAGCCTGTCTGGACCTTCTCCTAACCTTATAATGCGCAAAATTGTATTCCCAGCTTTGCAAGTAAATGAAACCAGGAGTATCAGAATAGCCTAAAAATCAATGTTTTCAGACCTCAATAAAAATTGGACAAATGTAAGTTTTTACTCTGATTTTGAGTTTTAAAAGTTTTTATGTAGAAATTCACTTCCCTCCCGTCAGCGTGCTGCGTGCGAACTCGTTATTATTTTTAACAATGTGTATTTTTACGTTAGCTTAAAACTATTAACAATATTTTTTTTAATTTATCATCACTTCTTTGTTAAAATTAACTGGTTTTAACATGAAATACAACTAGGTTCAAATAAGAATTATGTTAAATGCTGTTCATTTCTGTTTCCAGATGGACTGGCAAAATGCCTTCAAGTTTTGCAAAGATAAACATAATAATCTGGTGACAATTTTGGATATGGACGCACATCATCAGTTGGGCAACGCTATCCACAAGTGTAGCGAACAATGTGGTAAGAAAAAATTCAAAGTCTTAAATTTAGATTAATAATTCTAGTTTGTTGTACTGGTAAAATCCTTTACATTATTGCCAAAAAGGGCAACCATTTGGTGACAACCTTGAATATGCATGAGAGCACATAAACAATTACGTCCACGCTATACACAAAATTAAGCAAACAAATATTTTCAGAAAAGGTTCAAATAAATCTTCCACTTAAATTAATAACTCTGATCTACATAAATTGTAATCTGTACAATAGAACAAATCTGACTATAAAATAAATATTATTATTATTAACTGCTATTAGCTCGTCAAAAAATGATGAGTTAAAAACTTTTTATTTATTGCTCATTAGTATGAAATAAAACTTTATAGTTTAAAAATTATTCTTTAACAATCTTTATTTATAAGGCTAATTTGAAAAAGCACATGTAATCAAACCAAAATCCGCTGTGGCATAATTGGATGAAGCGAGCGAAGCGAGTTGAATACTTCATACTCGTGTTTAGTCACACTCTTGTTACGTTAACTCATTTTTAACGGTTTAATTAATTGCTTTGAAATTTTCAGGGTAGCTCTTAATTGGAAAAAGGGTGGTAATAAACCCAAATAATAATTATTTCCTTCCTCTCTAATTATTGGATTATTATTTTGGTATATTTCTTTTTTTTAATTTCATCTAGGGAGCTCTAGCGCGCCTTGAAACCCCCCCTCCCCCTCAACAATCCCAAGTACCCACCCTACATTCGCATTCCACTTCAACTCGACTCTCTTTGCTCGGCACGTTCAGTCAGTCCGTCAGTCGCGCTCGCCGCTCGCGCTTGCGCTGTGGTCGTGTTCACAAGTGCCGCTCGGCGCTCGACTCTCGAGTGGCGTGGGGCCTACAGTTTGCCTAGTTCGCTGGTGTCATTATGTCGTTTTTACCTGACTGTATGGTTGGTTAATCATTGCTCCCTATTTACCTCCCAGACCCGTGTAAAAGTTAGATTCCCTTTTGTACGGATAACATTTACGCTTTCTACAATGTATGCAATTGTAAACAAAATTATAGAGCGTGGTTATATTGATAAACAAGGACATTTATTTACTCAGTGCATTTTAGTTGCATTGATTTGTTCTATACATATTAGGTAAAGTTTTAAAATACCAATTTAGCTATCTCTTAGTATATTTGCTGAAGCTATGACACCTTTTAATTAAATTATAAACTTACCATTTATTGGTAGAAGTAGCCTATAGGTGACAAATTTCGTTTTTGCGAGACCGGTTTCAGATTAATTAAAATTCATCTTCAGTCGCAATTTTCCTAACCTAGTACATTACAACCACGAAAGTGTGCTGCAGTAGTATAATGTACTAGGTTAGGAAAATTGCGACTGAAGATAGATTGTAATTAATCTGAAACAGGTCTCGCAAAAACATACATTAGTCACCTATAGGCTACTTCCACCAATAAATGGTAAGTTTATAATATCTCTTTCTATGTTAACAGTAATCTAGATAAGTTATAAGATTAACTCGAATAAAGTAAACAAAATTATATTGAAGTCACAGCTAATAACATTATTTTATATTGTACCATCCTAACTTAAATTATTTTGATTTGGTATTAAGGGCCTATCTTAGTATAATCTTGACGAAAGATCCTTCGTGGCAACACAAAATAGATAATATTCAACATTTGACAAACATATGAATATTTGGTTACATACTTTTTTCGTCTACAGTTCAAATTTGAACATGTAACCAACTATTGACATGTTTCGGTTTATCGGAACCATGTTCAGAATGCAGTAATCACCGTTGTCATAGAGTTAAAATTTTAACTATATGACAACGGCGATTATTGATGCATTCTGAAGATGGTTCCGTTGAACTGTAGACGAAAAAGTTTGAAACAAAATTTTCGGAACGCGCGTTCGAAATTTCGGTCAAAATCGGTCACGCGTCTTTTACTGCCGAATTTACTCCCCCCCCCCCCAGGTATGTTGGGGGGAGTTGGAACATTGCGATGTGCGATGTGTAGATTTGCTCGTGTATTCGTGACTGGTGGTCGACGAAAATGGACCCTATCGCGATTTATATGCTATACCGCGTACTCAATAAGCCACGTAAAAGAAGGCGATGGTCAGTACACCCAATAAATAGCGTAGCCTACGGTTCAAAATCTTCATAGACAACCCTGCATACGGCTGCCCATTCTTCTTTCTTCTTATTTCGGTTTTTGTAATCTTCTTCACTGGGGTCCCAAATGACTCTTCGACACCTCACACAATCGATCAACAGTTCAATGTCGAACGAACTGTCCGAAGTTTCGTTCACAGTCGGCGCGGGACTGTTCGGTTCCGTCATTTCGGGTCGAACTAAATAACTAGTAACTACAATAATTAATAAATGATAAATTATAAATAACCGTCGCGGGACGCGGAACGCCGACGCGTTGCATAAACACACCCATTTGATTCAATGTATTTAGAGCGAACGCGCGACAGTTTGTAGCCTCGTGTTTTAAAGATCTGTCGCGGGTATTTAGAGGACGCGCGTCTCTCCGACGACACATTTTTTGGCACGTTCGTGCATAAATGCTCCCATTTGACTCAATAGAACTAGGAACGCGGCGCGTGTGTCACGCGACAGAAAACGCCGTGCATAAAACCAGCCTAAGACCCGGTGCATATCAGCGGTTTGCGGCGGTGACACGGCAACGGCACCGGCGCCGGCGCGTTGTTAGAGATATAGGAGCAAATGGAGAATTGCCGAGCAGTGTATATCAGCGTCCACATCTATATATATATATATATATGTTTGTGTGTCCGATAATGCGATAAATTGAGTAAAAAACGTCCGATTTCGATGAAATTTGGCTCAAAAAATGTGTAAAGTGACATTTTTTTTACTTTAAGTTTAAAACCAGAAAAATCGGACCATGGGAAAGGGGGTTTATAGGAAAAAGGTTATTGGCTTTACCTCAGTTAATTTTAATGTAAACCTGACATTTGCTTTTACTAATCTGTTCAGCTCCACAAAACAATCATTTTTGTATTTAAATTGTGATTCTACGTCCATCCAATGCAGAGATATTCAATGTGCTAAACACAGTACGTTGTCCAATGTTATCCTTATGAAGGATAAATAAAATTTGATATCTCGATTATTTATGAATGTATATTGATGAAACTTGGTATATGGCTTCACTTAGTACTGGTAAATTGATATTTGCACAAAAAATTGATTTGTTATTGATTATCCCCGTAACAGCAAACCTGCATACTCAGCCATAATGTTATTTTTATGGAGAATAAGTAAAGTTTTATATCTCCCTTAATTATGAACATTAATAAATAAAACTTAGTTAGTAAGTAGCTTAACCTGGTTGAGTTATATTGACAATTGCCAGGCGCGGATCCACGGGGGTGGGGAATGGGTTAATGTGTTAAATTCCCCCCCCCAAAGCTAAAGGTTGGAGCGCGCACACCCTCGCACCAGCGCTACGTCTGCCCGGCAGCGTCGGTGAGCACTTTTTCGCCTACAAAATTTAGAGGTTGTTTGGTCGATATCGAACAATTTTACCAACCGGTTGTTTTATCGATTGAATGTTGACTACGATAGTAGATAGATGTTTTCGAAGTTGGAAGGAAAATGGTGGTTGTTGGAATACAAAATGAGTATCGCTAGTAGATTTTATGAAGCTGAAACGTTCGAAGATTTTATAGTAGTTTATAGGTTTATAGGAGATTAAGAGTTTATAGGTACTTTAAATTATGGATATGGAAAGTTAATATAACTCATAATAACTGAGCCTTTCAGGTCCTTAGCTATAATTAAGCCTATTACTTGGGCAAGGAATGGGTTTTATTCATACTTGTTTAATTTATGAACAATTTTTCTCTTATCACAAGTAATTTAGAGAGACCGATTAATTATCTTAACCCTACCTCGGGGTCTTTGTATTTATGATTGCAACCAATTTGTAAATTTAAAGGCATCTTATCTGTTTAAGACCTTGTATACATTACTTAATTAACTTAGCATTACAAAGTTTATTTAAATTGGGTATATCTTTTGCCATATTAAGTGGATGTAAGGTATTTCAATTTCAAATTGTCCAATGGCCAAACTTATACTTCAACAGGCCCTAGTCGAGTCAGCTTAGAACTTCCACAGTGATTTCCATTTCCAAGTTTAACTTCTCGGCAGTCGGCAATCTCAAATCATCCAGTAGAATGAACGAACAATCGGTTGATGAAACGTTGCGGTATCGTCGGTTTAATATCCACCAAACAACCTCTAAATTTTGTAGGCGAAAAAGTACTCACCGGCAGCGTCATCTCGACTTGTCGTCTGATTGATGCGTCGTCAGTAAGACTTATATATGCCTGAAATACTACTACAGGGTGTCTACAGACCGAAAATTCCAGGAAAATCGGATAGTTATACGGGAATTTCGGCAAAAATTCGTTAATTTAATTTAAAACGCCTTTTTAGGCCGTTCTCGTTTATGCGGCTCGGTTGTCGTTTCCAACCAATAAAACAAGTTTTGATTGTCATTTTCAGACAATAAGATCGCCGTTGCCGATCGTAATTTTGGGCCATTAAATGCAACTAAATTCCTGTTTCTGACCCATCCCACGCGAAAACAATAGGCGTTCTTTGGCTATAGAACGGGGTCGAATCGCCGAGTATATTCGTAAAAATACGTTCCGGTTGTCATTCGGGCCTATAAAACGGGATCCGGCTTTATTTTTCGCTGGGAAAATGTGGTCAGATTGCCAATATTTATGATAAATCATGGTTAGATTGTGATTGTTGTTATATATTGAGGCTCGGTCGTCATTTTCGGTCAATAAACACGATGCGGCCGTCGATTTCGGGCTTTAAAATGCGAGGGACGGTTGTTTTCGGCAAGTATAATGAAGTGAAATTGCCTATTTTGTTCAAACAAATAATTTTTAGTCAGTAATTAGTTTCTGTAAAACGCAGTCTGGCAGTCTTTTTTGGCCGGTAAAATTCGGTCCTTAATTTTATTGTGTTCGATGTTTTTGCCCTATAAATCGCAGGATGGATTTGTCGGTCAATAGCCTTTTTTGGCGCTAAATCGAGGTTATATTGATATTTCCGTATTTATGTTTTTACTGATAAAACACGGCCAAATCTCTGATTTTGCCCGATAAATGTGTTTCGGACTTCGCTTTTGGTATATAAAACGAGACCCGGCATTATTTATTGCCGAGAAAATGCGTCCGATAGCCGTTTTTGAGCGATTAAGTACATTACCGGCATAAAATACGGTTTGTACTCAATTTTCGGACGATAACGAACTTTGTGGTCGCAGTTTTTGGCTAGTAATATTGCTGTAAAATTGCCGGTAAAATTGTCGATTTTGGCTGATAACACACGCGCGGTCGGTAAATTTATCTATAAACACAGTTTGGCCGTTTTCAGGCTATTAATGCGGCCCGATTGACGTTTTAGTCGGCGAAATGAGAATATACTGCTACTTTAGGCCGATAATATTAGATGCATCTCGGGTGTCTTTTAAATTCACCGTATCTCGGCCGATACAATTTGTTTCGATCTTATGTTTAGTCTCGGTAAAATCCTCGTTTTTGACGATAACATACTTTGATACTTCCGCTGGCGTGTTGGCCTTTGAACTGCGGTTTGGCTATAAACTATTGCGGTATTTTTGACTGATAAACTACGTTCACTTGTTGTTTTCGGTCTAGATGTTACGGCGACCATGAAATGCGGTCAAATTGCAATTTTTATCCGGAATAACAGGTCAAATTGGTGAATTTTTAGGCCGATACACATATTTTGATCAATAACACGCGTTCGGCTATTTTTTATGGCTGGTAAAATTATTTATATGGAATTTTTAACAAATTTCCGGGGGTGGACCCCCAACCCTTGAGGGGTATTCCATACCCTCCCCCAAACCCCCGGAATTTACCCCCCCTCGACGGGACTTCCTGGATCTGCCCCTGACAATTGCGCAAACAAATATTTCTTCTCTTTCTTTTTGCAGCAAACCTGCATACTCAGCCCTAATTTTATTCTTATGGAGAATAAATAAAATGCTATAGATCACTTATTTATTTATGCATTTTTATGAAACTTGGTAAGTGGCCTTATGTGGTAGTGAGAAACATATGCATGCATTGGAAATTCGCTGAGTACGCAGGTTTTCTGCAACGGGGGTATATTTAACTTGTATTATCCGTGTGAGTTCTGATACGGCTTTAGTTCAATAAGCATCCAGATTTAATGTTCGTTCACAATACTTTGTAAAGAAAGACGGTTTTTGCACTAAAAAGGCCTTTTTCGACCACTGTGGCCTCTGTGCGCCGCACTCCAGCAGCGGTGCCGATGCGTGTACCGAGCCTAGAGTAGTGCGAGTGCGGGTGTGAATGTGGAGTGTGGGGAGAGACGCACTCGGGGAAACAGTCTGACAGTTCATATCACAGCCGCCCGCGCGCCACCAGACGGATCTGACTATGACGTCATAGAGGCCTAGTTCAGTGTCCTTCACGAGGGAGCGCGCCAGTAGTAGTGTCTTCAAGGACAACAATGTTTTGTCCAGTTTACTCATGTATATAGATAATGTTTGTAGTCTGTGGTCTCCAGGCCGGCAGTGGCCGGTTAGTTCAGTAGTTCAGTTAATGGCGTTTGCGAATAAATGAGTTTTGAATCAAGAATTTTTAATAGAATAATTCCACATTCATTCGTTTTAAAACAATCAAAATTATGTATTCAGTATTATAGTGAAAGTACCTATACGATGTAAAGGAAGTTGTAGGCCATATGGAAAGGCACATAGTCTATGTCTACTCGGTTACGACTTTAACCTATGATAGGCTAAAAATTCTGATAGCCTATCACACAAAAATTCCAAACTGTCTCCTTTTACAATAGAATGGGTTGACTTTTAAGATATAATTTTCAGTAAGTAGTACGGTAAGTTTGCGTTAGCTCTATTACTTGTCAGTGGTGTATTTATTTAGGATTTTTTTTTGCGGTGGATAGGGTTTGGCCTTACCTACATCCCACTCTTTTCCCTGTTTTTCAAATGTATTTTTGAAATTTCAGGGGATATTCCCCCCTGGATACGCCCATGTTACATGGTGGTTATTGTTTATGAAAACTTTGGTTAGGCCTAGGCGTAGTCTAATGTTTTCGGCCCTTGTGAAAATTATTATAATACTACCTGATATGACTTTCTTATTGTTTGAATAACTTTAGTCATATCTTTGACACTAAAAGAAACTGTGAAATGTAAAAAAATAATTCTAGCCAATAAAAATACTATAAAAAGTCACCAAACAGCCTGGAGGCTAATGTATCGCTGCTGTGGGTTAAAATTGTTCCTTAAAACCTTATAGGGCCTGTTTCAGTAAGAGATATAGATTTCTAACCTACTACATTTCAATTTTGTTAAGCGCCTAGGTAGGTTATTCATAGGTTAGTTATTGTAAACATAGTTTCATATTTAACTTTTCTTCATTTTTGATTCTGATAATAAATTAAAAGAGGAGATTCTTAGCTCTCATTTTTATGTAAACAAATTACCTCTTAGCAGTAACGGATCAATATAGCCCAGTTTTAGTTATAATTTGAACACAATTTTGTGCGTGAGACTTGTAACATTGACTTTGTAAGTGCTGATATCTTGTCTTCAAAAATCGCAGTGTCAGTAATTTTGGTTAAATCGGAAGTGTTTGGTGCCATTGGAAAAACGCCATTAGTTTTTCTTGTTTTTCGTAACAATTATTTTTTTTAAATCAGCTAACATGTCATATGTTTAAATAACATTTTGGCTTTTGGTAAAACTCAAATTTTGTTTTTCAACTCATATATTGTATAAAAGTCATAAAAACAGTCATAGTTTAGTTATCCCAACATAGTTTCATAGCTATATTAATTTGCGACTTTGACATTACATTAATGTTTGATAATAAGGAAGGCAATGGCAGATTCTTGAAATTAACATTGACTACAGTTATGCCTTAGTAGGTTCGAAGTAAGTGGGCTTTAAAGACTTACTTAAATTTTTGCCCATAGCCTACTATGGTAACCCCAGGGCTCTGAGCCGGAAATATCCCTCCCCTCAGAGCCCTGGAGTTACCCCTATTATATTCTCTTAAACTTAACTTATTATATTCCCTATTCAAAGACAAATTTTAAACAATGGTTATTCTGAGAGGTATGTTTATATGTTGTAACATTGTTTATACATCCTACGGAATGTATAATCAATGGTTGTAAGTAGTTATTTTTCAGGGTGTATACAATTTGGTATTTCATCCAATATTTAGACTCTACAATGAGCTGGAATGTGTTAGACGTTTGGTAAATTACTTTTAGTCAATTAATCTGCGACAAGTTACAAATATGATAATGTTTGTTTGGATTTCAAATAACGAGAATACTTTCACATTTGGCCTAGAGGTCTTACCGGATACAGTACTAGCTTTTTACCTGGCAATAATTTGATCCATAATTATTGCCTGATTCTCAAAAGTGGCATTCACTGAAGTTTTGCATTGGTAGGCCAGAAATAAGTGGGCTTTAAAGACTTGTTCAAATATATGCCTATTGCGTATAGCCTATTCATATTCACTTCAAATTAACAATACAGAATTAAAAGACAAATTGTTTACACAATGACTATTCTGAGAGGAATATTTATGTGGTAAGTAGTTCTTTTTCAGGGTGAATGAATTTTGGTTCTTCACCTAATATAGGCCTACTAGATTCAACAATAAACTGGAATGTGGTAGGCTAGTCGAAGTATTAATGTGGGCCTAAGTGAGGTTAGGTTAAGTTACTTTTAATTAATTAATCCAGCACCTATACTGCCTATTATGGTGGTATTACAAATCCTCGCTTCATCCTATTACGGGACATAGGAGCGCATACCTAGTTAAAGGTGTTGTCGTAACAAAATTCCAAACTTTTGGATATTCAAATATTTATTCAAATTTCTAGATATGTTAAAATTCAGAAACTGTCCAAAGTTCTCTGATCAATTTGGCCTATATTGGCCTTAAAAGTTGCAACGTTCATCTATGGCAGAAGATAATTTAATTTGGTCAGGAGATTATATAAACGTGCATATGTTAGGCGTAAAAATCAATCGGTTTCTATACAAAATTCAGCACAAACAAATATTTTCGCTCTCCATTAAATAAAATTCCCGGTGTATCTGGGGATATTCTGTCTAAGTTAATTATATTTTCATAATAGGTCTACTGTAAATAATTTAAATCAGTAATATAACCATTGAAACTATACTCTAAACTATATTTTAGTTTTTTAGTGAATTCAAAATTTACCGTAAATTAGAATCATTTCGATCGTGTGTATTTTTGATTTCCTATATTTAACATATTTCAAGCCATCTTGGTTACATGACCTCGGTAATCTTGCCCTGTATATAATACTGTTCACACCTTCATGAAAAATAGACCAAAAAGGGGATTCAATGTGTTAATTTAATCTTCGTTGTTAGTTTAGTTTCTGATATTGAATAAGTTCTAGATTTGTGTCACTTACAATTCAAATCCTGTTTCCTAAAATACTAAATAAAAAATCTGAGGGGTTTGGACCGCTTTCCCTAAAAGCGTTTGTGTGTTCTCTTAAAAAAAGAATGCCTTCGACATTGAAATAAAAAATAAAAAACAAAAAGAGGATATCTCTATTGTGCAGTTTGTGGTAGGAGCATTAAGAACCATTATTAACTTAATGCCAATGTTCGGATGGATGTAAACTGCATCAAAATGACACAAAAACTTGTTAATATCAGTTACGTTCCTGCATGTTTTTTTCTTTTCTCAATATTTTGCACAACACCCATATGAAAATTTTCGATCAGGCCTGATCCAAATTTCCTAATCAGACCTGATCCAAATCCGATCAGGATTGTACCCCGTTATGACACGATTCCAGATCAGGTTTTGATCGGAACCTGATCAACTTTTAATAAAAATAAAAAATATATAAATTAAAAACACAAAATATAACATATTTTATCATTGAAACGTATTAAATATGCATTACAAATATGATACAAATAAAAAAATAAAAATCATTACAAAAAACCTAGCATGGTTGGGATTTGAAACCGGGACTCCAGCGATTTAGCCCGTTCTCTTACTCACTACACCACGAGAGCTTATTGACAGTCCAGAAAGATAAAGAGAAGCGATTATGAAAATTGATCTTGTGTTTAGTACAAACTGCATGTAAATCAATCCTGTAAAAGTTTCGGACAAATTAACTGTCCAAAGAACTGGAAAAATGCGAAGTGTTGCCCCAGGTTAAATGCCATATAAGAATTGTAATTATTGTTTTTCAAATATTTAATAAAAACATAGGATTATTTTTAGATTTTAAAATAATTGTATACATGTTTATTTTGTAATTTCTTCATATAGGCAGACATTTAGTGGATTCATGGACAGCTGCCACTCGGAGAAAGGATCAGACGTTTATGTGGAGAGGCATTAAAAAGCCGGTGGATATGACAATGGGTAACTGGAAAAACGGCCAACCTGACAATTATGAGGGTAAGGAAAATTGTGTAGAAATCTGGAGTATAGACAATCCAAAATACCATACAGTGTCACTCAATGACCGCCCCTGCATAGACAAGTTCCACGTCATTTGTGAGTAAATTCAACCTTGAGGAGAAAAGTTGAATATTACTTGATGGAATAAAACAAATAAAACCATCCATTTATTAAACTTATAGCCTCCTTTACCTTTATATCGTGTAATTGTAGGTGGTACGAGAAACGATCAGCAGAAAATCTGCGTAGTATATATGTAGAAAATATGAACAAGCATAAATGGTTCTTCTGTAGAAAACGGAATGAACACAAGGGACTGAAAATTGTCATCACAACGTGCATGCTGAAGTGTTTAGCTATATCGCTGGAATACTTACGCTAAAACACCAACTACATAAGTAAAACTAATTAAATAACGAAGAAATACAATAAAAAACAATAACAATACAATAAAAACAACTCAACCCAAACCAAAAGCATGTTGTCAAAAAAAGGAAATAATATTAAACAAAACAAAAAATAGATGCCACAAACCAAAACAAAATAGAAGCCAAGGTCAAAATTGTATTATAAAAAAACAACCACTTTAGTAAATCACAATTCATGTTTTTTTTTTGTGGCTGTCACTAACAAACAACAATTTAAACTATGTGACATTGACCATTCCATTGACATTAGAATCCTATTATTTGACTTACACATTTAATTCATTTTACATACGTCCACTCTATATAAAATATTCATTCAATGGTTTTGGTCATTGTTCCAAGGAAACCACACGACATGAATGATGGCATGGATGATTGTTAATATTCGTAACATGAACATGAGTTTACTTTGAAAGTTCACTGATTGGTTATGAAAAGCTTTTATAATTCTTTTGTTTTGATTTTAACATCTATGAGCCCACAGTTAATATTTTAACTTTTCCAATTTATTTTGTTACACAAATAGATTGTTCCTGCAGATGAGACCTCTCTACAACTTATTTCTAACGTAAAAATTAGTTTGTTATAACTTTTGAAGGAATTTGTTGGAGCCGAAAGAGTTGCAACCAAGCAAGCAAGCAACATTACTCATACTGTAGCATTAGCTGACCCGTTGCGGCTTCGTCTGTTTAACTATGATTTAAACAGAATGAAACGTATAGTTACACTTATAGTTTGTGCTGATAGTGTCCTGTTACTCCCACGAGGATCTTAAAACCGCAGATGTCCTAAAAATGTTCATGGTAACAATAAATAAATCAGTATCAATAAGAATAATATTTAGACTTTAGAGACCCGTAGGGCGTAACTATAATCCCAAAAGCATAATCCTTTACTAAATGTGGAATCCCATCAGAGAGAGGAGCATGGAGCTTACTAAACCTGCCCTTTTAAGTTATCTGAATTTCAGAGGTAAGCAACACTCGGTGATACGTCCATATTCTGCTCAGCGATGCTAGACTCTGCCAAACAGGGAAAGGATCTAAAACAAACACACCGCCTGGATAAGGATACAATTCAAATATATTTATTGTACTCATACATACATCTTTAAAATATTTTCATCTTTATTTACATGCAATAAAAAATACATTTATATAGCCGATAATTAGCAGCACACTAAAATTTGATTGTACATGTCTAGGCGAGCTTTTCAAACTGCCTTCTGGGCAACGAAATATCAATACAAAAATATTATATCTTAAACAACGACATAAATATCTGAATGCAAGCCAACAAACTCTTACTAATGGAAAATTATTGTTAAGTTTACCATGTTGTAAAGGAACATCAAAAATTACAACATGAAATATGAGCAAGCAATGGTAATAAAAATTGTGAAATACGTTTTAAGTATGTGCCATCAAAAACCTATATTAATTATGGATATAACATACATACTCAAATGTAGGCTAAGTACCATATTGTGCCTTAAGAATGTCATACAAATTTGAAGTGCCTCATCATTCAAAGCATTTTATAAGGTGGTGATATAGAATTGAAATAACTGCATTGTGAAAGTCATGACAAGAAAAAAACAATGTCGAGTCCTAATCAATACATTAATAGAGAAAGAAAGTAAGTTAAGGACATAATCTGCACAAGAATCCAGAAAAATCTTGAAGAGACTCAATCATTAGGAATCAATGATTAAAGATTATTTTGGGCAATTAGTGACTTGTAAATCTGAAAGATTATGTTTCCAATCAGTTACTGTTAGAAAGTGATTTAAGGGCGAGTTAGAGGGGAGGGTGCAGGGAAGTTGTAACCTCCACTGATAAGAGTCAGATCAATGAAGAATTGTAAAACAAAATCATTCATTTAATGGTAGAAGTTAGCAAGGACTGTACTAGGGGATGACTTATCCTTAACTTCTCTCTAACAAGAGTAACAACCCTTCTCAAGGAGAGATGTACTCCGAAAAATGTATTTCCTGCCCATTTTTGTACAAATGTATCCACTCAGGATAAACTCTGTTTACAATCTAATAATCGTGATATTTACAATTTTAGTTAAAATGTCTAAGATTAATTTCATTAACCAAATAATATTAAATGAATTCAACCCATGAAAGTATACATTTCCACAGAGAATTCTAATTTTGAGGAGCTGGTCTACTCCAAACAAAAGGGCAGAGTTAGTTTTATACAAATAAACAGGATAAAATAAACTATTCCTCCCAACACTACAAAATATATTCATTCTCTGATTGGACCTGATGATGACCGGCGTGACTGGTTGAAATCGATCACCTTGTACCATCTTTTTATATATTTACCGTCTTGTAAGTGCAATATAAGTGTAAATATATTTTGTAGTGTTGTGATACGTAGTTTATTTTATCCTTGTTTATTTTATAGTTGTAACAACATGTATTATGCTACATAAGAATTATTTTATAAAAATAATATAGATTAACACTTGGGCCTGATTTAGTACCCATAAAAACACTGACTTTGAATGAAGATGATTATACACCACAGTAAAATCACAAAACTATTTTAGGCAGTGTTCACAGAATAAAGACAAGAACTAAGTAATTATTTCACTGACTTACTCTACCACGAGAAGTTAAGTTATCTGAGAGTGATACTCCGTTATAACACAGGGTTATCGATGGTACCGGTATGGTTAAAATGTAGGTATGTGACCTGAGATTCACACAAACCAAGGCCATTTTATATTACAATCGGAATAAATAATTGATATGATAAAGAATTACACACATCATTCTAGTTACTTTTCTTGTTGTTTAATGATTACATTTAAAATGCTCTTGGTCAAAGAAATAAAGTAGATAGTAGATAGTAGATAGTATCTTGACTATGCAAAGGCATTTTATAAAGTTGACCATTCTTTCCCATTAACAAAAATTAAAGGTTATGGCATTAATGGGAGCATAATACATTGTTTAAAAGCTACCTAACAGGAAGAGAACACATTGTAAATAACTAATGGCATTTTATCACCTTCAAAAACTGAAGCAAAATCAGGAGTACTTCAAGTAACACATTTGCCCATTTCTATTTAACCCTTTGAGTGCCAGAGTTTTTCGGTCGTCATATCCCTAGAGTGCCAGAGTTTTTAACACAGTATATCCCAAAAGTGCCAGGCACAAAATCAACATTTTGCAAGGGTTTGCAAAAAAATTAATAACTTTTTCATTTGGTAAGATATTATTATGAAACTTTTTTTGTTTTGTAAGTTTAAAGTTTAGCTATAATATTATGCACATATATAATATTTAAAAAATAAAAGATAAAAAATTTGAATACATATATGTATGTGGGAAATTTCTTTTAATTTTTTTTATTTGTTTCAGGTAAATAAACATTGTTCAAATATAAGATTTTCACCAAATAACTACTAGATTTATAGAGGACATGTTTCCCAAAATATTTCCTGAAAGTTTCATCAAATTTGGGCTTTAGGCGGACAAGTTATTTCCATAAATGTAAAAAAATATAAAACGGCAAATTAGTACACAAGACAGTAGCCTAACTTTATTCAAGGGTTTAAGTTTTATTACAATTTTATTTCTTAAAGCAGACTAACTAGGCCTTGTATATTTATGGAGTATATGTTTACCTGAACATATCCTGGTAATGTCCTGGAAGAAATAATAACAAGTAATGACGTAAGAAAAATTTTCTATAACAACGATTCACAAAATCAACATTTTGCAAGGGTTTTGTACATAAAATCAATAACTTTTTTATTTGGTAAGATATTATTATGAAACTTTTTTTGTTTTGTCAGTTTAAAGTTTAGCTATAATATTATGCACATATATAATATCTAAAAAATACAAAATAAAAAATTTGAATAGGTACATATTATACATGCGGGAAATTTTTTATATTTTTTTCAGATAAATAAACATTGTTCAAATATAAGATTTTCACCAAATAACTACTAGATTTATAGAGCTAGAGACTATCCTGGAAATCACCTGTAAGAAATAATAAAAAGTAATGACGTAAGAAAAATTTTCCATAACAACGATATATCGTTGCAATGTATTTTTCGGTAAGACCACCGACGACGATATATCGTTGTGAAGTATTTTTCGGATGTTCCGTGCACAACGATTTATCGTTGCGTGGCACTCAAAGGGTTAATTAATTTGTTAATAATATTTATCAATCAGTTAAATGTAAACTCCAATCTAAAGAATTATTTGCTGATGATTAGAGAAATTCAATCTGAGAGATATCAAAAAGATTCTAAAAGAAAATTTGAAACAATTAACAATTTTGACATAAGAAATAAAATTAATTTCAATGTAAATAAGTGTAAAATTCTAACTTTTAACATAAAAGAACACCGAATGATTTGGACTGCCACATTGAAGGGACAGTCTTAGAGAGGTATAAGATAATCAAAGACCTAGGAATATAAATTCACGTCTATCCTGTACATCATGTAGATGAATTATGCAATCGATGTAATAAATTGGGTACTGGGTTTAATTTGTAGAAATTCAAAAGATGGTTTCTCTGTAATTTCTTCAAAACTCTTATATAGGTCTACTCTACACCTTAGTTACACAGCATCTAGAATACTGCAGTGTAATTTCATTATGAAAATCAATGTGAAAAGACTGAAAACATACAAACTTGATTTATTAAATAATTGGTCAAATAGTTGCAAATAGCTTGTCCGTTAATAAATGAATATGAATATATCTTGGTTTGTGCAACGATCTCTTTTACTTTTACTCTCTGAGGTACCTAAATCCTCCTAAAGATGACGGAGACAGCACCATGTTGGATAAAAATCAGTTGTTAAGCATAAAGGAAGATATCTTGTTTATTTATATCAAGAAAATTAAAATTTTTTTAAATATGGCTTTTTAAAGATTTGTGAATGATTTAAAAGAAAACTGAATAGTTAAATTCAAAACATTAAGAAATAAATCTCGTTATTAAATTTTTAGCGTTTTTCTATCAAATTTAACATAAAAATACTTCACAAACAAAATTTAGAAAAATACTTCACAAACGAAATGTTAATTTTATGAAGTTTCAAACAACAGGGTTTTACAAATATTTTGACAAATATTAAGAAAAGAATTAGGGTTTTAGTCGACAGTAAAATGCCACTGGTTAGCCTGAGATCAGCTGACCCGTTACAGGAATTGATCCTCTTTACAGCAATTGAAAGGTGTACATATTTCTGGGTGATGATTCAAACTAAACAAAATTAATAAGAAAAGTGCACTTTTCAGACACATTACTTTAGCAACCTTGATATTTCACTCCCTTATTTAGCCAGGTAAAATTTTCAATGAAAATCCAACTTAGCCATGGTCTGCACTAATTTTGAAGTACAGTCTAACACCACTGTCGGCTCAACTTAGTTTCAAAATTGTTGCCACGACTTAGATGTAGCATCTGTAACTCCAAAGTCCTCTTATGTCTCCCCATTAAAGAATAATAACTAAAACTAACTAACTACAAATAAATTTGGAAAAACACTACAAAGCAAAACCTAAATAATATTACTTCTAACTTTGGCACATAAATTTAAATGACACACACAAACTGGTTCTGATTTAAAACACAAATACATAGTGTAAAGAAATAAGTTACACAATATGAAACAAAGACACATATTATCACAAAAAAGCTAGACTTGATTTTTTTAAACAATAGGCCTATATATTTTTATCAGTTACAACTAATTCAGCAGGATTAGAAAGAAGAATGTTAATATATGTTCTGGTTATTATTTCCAAAAAACTTAATTGAGAAAGAACTGAGCTGATGAAATTGAAGGCCATAGATGACCTTGAGATAAAATAAGTCTAGAAAAAAATAATCCGATAACTGAGACCTTAACACATTGCAAATGTTCCCAAGCAGCATAGAAATCACTTTAAATAAATTTAAACTAATTTTAATAGTTTTAAAATTAGTTAAAACTATTTTAAAATAATGTTAACATGGGTTTGCAATTAATTCAAAATAGTTTTGAAAAAATATATTACAACTATTTTTATCAATTTGTATTTCTTTTGTAACTATTTTAAATAACTGTTGCAAAACCCATCTAAAATAGTAAACAAATGTTTTAACAAACTACAAAAATTTTAAATATAATTTTAGATAATTTTTTAATTATCAATTTAGATTTTTTTGTAACATAAAATTAAATCATTTAAAATTGTAGTTTCATTGATTACAAATTATTAATAAACCTAGCGATTACAAGTTTAACATTAGTTTCAGAATAATTTTTAAACGACAAACATTTGTTGAATATCTTTTAAAACTGTTTATATATGACTATAAAATTATATTACATAGCTGTTATTGATTCAATGGAAAATCCTAACTCAACCTTTTAAAATAATTTTTAAATCAAATTTTATAATTTTAAATACCTTTTTTGAATATGCTGTACTTAAAATTATTATTAGTTTTGGTTTTTTTCATTGATTACAAGTTAATGAGAAACGCCGCAGTGCTTAGCAGAGAAGATTACACTAGTTCAAAATAGTTTTATAATAGTTTATCTTTAGGTAATAAGGATTTTGATATAGTAGTCAGCCTCAAAAAATGTATAATATCAATTTTCATTTAATTTTCCTACCCATGTAAGTAGATGTAAACAAAATAAATACTTTTATTGGTTAAGAATAAACATATGTTGCTCAATGAACATTTTTTAAAAGAAGGAATAGTTTACCACAATTTTTTTGTTAATATTTCCAACTGTGGATCACCAGAGCCGGCGAGAGGGCAGAGCAAGACGGTGACCGAGGATTTAAAAATATGATGTATTTACTCACTCACGTTTTAACTTGGTTAGCCTTACCAATACAGTAAATTATAAATCAGAATAATAAATGTAAGTTGTTTCAGTTTTTCTTTGATAAAAACAGGAATAGAGAATTAATATCAAATTCTCTTGCTTTATTGTTCTCTATAATAATGAATATATTTATTTTTGAACCAACTTACATGCCTTGTACCCCAATCAGAGAACATATAGGGGGCCCAGCCCCAGGCTCGTAACTGCTCCTGCCGACCCTGTGAATCACTGGGGTATAACGGGGAGTATCACAGAAATTCACAGGTCAATTTAAAATAACATATAAAACAAGCCAATTATGACCCAACTACTCAAAATTAAATTCGTCATTCTAATTCTGCTGACATTAAAAATAGAGTACACAATATTGTTACTTATTACTATGTACAATTGATACATTGTATATAAATTGACAAAAATTTTGACATCTTATGGTCCACATATACACAACAAGTACTGTATAAAAATATCATCAATAGCTGAAGCAAAGGTTGTATATACAGTAAGAGAATACATTGTGGTAACTGAAGTGATAATACACTGTGATAAGAGTTGATACTATCACACATCACAAGGGAGAATATTTGGTCTTGGTAAATATTGCAATGATGAAAGTTTGTGATTTTAAGTTCCCTTGGATCTCAAAATGAAGCTCCAAATATTTATATTTCACTAAGTATTAAAAGTATAAAAACGTATAAAATTCTTTCAGGTTGAAAAACAAATTTTTCCAAGATTTTTAGTTGTGATATTTAGCTTAAAAAATCACCAGAAAAAGTGTCTTTGGTAGCAACAAATTTAAAATCCCTGACTATTGAATGGCTGATATTAGTTTTTAGTTAAAAAAAAAACTACTTTAGCTCAACCTTAAAGCCAAAACCTTAAAGCTTAATAGTTAATTTAGTTTTTAAATAAAAAACAAACCAGCTGATTCTTGTTTCCAGTTGGGGAAAATGGAAGTAATAGAGAACAGTATTGCACAAAAAACTAAAACTTCAAACACTAACAATATAAATTTATTATAATGAAATTGGTTTTGGTTTGGTAACAAGTTGGGGGATTAATATGTTATTTACCATGGATGGTTACTGCAGAGTAAAAATGAATAAATCTTTTATTTAAGAAACAATTCAGGTTACATTTTTAGGCAACAAATATTTATTATAGAAACCAGTATAAACAAATTATAATCAGACCTACTTAGTTAATGTGAATGAACATGGTTTCATAAATGAGATTAAAATCAATAAAATAGGGTCAACTGTTAAAACTACTTTTGTTTTGAAAATAATTAACCCTTTGAGTGACCTTTGAGCCAACGATATATCGCCCTTTTATCCGAATAGTGCTTTGCAATGATATTGATAAACGTCAACATTTTGATTCTGTTACTTTAACCCACTGCGGGTGGTAAAATATGTGGTGGGAGTTATTTAACACGTGAGGTGCATCACGCATAGGCTTAAAAGATCGCACCCGGCAATTGTTTGAGCTATTTGTACTTAATCAAAATTTGTTATAAAAATTAAATTATTTTAACTATTAGAAATAAGCAAGTGAATATAGTACGCTAAAACATTTAACTTATCGCCCACATCTCAAAGAAAACTCACAACTGACTAGCATGGACAAAACCGAAAGCAGAATATCGAGCACCCATCTGCACACAATCTGACAGATTCTACTGGATACAAAAATCGTATTGTACACATCCTCGCACGATCTAGTGGGTTTGTCAAAAGCACATCTACATGGATGCAGACGCTCAGTATTTCCCCCGCAAAACTCATACTGGGGGACTCTGTTGTTCTATCAAAACATCGATGGTTTCTTTTGATTCTAAATTGAGATATAGTATATATCATTCCAAAGCACTTTTGAGATTCAAATTTAATTCTGTTCCTCGCACACTACACTCGGCATCCCTAACATTTCTGGTGCTTTTGAGGAAAAGTTAATAAAAAAACTCGGCACTCAACAGAGTTAAATAGTCCGAAGCAGTTACAAAGACACACAGAAAAACAAAACAAGTTCATTCTTTGAACAAATTTAAAATTGTAACTTCTTTATTCTATGTAAATTTAAAAGTTCACAAAACAAAGTATACTTCTAGAGCATATGAACAATACTTGATTTTGAAATCCTTTCTGTGGGAGCTCATTCACTTGGTAGCACTAGAAAAAGCTTCAAAGGCCATTTATGACATCAATATATGGATTTCAAAATCCTGTTTACACCATTTTAAGACTTCATGCCGTTTACACAATTTTACACTGACATAACACATTTCCAACAGACAAGACATAGTCATGTACATAATTATTGTATCATGGACAGCATTTCTCGTCACGCGAGATTCGATGAAACACCACAGAGTGGGTGATATTCTGGAGAACAGTAGGTGCAATGTGAGCCTGAAAAATAAAGAAGAAACTGACTAACAGATCTGGTAATAGAGATCAATCTTATATGGATATAGAGTAGTCCAGGTACTGAGGGGGGTTGAGCCCACACAACAATTTATGTTGTTGAGAATTCTTGAAGATCAATGTTGTCACATTCTTAGGTAGGTTAATAACACGGGAGGAAGCTTCATGGGAGTGCAGTGCACAAATCAGTCCACATCTTGAGAACTATAAATGATGGGAGCACATTACATAGGACCTTAAAGAAATTTCATTTTTAATCTCCCTGACCTTCCTTGACTGGTTTCTAAATATTTTCCTAACTCTGACATGCCCAATATACCGCAACTATTTATTTTAATATGTATTATTGCATCACGGCGACAAAAAGAACAAAAATGTAATAATAACAAAGGCTCTACCGCTCTACCATCTCCATAGCTGTAGTAGTGTAGTGGTAGTTTTTGATAGTGTAGTATGTCGCTGGATAGAGGAGGGGGGCCATCACATAAAATTTCAATAGTTCACTTTACGATATTAAAGATTTTTAATTACATTTTGATAGTTAAAATGCACCATAGTTTAAATTTCAGCATCATTGCAAATTCAGTATTATTAAAAATTACAACAATGTATTTATGATGCAGCTAAACTCGGCGATACGATACATCAATTGCCGAAAATGTAAGAGTTTTATGTTACCACTGGTTGTTATCAAGGCTCATTGATTTTGTTGTTCTACAAACACATTTTGTGGTTTTGTGCTGTAAGATAAAGAGAGTGGGTCACAAGTCCTTAGTTCCTCAAACCTCAGTATTTTGAAGTATTTAATACATTTCTTGTTTCCTTTGAGATTGGATTTATTAGGATGAGACCGTCCAAAATATAATAACAAATATAAATCAAAGGAATATTTATTTTATATTATTTACTTGTTTTGAAACATTTGAAGAGAGTCAGCCTTTGTTTTTGCCTGGGTTTAAGGTGCGTGTTTTGTTGCGGCAGGCAGCCTCAGCTAGTGTCGATGGCAACTACGAGACATTTTCGTGAACTCGATAAATGTTTTGACACTAATTATAAGAATGAAGCATCAAAGCATACTTTTTGCCATTCAAACTTGAATTAGTCATGCTTAAACTATGTTTTTAGCAAATACAAATTTGCAGCTTCTAGGTAAACCTGACAACATATGTATCGCAGGGAATGTGAAGTGGTTGTGCAAACCTTTGCAATGTCTCCCCTTCCAACACATTACTAAGGACCTAGAAATGTGGCAACATTGATTTTATTCATCTACAGCAACCCATAAAAAAAATCAAAAGTCAAATCTTTATCCATCCACAAACCCCCTCAGCGCCTCAACGGTAGTGTGTGAGGTCTGCTGATAATAAATAAAGCTTAACATTTTGACAACAGGTCATCCATTAAATAAGTTTGGACAAATACTCTTGTAATATGCATACTTATTAGGGATGTGTCGGTTCTGGTTCTTGGTTCTCAATTTTTGGTGAGTAACCAAGACTCACTGATCCGAAAACGAGAACCGATCAATGAGTCTCGGTTTCAGTTCCATTATGTCTGGTGCTGGCTGGACCGTGTAATAAAAACACCCCCGCCGCAGCAAACCTGCATACTCAGCGAATTTCCAATGAATATATACACACTAAGCCACTAACAAGGATTTATAAAACATATATTCACAAACAAGCGATACCGGTACTTCAAATATTAAATTCTCCATAAGAATAACATTGGGGATGAGTACAGAGGTTTGCTGCAACAAGGAACACAAAATATGGGTTTTGTGCAAATATCAATAGAACTCACCTAAGTGAAGTCACATACCAAGTTCCATCCACATACATTCATAAATAAGCGATATATAACATTTTAATTATTCTCCTTAAGCATAGCATAGGGACTGATTACCTAGGTTTGCTGCTACGGGAACAATATGCAAAAAATTAGCTTTTTTGTGCAAACGACAATAAACCACAACCAGATGAAGCCATATACCAAGTTTCGTTTATGTTATTTTACCAATGTATGTACCAATGTTATTTTATGTTTGCAAAGTTTATGTTCTTAAATAAGCGAGATATACAATTTTTATTTTTCTCCATAAGAATATCATTAGACAACGTACTGTGTTTAGCACTTTCAATACCTCAGTAACCAGTTGACGTAGAGCAATGATCAAAATACCAAATTGTTTGTTTTTTAAGCCAAATTCAATGTTAAAAATTAAAATTTTATTAAAATAAAAATTACACATGAAAACCCCCAATAACCCATTTTTGGACACAAAACCCCCCAAAAATCCCCCTTTGGATATTTTCCTGGATTTGTCTGGTTTTCGAACTCGTTCAAATAAATGGTACTTTACACATTTGTACCAAATTTCACCCCTTTTTACGACAGTTATCGTGCTTAGGGACACATACATATATATATAAATTTGAACGAATGGTGTTTTTGGCATCTGGGGACCTCAAAATGAAAAGTTATCATGGTCTTGGGCTTAAGTCTTACCATACCACCTACGGTAATAGCTTCTTCCCTATAGGGGAAATTCCCTAAAAATATATATATATATCTTATAGCATTGTGAAAAATGGTCTGTAAAAGCGATCACATTATGTTAAATGGGCCGTAAATAACAATCACACTGTACATACTTGGTCGTAAACGATGACCAGTCCTCGTGTCATAACCATAATAGACGACCAAACTACATGTGAAGTAAATGACAATCAAACTGCATTACGTTAGCCGAAATGTCTAATGTGTGTCATAGGCTGAGATAACAAAACTTATGAGTAACATTAGAACATTGGCTGAATTTGCAACCGAAACGCAGATGATCAATGCTGAAGAGTTTTACCAAGTATCATTTCTATGTTTGTATCATGACTTAGTGTTAACTGATTTAAAAAATAACCGTTGTAAAAAGTACTTGTAAATGGTGATAATTGGGAACTGATAACTAATTTCTATTAAAAAGTGAACTTCAACCGAACCAAAGAAAATTTCAACGGACACATCCCTAATATTTGTTGCATATTGTAAATACTGACCACTATTATCTAGTGCAGGACAATCAAATAATTTTATATATATATATATGTAATCAAAAAACATCATAAATAAACGTTTGACTACTAAAAATATGGAATATAGTATTAAATCAAGTAAGCATGGGAAAACAGTTTTAAGGTAGTCCTGGGACGTAAGAGTAGTAGCTAGTAAGCTAGTAAGGGTATAAGTGCAGTTTCCATGCTTACTTGATTTAATACTATATTCCATATTTCGTAGTAGTTAAACATTTATTTATGATGTTTTTGATTTTGCTCTATCAAACACAGCGTTCAATTGAGTTTTTGAATTTTAAAACTTCATTTAGCATTATTTTTGCATTGCAGTCATTACAAATAACGTTACAAATAGCAGTATTCACCAAAAACGTTTTGAGATAATATGATTTTTCAATCGAAACATTTAAGTAACCAAGCCATTTATCTTTTAGTGAGTGAACAAGTTTGGCCCCATATGATTTAGAGGATCATCGGAGAGGCCTCTAATTTGCACCATTCAGCTTATTTTATTAAGATCTTTAAAAAGAGGTATCACTCAGTAAGGGTTGTTATTTAACATTTTTGACTTAGCCCCAAAAACCCCTATTTTGGGGGATAGGGCCAAACTTGTTCAATCACTAACTAAAAGATAAATAGTTTGGTTACTTAAACATTCCCATAGAAAAATCTTATTATTTCGAGATAGTTTTGGTGAATTTAAATTACTGCTATGCAAAAATGATGCAAAATGACGTTTTAAGATTCAAAAATTCAATTGAACGCTGTGTTTGATAGAACAAAGCTAGAAACCCCTAACTTGTGTCATTCTTCTTATTTTTGTATGCCCTTCAAAATGATATAACACTCAAGGGGGGTTGGAAAAGTCTAATGGTTCCAGATCTGGCCATATCTAAATTCCAGATCTGGTTGTATATGGTTTAATCTGGATTGAGAGTCAGATCTGGGTCGCAGATCTGGTCATATCTGCCATCCAGATCTGGATCTAAGGTCAGATCTGGATGCCAGATCTAGGACCCAGATCTGGACGTAACATCAGATCTGGCACCCAGATCTGGAACTATGTCAGATCTGGCCAGATATGGGGCCCAGACCTTGACCCAGATCTGAAACATAAATAAGGAAAACTACTTATTCACAGGAACAAAACACATACACACAATTTTGAAGTTTAGATACATTTGTAATTCTAAGGTAAAATAATATAACCAAATTTTAAATACTTTGTTTGGTTACAGTATCATTATTTACAGAAAATGATGATCTGTAGGTACAATTAACTATATATTTATTGTGTCGTATGGAGTATATGTATTTTATAAAATCTGATACCTAAAAGTATTATATATACACTCATTTTAAGCATAATAACATAAACGGCCCCGATTACTTTATAAATAATAAATAATATCTGTTAATTGTTTGGACAATTAGTATAGTTTTATTACCTTTATGAAACAGAAAAATGGTATTATCTCAAAAGTAAGTATGTCAATCAATATTGTCAAATCTGATGGGTCCAGATTTTGAGTCAACCAATTCAGATCTGGGTTTACAATTGTAATTATGTCGGTGTAATTGTTAATATTTTCTACATATATTGGTATAAAATGTTTCTTTCCAAATGAAATTATAGTTATGAAACAAATCAATAAACAAGAACAGTAAACTATAACCACTAATTTAAATTTTTGTATTACTCCCACTTTTCATCAACTAATCTTCTATTGTCAGTGGTGAGGGAGGGGAGGGGGGACGTTCCCAGCTTTCCTGTTCAGACAGGAGTGTGCAGGCCTACTGTACCGTAAATCCAAATATCGTGCAGAACTTCATCCTAACCACTTAGTTTGCAGTCAAATTCTCTGTTGTAAGCGGTGTTTGTTTTTTTGATAGTGTGTTTTTATATTTAACCCCTATTATATAAAACTATCGGGTACTTTGGTATTATACGGATGCCACCCTTATGCAGCGCGCTGCGGCAGTTATGTTAAGATGGGTTATCATAAAAATGATTGTAGGACTTTCCTTGTTTTGTTACGAATCGAATGATACCTGATGAGTCATACTTCCGGCCGCCAAACCCCCTCCAAATAGGCCAAGGTCAGGTCGTTGACCGGAGCGCGCGCATCACCTGTCACCGCCTGTATCTGGGTCAGTGTCATGTGTCATGAGTGATTTATTGCCATGCACTACGTTACATTTGTTTTCATAATGAGTGACGTTCTTTTGGTGTGGGATTTACCTCGAAATGAAGAGGAAACCGTACGTATTTTTATGATAACCCATCCTAACATAACTGCCGCAGCGCGCTGTATATTTGGCGGAGTACCTGTGGCGATCGGGTCTGGCTCCTAGCGGCGGTGACGCATTCAACACGATCCTAGCGGACATCGCTGCCTTTTGGGAGGCACAACACAAAGACCGCTCATCAGAATGATGTAAAATTTGTACAGTAAGTCAATAAAAGTACGTTTTTTCGAATTATGTAGTTATCCTTTGTATCCGGTAAAAATTTAACCTCCAAAAATAGTGGCATCCGTATAATACCAAAGTACCAACTATCGTGCTGTGCTAAAAACTGTGTTAGTGACATGAACAACTGTGGGATTTGTAAGGTACGTGAAGCGTGTAGCCTAGTTTTTACTTGGTTTATAACGATTAGTAGTATCGTTAAGTTCTGGATTAAGTTTAAAGTTTATGTAAATACTATCAAATTGTCAGTTTACTCAATCGAATTCTTTTTTCAGCAGAGCCTATGGCCATATTATATATATATATATTATTATTATAAATTGAACAAGTAGTATTTTAGGTATTTTCAGAAGCTTTAATTGATGTACAAGTTTGCATGTGATTGATGAAAATAGCTTTTGGTCTCATATTGTTTAAGCCTCACTATAGCCCCGGCAATGAAGGAAAATGTCGGAAGAAATTAGTAACAGGCTGAAACCTATACCAGTCTATAGTACCCACCTAGAGGTACAAAGACCCAAAAGTCCCCTAAATTACCCCCGGTGCTTATCTTGTAGCCCCCCTTTAAACCCCCTAGCCCCCCTTCCTGCAAGCATTTACAAAAACGCTCATATCTCCATTAATATTTATTGTAGCTTAATATTTCTTTTTTTTGATTGTCTAAATAATGATCTACAAAAAAAGTTGAGTCATTAAAATAGCTCAGACCAACGGTTCAATAGATATTCATATTATAATAATAAATATTTGCCAATTTTAAAATACTTTTTTAACATTATTCTTCTCTAAAATTCAAATACGCAATTTTTCCAGAAAATGCTTGAATTAAAAGTTGTGGTAAATTATATTCCGCGTAGAATGATATATACATTGTTACAGTTTCAACAATGGCAACGTAACTTAAGAGGCTCAAACACAGCGTGTGCACTTTGAGCCGCTGCGCCACAGCGGCAGCAGAATTTCGGCAATTTATTCGCCACTCACGTTTTAAGGCTGAATATCACAAGCAATAATCAAGTACCCTTTATTGATATTGTTAAAAGACTATGTTATTAAAGATATTATTTATCAAATTTATTACGTCGAACATGGGTAATGGTTGATAGTTGATTTTTACATAAAAACATTTTACCAGTAACAACCATTGTATATTGTGTGAATAATATAGTTCAGTGTAGTTGTGTGGTAAATAAACGATTAAATTTTTGAAAGAAAAACTCCAAAGGTTCATTTGACAACAATTTTTTAATCAAAGTGATTGCAACACTGAAATGCAATGCGCGCACCTTGATGCTCGATATGCAGCAGCTACCGTACCAGCGCAGCGCCTGCGCTGGCTGTATCGTTAGGTCAAAAATATTTCACTTCTGGTACCAAATTTTGCACGTTGTATCTTCATCCAACTAGCTTTTATATAAACACTCTCTCAGAGCTCCCTAACACCCTGATGACGTCATCGAGATGGCGGACTAGAAACATTACAGGGTATGCTTTAAACGTTAATAACTCCTATACCTGTTGCTTGATTTCGACTTTTAAGGAATTATTTTAAAGAAAACCAATCTAACTACGATAAATTGTATTTTTTGAAATTTGTATATGTATACTTTTGAATATGACCCATTTTGTACATATACATTCTTTTTGGATTCGAAGCCGTTTACACTGTAACTTATGAACTAACCCTTCGATTTTGAATAAAAATGGTATCATCATTTAAGACAGTATGTTATGTTACGATTTCAAAAACAAGAAATTTTGTATCAGGGGAAAGGGGTTTTTATTGTCTTTTTATTAGATTTAAATTAAACTTTTTATATATTTTATTAATGTTTTTAAAACACACAGTTTTGGCTTACCGTTAATTTTTCATCTTCCTCCCTTCACAATTGTCAAGACTAGAAATTCGTCAATACAAGGTCAATTCTGGGTTCTATGATTTGTTGAGTGTTATAGTTTGTATGCATGTTTCAGTGTCGTATAGTGAGCAGGGTTTTAGAGCCTATTGGTTCGACAGTTGTGATCTTAAAAAAATTATTTATATTGTAATATGGCTTATTTAATAGTCAAGTTTTTGTTAGTTTGTGAATTTGTTGTTGTTGTTGATGGATTTGAGATTACGTGGGAGCAAGTTGAATAGTTTTACCCCTTTAAAAGGGAGCGTTTTGCTGATTTTGTTGAGTCTATGTTGATTCAGATTTAAGTTTGTCCCTGATATAATATCGTATTTGGATGACATTTTTTCTGGATTGAAGTAGGTTTAATTTTGTTATGGTTATGGTATCGAGGATGTATAAGGATCATAAATCAGGAGACTGTGTTTAATGAAGAGTGGCTTGCAGTGTTATTGGAAGTGAGCTCTGTCGATTATTCGAATGGCCTTTTGTTTTAGCAAGAAGATTTTTGGCCGATGAGTATCGCTATCTCCTCTCAAGGATATAATTCCAAAGTGCATCTCAAAATGCAAAGTGCATTAAGAGTGCATGGTAAGCCATTTTTGCAATAGTAATAGTTAGGTCAGTGATTTCTCTAATTCTCATCACTGCAAACAGAGAAGTTGATTGTTTTTTGTGAAGGATTTCGAGGTGTGGTTCTTAATTTAAATTTTCACCAATGTTATACCAAGACGTTTTGTAGTTCCTAACTTTAATATGATACTGTTGTTGTTGAGGTGGTTGGAGTGTCTTCTGTAGATCTGGAGTTGGTGGAGAAATTAACATTGATTGTTTTAGATTTCTTGATGGTTAGGTTCATGTTCTGGCAGATGTTACTGGCTATCTGTGGGGTTTCTATTTGATTTTTGCTTGGTGATTTGGGTATGGTAACAAGTGTGTCATCAGCGGACATATAATACATATATTATTTTTTGGATGGAGCGTAGGGCAGGCGTTGACCAATGCCAAGAAAAATAGTGGTCAAAGAACCGACACTTGAGAGATTCCGGTGGGGATTTATATTTGAGTTTCGATCTTGATTTGATTTTTGTGTTATTTAGGTAGTTATTCAACACTTTTGTAGAGCATAACAAACTAAATAATTTAGTATTTTATTACCTAGGTTAAATGGTTGTGGATAAAATTAAAAAAAGTTCAAAAAATTCCCCATGTTAATCTTATGGGGAATATATATATATATATATATATATATATATAATTAGTTCATACCCCATAATAATAACGTAAGAGATGTCTACATAGATTTGCTAAAACATAAAGTGTAAGATGTAGGTTTTATGCAGTAATTATTGGACCACAAGTAAATTAAGCTAAATACCAAGTTCCTCAAA
Source organism: Allygus modestus (assembly GCA_963675035.1). NCBI lineage: Eukaryota > Metazoa > Arthropoda > Insecta > Hemiptera > Cicadellidae > Allygus > Allygus modestus. The sequence goes on from OY776115.1 coordinate 35,736,510, forward strand.
ATATGTTTATAAATAACCTAGGTTACATGTTATTTATTCTCCATATGAATAAAGTTAAACAACGTTCTGTGTTTAGCTTTTTCGATAGCTCGGCAACGGATTGACGTAAAACCAAATTTGAAAAGTCTTCTTTTAAGCTAAGTGAAAAAGGAAAAATATACTTTTAAGCTACATTAGTTGGTAAAATAATAAATAAATTTGTTATTAACACTTACTGTGAAAAGTCTGAATACCAATACCCCGTAAGATAAATTTAGAGAATTTCTTGAAAGTTTTTTTGATTTATTTCGCAACCACTCAACCTAGGTTATAAATTCAACATCCTAAATTATTTAGTTTGTTATGCTCTAAACGGTGTCTAAGCCAAAACTGTGGGTTTTAAAACATGAATAAAATACATGAAGAGAATAAGAGAATATTATAAATCTAATTAAAACACCATAAAAACCCCCTTTCTGGTTGATATTTCTGATTTTGAAATCGTGACACTGAATCATACATACAAACTATAACACTCAACAAATCATAGAACCCAGAAATGACCTTGAATTGACGACTTTCCAGTCTTGACGATTGTGAAGGGAGGAAGATGAAAAATGTACGGTAAGCCAAAACTGTGTGTTTTAAAAACATTAACAAAATATATAAAAAGGTTATTTTAAATCTAATTAAAACACAATAAAAACCCCTTTCCCCTGATACAAAATATCTGGTATTTGAAATTGTAACATAAAATACTGTCTTAAATGATGATTCTATTTTTATTCAAAATCGAAGGGTTGGTTCATAAGTTACAGTGTAAACGGCTTTGAATCCAAAAAGAATGTATATGTACAAAATGGGCCATATTCAGAAGTATACATATACAAATTTCAAAAAATATAATTTATCGTAGTTAGATTGGTTTTCTTTAAAATAATTCCTTAAAAGTCGAAATCAAGCAACAGGTATAGGAGTTATTAACGTTTAAAGCATACCCTGTAATGTTTCTAGTCCGCCATCTCGATGACGTCATCCGGGTGTTAGGGAGCTCTGAGAGAGTGTTTATATAAAAGCTAGTTGGATGAAGATACAACGTGCAAAATTTGGTACCAGTAACCAGAAGTGAAATATTTTTGACCTAACCATGCAGCCAGCGCAGGCGCTGCGCTGGTACGGTAGCTGCTGCATATCGAGCATCAAGGTGCGCGCATTGCATTTCAGTGTTGCAATCACTTTTATTTAAAACTTGTTGTTAAATGCACCTTTGGAATTTTTCTTTCAAAAATTTAATTGTTTATTTACCACACAACTACACTGAACTATATTATTCATACAATATACAATGGTTGTTACTGATAATGATATTTTTATGTAAAAATCAGCTATCAACAATTACCCATGTTCGACGTAATAAATTTGATAAATAATATCTTTAATAACATAGTCTTTTTACAATATCAATAAAGGGTACTTGATTATTGCTTGAGATATTCAGTCTTAAAACGTGAGTGGCGAATAAATTGCCGAAATTCCGCCGCCGCTGTGGCGCAGCGGCCCAAAGTGCACACGCTGTGTTTGAGCCTCTTAAGTTACGTTGCAATTGTTGAAAATATAACAATGTATATATCATTTTGCGCGGAATATAATTTACCATAACTTTTGTTTCAAGTATTTTCTGTAACAATTGCGTATTTGAATTATAGAGAAGAATAATGTTAAAAAGTATTTTAAAATTGTCAAATATTTATTATTATAATGCGAATATCTATTGAACCGTTGGTCTGAGCTATTTTAATGACTCAACTTTTTTGTAGATAATTATTTAGGCAATCAAACAAAAAAAGAAATATTAGGCTATAATAAATAGTAATGGAGATATGAGCGTTTATTTAAATGCTTGCAGGAAGGGGGGCTAGGGGGGTTTAAAGGGGGGCTATGAGATAAGCACCGGGGGGAATTTAGGGGACTTTTGGGTTTTTGTACCTCTAGGTGGGTACTATCGACTGGTATAGGTTTCAGCCTGTTACTAATTTCTTCCGACGTTTGCTCGTTTACCTTCATTGTAGGGATGAGTCAATACCGAAATTTATCGATTCTCAATACCGATACTGATACCAGGAAAATCGATTCTCGGTTCTCGATACTGATACCATCGATACCTACGATTTTTGAGTACCTATAGTTGTTAAAACTATTATTAAAAACAGTTACAAATTTATGTTACTATTTAAAATTATTTAGTAAAATTTTGTAGTTAATTATCAAACAAATATGTTAATACAATTTGTTATTTAATTTAATATTAATTTCACTAGTTTGCTATAGTAATGTAGACAAACAAAAACTATATATATTATAAATTCATAATGGGGAAAAACTTGGTTGTAAGATAGTGACTCAAAGAAATAATTTTAGTCAGCCGACTGATTATTACTTTCAACCGGAACCCACCCCTCTTCCTTCCTTATCTCCAAGGTAAAATTGTTTGCCGCCGACCCAAACACTCCCCGTGCCTTTTGTAGCGCGGGTAAACGATGGGAGTATATCTTCCCGCGCACTTCGTAGCGCGGGTAAACGGCGGGGGTATCGATGGTATCGGTATCGACATTGAACGAATGAATCTCGATACCGATACCAATGTCCAAGAATTGGTGGTATCGAGAATCGACTCATTCCTGCTTCATTGACTGGGCTACTAGGTGATTTTTAACCATCTGAAAATAGCAGGAGCTAAATAGGTAGTACAAAAATTTATGTAAAGCGTAATTTTTTTATGACCATAAACAAATGTTCATGCTAGTTATAACAGAAATTTAAAAAATAAATCAAATTATTTTCTACTTCTACATTTATTAATTTATCTGCAGAACAAGTACTACTTATAGCTTTGATAGCTGTAGAATAAACAACATTTTTAAAATAATTAAATCCTTCAATTTAGTCCATCAATTTGTTGAATAATTCTAATATAACATTTTTGTTTTGATTAGTACGCCTATACCGTACAACTATACAGAATGTGTAAAATAAATTACCGTATTAGTCTACATTAATTTATCATTAAATTTATCATAAATATATTTTCCTTTATACAGCCAAATAAAAAATAGTCTATCAGATCTGGTTAAAACCCAGATCTGTCCATTTCAAGCCAGATCTGGCTATATCTGGTTTTTATGGGCCAAAAACCAGATCTGGCCAGATCTGATATTGTTTTATCTGGTTTGATTGGAAATTTTTCATAAGGGACCATTTAAGTTTTTTGAATTACCCCCCAAAACCCCTATTTTGGGGGAGGGGTTGATGATTTGGACTCATCAAAAGTTTCCTTTTTAGATCACTAAGACCTCCCCGGAAGATAATCTCAATATGTGCAGTCGTTAAAAAAATAATAGAGGGGGTGAGACTTTGGGACACACGGTATGTTTCAATGTTAATTAGAATAAGTTAATTAACATTCTCCGCACCCAAAGTGTTAAAGTACTCACACTACAGGGAAGTACAGCCACAAGGCACATGTGGACTAGGACGCCGCCACTCGCTGCTTTTGCTTCTTGACAAAATCCTGAGCTGACTTGTCCCATGTTCTCTGCTCCAGAGTTTGCAGGATTGGGTGATCTAGAGAAAATCAAAACTTTTACTCATACCATGGAAACTCACTTGATAAATAAGAATATTTTACACTTTAGGTGAGTTAATACAATCTCAAATAAATATAAAATTGGACGAGTAAGTGGTGATAAGACTAATGAATAAGCATATAATTTTGGTAGTTACTATAATTTCACCCTGGTTGGTGTGTATAGATCACCTTCCTCAAATAACCTAGAGCCTTGACTTAGCAAGAACAACTCTTTAGTACCCTGGGTTCATGGCTAATACAGGCAAAAAGCGGCACTTTTTGATTGAGATATGGCACTTTCTGTGGTCATAGTTGATGCCAAAAGGTAACTTTTCAGATAGGGAGCCACTTGAAAATCCATGCAGGACACCAAAATGGTGGCCATTAAAGATGGCTACCATTGAAACTATAAAATCTGCCATAACTTGATTTATAGATATCCGATTTCAGTGAAGTTGGTTTTGTTTAAAAGGCCTTTTGTAAACGAAACCTTTTTTGAAATTATACTTTTTACGAAAAAATAGTGATTATCCATACAAAGATTATTGATATTTGGCCAAATTTGCATAACGTAAAAGATATCATTTCTAAATACCCCCGTTGCAGGAAAACTGCATACTCAGCGAATTTCAAATGGTACCTCACTATGTCATGAAGCTACTTACCAAATTTCATCCACGCATACTCATAAACAAGCGATATATGACATTTTGTTTATTCCCCATAAGAAAAACATTAGGACTGTGTATGCAGGTTTTATATAGCAGGACCACAAAAATCGGGTTTTATTCAAAGGTTTACCACTAGTTGAAGCAAAATACCTAGTTTTAGCAATAAATGTTCATAAACAAGCGAGGTATAACTTGTTCCTTATTCTCCATAAGAATAACTTTATGACTGCCGATTACGAAAGTTTGCTGCCATGGGGACCACAAAAAATGGGTTTTGTATGCAAATATCAATAAACCCATAGGCTTAATTCGGGTGTGGCATGGGGGGGGGGCAGTTGCCCCTCCAATAATTTGGCATATCATTGTATTATATGAAAATTCACAATAATCACGATCAACCATGTTTGCCCCTCCAATCAAAACACTGAAATTACGCTTGTGAATAAACCCCAACCATACGAAGCCACACACCAAGTTTCTCATTAATACTAGTGGCTTTAAGGGGCCATAGCCCCTAACTTAGAAGGCATTTTAGAAAGCCCCTCCAATTCTCTGCATTATCTGATTTTTTACTGTCTGTTCCAACATTCCAACGAGGTATATATCTATAGAGGTCTCGTCTGGGGTAAAAAACTGTGCAACATGCTCTCCGCCATTTTGACCCTCTATACCCTCCGGTCTCCATGGCAACAATATGTTAACCAGTCAAATGCTCCCCTTCACAAGTTATATACGGGAACTTCACCAGCGGGTTATCGGTTCGGGAGAGTTTTGACGTTCTTAAACTGAAGATGTGTTCAACGAGCACGAAACAGCTGTAGTTATTTTTGAACTACAAAGGATCAATTGACGCACAGGTAAAATAAACCTTTTTTATTGCATATTTTGGATCCAGAGGCTAATCCATCATTTTATAAATTTCTTAACACGTTCGCTGCGGATGACGCGCTAGTGCGTCATACTTGTGCCGGCCGCTACAACGCCAAGTGTGGATGATGCAATTGTGCGTTTCGCGCCAATTCATCATTTCCCGCCACTTTGAAACTTTTCACTCTAGTTTGTGATTTGACTAGCATAGTCCTCTACTTTTCAGTTTTCTACCGCTCATTTGACGCAGTCTGTTTCCTGTTATATCTATTGGTTAGTGTTCCACATGCACGCGAAAATGGATGAGTTTATTGATGATCCGGACGATCCCGCTCCATGTAGTTTCCGCGATATAAGTTCTCGTGATAGTTTGAACGTTAAGGTTAGTGAAACGGACTTTTTCAGTTATTATGCAGACAGTAGTGAAGAATATAATAGCGATGAAGAATACCAGCCGAGTGACGACGGGAGTGAATCAAGTATTGGTGAGTCCTTAGTAGACGAACTAGATGACATTTTTGTCCTTGATGATTACGGCTTAGCTTGGGATGAAGACCCAAACTCCATGAAAACCTATATTTGTTCATACCCAGTGGGGTTAAGAGTACCTATCCCTGGGGAAAATAAACCAGAGGATTATTTTAATTTGATGATTGACGACATTCTTCTGGAATCAATTGTCAAAGAAACTAATGATTACGCAGAAGAACTTTTTTTATCTAAGGAACATTTTGAGTCTTCACAAATAAGTTCATGGAAATACTTAACTGTGAATGAATTAAACATTTTCCTAGGACTTCTCCTGCACATGGGCAATATAAAGATGTCAAAAATCCAGGATTACTGGAAGAAGGACAAACTTTTCAAGACCTGTTTTGGCGAGTACATGTCACGAGGTCGATTCTTATTGATTCTTCGTTGCCTCCATTTTGTCAAAGCTGACAGCACGAACGCAGACCGATTGTATAAGATTAGGTCGATTGTTGATTATTTCAACAACAAAATGCTGAACATCTTCAATGCTGGTAAGGTCACTGGATGAGGCAATGGTGCTTTGGCGAGGCCGCTTGTCCTTCAGGCAATACATAAAAGGCAAGCGGCATAAATATGGCATAAAACTTTATGTTTTGACCGAACCTAACGGGCTTATCCTCAAGTTTGCAGTATAAGCTTTGGACCATTTGGCTGGTGAAGGGCATGCTGGGAAGGTGGTGGTGTACTTGTTGCGTTAAAAGCTGGGAAGAGGCCATTCAATCTACATGGACAATTTCTACAACAGTGTGGAGTTGGCTATAGAGCTTCGTACACTATGGGGACCGTCCGATCGGACCGAAAAAAACCCCAAAAACAGTAAGTCAAGCTAAAGTAAAGAAAGGAGAGTCCGTTGTAAAGTACAACAATGGTGTGATGTGTGGTAAGTGGCGGGACAAGAGAACTGTTTTGTACCTATCAACACAGTATCACAATGACATGGCAACAGCAACGAACAAAAGGGGTAAGGAAAAACTGAAGCCTTACCCTATCATTGTACCCAATAATGAGTACATGAAGGGAGTCGACCGCCAAGATCAGCTTCTAAGCTATTACCCCTGTGAGAGGAAAACTCTCAGGTGGTATAAAAAGTTGTTCGTTCATGTTTTTCAAATGAGCATACTAAATGCTTTCTTCCTGTTCAACAAACTCACCATTGGTAAGAAGATGCCACTCTTTGACTTTCGATTAGCAGTAATTAAACACCTGCTATCACCGGTCGACAACCAGAACCGACGACCGAGAGAGGTGTCAACAAACCACCTTCCGACAAAGAACGCATTGGGGCGAAACAACAAGACCTTGAGGCAGCGCTGTGTCGTCTGCTAAGGGAAAGGTGTGCGTAAAGACTCTGTCAATCAGTGTGAGGGATGCCCTGAAAAACCCGCGTTATTGGTGACTGCTTCAAAGAATATCATGGCTAAAAGGGACTAAAGTCACGGACAAATCTACAGTTTGAAATTAGACATTTTATCCGTAGTATGACACTTTTTGTGATTTTATGAAGTTCAATTACGTTTTTAGTCATCTAATGTTTTATATATTGTAATAATAAAAGTGTTTTTCCCCTTTGAATAAAAATATGTCTTATTATTGCCCCAATGTTGTCAAAATAAAGCATAACGCGCAAGTGCGTCATCCGCATATTGCCCCAAATTTGACGTTATGTGCTAATGACGCACATGTGCATCATTATTAAAAAAAAAATTAAATATAGAAAAATGTGTGTCAATTTGCGTTTTGCGTTGGAAGAAACTAGAAAAAACATATAAAACAGAATTAACAAAATGTAACCTTTCAGCACCATATATATGGTCAGTAAAATTATATATTTTTTTTAGCAGTGAACGTGTTAAATAACCATGAGTTTGATTATAGGGAAGAAGTGTTCAATGAATGAGTGGATTCAATGAGGTTTAACCATACAAGTATACTCGGTATACTAAAAAACATCACCAGTGTTACCAACTCCCACGATGAGGCCGTGATAAAGCACAGTGTCAAGAGTCCATGTGAAACGTCGAGAGAATCGTTCAGACCCGGTTGTGTGGTGTGCAAGAATTGACCAAGGTCCCTTCAGTAATTGAATGGGTGTTAATTTAATTATTTTAATAATTTTGATCAACCATTTCTTTTTCTTAACTTATTTTTGGCTGAATAGACTTAATTTATTTCATTATAAATTTACATTTCGTTCAAGACTTTATAGTTTTCTGTGCATCCTATTGATTAATTTTATAACAAATAACAACAAAAATTATTTAAGACATTTATTTCAATAGACAAACTATAGTATGAAACAAAGCTTTATAGCTAATCATTTTTTGCCTGAAATTTCCACTTGGAAGTCACTTTTCCACCATGCTAGGGATCATACGGGTACTTCTAGACATCTTTGCTCTGATTGGTTTTCACGAATCGGCAAGTTGTGTTCTGCATCTTTCTTCTGTTGAGGCTGCTGGATTTCGGCAGAGGGTTGCCGCAGGGTTTGATCTGTCATCCTCTTCCAGCACCTCTATATTTTCACTCCATCTCCTTTTATGTATCTTTTTTCATTATTTGGTGACAGCCACCTTCCTTTTTACGCTGGCTCATTAAATCTTATTTTGTTAGAGGCTGCTGGATTTCGGCAGAGGGTTGCCTCATCCGTTTCATCCTCTTCCAGCACCTATTTTGCATTCACATTATCCATTTTCCAAAACTCTACACTATGATTTTTTCTTGACTTTTCAATAATCGAAGGCAGCCACCTCCATCTCCTCCCCAGACGCGTTGCCCAACCTCTCCGACACAGTCCCTCGACTCGGCGCTCCCCGCAGACTCCACCTCCTCCACTGCCTCTCCTCATGGACGCCTCCTCCACCACCACGCTCCTGCAACGGCAGCTCTCCCAGAAGAACAGCTCCCAACAAAAACTTGAGGTCACTGATGAACCCCATAGTGAAATGCGAGAGATGAATTGTATCACTATACTTTAAGTAAGCTACAAATTCTTCACAATAGTTTCCTAGGTTTTTCAAAATCATGTGGAAATCGTTACCACAACAATTGTTTTATTGTACCGTAGTCAGTTTATTAAGATTTAATTTAAGGTATTTTTGTTCAAAGAAGTAACACTAAACATAGTTTTTCCCTACATCTTCGCTTGTTCAGCCGATTTCAGTTTTATATTCAAACTAAATTACTCAGCAGATAAAATTCCAATATTTCAAACTGTACCCAAACTTGGATAGAATAAGTTTTAAAAATTCTAGTACAATATTTAGAATTTGAATAAGAAATATTTATGAAACGACCATATGTTCAATTTTATTAACTTGTGTATCATCATAATTTTTCAAATATTAATCATTAAAGTAGTTTATGGTCTGAAAGGCTACTGCAAGAAGCTAAACTGACTCCAGAAATATAATATATTTAAATTGATTTATTTATTGATGAGCGAACGAAGTGATTAAAATCACTTTTGCAATTCTGTGCTTCCGTGTGATAACTCAAAAAATACTCAACTGATTAGAGTAAAATTTGACAAGTATGTTCTTAGGCTGAAAATGAAGGTCCTACATAACACCGTTTTCATTATAAAACGTTTTAAGATCCCAAACTTATCCCCATAAGAAAAGCATTGGATAAGTTACTAACCTGTCGTGGTAAGAGTATCAGATAATGAGTCGTGTATTAAATTTTCCATGCAGGATGTAATTTAATGTACAAATTTATAGAGTCATGTTGATCTTTTAGAAGTGTTAATATATTAAATACAAATTACAATACAATTACAAAAACAGACATACCAAAGCCCTAGTAAAAATCAATCTAGCGACATAAGCATTCACGGTCTGAGCCTAACTCCAAGTTGGTAAGGCGGTGGCGGTGAAGTCAATGTGTGATCAAGTGAAAGGGGGTACAGTCAGTTTCAAAACTGAGGATATATAAATTTGTAGGGCTAGGCCTGTTGTAGGATATTTCTCCTCAGGAACCACATTATGTTATATTGTCGTTAACTTTACTTTTTGCCATCGACTCCTTAAATAATCACTTAATAGCTTTATTTTGTTATCTTTCTTGGTAACCTCAGAAATAACTACCGGAAATTTGTTATAATTTACTATGTAAAACGCCCTAATCCTCAGGGAACCAAAGGGTGCTGACTTGGTGGGGGTAGAGGGGATGGAACTTTGGATTCGCAAATACATAAGCAAGGGTGAAAATCAGGTTTTAAACGTGATGTTTGAAGCATGCTACAGACGTTGTTGTTAGTTAGGCATTCATGCCAAGATCCCGCACCAATCGTTCTAAGTTATGTTTTCAGGTGGCTTTGAATGAGACTTTACTCAAGCCTAATTCCTGATTGACATGGATTTAACTGCAGCAGATGATAAAATACAGTTTTTAAATATATTAAATTAATTAAAACAAGCCTAAATTGTTAGTTATTTTGATTCACTTTCCACTTTTATTACTAACTGACAGTGTTATTTTTTTATATGTCCCTCTTAGGCCTAGAGAGGCAAGCTTTCTCCTCACTGGTGCTCCGGCTTAGGTGCTATATAGTGTTGAAAATATTACATCTTTACAAGATTTAATACCTAATTACTTTTTTATCTCTTTTGTAGTTTATGCTTTTGAACAAATTTCTTTATTTTAAAGTTAGATGATATTTCATGTACTCTACTTGTTATAATACACAATTAACTCATTCAGTGCGGCGGGTCCGCCGGCAGACCCCAGATGCCGCCGCGATAGTGCTAGGGGGCCGCCGGCAGGGCCCCGCGCCATGTCATGTTTATGGATTCAGTGTGGTTTAGCAGTTAGCAGAAGAACCTTGATACGATACCGCATTGGCTCTAGGGTGTGTGTGCATACTCCAGTTCCATTGGTTCTCGTTTTGGCGGTGCGGCCGGATTTTATATATGTATTTTGTATATGTATTTTATATATTTTGTATATGCGGAGTGTATATATTTTGTTTTGGCTATATATTTAGTAGTTTACGTGCCGGTACTGTGTGAAAATGGATCCAGTCGCGTCTCGCACCTCGGCGCGCGGCCGTGACGTTCGTTCCTTCGCGTCTCGGCGGGTGGGGTGCGGTATGTATATGTATATGCGGAGTGTATATATTTTGTTTTGGCCATATATTTAGTAGTTTACGTGCCGGTACTGTGTGAAAATGGATGTGGTCGCGTCTCGCACCTCGGCGGGTGGGGTGCGTTATGTATATGTATATGTGGAGTGTATATATTTAGTTTTGGCCATATATTTAGTAGTTTACGTACCGGTACTGTGTGAAAATGGATCCGGTCGCGTCTCGCGCCTCGGCGGGTGGGGTGCGGTATGTATTATGTAAAATTACATGTAAATTTCGGTGTCAAGTGCGGAGGGTCTGCCGGCGACCTCTGAATTTTTTTGCCAAAAAAACATCGATCGGAGTCTGCAATTCGATTTTCACAACTATTCCCGACTTTTCAACATGAAAGGTAAAATTTTATGAAAAAAAATTGTTTAGCACATAGGTAAATTATTAAATTAATTTGCCGCAGCGAATGTGTTAACCTTAATTGTTTAAACTGTTACAAAATGCGGCTCATGTTAGTCGCATACATTATGATAGAAACTTTAAATTCATAAAATAAAAAAGTAAACTATTTTATGTTAGAATTATATTTTTATAGATATTGAAATCTATGTAAAATTATTGCGTTTACATAGCAAATCCATAACGTTAATCCACTAGCCTCATTATAGCTGCATCCCAACATATTCTTATATTCAAAAAGGCTGGTTTATTTAAACACTTATTATTTTGTTAAATAAACAATTAGTAATTATATTGCTTACAAAAAAGTTAAGTGAAGGTATATTTTACGATGGTAAATATAATTTATTTTATGTTCGGTAACTAAATTTTGATTATGAATGACATCAGTAGCAGTACCTTTCATCGTTCTTTTCTGAGCTCACTCGTCCCATTATGCAAATATTTTAGCCTCCCGTCAAACAAAACCAGTTGACCTTATTTTTCTGTTCAGCATGTGTCTGGTTCGGCCAACATTGTCACTGACATTTTTTCCCGTGTCGACGCATTGACTGGAAATAGCGTCTCTGATATCACCAAACTCGCTCAACATCAGGAGGGTGGAGGGTGACGCCGAACTCTGCGACCTTCTCAGAAGCAATACCGCTCTTAAACTTCAGTACGTGAACATTCCTAGAACTGACCTCCACCTTTACTGTAATACCCCTACATCTAAGCAATGGCCCTATGTTCCTAAGTCAATTTGACGTGCTGTTTTTGACTTGCTGCACAATCTCAGCCACTACAGAACCAGGGCTTCTGCCAAACTTGTATCGCAGCGTTATGTATGGCACCATGTGCAGCAAGATTGCCATAACTGGATCCATGCATGTCAGCAATGTCAGCGATCCAAAGTGTCACGATATGTCCACACCCCTCTGGGTGGTTTTGCATCTCCTTCGGCTCGTTTTGAACATATACATGTGGATATTATTGATCGCTCCTTCCAGCAGGACCTTACAAATACTGCCTTCCAGTCATCGACCAATTCACTAGATGGCCTGAACCATATCCACTTCAGCAAATAACTGCTGAAGAAGTCGCCAAAGCTCTCGTAACATGCTGGTTCTCCTGCTTTGGCTCACCCGTACGCATTGCCACAGATCAGGGCCGTCAGTGTGAGTCCATTCTCTGGTGAGCTCGTGGCAATACAACACAAATACGAACACAACAAACACATAATAACCGCCCGTTTTCCAATTCCGACCTTTACTATCAAGTAGGTACTATAAATAAAATTGATAAAAACTAGAGTTTCGTTTAGGGAGGTACTTTAAGTCCCAAACAAAACCTTACTAAATCTACCTTAACCTAACGTTTCAATTTAAAATAATACTCAATGTTAAACTATCACATTTTAAAATGATAAATAGAGAGTCCCCGAGGCTGTTTGATAGAGTGTAATTTACTCGGTTCAGTTTAAGTAACTCCAAGTGTGTTTGTCACGCTGTGGCTAGCCTCAGCCTCAGTGGCTGTCCATCACTCTTGGTGATCGACCCCACAGTGTTCACGAAATATCTCTTTTTTAAATGTTTCTTCTCCTAAGTTGACAAAAGGGCCTTGAAATACTCTTTTATGTCTTATCTGTAGTGTTTATTAGTGTGCTAATATGCCTTTGCTTTCCAACGTAAGCCTGCTTGTTCTACCCACATATTCCTACTATTTAGGCAAAAATAGGCAAACTAATCTTTTTTCTAAATGTAATTTTTATTAGTTAAACTATCAACAGTAGCTTCCATATTAAATGCCTGATTTTCCATACTGCATTTCAGGTAAGTCTGGTTGTCCTAACCCAACATAAAAATATCAAGGCCTGTAATAGCGGACAATTAAGTTGACAGTTGGGCTGCAGCCAATAGCATGGTCGTATGCTGTTACTGTTGGATTGTGCCATAGAAAAACACCACGCGAATGTTATTCCAAACAGCTGGTGTGGAGTTTTGGCAATGCAGCACGTCTACTATTGGCTGATAATTTAATTGTCCGCTATTATAGAGCCATATTCCTTAACTAATATAATCAAACATATACAAACTTTTGTTCTTTTGATGCATGAGAGGCAGCTCCAGCTGCTTAAGGCCATGGAAGTTGTCAGCGTTGCAGGCACTGTTGACCCCTGGGATGGAGCCGAGAGAGAGGAACGCTTCTCCGGCAAAGTCGTTGGCGGTGAGGACATCGTGGTCCATCACAGTGAACGCGACCATCGCGCCTTCCGCTCGACATTGCTCTAGGCTCACTGAACTGCGGAATACAGGTCATCAATCAGAGGAAGGATCGGAATGATTTTGTCGTTATATGAATGTTTACAGGACATTATAAACAAATAAGTAACTGTCCACATCTATTATACACTAAGGTGATTGTTGTAATAACTTGACAATTGAGATGAGTTATTAAAAAACATCCTATATAGTTGTGCAACATGGTCTTATATTTTTCGATACTTATACCTTAGCTTCCAATAAGGGTAATGGAAAAAATTTAAACTTAAATAGATTCTGAAATTGCTAGATAATTTAACTAGTATCTGAGCTACCGTGTGCAGATAATAGGTTTGAATGCCAAGTTACCTTCTGTGTAAATTTATGTGGGGTTAGCATGTCTGTGGTAAAGTTAGAAGAGTAATCCAGATAATAAGCAAACAGAGCGCTAGGTTTATCCTGGCAGATTTTATTACACTACTCATTCCTTTTTCCCAAAATCAGAGTCTGCAGAATGAACAATTGTGGTATAAGCAATGATTCAGCCAAGGCAAAAACTTACAACAATCATTAGGAAATAAGAATACTAACCTTCATTAATTCATTAATTTCTTATTGTTTCTACGACCTGGCGCAGCCCTAGAATACATTATTCCAAGGTTTAGGGCCCCTATTAGCTGTGGGCAACTAGTTGGTCAAAACTAATCAAATTGGAGCCACTAACTGTAAGCGATCAGTTATACAACTGAAAATTGTTGTCCTAGCAGTTGCCGGGCAAGCCGGACCCTGGCAACTACGTGGGCAACCGTTTGAATCTTCCTGCAGTCAGGGGGGGATTGCAGTTTATGGGGCCTACTAGCCATATGCGGCCAGTCGCATGACTAGTTGGCCAACTGACTGCTTGCCCATGCGCATCACCAAATTGTTTTTGTCCAGTTGCGCAACTGAGTTGTCCAGCTCCAGATCACTGGGAGACTAGTCGGGCAATCAGTTGCCTGACTAGTTGCCCACAGCTCATAGTGGACTTAGACCCACTGCCATTAAAGCTTGAGCTCACTCAACATCAAAGCTTAACACATTCACGTGTGATCCCTCTCTCACAACACTAATATCAGTAGTGTGGCCTATTTTACTGTATAGAACAATTAGGTTTGAAACCAAAGCGATCTATTCCGCTACCACTTACACAAGAAACTGTCATGATTATCAGCACAAAAAACAACCAAAACAAAGTTACATAGTGTAGGCTGTTAATTCTATAATGTCCAAGTTAACCAACCTTAGCAAAATGAAACTATGTTTTAAAATTATAAATTATAACTGAACATAGCAAACATTTTAAAAATTTATTGGGACTTCCTTTTTTTCTAGGGGAGTGCAAACAATTACGGCTGCAAAAAAGCTTTGTCAATGTATCAAAAGAGTCTGCTTAGAAACAGCGGGAAGGATCCACCCCAGAAAGGTGATTGGGTGAATAGTTAAGAGTGTGAATGGGTTAACACACATAACAAGACATGATAAAATACTACTTACAATTCAAAACATTCATCGAATAGAGGGTTCAATGTTTTCTTCTGCACATTTGTGACTTGCTCGTTACAATGAGGAAAAAGCGTTTTGGGAAGAAGTTCCACTATCACAAATGGGTCGCTGAAGCCTGTCAAAACAAAATCTTTGGTAAATTACCAAATAGGCTAATTTCAATAAATAAAAAAAAGTTACAGAACTTTCACAAAACATTAAAAAAAATTCTACATAGCTAAAAATATTACTAAAAGAACTACATTGTACTGGTTTTACAAGTTGATACAAAATATGGTACAGAGAAAAACGATGTACTGGTTTTACAAGTTGATACAAAATATGGTACAGAGAAAAACGAATTAGGAGGGAAAAAATCTTCTTCAATAGAATAGAATAGTTGAGTGAGGCCAGGAAGAACATATTAAGTTGCAAGCAATGGCTGCCCTCAAGGTAAGAGGGTAAAACAGGATAAGAAATTCATTGACTGTACAACACCACAGATCCTTTAGGTGTCTTGATTATGAGTGCAACTTTTTTCCATATAAAGCTAAGCCTACATCCAGTTATTCCTTGTCTGTGGTGCAACATTTAAGACCAGCCCAAAAGATAAGTACAGATAAAAAGACAGTAGGCTCTCAGAAATCCGGACTGTTTTGGTAGATGGCCAGTCCAGATTTTTAAAAAATCTGGATTTACCCGGAGCTGGGCATAAATCATCAACTCCGCTTTTATAGTGAACAATTTTGAAAATATGCATTTACGCTTGTGTGCTTCCAGAAGAAAGTTATAAACACTCCGTAATACAATAGAACCTCGTTAATCCGTCACCAACGAGACCGAGAGCAAGGTCGGAAGACAAAAAAGGTCAGATTATCAGAGACACACATTTATTAAATGTGATAAAACTGTAATTTAAACAGAAAATTTTGAAATGTATGTACATTTGCAAAAATTTTATATACCGTAACACTATAAAACATAATTAAAGTATAGTAAACTTCGGATTATCCACACCAAAATCATCAGGATCCCGGATTAACCAGACCAGGATGACCAAAATAACTGAGTGAGTTATTAGCTATTTACCTAATTATTTGTCAACTTCATAAGGCAAAATGTCAAATAACAATGTATAAATTGTAAATACGATTAAAAAATGTGATTTATTTAAGTAAATAGCTAATAACTCAGTTATTCCTTATCCGATTGCAGCAAACTAACTAAGTGTCGTTTTGTTTAGTCTTACAATTCTACATATGATTTTATTTTTATTAGAACAGCCTTGACACCTGATAATATTTACTCTAGAAAAATGTTACTTACTGAATGCCTGAAGGTGTCAAATTTTCAAAATGTAGCGGGATGCATTTAGATCTACTTGCAGATCATCTTCAGCCACTTTTTTCTTATATTTATGTTTATTCCATCACTGATGGTCGACACACGGGTGTCCCCGACACATAAAACGCACACACGAATACATAGTACAAAACATTTACAATAAAAACCCAGTACCGGTACAGCTTTCCGCACCGCACTTTACCGATCGGTAAGCCCGCAGTAGGCCTACGTTCACTGAAAAGTGCAGTGCGAAAAGTGTACCATACCGGGTTTTTAATGTAAATGTTTCGTATTATGTGTTCGTGTGTGTGTTTTATGTGTCAGGGACACCCGTGTGACGACCATCAGGGATGGAATAAACATAAATATAAGAAAACAGTGGCTGAAGATGATCTGTAATTATATCGAAATGCATCCCGCTACATTTTGAAAATTTGAGACCTTTAGGCATTCAGTAAATAACATTCTTACTAGAGTAAATTCTATATAATTTATTACTATAAACAAATTTTGATAAAACTAACGGTTTTCATGAAATTTGACATTAAAACTTTAAATGGCTGCCATCTTGAAACTAATGCAGTTACATTAATCAATTTGTATACACTTGTTGTGAGTCTTAAGATTAACATTGGAGCCAAATTTAAACTTTGTTGATGAGTTATATGAAAACTTGTAAAAATCACAAACTGACCAACAGACAGAAAACTAGGCATTTTAGACCCCTGTTTATATGGTGTTTTATGATTGTCTCAACCTAAAGAACAAATACTCAAAGTATATCCAGGGAGTTTGTATACACCCTGTATAATTACTATATGAGAAAACAAAAACTAAATCTATAATTACATTTATTATATATAATACAACTACATCTAAAATGATGAATAAAATCTTGGGGGAAATTTCCTACAACATAATATAGGATCTGGGGAAATTTTAGGGGTCCGAACATTTTCTTTACCCCTGCCAAACACCAAGTACATAAAACATGTTTATTAAAATAAATTGTCATCCATTAATCTACAAAATATCCTACTGGTATAACACAATTTATGTATTTTTTATAGGGGTATGCAAGTTCTCGAAACTTTGAGTTTTCAGCTGAGTATTTTAATTTTTACTCGACTCGAAGTTTAAAAAAATATTTGTATTGGATTTAGTTGAATAAAAGTATTACTATTCATATTCATGTATTAGTTAGAAACCACATTTAGATTATCAAATCTAGAGTGGAATTAAAATTCCATTACACTATTTTAAACTACCAACTAATGGCAAATACTCGATCGAAACTCGAAAATAATTGGCACTACACGACTCGACTAAAAAAAATCACTACTTGTACACCCCTAATTTTCTGGAATCCATTTGATAATACTGCATTCAGCAAAATATGTAGTGGATTTACCACGAATTGGATTCAAGATTCAAGATATTTATTGCAACATAACATTCACACAGTTTACAAACAATACATTATTTGCAAAGTAAACCATTATTGGAGGCGTTTAATCATGAGGTAAGTACCTATTTTAAATAACAATAGTTCAACACTCATTGTCAGTGGTTATTTAGATTTATAGGCAAAATATTGAAAACCACTTACAATATACAGTGGAACCTCTATTAACCGTCACCTTTGAGGCCGAGACTGTGATGGATAACTGTGATGGAAAATATCACTGCTAGAAGGCCGGGGTCGAACCTACGCTTAAACTAAATAGACTGATAATATAAATTTCACTATAATTATGTCACTTTTACAATTAATAATTATATAAATATGATATAATTATATTTATGGTTTTAATAATTTATAATTATGTCACAATCACTGCCCAAAATAATAGCTTGTATAGACGCTCAGATACTCCCGTACAGCGCAAATCCCGATGCTAATACATTGTAAATTTCTTTTTTTAAAAAAAAAACCTTAAATGCCCGTCGCCAAGAAGCCTGTGCGGCGAACTAAAGACAGCAAGGTACCGTTAATGGCAATAGTCACAAGGGCAAGCCAGTGGTGTCCGCTCGTGACAAAATATCACTGCAGACGGCCGGAGTCGAACCTACGCTTGACCACGGCTGACTTGCAAGACCAGCGCTCTACCTCTGAGCTACCCCGACCGGTTCTCATAGATGTACGACGGATAACAGAGAGTGCCTGACGGTTAAAAGAGTCACAGCTGATCAAGGTTTCACTGTATTTTCAAAGTGATAAATAAATAACTTCCACATACCATTGGGATCGAGCGGTATGACGTCTCTGGCATTTAGCACTTCCACACAGAGAGAATCATGGTGGAAATATGCTCGGACGGTCAGCACGCCGTAAGGAGTGGCCTCCGTGATTAGCTGTTCTTGTAGCCGCTCCATGTAGTACATGTTGACCAGCTGATCTGTCTCTGTCTTATGGTAGCCCAGCCTCTGCTCTACACCCCTGTAAACCTCTGGAAATATTCACAACGGATGTCAATACAAAATGTATGGTTTGTAAAATGTGTATTGGCATTAAAATGTTATCTTACATAAGACTGTAAAGCAATCAAATTGAATATATTTTGTATTCATTTTTGCCGTGAACGCCCCGGGAATTGAATAGAATACTAGTGGTTTACTTACCTTTCATTATCAATCCTAAGAGTAACACAATGGTTTCGACACCTTTTATGTTATGCCACACCTTCAGTGAAGATTATCAGCTAAAAGTTCAGTTCATAAGACGTTGTCACTTCTTGTTAAAAAAAAAAATTAACATAAAAACAGTTTACACACACAAACATTAACACAGTGACTATGGACACAGACACACACATCTCACTGGCCAGTCGTGTGTGTAAAATGTTTTCAGGCTTTTTAAACTAACAGAGGCAAAAAACATAAATGTAATTCTTCATAAATTAATTTAGTTAACACTACATTTTGTTAACACTATTTAATTTGTATTTATATTATATTAAAGTGAGTATCCACTGGGAGTTAATAAATTTAGCCAAAAATATCAAACATTTCAACCACATTAAGCTACTCATCCCCAATCCGTGCCAACATATTTATATTAAGAAATGAGATTATAATTATATCTACTTAAATAATTTGTAAGCTTACATTGATCTAACCATTGTTAATCAAACCAATTATAAGATTAAAAATCCAGGTCGCTATTAAATATTCAGTTAATTATATAAAAATTATTAGTTTTACAATTTTATGCAGTTCTTAATTTGCTTAGACATAATACTGACCAATGGGTAGTCACAAGAAAATGGATTCATTTGATTTATTTTTTAATGATAAGTGGACAGTAGATCAATGGACAGTGGACAGTAGATGATTAATCCTAGATCATCAGGCAGGTTTTATGAAAGGCAGGTCCACAACAAATCAAATATTTATTCTTAAAGAAATTATATCAAAATACTGGGAGTTTAATAAAGAATTTTTTGCAATATTTATTGATTTCCAAAAAAGCATATGATAGTTTAAATAGAGAGAGACTGTGGAAAAAGATGGACAAGTTTGGAATTCCAAAAAAGCTGATAAATCTTGCTAGAACAAGTATAACGGACTCCACATGCTCGGTACGAGTAAATGGAAGAGTTTCGGAACCCTTCAAAATCAATGCAGGTGAAAGACTCTCCCCAATCCTCTTCAACCTGGCGATAGAAGAAGCTCTCCAAAAAGTATCAAAAATGGATGAAGGAATAACAATTGGCTCTAGACTCAACATACTGGCATTCGCAGACGATGTAGTAATTTTTGCAGAAAATTTAGAAGATTTAAGGCGATTAACAAAATTATTCATGGAAGAAACAGAACAACTAGGTCTAAAAGTAAACGATGGAAAAAAAAATATATGCAATTCGCAATAAATCCAGTCAATTTAAATCAAGGCCCCCTCTTCAAGTAGAAAGTCATGAATTTGAAAAGGTAGACTCATTTAAGTATCTAGGCGTTGTAATACCCGGAGAAAACAAAGATGAAATAGAAATACAAAATAGGCTAAATCTTGCAAACAGATGTTTCTACGCATGAAATAAACTTATGTCTTCAAAATTACTGTCACAAACAACAAAAATTTGATCATATAAAACAATTATCAGTCCAATATTGCTATATGGAGCTGAAACGTGGAAGATCAATAAAAAGGATGAGAGGAGATTGATTTTTTTGAAAATAAGATCCTCAGAAAAATTTGTGGGCCAATTTTTGAAGAAGGAGAGTGGAAGAGGAGACACAACACACAACAGGGAATTGAGAGAACTATACAGGGATCCAGATGTAGTTTGCGAGTTTAAATGCAGAAGAATTAGATGGGCTAGTCACGTTTTAAGAAGAGAGGAGAATTATAGTTTGAAACAAGTTATAATGAGGAATCCTGAAGGAAGAAGACCAAGAGGAAGACCACGGCAAAAGTGGTGGAAGCAAGTAAAGGGGGACCTGGAGCGATTGGGAGCGAATGAGGAAGACGCGGAAGACAGAGACAGATGGAGGGGCTTTGTTGGTGTGGCCAAATATCTCCTTAGATATGTGTGGCCATGGGAGTAAGTAAGTAAGTAAGTGGACAGTAAGCAAATAATCAGTACAATACTGCAAATTGTTTTATATATCGGGAAATTAGTTAGTATTATTAGTACACTAAAGTTTTCATAGTTATTGTTAGTTTGTTTTATGAGCAAAGTTATACGAAAAGAAATCCCGAAACCAGGCATTACATTGACTGAGAGCTAATTACAGACCTCAAAACCTCATTCACTTAACTTCACACAAAATTTTTGCTACTACAAACAAAGGCTATTTAATTATTATCCTGTTAAAATAAATTGCCAGAGCAGACAACCGCGTTTTTAAGTGGGTGGCGCCAAAACTTCGGGGCCATTCGTGCACTTGTGAATTTCCGTCTCTCTTCGTAATCGCAGTGCCCGTCAGGAACGAGACATACGTTTACTTTTAGGATTGATGACGAAAGGTACGTAAACCACTAATATATTGTTTACTTCTAAAATAATGCTATTTGCCTCCAGGATTGATTGTATGACTTAAAAAAATAAGGTTACATACCTTCTCACCATCAATCCACTAGTTTATAAGATAACTAGTTTCGGGAATAGTTTTGTCCCATTATCAAATCTTGTTGTATCACAGAATAAAATACTATCATCGTCTTGAGTTTAAAAACATTTCAACACTAAACATTAACTTGTACTGACACTGACACATAGAAACATTAAACATTTAAAAATTCACAGGAGTCTGCTCTTGTCCTTGGCCGGCCACACATGGGAAATAATGTGTACACTTATTGTGAATTTTTAAATGTTTAATGTTTCTATGTGTCAGTGTCAGTACAAGTTAATGTTTAGTGTTGAAATGTTTTTAAACTCAAGACGATGATAGTATTTTATTCTGTGATACAACAAGATTTGATAATGGGACAAAACTAGTCCCAAAACTAGTTATCTTATAAACTAGTGGATTGATGACGACAAGGTCCTTAATTTATAATAATAAAAAGATAAAAAGAACCTTATTTTCTAAGTTCTAAAATCAATTCCAAACTTGTCATTGATTAAACATTTCATTGTTCGAGTTCAGACCCACCTGTTTTCAAACCCTCCAAATTCAGCCCTTTCCCGTCGGCGTGGAAGAACTCAGCGAGAATATCGAGCGCCTCGTACAACCGGTCGTAAAAGCCGGGCATCTTGTCCTGCGCGTGTCCGTCCATCTGATGGGCGAGCTCGGTGACGCAAGTGTCCCACACGAGCGCCAGCACTCGTTCGAAGTTGCGGGGCAGAAGAGCGGCGTTGAGTGCTATCAGGTGGGAGTCCAGGTACTCCAATAGGGGAGTGATGGCGTCACTCGTGGGCAGCGAGTCCGGCGACCAGGCCAAGTGGAACATGGACTTCTTAAGTGCCGGCCGCATCTGGAGCAGTTTGTGAATTATCCATTTCACATGGTCCCAAAAAAAATGTGTGCTAAAAACATTGTAAACACTGGTTTATTATGTAATATTCTCATATTGAACACCAGGTTAACCAACCTACCAATCAAGATTTTGTTCGGTATTTACTGACATTGATTGTAATAATGTAATAATATTTAAATTTGAAATATTACCACCTCGATCCAGCTGACAGGTATGACGCCTTCCCCTATTGGAGGGCTTTTTACCACATGACAGCGTTTCCCTCTCCTCTCAGAAAAGTGTTTTTTTTTTTATAAAATTCTGTCTCTTGTAAGCCGCCTTGGACATCCGTCATTGCGTCCTTGTTCAGTAGATTCTATTAATTTTTCTCAACATTTTAATTCTCTAATTCTCTTTCCCACATAGTTGGGTTGCTTCTCTCATTTTAGTTTGTACATTTTTAACACCTGTTTATTTACTGGTTTGTGACTCAGTGTTAGAATCAGTCTCAAGATTCTGGGCAACATTCCGGGCAACCGCGACTACCGCATACCTTCTCCTAAACTATCCTCAAAAACTATAAACTGTGAACTAATCTGTAAAGTGTGAAACGCTGCGATCCTTAAATTGGGCTTCCGTGCAAAGAATTTATCTTCCATGGCTCTGAACACCCCTGGGAAAATGCCGGTGCCGCCAGGCCACCTTCCATGGGTTGACACTTCCCAAGGTGTTAAGTGAACTGGCGCGGATTTGGTGAGTGAACAGTGCACAGCTTTTTATTTACTTGTGTGATAATAATTAGTGAACTGTAATACACTGTATGAACTTTCAATTTTATATGGTGAACCAAATATTTCCGCCAGTTGATTAATCACTGAATTTCTCTCAATCCCTCAATTATTTCATTTTATAATAATTAATTCCAAACAATTTAAAATTGTCAAAGCTGGCAAGTAACATCTTAACACCTTGTTATACTTTTATAAAATTTTAATTTTACTCAAATTTAACATGCTAAAAATAAACAATATATAATTAATTAAATAAACAGAAAATATAGATAGTTTCTCAGGGTGGCTAGTTATTGAGTGTCAACTTCGTCAGGCTCTTCTGTACTCAAAACTGCTATCCTCGATGAAATCTCATATTACTGAAAAGTTGAACCATATCGTGTGTGTGTGGCGCACCTTGACGCCGATGCGGTTGATGATCATCATGACGTCGGCCAGCAGCTGGTTGGTCGCCGAGTCCAGCAGCTGTACGATGTTGTCGCGCCACTGAGGCGAGTGGTCCCCTGCCGCGTCCACAGCCTCCAACACAGCCTCCACCTGCAGCTCGTCGGGCAACAGCGTCACACTGCGACGCACGTACTCCAGGTCGTTCATGGCCACGCACATCTGCAACGCACACTAAACATTGCTACTACTTACTTTTTAAAGTGGTTTCAGTGTGAGTGTGAGAACGGGAGAACAGTTTGGTATAAAGATGAAACAGAGTTATTCTCAACTAAAACGCATATGGGCAATCTATTAAAATCATTGCAGCCATTTTTGGGTAAAATATTGATACTTATGAAATACTCAAGTTGTTTTTTAATAATGCTTGTATGCTCGAAATTCAAAAAGGTCAAATGGTAGTGTACGTCAAAAAGCATACCACTGAAAAGGTCTTGTAGTAAAACCTGGCTATTCTAATCTACACCAACCTTGTATCTCTTTTAATTGTTTTGTAATGTGCAAAAAACAGTTTTCCCATATGAAATGCATGGGAATTTGCATAACACATGCGTGGACTCTGTGGCCACTCTCATTTAATGTGTTATGTACAATTAACATGCATTTCATAAGGGAAATTAATTTTCATGTAATCATCGAACAGACACGGACACGAACATTTAATGGACTAAATACAAAGGGGGTGCGATGCGTACTGGGTGGAAGGGAAGTCTAGACTGCCGTGGAGAGTGGTGGTCAGTGACGTTGCCTGTCTTAGCTCATCACTTGTCACCTGACTGTCGCATTCCCTTCTACCTTGACCCTCCAATAACTTGATTACTGTATCGTAAATGAAATTCAATCAAAAGGAAAGTTTGCCGTTCAGAACATTTTGATTATCAGATCTCACAATTCTGTAAAATTTCAAACTCTTCAAGGTATAAAATGTAACGGTTTTTTAAATTAATTAGATGTAAAAACACTAGTTTCGTAAAGTTTCACAATGTCCAGGTCAGTAACTCACTCTCTTTCAGTCCACTTGGAGGCCATCAAAAAAATTTTAAACCAGTCAATCCGTAAGCCATGTTTTAGGTTTTAGTTCTGATGTGGAGTACACAACTTAAAGTTTCAGACAGTCTGATCCGAGATACAGTGTGATACAGCCACCCTGAGAGTCACAGTAGCCGAGAACGATTTTGAGGTTGCCTGTACTTTACGTTTTGCACCTTGACTTTGTAAAACAGATGTTTTACATGCAGTCTGAAAGGAGTGGATCCAGATATGGTTTGGAGTAAAATCACATTCACCGTTTACGATTATAACAAATACTACCTTGACGTTTTGTACCTTTACATTTTGAAACTAGAGGTTTTGAAAACAATCTTATTTTATATTTAAAAAACTGAGACTTGATATTATGTACTGTTCTGAAACCATGTATTATTTTAAATAGGACCTTTACATTCTGTGCCTTGACTTTGTGAAACGGACCCTCTTTTACTTAGTTACTTTTGATGGGATCCCTTCAGTTTGGTAACATTTAAATTTAAAACTAGTAATTTTACTAGCCTAAACAATATGATGATCAAGTTAGTAACAACTCAAAGATGTAATTCCAACCATACCCTTACATCAGCCGCTGAGATGCTATTGGTTGATCATTTTGGAAATAAATTACATTCTAAATACATAATAACACATTACTAGGCACATTCTAGGGCAGGACTAGCATAAACTGTAGGAGAAGGTGTGCCTATCCAAATAAATAAAAAAAAGGATTTATCATAATGGGGAAACTGCTTAATGTAACTACAGCCCACAGTGTATGCAAGCTGCGCATGTCAGCAGGCACATGGACTTGGCGAGGGGAAGGTGGTGGTGCAGGTGTAAAATACTTTCGGAAAACATTGACCCTAGCACGTCCAGTGACCCAAGGGATGATGGCCACATGACAAATAGTTCAAACCACAGTAGTTGATGTTTTCAGATCGACGAATACAGGTTTTCTACCTAGCAGCCAAGTGCCAAACACGTCGAAACAAATTAGCTTCAATAGCGACGCCTAATCTAGTAGAGATTCAAATTTAAGATAAGATAACCACAGGGTTAAAAGTCAATCGAAGATAAGAAGTTGCAGCCACTATCAAGTTTTAGTCATTATCAAACAGCCTTGTTAAAATGTTTGGCTCACTTGACAGCATAGATTTATTGTAGCAGAAATAAATAAAAAATGTTTCATTGAGCTCAACCTTTGCAGGTCAGTAAAACATTTTCATGGATACTACAGGATCCAGAATAATGCTTTAGAACGATTTAAGAGTGGTTTTAAGCCAATAGTATACAGTTGAGTCAAAGTTTTCTAGAGATTTTCCGAATGGACCACTAGTTTTCGCCAACTTAACCCATAGAAATTTAAGGGAAAGAAACAAGAACAGGCTTTTAAATCTGGTAATGTTTTGTATTTAGTGTTCAATAGAATCCAAAATAAAATTACAAAATACTGTTTAATACTTCAATATAATTAATAAAATTCACATGACTAAGTAACATTTCGCT
Organism: Allygus modestus; assembly: GCA_963675035.1. NCBI lineage: Eukaryota > Metazoa > Arthropoda > Insecta > Hemiptera > Cicadellidae > Allygus > Allygus modestus. The sequence continues at coordinate 35,762,499 of OY776115.1, forward strand.
GTGTAACCATCACAATTAAATCATTAAATCATTGTCTAAGACGCCGGCACAACTCGGGCGTATTTTAAGGCGAATTTGAATGAATGATGCGTGTAGAATGGATGAGATGTCTTGTGTAGCCTTGTTACTGACTAAGACCGACTGATTCTTTAGCCAGGATCATTAACTAATAGCCCAATGACCAATGACAGCTGGATCCAGTATCGAACCTTCACAAAATTTTCTTAGGATCGATCTGGCGAATTTCAGATTATGAAGCGAGCACGCTAACCACTGTGCTACCCACAAATATAATATAATAGTTATATTATATATGTTTGTAATCCCAATTTTTGTAGATATGAAAGCCATTGTCTGTACAACTGATTACCGGTATTAGTCCAAAATGTAAAATAAAACTAAATAAAAGACAATATTTAAAACATTGATTCCTTACATTAGATACCTTTTTTAAAGACGTATATAATCAAATCTATGTATTTATTGAAGTGTAAATTTGGTATATTTGAAAGGGCAAAACCACCATATAAACAACATCCAGAGAGCAGGAACGTAGACGAAGAAAGTTATAGAAGTCTGAACATGTTACAGAACATATAACACCAAAGAAAAGATTGTCACAGTAAGATGACATTTTACATAAACATTTTTTTGTTGGGCCACAATTAAACAGACCAGGCTAGGATTAGAATGACACTTTAGAAGAAAGAACAAATATAAAGTATTACTCTTACACAGGAAACGGGTTGTTTTAAAATTACATCTAGACAGACCAGGCACCCCAAACAGACACTATCCCAAGAGAGAATCAGTGTTAAGAGACACTTTCACAGTAAGAAGAGACACCTTTATAGGGATAAGAGACACTTTTATAGTGAGAAGAGACACTTATAGTGAAAAGAGACACTTTTATAGTGAGAAGAGACACTTTTACAGTGTGAAGACACTTTGACAGGGGTTAAGTGAATATTTACATTACCATTACCTCATCGGAGGTTCTGAAGGCAGAATTGTCCTCATAATATCCGGTCTCTTGCAACTTTTGCTGGGTGAGTTGTGCATAGTAGATGGAGCCACTGCAAATGCACTGTAAGATGAAAAATATTGTTTAGTTATGACAATTTATAAGCTTTTATTGTAAGTTTGAGCTGAGCTCAAGCTAAAGATTTGCAAAGAGTATGAGCTTCAAGCTTAGACTGTGGCTAAAACTATCAATGCCTGGAAAAATTGATGAAATGGGCTATAATAGGTCAATACTACATATTGACTACTAATGCCACTAAAGAATAAAACTACAGGTCAATACTGCCAATGCCACTGGGAAATGACAAATTGTCAAAGTGTACAATTCAAAAGCATTATTGAACAGAATTGTCAGAAACTATATAAGATTAATTAAATTAGGTTTTTGTATCCCTGGTACAAAAGAGTAAAAAAAAAACAAAGACCGAGCCATGCTCGTTGATATTTGATTAGTTTCGTGAGTGAAAAATAAGTATATACATGCAATCTTTATTAAATAGTTATAGTTACTGTTTTCAAGAAATTATATGTTGAAAAGTTCTTGTGTAAGTGCTAGTTTGACAGTTTACTGGTTAATTTACTCACAGCTGCTACGATTATTTTGTTTTAATTTGAAACTTCATAAGCCCAATGTTATATTTCCAATTTTCAAATGAGATTTTCAACAAAATATTAATTTTTCTGGGGTTGAGGTTTTTACCAATTGTATTTTTAGGTCCAAAAGCTGATTACAACGTTTTAACAACTCGTTTTGCTGGATTTCAAGATAAATTTTGCAGAAAGACAGACATTGATCGTATTAGAGTGTAGGATGGAATAATCTTTAGTCATTGAGACATAAAATATACTTTGATACAGTGTAGAAAAGTTATCCTGTACTTCAAAAAATAAACTATTTAAATGGCTGTTATACAAATTATACAACCCTTACATTAATTTTTCATTACCACTAATCTATAATGAAAAAAAACAAAATTATCTAAATAATAACCAATTATTTTGCTTGTTTTGAAGTTTGTTGATTATAGAACAATGTGGTTCATGTTTAACTGTGTGTTTGCTAAGACTGACATCACCTGTTTAAACAATTGGCCTACTTTGGGAGTTTTTAACTAGTGAAATGTAGTTTTTAGAAACAACTCCAAATAACATAAATTCTGATGTAAAAATAAATCTCAAAAACAATTATTACAAAACAATTTATACTGTTTTTAGTTGACGTGCAGGTTTATATTTTGCAGAGATTATTTTTCCACTCTACTCACATCTATCAGTTTAACCACCAGGTTGTAGGAGCCAATTATATCAGGCCATGCTAGTTGTTTCCAAAACTCTTTCAACTGAAACAAAGCGACACAAGAGAATATCACTTTCAATTCTTGATTGAAAAATAGTTTATAGGATAAAACCATGTAATTTATCAACGTAAGACTATTGATTTCGAATGAAAGTACCGCTAAAATGTCTGCCACAGTGATAAGACTGTTTCAGTTTTAGACACTCACTGGCAATTGAGTCAAGCTTGAGTGGAAATTGATTGATATTGACAAACAAACAAAACTGCCTATGAAAACTATTTTAAAATAAGTGTCAATACCATGTTTGAGGAAGTCAAATCTATTATTATTTTAGCACGGGAATGGCCTGATGGTTTCTGAAGCTCCTGAGGATCCCTGTGCTCAGCTCTCCCGCGTCCAACACTGTTGTGAGTTTTCGCCGAAAGTACCACCTTACGTCTCACCATATGATTTGCAGTTACCTTAATTAAACAAATATATTGGCAAAACCACCTCAACTTTTGCCTGAACTTTTTCGTGTGGGATGGGATAGTTTGTAATGCCTGCGTAATACAAAAAAAACACTAAATCAGGCAGGCTCTTTATAGTTTAGGAGACCTAAGTGCCCCTAGAGACATTTTCCACAGTAGGACTTTTTGTAAAGGACACCATAAGACATGGAACTTGCAGGGGTGTACGGGGTTGGATGGGGCAGTTAGTTCAGCCTTTTCAAGATACCTGACCTCTTGTCCTGTGTGGCTTGCCATCAACAGGTTCCTTTTTCAAGAAATATGGATAATGTTTCGTTAAGATAAGATTATATCATTTGTTTATTTGTCATTTAGATAAAAATGATTTATCCAATCAAGCTCTTTATCATTTTATCCCATAAAACCAAATTTTGTTTAATAAGGCCTCATGATTCTATCATCAGCATGTTGTTGAATTCTAAGTAAAATTAGTCCAAATCCAAATATATTACAATGTAGGAAGGAATAATTTGAAAAGGAATACTGAAAATTTTGTAATGTTGAATTTAATTTTTTATATAAAAAAATGTGTTGATTGTATTTACCTGGTGTTGTTGTGCATTTTCTAGAGAAAAAAAACTGTGTAGAATCTGCATTCGTTGGATGTATTACCATAAAATAACACACTAGCAAAAGTTTTATTAGGTACTAGCTGTTTATTATATGTATATTACAGTAGGTTTTTGTGTGGCAAAGGAATGTGTGTGTATTGAAGGTGGGTGTGAGGTGCCAAAGGAGGTTGATGTGGAAGGAAAGGTTTCATCCGACACATGGCTTCTTAAGGTGACGAAACTATAACAGTGTCTCGGCAAAGCAAGGGAGGCTTGCCATTTCACCCATTACACAACCTAACTCTGACAATTATGCTATTTATACCTGGTAAAATACAGCAGACGTATCAACTGCTGAGGTGCTGTGTTTTACAATGTAGTCACCTGAACAGAACCGGTTCAACTCAGCTGCCTTCTTTATCCGGTTTAAAGCCTGAACAAATAACTTCTGTCAATAACTATCAAAATCAATACATGATCAATCATTTTTGTACGAGCAAAATGGGGTCCTGGATTGATTTAGGAAGTTTAGTAGTCATGCATTCAAGTGTTTCGCGTGCGTTGGTTCGTGCTTCCAAAACTCAATAACACTGGAGTATTTTGTTGTAAGATTTTTAAAGGGGACATTTTGAATATGTAAGGAGTGTTTTAAAAACAACATTGATACTTTTTTGGGTATTTTAATCATTATTAAAACTATTAATATTTGTTACACTACCTGCCTAGGTTTTCATTGAAAGCTGTAGAACTAACTATGGTTGACTTTAAAATATGTAAGCTTAACATATGTTACCGTTTTAAAAATAATTGAGAGAATATTTGAAACAAATTATTACCGTTATCAAAAGTAATGTATTAGCCCGAGTTCCTCCCCAATCATATTAATAATATAGATAAAATAATACCTTTATTGCATGGACGATGGTTATATTACATAGCAAATGGCAAATTAATGTTAACAAAATAACAAGGCATCAAAACATCAGTCTCTTGCACATTTGGACATACATCAACTCATTCACTCACACATTTGTAGGGGCCACGTTGCTGGAGTATGAGTTACTTTAAAACTATCACAGCATCTCCTCATGAATTCATCAACCAAGTAAAACACCCTAGACACCTAAAATTGTTTCAGGACAAATTGGAATTGATTTTGGTTTGCTGACAGCCTTACCTGATTTGGGAACTCGTTGGTTACTTTGGCCTATTTGGGTTGGAAACTGTTCAAAAGCAATTGTTTGCTGTTGTTGAACATAAAGATTCATCCCTGCTTCCTGTCTTGTATCAGTGGATGACTCTGCCCCAGATCACATTTTGTGATCAGCAGTATGTAAGCAAGTCGAGCATGAAGAGACAGGATAGTGCCAGTAGACATAGCTAGCTGAATGAATTTTAGCACTACTCTCTAAAATTCTATTTTGTGTTGATTATGACTCTTCTGTCTGCAGTCGGAACACTCTTTTCGAACTTTTACTTAGAACGCCCACCCTACTCAGTGTGTGGATGGATAAGGCCAAGTTAGACCAGTCTAAGTAGTACTTCTTGGGAACAGAGATGTGTGAGTTTATGCAGATAATAAATGCCCCATATAACCTTTGAGCAAATGTGATCACTATGTTCATCCCAGGTTAGTATGTCATCAAGGTATAAATTCCTAAGAACTTGGTAGAATACGTTTCCTCTAGGTTGACATCTTCCATCACGATAGCTGGCCAACTTTTATGACCTCGCTGTCAAAGGGAAAAGTTGTTTTCGAATGGTTGGACTTGAGATTTATTTCTAAAAAATATTGGATGACGAAAATCAAATCAATAAAATGCTCTTGAATCTGAAGGTTGCTGTGTATGAACAGAGGAAGGTAACACTTTACTCACCCCTCTCATCACTTTTATTGGCTAGAAGACGTGGTGGGGATCTGCCTTTTCCTCCCCTACATGCGCAAAAGTATTTCATACAAGACACTGTCATAGTATAGTAAACTAGGTTGGTTTTATAAACTCCAAACTTTGCTCTCAAGGTTGAATAAAACACACCTTGAGTCTAAATAGTAAGAAAGGGGTATGCTTAGTTGTGTAGTTGAACATTCAGACTAATGAGAACACACTTTTACACATGGTCTTGAGGCAGTAGACCAAAATTCAAATGTCAACCTAGTAGGTAGGAGCTTTTTATTGATATCGTGTGATTCATTTCAAGGAGTGAAATTTTCCAGAAGCAATTTTTTAACTTAAGATCAAGTAGTCCATGTAACTATATTTCGAGGTTTTTCAAACATTTGAAACTTGTTTTTTACAATTCCGTAATCCCGGGATTGAAAATATCGTTCACGATTGGATTCCCTAATTAAAAAGTATATCTCACAAAATATTTATCACAGTACTAACCTTGAACTTGGCCAAATCGAGCCACTTGTCAACAGCAGGCTCAAACCACTCATAGTAACTGTGGACTGACAAGGACTTATGCTCGGGGAGATGCTCTCTGAAACTGTATAGTAAGTATATTTCAGTACAGTAAACAAATCCAATGTGCTGGACGTTGGCTCAAAGTTTAAGTTATAATTTTTTTTCCTGGTAAAAACCAATAAGGGCAATGGTATTTCTAAAAGATAAATAAAAAACAAGAACCATGGGCCTAGTGTCATACATTCATCCAAGTAAGAGGTTTTGTCATTTTCTATTCAGCTAGTTAAGACTTTTTAAATTTTAATGATGAGACCCAAAGCTTTGCCATCTAACTAATTTTAATGTTAAATAAAACAAAATTGCACAACCAATCTATTTATTTAATGTTTTTAGTAGAAGACAATCAATTTTGTCAAGTCACTTTTCAGACCTGAAAGATAAATTTACTAATTGACATTAGTGATGTAAAATACCCGGGTATTTAAAATTTGGGGTATATACCCGGAGTATTTTGGGTATTTATGATATTTTGCATAAAAACGCTAATGTAATTCACATTATCCTTACTACCCTTGTTATTATCAATGTATACAATTTTAGGATACTTTATTGATTAAAATTATTAACTATTTTACCAACACATAAATAACATCATGTCAATTTTTATAATAAGATCTGTCAAGCGTACAAACCACACCACCGCCAGCCTATGAATGAACTGGTTAAATATGAGACTTTTTATTCAAATTTTAAAACATTTAATTTTATAATACGACAAATATAGAACAAAATTACAATGTAATTGAATTTCAATTCTTTCTCCAAAATTTTAAATTGATTAAACACTAGAAAAAAATCTAAGTAGTAAATACCCAATCCTGGGTATTTATCTCGATCTCGTTGAGAAATTAAATGCTTGTGGTAACCATGTTATACTCTTCAAAACAGTTTTTATGATCCTTTTGTAATCCTTACAGCATAGGAATTTCAATGAAACTAGTAAAAATCCCCTAAATGTTATAAAAATCATAACTACCCACGTTTTGGGTATTTACCCGGGGGTTGGGGTAAACACCCATTTTTTATTTACCTACCCGCTGGGTATTTACGCGGCCCACATCACTAATTGACATTAGACACGTCATACAGTATTTGTGTACTTTTTTTGCGAATGAGTGAAGCGTGATAAAAAAACATACATTAGTGTTGCAAAATACCATTTCTTTTTGACAGTTTCCAAAATGCAAAATTACGAGTGTGCACCTCATCCACTTCAAAATAGTGATGGAAATACCTGATACTTTACAGTAACAGTGAAAACAGTGATTGGTCATTAGGGTTACCTGTGATTTACAGTGATTCGTTACTTTAGCTCTAGGAGCGCTGAAACTGTATTGCCCGTGATTCACCGCTACCTAAACAGTGACTCCTAAACAGTGATTCACCGTGATTTCACTCGTGTCATTCTTACCGTGATTTCACTTTTCCCGCTCTTACTGTGATTTGTACAAGGTCGGATTTACCAAGTGTAATTAAGATCTTTAAGAATAAAAGCATCTAAAAATAGGTATATTTGTTATAAATTCGCGTCTTGGTTTTAGTCTAATTTGTTTCAACACAAGTGGATAATTTTTCGACCATCTTGTTCTTATTCTTTGTGGATTACTTTTAATTACAAAACAAAAAAAATTGATTAAAACCTATTTGAACTTTGTGATATTACAAAATGTTACTGCCCTAAAGTTAAAAGAATGTTTGTAATATATTGTATAAATAATAAACTTACACCAGAAAATGCTTAGAAACATATTTGTTTCTTCCAACTGTTATACAAAATAATGATTGTTCCATAAAAGTGTAGCTCACATTTCCTACCGCTAGTTATATATTTTGCAATTGGCCTAATATATATATATATGTAAGATCAAACTCGACTCAACTCAATTCTGAAGCCAACAGTATTACAGTCTATTAATATTACAGAAAAACTGGTCGCACTGAAAAATCTCTTAAGAGGACTTCTTTGAGGCTTTGGCATTTTAAAGTATAAAAAAATTCAATCACGATATAATGCTTAAGAAGAGCCAAAGGTGGGGACAGATAAAGAACACTACCCCGGCGGGAGCGGGGGTGTGCGATAAGCATTACCACGTTGTAATAAAGAAAATTAAATAAAAGTTAGCAGGTTAGCTTCTAGATTTGACAGATAAAAGCGCGGGAACATATTGCACGATTGCAGCGCGCTATGCAGCAATGTCAGGCACTACCAATAACGACTGGTACTACCAATAATGAAGCACGGCGAATCACGAATCACTGTAAATCACTGTTCTTTTACAAGTCGTAATTACAGGTCTACCCGTGATTTTAAAATCACCGTTATAAAATAACAGTTTGTGATTTTGGGGCACATCACTAAGGAGCACGGCGAATCACGAATCACTGTAATCACTGTTCCTTTAGAAGTCGTGATCACAGGTCCACCCGTGATTTTAAAATCACCGTTATAAAATCACAGTTCGTGATTTTGGGGCACATCACTACTTCAAAATAAATGGCATTTGATAAATTATCAAGTTGCTTTCACAGATGAAATTCAAATGTATACAATATAAAGCATATACAAATATTTGTAAATGACAATCAATGTTATTACGATATGTAATATCTTCTTAAATGTATTGTATCTTGGACGAATGGAGAGCTCGCTAATAAGAAACTGATCAAAATCCCTCATGATTCAAAACGTTTATAGAAATTTCCCGATTGTTCCATATTTGTTCCAAAATCTCAGTATGTTCTACTCCACTTAGACAAGGCAAAGACCCTGAACCATGTAAATATTGACTGGAACCATACTTCACCTAATGAACTCCTGCACAGAGAGGTACAGCTCGAAAATGGGCGTCCCCACCTCTGCTCCGGGCGGCAGATTGGGTGGCTCCACCCCGAGCTCCGATATCCTCAGCTGCTGGCACAACGTCGACATTTCCGGACCCAAGTCGTTCACAACCTCCACACAAACACACCCACACATGTACACAGTCACTTTACATAACCTGACAAGACACGCACCATAATCCGTCTCAATGTGCGGTAGAAGAAGACATTGGATTTTCTGACTTCTATCAACACCACCGATTACAGATTAATGCTTATTTTACGTCAGGAGTCCAGCTTGTATTTATATTTGTTTACAGGTGATATAAAATATATGGATTATTCGCAAACTGCAATCAGATCAATCATAAAATATGAAAATTAAAGGAAAGTATAAGTATCCATGGTGGAAAATCAGATATTAATCTTCAACCACACATTAATACAAGACAGATTATAGTAATCAAACATCAAACTGTGACTGTAACTCCTGGATAGTAAACAACAACAAAGAGATTGATTTCTAGGTTTGAGTCAGTTTTTTTATCATTAAGATAGTTTAAAGAAACAGAATAAAAATGCAATATAACTGAGATGTAGGAAACTTAAATAATATTAAATTTAAAAGTCGGTTAGACGTATTGTATGGAAATATTAAAACTTACTGAGCATTATTTTTTAGCTCAAAACAAATATAGAGTTTATACAGTTTTAGAGAGTACTTTGTGAATATTTTCTCAACAAGTCAAACTAAGAACAATGAAAACAGTAAAGAGAATACAAGGTGCTGATCAGTAAACTTAACCTAATGCTTAAAATGAAAGTCTTTAAATTGGTCCATTTTGTGTTAAATATTTAAAGTCATGCAAAACATGCAAAAACACAACCTGTTAAATTTGTTACATTTTCAATGTAATTAAATAATATGTTCTTTTACTGACAGCACTGGCTAGTTTTAATTTACCCTACAAACCCATAAATTTGAGTTTGTTTAAAAGTTTATCGAGACAAACATTTAATGTAAAGTAGCACCTTAAAATTTATAGTGATTAAAATTCAAAGAGTTTCCCAAAAACTTTAAAAAAGAAGGTTGAAAAACACAAATAAGTAAAAATAGAAATACTTACAAAAAATAAGTAAAAAGTATACGAAAAATAAAAGACAGTGAGTAAAACAATATCCACACTAAAAATACATTATGCATACACAAATTACCAATAATATGACTCGGGAAGTATAATACAATGTCATAAAATTGTAATGTACAAGTATATTGTGCACTATGCAGCTAACACTGTATGCCGCGGGTCATTCATTATGTACACACACCAAACAAGGACAATGTAACTCGCACTGGTGGCCTCGGACTAACAGCTCTAACACGTAAAGCAGCACACTCTAAGGAAGGAGTTGGGTGTCCTCCGCTCTCTAAGACATCTGAGTCAACCCTTAACGCAACCGCTTGCTTCAGTTTCCACTTCCACCACAGTTTAAAAGAGATTGAAGAAAAAGCTTTAAGAAATAGGAGAATTTACATTGCTTATAGTAGTTTAGTTAAGAAAGAAAAAGAAACTAGAAAGTACAATTCACTGGAACATTAAAGTAAAAGTAAATTGGAAACAAACAAGTGTGTCTTATTTCACACTAAAGATAGCCTTCCCTACTTATTAAATACTGCTTGGTCTATAAATAAGAGAACTGTAGACAGGCTGTTTTTAGACCTTTTTGAACAAGCACAGCCTCTAAGATTGAAACTTAAAACTATGCACATTTTTAGATTTTAGTCAAGCTTTTTGATTTTACTTTGCCCAATGATTTACTTATTTATATTTTGACACCAATATATTTTTCAATGAATTTGTAAATAAATAATTTTGATTTATTTATATGATAGTCAAGTGAGAATTTTTAACCACACTGAAGAACTCCTAGCACTATTTTGTTTATTTTGATTAACCCTGAAAATAGAGAACAGGAGACAGAACTTGTTGAACAAGCAAAGCCTTTAAGCTTTTATTAATGTTGTTGAACCCCATACTCCAAAAAAAACCCTGAATAGAAATTTCTTATTGATGAATTTTCTTGACTGTGTTCTTGTTTTAGACATTGTGGGAAAGAGATGGAGGTATAGTGAAGAGCGGGACAACTTTCCCCACTCTAGTCTTACTCAGAGGGAAAGTTAACCAATCACAGTCATTTCTTTGTTTTTTTTGTGATACTTTTTTGGTAAGGTGATGTATCACTTCGCCTCAGCCTTTTGTTTTATTTTACTCATCTAGTGATGGGGTTCTGCCTTTTTCTCCCCAACAAGCACACATTTGTCATGCTGGACATCATCAGCATAATCCACTATGTCCTGATTTGGGCCAACAATCCAAAATATGTTTTTTAGTCTGATTGATTCCAGACCACATTATTCTTCAAGTTCTGAAATTGCTTAATATAGTTATCTTTAGCGCATCAACAATGCGCTTTGAATGTAATTGAAAAATCCATTATTTCCTCTACAATTTGTTAAAGGAATGAAAACAACCAACATATTGGAAATGCCATACAGGTTTTACGGATTTGATATGCCAGCAATGGTAAAAACATCAAGAAATCGAAGAATTAAAAGTGAAACACTTACGTGAGAACAGAAGACTGAAACGTCACCTGACTTCATTAACATTGAGGGAAAGCCCTTAAGTTGAAATTTTTCCATTAAAGTCATATATGGAGGAGTAGATGTAATATGTAAATTTCTACTATTTACAAAAATTAGTGGCAATAATGAAAACCTAATAAATATTTTACTATAGAGTAGGGATGAGTCGATACCAAAATTTATCGATTCTCAATACCGATACCGATACAAGAAAAATCGATTCTCGATACCGATACCACCGATACCTATGATTTTTCAGTACCTATAGTTGTTAAACCTATTGTTAAAAATAGTTACAAATTTTTGTAACCATTTACAATTATTTAGTAGTATTTTGTAATTAATTATTAATACAATTAGTTAATGCAATTTTTTACATAATTTAATGTTAATTTCACTAGTGTCCTATAGTAATATAGAAAAACAACAACTATTTATTATAAATTCATAATGGGGAAAACTTGGTTGTAAGATAATGACTCAAAGAAATAATGTTGGTCAGCCGACTGATTTATTGCTTTCAACCGGACCCCACCCCTCTTCCTTCCTTATCTCCAAGGTGAGATTTTTTCCGGCGACCCAAACACTCCCCGTGCCTTTTGTAGCGCGAGTAAACGCCGGAAGTATCCCTTCCCGTGCACTTCGTAGCGCGGGTAAACGGCGGGGGTATTGATGGTATCGGTATCGACATTGAACGAACGAATCTCGATACCAATGTCCAAGAATCGGTGGTATCGAGAATCGGTATCGAGAATCGACTCATCTCTACTATAGAGGTAAATAATACTTTTCTTGATTCAATTCTATTACAAAAGTTTATTTTCCTGACTTTACCAATGTCAAATTTACAAAGAGTAAATTTATTTTGAGGTGTTTGTCAAACTAGCTTTATTTCCAGTTTTATATGTGATCTCCTTAATTATGAAAAATACACTCTCTAGTCTCTACGTTACCATAAACCACATTAACAATACAATTTATAGATTATTTAAAAAACAAATAAAAAAAAAACATAACACTTATTTACAAAAAAACCTTATCAACTTTACATGTTTGAAAAATGTGACTAACCTTGCTACAAAAACTGAAAAAAAGACAAATAAGATTAATGCAGACAAAACTATGAAACAACGAGTAATAAGCAAATATACATCAACACTGAAGCAGCAAGATGCGTTAAGAGTTGAAAAAAGGGAAAATGCATAAACAACGTTAATGTAAATGTAACGGAGACACGTCGAAGACTAGTCAGGACGCCGCAGACATGGACTAAGCAGAACAAGCAGAGCCTAAAGTAAGCCAGGCTGCTATCACTCACTAGCCCACTTCTATTCTCCTTTCTCAATCAAATATTATGTATACAAATTAAAACATACAGAAATTTCAAATTATGTGATACAAATGTAAATTTTTCAATTTCTGTAAACTTTATTCGTGTTAATAGATGTTTATGAAACTAGAATAATACTTGTTAACCTTTTATGTGGGCAACGCTACTTTAGGTAATTAGTTGTTATAACAATTTTAAAGCATATTGATTACTATGTATGGAAAGTAAGCTAAATCAAACCAGTTTTACATTATAGTTTTTAATTCATGTTTTTATGTGTTATATAAACTAAGCTAATGTCAAGAAATATGTATCAACAGCAGACCCACATGTTAACTATTTAACTGATAATTTTATAAATACTTAAGTAAAAAGTATTTACACTACATACATAATTACGAATTGTATTCAATTTCTCAAAGGGAAATATTATTTAAACAATGTTTTAGCTTGGTATAAGTTGTAATGCAAGCATCAATTAATTCTGCACAACATATTATATAAATTAAAAGTTGTAATTAAATTAAAATTTATGTTATATACAAAATGTGACTTAATATTAATTAATTATGCTCGGTATGTATTAATGTAGTTAATATTGTGTCAGATATGTTAATGTAATTAAAACTATATTGAGTATTTAAAATGTATATGATTAAGATAAGGTTATGACAATATAAAAAGAAAAACTAATATCAATTACATATTTAGTGAATTTATGAATATATAATGGTCAAAGTAAGTGATAGCCTTCTATAATCACTAATTGAAATTATAGCTATTTATAATGCAATATACTTGTGTTTGGCTACAGAGAAAATTGTTTGATCTAAATACAAATTTACAAGTCTCATAACAAAAGTAGGTCTGCAGTTAATTGTTGAAATAATGAGAAATATTCATAAAATCATATATGATTTTAAAACTCCTGTATTTACATCCAGCTGAGACCAAAGATTGATCAAGAGATTGCGATGGCATTGGAAATATTAAAATGAGTGTAACACTTAAGTTTTCAACCATAAAATGTCTACTCTGAATGCTTAAAATTTCAGTAATTTGTTTAAAACTGTAGACACAACTCGGACAAAAGGTAATATTGCATTAAAATAGCTACAGTGCATTCGTGTTGACAGTCTGAATCTACCCCCGAAGCAAAGCCAAACTTTTAGTAAGCAGCGATGCAGATGTCACGATGTCGTCATCGTTTTGATGCATCACCGTTTTGATGCAGTACCTCAAGAATATCCACCACCCTTGAGAATTCCTTGGCCATCTAAAGAACAAGACAATGAAAAAGCTAAAACGCCGGATAGCAGTAAAAAACTCCGGTAAATCCAGTACAGATACGGGAGTACTGATGTTGAAGAACTGGTCAATGGATCAAGTAAAACAAAAGCACATGTTTAGCCAAACATGTTAGGTGTAAACCGAGTTCACAGTGTGAGGAAGTATTGCAATAAATCAGAATCATAATGAAATTCTAAATCTGTTAATTTTAAAGTGGAAAATTCAAGTAAAGAACAGTAACAAAAAAGAAATAGTTGTGTAGATTAAATAAAAATAATTAAAACTATGCATACCTCAAACTTTACATTAATTAAATTAATATAAGAGAAAACCCAAGAAGAGGAAATGTCCAGTACAATAGTAATTGAATTTATTCACTCGATGAATTCACTTGAGTAAATAAATCACACAATAGTTTAAAATTGTTTCTACACATAATTTATAATTTTTAATTCCTTAAAAAAAATACATTCATGGCTGTACTTAGCATTTCCTCACCAGGTAAGATCTCTAGTATTTGTTTTCTTTTTGGTTTTCTGTTAAACGTTCTAGAGTCATGCTATCCTACTAACACACCCCCCCCACTAAAAATAATCTAAAAAATATATACATTTTGGTTAGAATCAAATCCTATTCCTAACAAGGAATTTAAAAAATAGGTATTCAAGGTAATAAATAAAATATAATCGCGATATAAAAAACTAAATATTTTTCAAAACGCTTAAACTAATATATCTGACTCCATTCTGTCCATGCTGTCTGTATATTATGAATAAAGAATCTTTGACTTTGACAATAGCTATTAAACACACTATTTACCTATATTTATTGTCTTTTGGAACAGTAGGATTAAAACTATGTTTTTATTTGCATAAAACAAATTACTTCTTCATTATTAACCAAAATTAAATAGTAAAATATTTGGAAAAAGCCCCATGGGCCCCCTTCAAAATTGCACCTTTCTTATAGTGCAATACAAACAACAAAGACTGTGTCTATTTCTATTTTAATATATAATGAATTTACTGTTTTATACTCTTATCCACACCAGGACATTTTTACACTTACCTAAAAAAGTATTCATATTTTCAAACATTTATTCGTTGTTTTTTTATTTGCTATATTTTACCATACAGCAACAGACATGGTGTAATCTTTATTAGTTGGCTAGGCACATCTTTTTGTGATACAGTAGACTCTCATAAATTCGGCTCACACTTATCCGGAATCCCGGTTATCCGATGATCCCGGTTATCCGGACTAACAATCCTGAATTTAAAAAACTGTTTTTGCAAATAAAAACAAAAAATCTGAATTTCACGGTTCATTGCCTTCAGTTTTCACGTGATAATCCCGCATTACAAATGTTAAATAGCTTCTGTTTAAACTACAGTTTTATCACGTTTTCATGTAAGTATGTTCTCTGATAATCCAACCTTATTTGTGTTCCCACCATGCTCTCGGTCCCGTTGGTGGCCGATTAATGAGGCTCTACTGTATTACAGAGTGTTTATAACTTTTTTCTAGAAGCTCACTCTTGTATTAGCACCAAAAACATAATTTCATATTTTCATAACTGTTCACTACAAGTCATAATTGATAATTGATGCCCACTTCCGAGAAATCTAGATTTTTCTAAATCCGGACCGGCCGCCCGCCACAATAGTCCGGATTTCTGAGAGTCTACTGTATTGTATAACCTCTAAGAAGGAAGGGATGGAAAAGAACGGAATTTGTGCAGCAATTCACCCCAAAAAGGAGAATCATTCCTTGACTTATCCAGTTTCTAGACCTCCGTAGATCCTCTAACCCAGATGAATTTCTGTCAGGATAGGGCCTTCCTCATCAGGGAGTCCTCCAGCCCATCTAGCTTTCAGAATCCTTAACCTTAGTAGGTCCTTAACCCGAGACAGTTTACCCTCTATCCTGTCAGTTTAACTGAGTTGGCTTTATTTTCAGGAGGCAAGGAAAATTCCCTATTCTCAAGAAAACCTGCTCTCCGAGAAATAAGTAGATAGCAAGGTAAAAGAGAAACCATCACAATGGATAGCCAAAAAGACTTACCAGTAGCACGACAACTTATGGAGATCTGTAAAGACCCGTGACTTTACTAGTCCGTGCTACAAAGAGAGCCATCCAAGTATGGCAATTGGCTAAATTATGTTGTTACATAAATAGGGGTGTGCGAGTCATGATTTTTTGGATCGAGTAAAGTAAAGAAGTGCCAATTATTCTCGAGTTTCGAAAATTGTTGAGCGAGTATTTGCCATCAGCAATATAATGTTGTTGGTAAATTCAAATAAAGTAAAACCCCGCCTAACCGAAATAATGGGGGCGGGACAGTTCTGGATAACCCAATTTATTGGATAATCAACTGTTAGTATTTCAAGGTTAACTTCGGAAATATATGCGAACATCTGCAGCAGTTGTGAGGGTTCATGGTACACTGATACTTTAGTGTGATATAGGAATGCGGAAAATTCAGTATGGTTCAACCCTCCACCCCCTCGCGGCCGGATCAGGTATATGGCAAAACCCGTCAAAACAACCCTTAAGTTCAGTGACCGCCGTGACAGACAGTCTCTCAGTCCGCTATGAGTCATACACCGGACTTATCTTCTCTATTATTGATTAAATATTTCTTATAGACCGTTCCGGTTAACCCGGGTTTCGGTTTAGCAAGGTCTAGTTAAGCGGGGTTTTACTGTAGTATAATGGGATTTGGATACCACACCAAATTTGATAATCTAAATTCTAAAGATGATTTCTAACTAATACATGAGTAGCAATACAAATTTGTGGCCAGAACAATCAAACTGGATTATGTATTGATAAACAAAACATGGTTTGACAGTTGTTTCGAGCATTTAAAATACCGTCCAGTTGCCATTTGGCCAATATCACTTGGTCTGGACATCGCTTACAATCAATATTAGATGACGGAATCACTATTACGGCTGATATTACGCAGTCCAGTCGTAAAATCTGGTCAATATTATGTGCCACAACGTCGATTATGGGCAGTATTTATGTGATCCAGTCGTATTTTTTGGCTGATGTTATGTTTTCTGTCGTCATTTACAGCTGACATTACACGATAAGATCGTTATATCCAGATGTTATCATGCATCATGTCTTCTCTTCAATTACAGCCGGAATTACGTGGTCTGGTCATTTACACGCATTCAGTTGTTTTTATGACCGATTCATTTTTCTAGTCGTCATTTTGCCCGATTTTACATGATGTGATAGCCTTTTGCGGGTGTAACTACGTGATTTGGCAGGTTGTAATCGTTAGCGATCGTCCGGAAATCGGTAAGAAATACTCGCTCGAACTTTCAAGTATTTTTCAAAACATTGAGATGTGTCGAGTATTGAAATACTCAGCCCAAATAATCAAAGTTCCGAGTACTCGCACACCACTGTAAATACGTGCTATAACTAACTGTGTCAACAGTTATTATTACAAGTAACATTCACTTTATTTACTTTGCTCAACTGTTTGGTATTTATTCATGAAATTTCACTTATAAATACGTGATTCAGTTAAAGACAACACACTTAAACAATAATATCATTTAAAACATTATAATAGGAAAACATCTTTACTACTGTTTGTAACACTTACAAGTTTTTCTAGATGTTTGTAAACAGCACAGAAATAAGGTACTCCATTGGTGCTGAGAACAGAAATATTCAGATAATTACATTTAAAATAATGTTAAAATCAAATTAATTAATTATAACTGACTGATTACAATTTAACTGATTATTCAGTAGCACTAAGTATATATCCTAAGGAATAGTTCAAGCTGTACTGGAAAATAAACCCGAATTTATGCAAGCACTGAGTGACATAAAGATGAAGAATTTTAGCTATACCAAACATGGAACAGTTTTGAGTAACTAGTATTACAGATCAGAAATCAATACAGTATCCATTGTGGGTATAAAATATTAACTTAAATATTATCAACATTAATTAAATTGTATTTTTAGATTCAAACAGCTATCATGAACAGCAATATAAGGGGATTTTATAAACTCGGCATGTACACAGACTCATTTGGCCATGCTCATCTATTTAAAGCTGGTTGTATTTAGTAAAACTTGTCTCAATCATAACCAAGCTTGGACAACATAAGACTGCATAACAGCCATTCTGCCCCGTCAATGTCGTGAGCTGACAACTATCTCACTACCTGAAATGGTTTTCTTAGTATCAGCCCTCTCAAATGTAGCATGTAAATTAAATCACTTCCCTACTTCATTCACTTTTGGCAAACTGTTAATTGAACAACAGGTATTGCATTTCAATAAACATTACTTTACTTGATAAATCGGATTACTATATTACAAGAACAAACATAATCAAAAGACAAACGTAATACAACCAATATTTTCCATAATAACTGACATGTCTTTGATTTCCAATTTCCCAAAAAAGTTATCTTGAAGGTGTATGTATGAAAGCAGTGAATTTTCAACCTCAAACCCTTAGAGTACCTAAAATTGCACAGCTTGACAACCGCACGACAATATGGTACAATTGTTGGTATAGCAATTGCTGCCATACTCCCTTATACAAGTAGGCATCAGGACCAGACCAATACCAATCAGATTGCTTAATACTTTTAGCTATCACATTTAAATAGCTTCAAAACGTTTATCATTACAGCCATTTTGCATGAATAAATTTTGTAAATCTAATAGCAATATTATCCCATAATAGAAAAAATCCAAGTAC
This sequence comes from Allygus modestus, assembly GCA_963675035.1. NCBI lineage: Eukaryota > Metazoa > Arthropoda > Insecta > Hemiptera > Cicadellidae > Allygus > Allygus modestus. The sequence goes on from OY776115.1 coordinate 35,781,182, forward strand.
TGTATGTTTGAGTTATAAGAACTGCAAGCCACCAAAATGTCAGAACCGTATGATGCACAATTTTACCCAGTGAACAAGTATCGCAACTGAGTTTTGTAAAAGCGTTCAACAATTTCTACTATACCATAAAGTCCCAACTATAGTTGACTTATGCTTATGTGACTGCTTAAACTGGATACTAGGGGACTAAGCATAGTGGACAACACTTTGGACAACAGTTTGGAAAAAATTGTCTTTTTTCCCAACATATGGAGATACACAGAGACCAAAAAAGGTAGAGGATATCCAACAGAACAATAAAACCAAGTATGTCAATATAACGTAATAGACCAAAGTTTTGAACAACCAATATTATATTACGTGTTTTCGCGTCAACCACATAGCTGACATTGATGTGTAGGATTCAGCTAACATGTTGACTATGGTCGACACTGGTATCTGGTAAAGATGAGCACGTCACTTATGTTTGATACTGGTTTATAATTACCATTGTTTTTTATTTGTTTCCTTGTTTACCGGCCTGCAGCTAACAACATAGGTAATTATCATAAATTATATATTATGTATTATATCAATTATCAAATAGCTACCAAACCAGGTAGGTTAAATCCTTAATCCATAAGGATTTAATCATATCAAATAATATTGGTGTAGAATTGCTGATAGAAGTGACTGCATCGTCTAATGTTGCCCCAATACCACAACATGTTATACCACCAAAGACTAATTATACTTCTATAATCACTGATGATCATGACTGCAAGTCGTAGACACTGATGATTGTAATAACATCGAATAATTTTGCTGATGATCGCAGCCATATTGCATAGCACTGCCGATGACTGGGACCAATCATGTTGTCGCAGTTCATCGCATAAGTTGTTGATGTTACAAACTCAAAATGCTGGTTTGCCCCATAACTCCTCAATAATCCACACGTTGTTTTTCCTAATTTGTTTTCCCGGTTTATGGCAGCTTTGCTATGGGTATTTCCGACTACAACTTACCTTTCAAACAATCCATTATAGTAGTCAGTGCCTTTCTGGAGGTCCACAATGAAAGCAGTTATCAGCTTTACCAGAGCGAGAATCCTTGTATCAGGATCAGCACGGGTTACAGCCAAACCTTTATGATGTTCTTCATACCTTGGAAATACATTATTGATTAACTCATGTTTAAACAGCCATTATACAAAACAGAATCAGGCACTTGCTTGTGTCTAATTAAATTGGAAGATGCCAAACGAGAAAAAACCATGATTAACCGCAATGGTTTAGTTTTCTCACAGTATTTTGCCTAGAATTTTAGAATTAGACAACTGTATGTGTTTTGCACAGTTGAAATAGTACTAAGACTGACAATTTCGATTACTTGAGTATGTAAGCCTAATGGCAATAAAGTTCTGATTCTGATTCCTATAAAATGTGAAATTAACTAAATTGTTAATCATAACATCCTATTTCTACAACCCAACATTTTATAATATTGGTTAAAAAAACCATAGTAAAATATTTGTTGTGTAATACAGTAGAACCTCGATAACACAACTTTCAAGGGGATCTCTAAAATAGTCTTCTTATCGAGGTGCACTTGTAATTGAGGGTCGTGCTATCAAGGTGGTTTTCACAACAAGACGTGTTATCGAGGTCACAGACTTTTTGCTATACCAAGCACATTTGTTATCAAAAATTTCTAATAAGTTGTGTTTTAAGTAGAAAATTACTGTATAAATCAGTCATAAATAAAAGAACAAACGTACAAGTAAAACAGACTTCTTTATTATTGCGACAGTAAGAAAAAAATCAACAGACTCAGTTCACTAAAGTACTGTATAGAGTTAATAAGCTCGAAATACAGTAAACCTTAACCTATTGTGAAATACGCAATAAAATACTGTAATGTTAGAACATGAAAATCTACATATTGTTTCAACTAAAAATACAACACAAAATCGAGTTTTTCTCATAAACTAAAACAGTAAAATTTTACTAAAAAGTCAATAACAAAGTTAAAAACTATAATGAAAAGTCATCAATTCAAGTCAGGTCTTCTACAACTCAACTAGTCAATAAATGTACAGTAGGTACAGTAACAATTTAATCAAAGTTACATTATAGAAAACATTTTAGTTTTTCCCGTGAAAGACACCTTCTGACCCGTGATAGACAAGGAAAGGGCGGAATGGGAAGGGGGTGGGGAAGGGGTTTTCCTGTTGAGACCTGAGCCCAAGACTTTGTTGTTTACTTCAAAACATCCGTTCTAACCGTGGGGACTATGCGTGAGAAAGGTTTAGTCGTGATATAAAGGTTCCGTAACGCAAAACGGCGCGCTATTGAGGTTAGAGTCGTGTAATAAAGGTTCACTTACCCAAAGAAGCGTGTTATTGAGGTGGGTGTCGTGCTATAGAGGTTCAGTTATTTGAAAAGACGCTATAGAGGTTTATTTATAAGTAATATGAAATTACAAAAAGACGTGCTATCGAGGTATTTATTTGAAAATGAGTCGTGTTATAGAAGTATTTATAACATTGAGCGTTATGGGAGATTCACGGGGATTAGAAAATCAGACTCATTATCGAGGTTTTTGTCTTATCGAGGGTCGTCGTAGTGAGGTTCTACTGTATAATGGTCTCAGAGAGTTGTAACAACCATGGCTACACCACAAACATTGCTTATATTAAAGACTTTAATAAATAATCTAGGATGGTGTTATTTGAGTGGTACTCTATACACTTCAGTGAGTGTTCTAAAAGATCTGTGCTGGGATATTCCAGATTAGAACATATGTACTGCATGTTATTACTTTACAGGCAATGACAATAACAATGTGTTACACAATAACATAGACCCAAATAAAGCTAATTCTCAGGAGATCGATACTTTATATTAAACGCTCACCATTCTTGTGTTCCCTTTTTCAGCGCCTGAATAATTTCCCCCCTGACTTCTTTGTTAAAAGGGCAAACTTTCCAATAGGCCTTCATGGAAGACAGCAATCCAAGGCATCTGCAATGTTATTAAAATATTACACTTACAGGAAGGACTATGGAAATAACTGATCAACGATCAATAACCTTCATTTACCTTAAACGCCAAATTTATTCTAATGATTTTAAATATTTCTTTCCAATTAAAGAAAATATCCCTTAATATATCTTTTGCATACAATAATATCTTAACCTCCAACCGTAAATAACATATAACATAAAGCAACATAACAACAACAAATATACGGAAATGCACTTGACATGTCATTATGTTGAAATCAAACAAGGTAAAGTGGCGGTTAATGTTCCGGCATTAACAGAAACAAACAAACAAACAAAAGGAAATCACAGACAGGCTTAGGAAATGCACTTGACATGTCATTATGTTGAAATCAAACAAGGTAAAGTGGCGGTTAATGTTCCGGCATTAACAGAAACAAACAAACAAACAAAAGGAAATCACAGACAGGCTTAGGAAATGCACTTGACATGTCATTATGTTGAAATCAAACAAGGTAAAGTGGCGGGTAATGTTTCGGCATTAAATCAAAAGGAAATCACAGACAGGCTTATAGTAACTAATTTACTAAACTTACAGTTTATTAATACAGTTAAATTTATACACCTTTGAAATTATATCACCGGTACTATAACTTACTTGAAGAATATTAATATCAATAATTGTAAAAATAAACCATTAATTTTTTATAAAACGTCCAATTGTATTCTTGCAACAAATCCCTCTTCCATTCCCTTATTACACTCCTGCTCTAATTACTGTCTGCATTTGAGGTATTTGTAGTCTGGAATTAGCTTAATCATTGCAAGCTGGTTTGAAGTTTTCATAAATATAAAATTATTCTAAATTCTAATTTTGTGTAGCTATAAGAAGTAGGCAACACCTTAAATCTTGTGTTCTAAATACTATTAGTTCTTATGTGTGTTCTTAGTATTAGGCTGTTGATATAGCATAAATATTAAGGGTGTGCGAGTATTCATGAACATAATACAAGAAATAGACATAAGTTGGACATACCTTTTCAAAGACTGTCCAAATCGTTAGCTAGTTATGAAGTTTTGGGACTAAAATTGTATAACAAATTACCACTGGAGCTAGCTGAACTGCCAGAGAATATTTTCAAAAGTAGGCTGTACGATTTTCTTGTAAATTCACCTTGTTACTCCTTATCAGAGTTTTTGATATATTGGTTTGAATGTCAATTGTATATAATGTTAGTAACTATGATGATTTTGTTATAATGTTGTTAGTGTTGTTTATTATGTCAAGGTATGTACTATGTCAATTATGTTAGGGTTGATTTAGTTAATGATGTTCATGCACAGTTTTGTATTATGCTCTGATATGAATCCTGACTATTGTAATATGACTGACTTTGTCTATTGTTGTAAAGCTGAATGACAATAAAATATATATTTATTTATTTACTCAAAAACTTTTGTTTTTCTAAAGTACTCTCTATACTCTAAAATACTCTAACTCGACTTGGAGTTTGGAAAAAACTTTATAATCGAGCAAGTTGTCCCTGCCTATCTGCGGAGGATCAATAATTATTGCTATCTGCCAAAAAATGCAATATTGACTGGAAAAACAATTGGGACCACATGAAATCGGGCAAAAATATCGGGAAACAGTACTCCTTCATAAAATACAACCAAACTCTGTGGCACTGGCCATAAATAACGACCAGACCGTGTAACATTGTCTTCAAATGATGACTGAACCGCATAATGCATAATGTTGGCTGTAAATGTAGGCTGGACTGCATGGTGTCGGTCTTGAAGATGACTGGACTACGTAATATCGGGTGTAAATGACGATCGGCCCGCGTATTAATGGTCTTACATGACAACTAAAATGTAATATACTGCCCGTAAATGACGATTTAACCAAGTCATATCGGCTGTAATGAACAACCATCCCGTGTTACATCGACTGCAAATGATGGCCAGGCCATGCGGTATTCCAAAGCGTGTTTTATGAACCAGAAACAAATCACCTTTTCTCAATTGTTATTGTGACTTACTGACCATATTTGTTATCGAATAATCTTGGTTATTTTATATAGTTCTTCTCTCCCATAGGCCTATTAAATTTGATCCGGATATGTCAAAAAAACTAACAATTATAAAATATTTGAAACTCAAGAATAATTGGCAAAACTCGACTCGTTGAGAAAAAGACTACATGCGCACCCCTAATAAAAAGTATAAATAAAATAAAACAATTAGACCTTAACAGGTGTTCCAGGCGTGACATAGAAAGACGATGGTGCGGGGGGAAAAGGACTCGATGCTTCCTGATCTGTTGTAGTGAATAATCCAGGAAAATATTGAACGAGTCAGCTAGCCATTCTTCCTGAAAAAACACATGTGTTTACTTCTGAACAATAATAGTTTAAAATAAATATAGGACTAACTTCATAGGCAATTTAACACATTTTAATTTCAAACAAACAAGTTATATTACAAATTAAGTATTTTACAGAGAGTTTGTGATATACATGAAATGTTTATCAGTTTAAACAAAATTTATAAATTATTAACTTAAACGGTTAAGTATGTATTGCAGCAGCTCTGAAGCTATTAATTAGGACCAGTGATGTAATCTTGTTTAAATTTACATTCTTATACAACCTGACCAAAAATAAAGTTAAGCAGGAAACCTGTTACAACATCACAATGCAGCCTAGCACGGCACTGCTGAAGGGTAGCCCATTTGTGACTGCCATTTTAGCCGAATAACATTGCGCTTCCACAACAACTTCTATGTTGGAATGAATAGTTTAGGTAAAAGAGTGTTTTTGCTATAGCAATTATGTCAAAGAGAAAGAGCGAGAGGTGAGTATACAAAAATGAAAACATCGGTTCTGGATTGTCTTTATAAATAAAATGTTGTCTCAGAACTGGTAGACAATCAAATTTGACATATGATAAGAAAAGACCAATAGATAAAGAATTAGTTTGCGTTTATCATGCATAACTACAAGCCGTATTCAAAAATAGTAATTAGTACTAGTTGTACTGTTGCTCGAATCCGAGGTTTGTACCCAACGAAAGGTTACTTCAGTTGTAAATAATAAACATAACAAAACATCTAATATTAAAATACCCCCGTCACAGCAAACCTGCGTACTCAGCGAATTTCCAATATGTGACTCACTACTACATAGAGCTATTTACCAAGTTTCACAAAAATACATCTATAAATAAGTGATATATAGCATTTTATTTATTCTCCATGAGAATAACATTAGGGTTGAGGACACAGGTTTGCTGCAACGAGGAAGATAAGTAATGTGTTTCTTTTCAATTATCAATACAACTGAAGGTGAAGCTACATACCAAGTTCTCTTAATGTAGGTTCATAATTAAGGGAGATATACAACTTTACTTATTCTCCATATGAATAACATGGGGGCCGAGTATGCAGGTTTGCTGCTACAGGGACTATCAACTAAAAAATTGTTTTTTGTGCTAATATCAATATACCACAACTAGTTGAAGCCACATACCAAATTTCATCAATATACATTCATAAATAATCGAGATATAGAATTTTATTTATTCTCCATAAGGATAACATACTGGACAATGTACTGTGTTTAGCACTTTGAATATCTCTGCAACGGTTGGACGTAGAACAACGATTAAAATACCAAAATATTTGTTTTGTTGAGCTAAACACATTAATAAACAGAAATGTGAAGTTTTTAGTAAAACTATCTGAGAAAAATCTAAAAACCTTTTTCCCATAAGATTAACATCGGACACGTTTTTTTGGATTTTCTCCGCAACCACTTAACCTAGGTTAATGATTAAAAATACTCAGTTGTTTGTTTTTTGAAGCTCTATAAAATGACTATAAACAAAATTGAGTGTTTTTAACATTTTGGGGTCAAATTTGCAAAAAACCGATTTTTGGAAAATTGTAAACCCCCATAAAACCCCCTTCCCATAGTGCGATCGATCTGGTTTTCGAACTTCAAGTCATAAATGCTACTCTCCACATTTGTGCCAAATTTCATCAAAATCGGGTGTTTCTTTCAAAAGTTATCGCGGTAACGGACACATATATATATTTATATATGTATATATATATATATATATATATATACATATATATAAATTTGAACGAATAGTGTTTTTGGCATCTGGGGACCTCAAAACAAAAAGTTATCATGGTCTCAGGCTTAAGTCTTACCATGCCACCTACGGTAATAGCTTCTTCCCTATAGGGGAAATTCGCTAACAGATGATAAAATCTGAGAATAATGCGGATAACGAACTTCCATTCAACACGTAGTTTAGACTTCGATCCGCCGTCGGATAGCGCAACAGTTCCGAAAATTCAGCTCTTTACTGTATTTAAGTGATGCAATTTCTTAAAATTCTGAGACATATTGGCAAATTTACATAAAAATATCTGTAATTTGACGCCCCAAACGTCAAAATCTATCCAGCCTTTACTGAGTTATGACTGTGCAGAAAAGACCCCAAGCGTATATAGGATATAGGATTGTTTCAGTTGGGTGGATAGTTACGTTTGATGCAAAAATGGCATTTATACATTCATTGCTGAAATAAAGGCTATAGGGTCCTTTGGGTGCTAAAATTGTTGTTTACCACCACCCGATGGGTGTATAAAGACAGAATATATTAAAAACTATATTATACAAATATAAATATATTTTCAATAATATGAAAAATATCTATATACTCCCCAGGCACAAATTGAAGTGCTCCACAAGCAATCTGATTGTCAGTCAAAGAGTTAATTACTGGTGACGGACCCTCAGCAATTATTTGGGAGCCCAGTTGCAGGATAATCAAAGCACAAAGGTGGTCGACCAATAGCAGAGCGGTGATTGTGAAGCTCAACATTGGTGGGAGGGGAGGAGGTAGTCTGTATCAATAATCGATAATAGTTTTGGCTGCGTTACATAAAACCATGCCTGCTTATGATCATGGCATAATTGTTGATGTGCCAGGATGTTGTTATGCATTGATGTAAATGGATAAAGTTGCAGGTAGAAGATACCCTTTGTTTATTAAGTGAATCTTAAGACATTGAAATGTTTGCTTTATAAGGTTTAAAAATAATATTAGAAGTTTTCAAACTAAGAAAAATAAAATAAAAAAAATAATTGGTAAGATAAAGCATCAGTTTATAATTTATAAGTTCAACAAAATCAACCTTGATACACATTCTTTTTTATTACAACAAAACTCAAATTTTCGGCTTAAGCCTACAACTTTCAAAAAAACTAAACTACTGTATAAACAAAAATAAAAGTAAATTACCCCCGTCGCAGCAAACCTGCATACTCAGCGAACTTACATTGGAAATACAAATGTCTTAATACTACATAAAGCCACTTACCAAGTTTCATAAAAATATATTCACAAATAAGCGATACATGCAATTTTAATTATTCTCCATAAGAATAACATTGGGGCTGAGTACGCAGGTTTACTGCATGAAGGAACAAAAAAATGGGTTTTTATGCTAATATAAATACAACTCAACTAGGTGAATTCATATACCAGTTTTAATTGATTTATGTTCATACTTAGGGGAGATATAGCATTTAATTATTATCCATAAGAACAACATGGGGCTGAGTATGCAGGTTTGCTGCTACGAGAGCCTTTGGCAAAAACATTGTTTTTTTGAGCAAATATCAATGGACTACAACCAGATGAAGTCGTATACCAAGTTTCGTCAGTATACGTTAATAAATAAGCGAAATATAAAATTTTTCTTTTCCTCAATAGGAATAACATTTGACAACTTACTGTGTTTAGCACTTTCAATATCTCGGTAACCAATTGACGTAGAGGAATGATCAAAATACCAAATTGTGTGTTTTTAAGCTGAAACCAATGGTAAAAACTAAAATTTGACTATTTCAAAAATTATATGTAAAAAAGTTCAATAAACCCATTTTTGGGGTACAAAACCCCCCCAAAGATACCCCTTTGGATGCAGCGATCTGGCTGGTTTTCGAACTTAAAGTCTTAAATGTTGCTTTACACGTTTATGTTAAATTTCATCAAAATTGGATAATTTTTACGAGAGTTATCGTGCTCACGGACACTCACACACACATACATATATATATATACTGTCGAACGAATGGTGTTTTTGGGGTCTGGGGACCTCAAAAGAAAAGTTATCATTGTCTCGGGCTTAAGTCTTACCATGCCGACTACGGTAATAGCTTCTTCCCTATAGGGGAAATTCATTAAAAGATGACTTATTTGACTTATTTAAATGCCACATATGACTTAAATCAGAGAGTCCCAAACTGTGTGCCGCGAGGCCGGCTAGATGTGCCGTGGGACAAGGAAAAATAAGTCAACTATAAACCAAAATAGTTGTGTACAAAAAAATGCCTAACGGCCTAGCGCCCCTAGCAGAATAGATGACTAAGGCAGTGCTGCTACCTGCGGGCGTTTCAGTGAACTACGTCCACTCTCGGGTTATCGCAGCACCATCACCGGCGCTGTTTTGCGATTCGTCAGACCGACTAGCACTCAGCTGGGTTGATATCTCACGGGTACACGTTGCAACCAGTTAGTTTCCGCTCCTTCATCCGTCTGGATTACTCGATCGGTGGTAGCGCGTGCTTTTACTGACGACATTTTACTTTTTTTAAATGGACATGTTTGTGGTAAAAAAACCTAAACTAAGTGAAACAGTTAGGGAAGTAGACTCAGTTTTAGTTCATTCGGAGAAACACAGTAAAAATGTTAGTGTTACCAAACAACCTATGCAAAAGTGTGAACTACCGGCAACCTCAACCTCAAAAAGCGATTCAAAGTTGAGTGCAAGGAAGTATCATGAAAATTATTTGTCTTTTGGTTTTGTTTCAACAGCGAATGAAGGAATTTGTATACCTCAGTGTGTCATCTGCGGAGAACGGCTATCAAATGAAGCTATGGTCCCAAGTAAGCTTAAACGTCATCTTACTACTAAACATAAATTTGCAGTTGGCAAGCCTCTGGAATATTTTAAAAGAATAGTATCTGGGGAGACAAACCAGGCAAAAGTTTTTACTAGACAAAAGACATAGCCGAAAAAGCACAAGAAGCTAGCTACGCAGTTGCTGAGCTTGTGACTAAAAAATTGAAGTCTCATACTTCCGCAGAGACGTTAGTTATGCCAGCTTGCTGTGAAGTTGCCAAAATTATGTTTGGCGATGATTTTGAGGCACAAATTAAAAAAATACCAATGTCCAATAACACAATTTCTCGTAGAATCAAAGAAATGAGTGAAGACATAGAAGTTCAAGCTGTTGATAAACTTAAATCAGTTGATATGTTTGCATTGCAGTTAGATGAGTCAACTGACATATCAGGAAAACCACAAGTGGTCACTTTTGTGTGATTTATTGATGACAACTCTATTATTGAACAAATGCTTTTTTGTAAAGATCTCCCTGAGACAACAAAAGGACAAGACATTTTTAATTTAGTTGATAAGTACTTTGAAGATTCAAAAATATCATGGCAGTCCTGTTTAAGTGTCTGCATTGATGGGTGTCCATCCGTGGCTGGCCACTTGACGGGATTTCTTGCTTTGGCAAAACGGAAAAACCCAGATATAGTTTTTACACATTGTTTCCTACATAGAGAGGCGTTGGTTGCCAAATCTTTGAATCCTGGAATGAAAGAAGTATTCAACCAAGTTGTAAAAATGGTAAACTACATTAAAAGTAGACCACTGAAGTGCAAGGTGTTCAAAAATATGTGTACTGCTATGGATTCTGATCACACACAGCTCCTTCTTCATACTGAGGTAAGATGGCTGTCTCGCGGACGAGTTCTGAACAGATTTTATGAATTGAGAGAAGAGTTGCTAACGTTTTTTACTTGTGAAGGATCAGACTATGCGGATTTACTTAGTGACGACACTTGGTGCACCAAGTTAGCTTTTCTTGCAGACATATTCCAAAAGTTGTATGTACTTAACAAAGGTATGCAGGGAAAATGTGAAAATTTACTGACTTCTACTGACAAAATAGCATCGTTCAAAGATAAGCTCTTAATTTGGAAGAACAAAATTTTGAAAGAGAATTCCTATGAAATGTTCGAACTGACAGAAAAGTGCAACATGGACCAAACTATTCGTGACATGATTGTGAAATGTTTGGAACTCTTAAGTGAAAACATTAAAAAATATTTTCCTTCGCTTGACATATCTGCATTTGATTGGGTGAGGAACCCTTTTATTGATATGGATGACAATGTAGGACTAAGTACAACCGAAGAGGAGGAATTGAGCGATATAAAAAATGACCGTGGCCTAATGATGGAGTATAAAAAACTCGTTCAAGATGCAGAGGAAAAGTAAAAAAAAAACTAAAAAAGAAGATAAACCCTGACATAGCAGCTTTTTGGCTGCCTTTGATGAACGAGCATCCTGCAATAAGTAAAAGGGCAATGACAGCATTGTTGCCGTTTTCAACGTCCTACATTTGTGAGGCAGCTTTTTCGGCTATGAACCAAATAAAAACGAAGAACAGGTCACAGCTTCAATCAGTAGAGCACGGCATGAGATTGGCCTTGTCAGTTGTACAGCCTCGAAAAATGGAGTTACTGAAAAAACATCAAGCACATGTGTCACATTAATAAAGAACTTTTGTAATAGAAAGCAAGAAGTATTTTGTTTGATATTATGAGCTCTATATTTACTATTGAGTTACTTTTTCAATGTAATGTTTTGTTTACTTTTCCTAGAAATTAGGTTAGATTAGGTGTGCCGCGGCTATTTGTCTTTTTTTTAATAGTGCCGCAGGCTAAAAAAGTTTGGGAATCACTTAGATGGTTAAGTTGTTATCTATCTACATACATTGTATACTGTAGCAGGGTTTTGTATATAAACAAATGAACATTTACAATTGATTTTACAATAAATTAAACCTCATAGATTTAAAGCATTTAACAATAACAAGATAAAAATAAACAGTAGTATAAATAAATTGCATTAAGAAATTTTTAAATGATAAAATAATAAATAGTAAACAATATGATAAATTTTGGTTATCTTAAGTCCAAATGGGGTTTCAGATTTGAGGACTAATTGATGGGCCTGCTCAAGTTGTCTTATCTGTCTATTTTGTTAGCCAGTTGCCAATTTACACACGCCCTTTAGAGAATAACAAGTTGGGAGCTTTTTTGAAAACCAATCTGGGAGGTTTTGAAAATAAATTTGGAGTCAAAAGTGAGCTTTCAAGAATTTTATTAGCAACTTTCAAAATGTTATTGGTTTTCAATAAGCCAGGAAAATACTGAGTGACAAATTTGTTGTCATTACCAAAAGAATTGTTTGAAGAGTTTTTGAACTATTTATCTGCCTATTTATCAGCTGTTTTGGATAACCTTTTTTGCTGAGGGAATTATTAAGTTTATCAATATAATTAAGATAGTCGAGGTTTTCAGAACAAATATTATTTGCTCCAATAGATAGGCTTTAGGAATCAATTTTTTAATATGAATTGGATGACAACTTGAGCAGGCCAAATAGTCCATGGTGTTAGTGTCATTTGTATGGATTTTTTATTTTAAAGCCCCATTTTTAACACATTTGCTGCGGAAAATTGTATATTAAGACGACACACAGGTGCTGAAAATTTGTATTTCATCAAATCTTTCTTTTTATGTTCAAAAGTTGGGAATAAGTGTTAAAATCTATATTCAAGACTCATATGGATGGTTTTTGGGCATCAATATTTATTGGTCGCCGGCAGATCCTCAGCACTGCGCAAAAAAAACAGCACTCAAAAACTATCACATACCTTTGCAGCACAGCAGTCCCGCGATGTTGAAAATGATACAGTTTAGTTTTATTTATAATCTATTGACTAAAAATGAACTATTTACACCATATACGTGAACCACATTGAGTACATACTATATACATAAACACGTAATAGCGTGGTGCCCCGCCGGCGACCAAGCCGCAGCCGCAAAACGCGAACGAACGGCACTGTACTATGCACACACACTCTAGGAACAATGCAGTAGCAGATCAACCTTCCTCTCCGAGTGGCTGAACCACACTCACACTGAGTAAAAAACATGAAATGGCACGCTGCCTCGCCGGCGACCAAGCCACAACCAAGCGGCAACTCCTGTAGTCCGCTGGCGGACCAGCCGCAGTGAATGGGTTAAAGAATACAGCAACATCTAAAAGGGTTAATATTTCTTTTGAATATTTTCCAAGTAAATTTTAGGATAGAAAAATTGTTTAGACTGTCTAAGAATGGATTTAAACTGTCCATTCCGTGTTCCCAAACCATGAAAATGTCATCAATAAACCTGAGCCAAACTAGTGGTTTTAATGTTTGTGAATTTAGGGAACTTTCTTCAATATCAACTAAAAAAGATTGGCAAAAGATGCTTAGAATCTATGAGGTTTAATTTATTGTAAAATTAATTGCAAATGTTCATTTTTTTATATACAAAACCCTGCTACGGTATGAAACTGATATAGACGGATAACAACTTAACCATCTAAATCATATGTGGCATTTAAATAACTCATCTGCTTTACTTTAATTTTTGTTTATAGTTTAGTTTTTGAAAGTTGAACTCCTGATGAAGGCTTAAGCCGAAAATTTGAGTTTTATTGTAATAAAAAATAATGTGTATCAAGGTTGTTTTTGTTAATTATAAGTGCCTGTTGGTAACTGAACAAGGATATGTCTAATTTATAAGTTCATAACTTCAAGTAACGAACTACTCAGATATTTTTGAACTGGTCATTTCAACCGCTACACTAAAGGTAGTGTGTCTACTTAACCTTGATTAGTGATGCATGGTAACCGCAGACTATTATGAACTTGTTTTGTGAGTCAAGGGGAGGGGACTTGACATTTTCTAGTTTGTTTAGTATCAACTTACTGGCTCAATAAAATATTGAACTTTGAACCTTTAAAACGTCTCAACTTGACCTTTGACAGGACATTACTAAAAGAAGTTACGAGTTTCATTCCTGTGAAGTCATAAAAACTATGGGTTGGGTGTTTGGACCACTTTCCCTAAAAAACTAAACTTTTGTTGTTTGATTTAAAAAATCATTTGACATGTTAATACGGAAATATATATTTCTTTGTTTTTATCTTTCTTGTTGTATATAAAGGTTTTAAATTTCATACAAACTAATTTTCAAAAGCTGTAGGTAACTTATTTTATAAATAATGTTTTACTAAAGGTGTAACAGGAGCAGATGATTTGATAATACTCTAAATAACATAATTTCTTAATCTCTAAAATTAGGAAACTAGTCAATTTACGTTACAAGTTTTAAAACTACAGATGCTCAGTTTAATACGGTTACAACTTGTGGACAGAGAAGACAAATTAGGATTTAATTAGAAATTCTATACCTAGAGTTAACTGTTATAACTCCTAGCCGCAAGCACCAACTGCTGCGGACAAATTATTAATCAGGGATAAAGGATGGCAAACTCTGAGCTAGATAATTGATGGGTTAGTCAGCAAGGATAGTGTGATAATTTATACTAGGAGCATAGCAAAACTTTTGGTTTTGGTTTTTAAGTAACGCCATAAAAACACTTTGATTACATTTTAGAAGTCTCACGGAATGTATGGGCTAACTAAGCTAGACCCTTTTCCATTTTTGAAACTTGAAAATTTTAAATGATTAGCTTACTTTATGGTTTTGGTTGATACACCACTTTGAAATTTATGAAATTAACATATATTAGCTTCTTAAAACATAAAATCATAGCGGAAAGTTTTTTAGACATTTTCATAACATTCATATTAAGATGTTTTAGTCATGGAATGTTATTTAACATATTTAATGTTCATGGTAGTTATAAAACATGCAATACAAATTTTACAATTTTCAAACAAACTTAAAATAGTGGGAGGATAAATAAATCTGGTGGATTTTAAAATTGAACCCTGATAATAGAAATGCTTTTGAAATACTCCCATGATTCGGAGTATAGAAAATAAGCAACTTTAAAAATCACCTCTTCTCTGGACAACACTTCCATAGGCCATGTGTTTTCTAATGCGGTGAGCAGTTTGTACAGCACCCTAGGGTCTACACTGGGCTGCGTTCTGCTGTAAGCCAGCCATCTCACTGCTGCCAACTGCAGTTCTGTAATATCCCCTTGTATTGCATGCTGATGTAGAATACTCAGGGCTGCCAACATTGCAAACAAAAACTTTATGAAATTTAAGTGGGAAACATTCCACTTGATGAAGGACAAGAAATTAAAATAATTTGATGAACAAACAGAAGTAATTAATTATTTAAACATATTGAGAGGATAATGATTTATTAATGTCTTTGAAAACGTCCACTGAATAAATAATTTGAAACAAAGTAAACTTTTGCTATTCACTTTAAGATAATTACAGTTTTTTACTCACACACACAATACTCCTTGGTGTGCAGCCTGGGTGAAACGGAGGCGACTTACTCAACACTTACTTATTCAACAGTATAAATAATAAACAGTAAATAGTAAACAGTAATAAATACCTTGGGGTTATATTTGAAAACAGATTAACATGGTCAGCCCACATTTCTTACTCAAATGGTAAACTCAGGAAATTAATTTATGCATTTTATCAACTTCAAGGGGTTTTAACGACGGATGAAATCAAAGTACCGTACTATGCTTATGTACAGTCACTTCTTGAAGGGGGTATTATCGCCTGGGGGGCCGCTTACAAATCTATTTTGAATCCCTTGTTTGTAACACAGAAAACCATTCTGAAGGCGGCCTTGGGCATTTGTCGGCGGTACTCGTCCGAGGCAGTAGTTGCAGAAATGGGAATCCTGGACATCAGACAGCTATTTGTTAGGGTGTTAGTTTCATATTGGTTTAAACATTCCGAATTCATTTTTGAGCACCCTACACATGAACATTCGACTAGAGATGCAACTGTTAGTATCAGTTCCTAAATTAGTAAAATCATTTTCAACCACAAATTCTTTTTACTTAGCACACATTGTTTATAGAAATTTACCAACATTTTTAAAAGGTATGAGTTCTACATTTTATACTTACAAGAAACAACTTATCAAGTGGCTGAACGAAATTGGTAAGGAAAATAAAGAGCAGGTTATCAAATCTAGTTATAGATCGTAAGTAGGGGGGGGGGGTTTCAAGATGCTATTCCAGGAATCGTTTAATTTTAGTTTAATTTTAGTTTAATTTTAGCCACAATTAATTAATAGCATAACTGTCAGTTCTTCTATTAGTCTCTGTGTGTAAGGTGATTAATTATGATTTAAATTATGTTTCCTGTAGATTACGTTTCAGCTTCTGTTCTTATAACTGCTTTGGCAGATCACCATGCTCAACTGGCTGAAGTTAAGCTGCCTCTTCATAGAGAAGCACCCCCTAAATTTCGTTTGTGCCGGTCTTTCACTGATAAAAACATTTTGCTCTTTAAGCATTTGATTGCTAAAGAGCAATGGGCCGATGTTTATAGCGCTGATTCAGTTGAAGTAAAAATGGATAATTTCATATCTTCAATATCCTTTCATATGGACCAGGCCTTCCCAGAGAAGAAAGTACGGTGTACGGAAAAAAAGTTTCTTAGTAAGATTTCTCTAAGCAAAGGGCAGGATGATTTGCGAGATTTGGTTCGGTTGTGGTACTCTACTCTACTATCAAGGACCTAGAAAGATCCCATCCGCTGAGGCAACACTTTTTAAGTCTTAAACTTCAGTATCGCAAAAGTGTAAAATCCTCAAAAACTCTTCAAGTGTCCAACCAGATAAATAATTCTTCGAATAAGTCAAAGACTATGTGGAACATCATAAATGAAAATAGGGTCACTTTAAAGCCTCATCAAGATCTTAAGCTTTCTGTAAAGGATAGTCAGGGAAAATTGGTTAGTCATCCCAAGGAGGTTTCAAACGTTTTTAATGACTTCTTTATCAATATATCACAGGATAATACTTTAAATGGTAAAACGGGTAACTCATCCACAAGCAAATGCTCCATTTTATCATCTTTCTTTTTAAAACCTGTAAATCCAGCAGAAATCATTGACTTGATAGATTCATTAAAGCCAAAAACAGCGTCTGGCATCGACAATGTGTCGTCTAAACTCCTCAAGTCCTGTTCCAGTCTTCTAGTAAATCCTCTTGTCAATCTAATCAATAGCTCGTTTGAAACTGGAATATTCCCTGACTTTCTTAAGCTTTCAGTTGTAAGACCGCTCTTAAAAAAAGGAAAGAAGGATTCGCTTGACAACTATAGACCCATAGCAATTACATCCTCATTCTCTAAGATATATGAGAAAGCAGTTTTCAATAGATTGACCTCTTTTATCAATAAACACAGTATTTTGTTTTCTGGTCAGTTTGGCTTTTTAAAGAACAAGTCTACACTTGATGCCATGTTTGCCCTCATAAACTATATTGTGAAAGAGCTGGATCAAAAGAAATCTGCAGTAGGTGTCTTCTTTGATCTTTGAAAGGCTTTTGACATGGTCAATCATCGATTGCTGCTTGAAAAACTTGAGAGCATCGGAGTACGGGGCACTGCTTTGAAATGGTTCTCTTCTTTCCTGACTGAACGCAAGCAAATAGTAAAGATATCTTCACTAGATCAAGATTGTATGGAATATTCATACTCAGATGAGAAGCTTGTCATTTCTGGAGTTCCTCAGGGTTCCATCCTGGGCCCATTATTATTTATTATATATATCAATGACTTACAATCGTGTGTTCAGAATGGCAACTTGTGTCTTTTCGCTGATGACACGTCACTTGCCATGTCAAATCGTGCACGAAAAGTTCTTGAAATCGACTCTTATGTTAGAGCAAATAATATTGTGCAATGGTTTTATGAAAATGGTCTGAGTGTGAATTCTGACAAGACTAAACTGCTAGATTTTTCTATTGGTTATAGAGATACATCTCTTCTAGAATTTGCTATAGGTGAAAGTGTTGTTACTGCGGGGAGTGAAGTCAAATTTTTAGGACTCCACTTGGATGAAAATCTGAAATTTCATGCTCACATAGAGCATTTCGCCAACCGTTTGTCCTCTGGAGTTTTTGTATTGAGAAGTCTGTCTACTTTCTCCAATATTGAAGTTCTTCTTTCAGCGTATTACGCTCTCATCTATCCATTTCTTTCCTACGCAGTCATGATTTGGGGGTCCGAGAGTACGTATACGAAGATCCTATTCATTCTGCAAAAGAAGTCTATTAGGATCATGGCTAAGATTGGAAAAACAGATTCATGCGCTCCCTACTTTAACGTGTTTGATCTCCTTACCTTTCCTTCAATTTACATCTTGGAGTCACTAATTTTTTTAAAAAAGAACCAACACATTTTCCGCGAATTTGTACCATCATATAGTAAAACTATTAATCTGAATAATTACAACATACCACCACATAAATCATCCTTTTTCAAAAATCATACAATTTATAATTCCATAAAAATTTTCAACAGCCTTCCAATCCATCTAAGAAAAATGTAATTTTATAGCATCCAAAAGAAATGTAAAAAGATTCTTATTGGATAATAGTTTTTATAGTGTTAAGGATTTTTTAGATAAGAAATATGTTTAGTTTAATTTTGACATGTTTGTAATGACGCATGCTTATGCAATGTATTTTGTTTTACAGTAATAAAGATATTTGATTTGATTTGATTTGTTTTTATTAAAATTCAATCTAAATTTAATATTAAGTAATTTCCCACAGATAATCTTTTTTCAATTAAATATTATAATAGACTCATTCTTACGCACAGGCTACTAATTCTATGTAAGGATTATTATTTCTTAGCATAAATCATGTATTCAATTAAATTATATTAGTAACTATGACTTTTTTTCTTATTTATGCCATTATGTTAATAACTGTTAATAACTGAAATACTATCGGAAATAAAAATACTTTTGATTTGAGTATATCAGTGGTCCTCGATATACTGTTGGTTATGTTGTCACTCACAACCATATGTAACATCAGTTCAGCATCAGGATTGATCGTGTATAGAATGTTGTGTACAACCAGTTATATAACTAAAGTTACATGTGTTAGTAAAGAGACACATGTAACATGTAACATGTTAACATGTAACATGTAACATGTTACATGTGTTTCATTTACAAAGATGAATCAGTTAAACATATTAGAGGTAAAATTGTTTTTTTTTAATTAGTTTTTTGTTCATAATATGATATTGTTGATGAAAATAAAGTGTTTTGTTCCTACAACCTAACCAATCAGTCATAAGAATATGGAGGAGTTTGAATTATAATCAGTAAGCCTACCAGACATTATTTATAACTTTTGTACACTTTAAATCGTGTGCTGGGTATACTTCTTATTAGCAACACTGCAGCATTAGTGTATGTTCTGACCATTAACATTAAGATAATAGTACATTTTAACCAACCTTATCTCACTACCCACCCTAAATGCCCGTCACTTGAGGGTTTTTTAAGAAGTGTTCTACTGTACAGTGAACGCTCTTTTAAGGCTCCAGTCTACCAATGGAAAAATCTGCTCTGCCGTGTGAAAGTACTTTGTTAAGATAGGGAAACGGAGCATTACGGAGGTCTGCAGGATCTCTGTTTTCGGCTATGATAATTATATTATCAATGTACTACAAACGGAATTTGACAGAAAAAAGTTTTGTTCGCATATACGATTTTTTAGAATTTCAAAATAATGTTTCTCTCTTTAGTTGTTGTTGTTTGAAAAGCGTATTTTTTAAAGGCAACTCAATGAAAGAAAATCATATATTTATAGATAATAGTTCCCTCTTTAATATTACACTTTAACTTTAATTAAAGAGTTTATGAAGCAGCTCTACAGAGAGATCTTGCAAACCCTTTCCTAGCACTGCGCGGAAGGGGTAGAACGGACCATTAACCGGCAATCTAAGATCCGGTACGTTTTACTAACCGGCATCAACCGAGCCACTCACAATCGGCTTTCCTGGTTATGTTTGCACACTTATACACATTGACGACACTTGCAACCGGTGCACTGGGCTGTGACGGCCATTTTCTTTGTCACCCAATGTTTGTCTGCATCTGACGCAATACAAATACAGTACAGTGATGTTTCGTTAATTATCATCAGTAACACCCTTAAAAACTATATACGCTCGATTACCTGGTAAAATAAATTTTGCAGCATAGTCGTGGTACAAAACATGCTGGTTAAAAGAGTGTCCACTTTACAGGCCTACCTACTGTAGATATTTAAAAATTTAATTCACCAATCGACCACTTTGCTTGTCAAACATTCAAGCAGCAACTTCGAATAAAATAGCTAACAAAAAGCTAACTCACCGACATGTGGTAATTCCCCGTTCCACTGGCCGTGCGCGAGGGCTGTCTCGTAGTCTATGAACACTGCGTGGAGTCGGTGAGAGCTGCGCATCGCGGACCAGTTGTCCTCCTCACTCGCTCCTCGGTCCTCCCTCGTCGACAACCACAGCTTCAACCGGATCCGGCCCTGGATGTTGGACCGGTTCGTCCGGGCTTCCAGTTGGTACCATCGGTCCAACCCGGTCGACGGGATATCCTGCAGGCAAAATTAGTGTTTAGTAATGACATATTTTAGACCATATGTTACTTGTTTTTGTGTAAAATATCCTACTTATATTTAATTGCATTCTATTACGTATAGCTTATTTTTACACCCTGTGTAAATGTTATCATTTTTTAGTCTTTAATTGGTGATTATCATAACCAATATTAGGCAACTGATGGATCTTTAATTTAGTTTACTTATTGATGTTAACATTTGGATAAGGATTAATGCAAGAGTTGTAAAAGTAAACAAATGGAAATTGAATAACTTTTTTTGTTCAAAGTTTATTGTTCAACCCATTACCGTAAGAATGAGTTCAGCCCATCTTTAGCTAACACTCCATTTTCCATACCATATTGTCTCCCATTCAATAGATTGTTTGTCTCAAGTTAGGGGGCAAGCTGGTTACAGATGGCTTTCTCAAATAAATTTGGAAACAGTAGGCAAAAGTGAGATCAGTCAGTAATTACTCATCTCCCCGTCATCCCCCTTTTTTAAAAATGGGCCTGACCTTGGCTACCTTGCACCCCTCAGGAACGATCCCTGATTTTTAGCGGCTGGGAACGGAACATCCAGATTCGTGCCCTGACCTGAGAATGTGGTCCCTGGCTGTTGAACACTGATACCCTGTCAGTTGAGTTGGCCAGTTGGAGAGTTGGAGGGCAGAGCGGGGTCCGCCAGTTTGAGCCTGATCACAGCTATCACAGGAGCACAGGAGTTGACCTTCTGAAAGGTCAATTTGGCTAACTGACCCATCCACCCTTTCCTTTTCTGCATATTCTATCCTTCACGTATCCTGCACAACATTCCCACTTGTGGAATGTGTGCCTAGCAGCTCAGCTGGGATTTCATAATCCAGCAATAAAAACAATAACAACATGATCCAACAAAAGAGAAGAAAAATAAATCGATAATAGAACTCAAGAAAAACTCACTTGTACAGGCACATTGACACAGCCGAGAAAATCATCAGTGCTGCCAGTGCGAGCGCTCTGAGCAATCTGTTTGAAGAATCGCCCCAGACCTTTCACCCCTCTAACTTCGTTGAGTTTGCTCACAGCGTCCAGCACACTAGACTCATCATCGTGGTCCCTAAACATAAAAGACGTATTAAAATATTAGACCCTCATTCCAGATTTATAGACACTGGTGTAGAGGAACACAAAAACATTTACTAGGAGTGTAACAGAAGGCTTTCATGATTCTAAATATATCTTAATTAACAAAATGGTGAAAACTGTTATACATACCGACAATACTGATATAATACTCCAGTCTTCATAATCTTATACTCCTTCACAGATATTGTGATATCTGCAGACATGCGTGAGCATGCCAGGATTGTATGTTTTTCATTCCCTGCTATTGAATGAAGCTTACTCTAAAACCTCCTTTTTTAACACTGGTTATGGACTTATTAACACGTTGGATGCGGAGGACGATAATTCCCGCCCTCTAATTAACATTGAAACTTATGTGATTTTCATGTTTAAACATGTTTGTCAGCATTGAACGTGTTAATGTCCTATATTGGATTATTAAGAAAAATGAACATAAATATGATTTTCAATAAATAACTACCACAATATTTTTATTGGCATTAAAACAATGTAAGCTATTAGCAATTTTAAAACAATCGGATAATTTTTAGGTATACTATTTACATACACGCTTATTTATAATACTTGTTAAAATAGAAATACACAAATTAGCAACTGTAAATTTATAAATAAGTTACTTGACCTATGGTTTGATATCAGTGACACCCTTGATTGCAACGTTCTAAAAATTTGTCATAGGAAGCACAGTTCTGGAGTGTAACAGAATTTTGACTTGTTAAAGTTATTGAGGATTTTCAAAATTAAGCAGGATAGTACATAGAGGGCATCCCTTGTATATCAAACGAGTTAATGACACACACAGTTAACACATTCAGTGTGGATGGATCTCATAAGGTCCAAGCTGGCCTAGCCAGTCGATCGGATGGACCTCATGAGATCCAAAGTCTAATGTTGTTTTCAAAGGAATACTGTGTCTCAGCCACTGCAGATGGATGAATGAAACTTCGTCTCGATTTTGTCTATTCCCTTACAATACTCGCACTAAGGTCAGTTTCCGGTTCCCGCCCCTCAATGGTGCGGGGGGGGGGGGGCGCTTCCACGGCGCTCACCGTCAAATTGTTTACCAACACTCTGTCTCTTATCCGCGCTCTGTTGTTGTTTGTTTACGTTTCTAGAAAGAAATAATAGTGCATTCCAGTGAATAGTGTGCTTTAGTCCCGTGGGATTGTGGTACATGTTGTGTCGCAGCAGGCGCCTACTACTATTGCGCCAAGCCAAAACTGTGGATGGACCTCATGAGATCCAAAAATGTATCGGGACTAATTACAGGTAAGGACTACCTGAATATGTTCTTTAACACTCAAACATTGTTTCTACATGTATTACCTATGTTTTTAGTGAATACAAATTTTCAGCTCCTGGGTGAACCTTACATCATCTATACCACACTGAATGTGTTAACTGAAGATAGGCAGAGAAGTCAAGGGTTTGATTCCTGAGGTGCCCACATGACTGAGAAATTTGGACCATTGTCCTCAAATAACATTTATAGGACAAACACCCACTGACATAGGATGCCAAGCAAAAAAGATCAGTAAGCAGGCGGTATGAATCCCATTCAAAGTATTACAAGTTTCAAAATATAAAATAAGACTAGTAATTTCATAAGTTGAAGGTTTTTTTGAAATTAAAATGGGGTAAATTTTGATTTTCATATAAAAATAATATATCTCATCTAGAACATTTGTTAAATAAAAATCACTGGTTTGATGTGTTTATATCATGTTTAAGACATATAGGCCTAGCAATAAAATTCCAAAGATTTTATTAGTCTTTTCTTAACAATCATTGTTATTTCCGCCTATATGAAGCATTGATGATCAGTACGAAACATAAGTGATGAGAGTCAGTAAACGCTAACACGTTTGTTCAACCGCTTAAACAATATTGGCTGACAAAACATTGCTCATCATGGGTGGTTTGATTGGGCTGATTAAAGTCACTACTAAAGCTGATTCCATCCCTGATAATTAATTAGTTATGAATGAAATATTCAATCGCTTGTTAAATCTATTTTGGGGCAATTCAATTATTAAATTGTCTGATTCAAAAATGAATCAATGTTCTGTGAAGGATTTACATTAATTTTTGTGCTGAAATTAGTTGTCGTCAGCTTGTTTTGTAAACACTATCAAATCAAATCAAATTCTTTATTTGCCATATTAATTTTTTTACAAATCATTGACAATGTCATATATCAGGTGAAACCTATGTCATAAAAGCCATAATACAAACACATTAAAAATATTGCAATTTCAAAATACGCTGCTAAATCAAAGTTACCTTGAAAGAACTATGCATTAGTTGTGTTATCTTGGTTAATTTTAATTGTTCTAGTGTGTTTCCTGTTATGTTTATCTACTGTACCTCAATGTTGAATTCTTAGTTTATTAAAACCTGGTATCAAAGGTCTCGTTTATTACAATTTCTGTACTAGAGGATGTTTTCATTAAAACTATGATAACTCATTGCTTATTTATGAGAAGTAATTTACTGATTTATTAGAAGAAGAAAAATAGGTTCATTAAAGACAATGTTTTCCCTGTTAACAAAGACTAACAAAGCTTTCTATTCTGATTTACATTCTCATGTCACAGATAGACCCTGCTAATTGACGAAAGTTCCTAAATACTCAACAAGAACTTAACAGAAGAGATAACAGAAGCTCCTTGTTCATCCATAACCAAATTTCAACAATTAAAAGCGCCAAAATACTAGTAATAATACAAACTTACCAAATGTCTAAATGAAGAATATCTGAGGCTACATCATCAATGTCACTGAAAATAAAACAACAATATCAGTAAAATAGAGGTCTTCCCTTGGAAGGGAAACTGTTTTTAAAACCTGGTTATATACACTGCATGTAGCAGTTCCTTGGGATGGGGAGATGCATAAGCGTAATTTCTGTATTTTTATTGCAAGGGCAAACATGGTAGTGATCATGATTACTGTGATTTTTCATATATTATAAATTCATTATAACTATTAACTTAATCTCATAACACTTTTTATAACCTTGACTGGAGTCTCTTAGGGAGACTTAAATTTTCTCCAAATTACTGGGGGGGGGGGTAACTGCCCCGCCTTGCCACCTCCGAATTTTACGCCTATGTAGGGATGGGTAGTATGAGAAAAATCTCACTTCCCTCCTAAAAGTTAGTCAAAGTGCTGAAAAATCTTATACGAAGCAACTTCATTGTTCGCCGTGTTTATGTGAACACATTCCTTGCACATTAATTAACCATTAAATACATCTGTTTAATTAAATGTGTTCATCGCTTTATTAACTGTTTATAAAATAACAAACTGAAATACAAGCGGTACAAGTTCTTGAGTATGTATAATAAAAGGAAAATAGAATATACTACACAGCTTTTAAGGGCATGTAACGATAAAAAAGCTTGTAGGCCTAAAACTCAACAACTCAATTTTCTTACATTGGTTTTAACTTTTTTGGTAGTGATTGGATTTTACTTCCCTTAATTAAATTCATCAGTGGGTATTCATGTCATTATATGGCTTCTTCTCCCACCCACTGATTTGTTTTGTCCATGTGTGCATCAAATTGATTCAGCAAGACGTTGTTCAATTTAAGACCTTATTCAACTTTAACTGTGAGTCTGTTTTTAGATTTCGTCAAATTTAACTGATCACTTTTAAAATCAAACATTACTGAGTGTATTTTAGCAAATTTCCCCTGTGGGGAAGAAGCTATATTACCGTAGGACTCATGGTAAGACTTAAGCCCGAGACCATGATAACTTTTTGTTTTGAGGTCCCCAGATGCCAAAAACACTATTCATTCAAATTTATATATATGTCTATATAAGTGTGTGTGTCCGTGAATGCGATAACTTGAGTAAACGTCAGATTTCGATGAAATTTGGCTCAAATATGTAAAGTGACATTCATAACTTTAAGTTCAAAAACCAGAAAGCGTCTGACCGTTGGACATATGGCACTCCAATTAGGCAATTTACACAACAACTATCTCTGCAACTGATCGTACCAGCAAGTCTGCAGCTCTGATCGTACTAGTAACGTGCATGCTTTTGAAACATGAACCTACTGTTGTTCATAGCGGCGTCCATGCCGCATGAGTTAGAAGATTCGATTGAACAGGATAGGAGCAGTGAAGATAAACAACATTTGACAATGCAAATTTACTAAGCAGTTCATCATAACTATCAGCAGACACTCGATAATAACAAAAGAACTTATCGCCAAACATCTGGTATTGTTTAAACACCAAGTGGAACTTGGGTAACTATCAGATGGAAGTGTTCTTAATTGTTCCAAAATATGTAGAACACTTAAACAACCCAATGGAATGCTGCACATACTGTTAAATAGTGTGGTGCAAGGTCCAATGACGAATAAGCCAAACAAATAATTTTTATGGTAAGGGTTCTTGTAAGTGACAAATTGTCACTTATGCAGTTAATTTAGTGTCACAAATTATTAATGCTTTAGCTGCTGGTATGAAAAAATGAGGAGTTTAGTCCTATATTAATAACACTCACCTGAGGTGGCCATATCAGTATTGAGTACGGCCAGCACATTGCAGCAGTTATCATATACTTACTTAATTTAGTACAAATTTGATAAAAAATTGAATTAGCTATAGGCCAATTAAACCACTTTAAGGGATGGTTTTAATGTTTTTACACAGATATTATTGTACTGATGTATGTTTCCAATGTAGATTCAGCTAGCCTATCATAAGCACTGCGAGCCGATATAATTGCTGCTGCAAGTTCTCGACAGCACCTGACGGGCCGATCTTATAGGACACTGACAGTTTTCAGCAAAACTCAGCAGGCCATCTTACTCAGCCGAAGGGTTAAGATTTAACACCCAATTTACCACCACGATGTACTGATAACATAATTGTTGTTTGTATAAAATGACCCTTGGCTGGAAACGTTCATCACATAGGGCTGAGGTCCAGGATTGACAAGGTAAGATCAAAAGAGTCTGTCGCCTTCCTTTAAAAACCCCTGCGCAATACACGATTTGTACGATGATGTAGGCAATAACTTTTTAATAAGTAGGCCTATGTTATTGTAACAGTAGGCCTACCTTAGACCTTTAAAATAGAAAAACAAAAGGTTACATTATTAGGTTATGAAGGTTAGTTGTTAGCGTGTCAATTTAAACTAAAGTATTATTTTATTTAAATATAATTTGTGAACAGGATAATGCATATGAATAATAGAATAATATATGAGAAACTCACAAAGTTTGAGGTTATTTGTGTAGGGTGTACATCTGTGACTAACTAAAATAGTATAGTTTGCTATATATTCTGGCACAGAATCACATACCTGTTAATTAGTGGAGTTTAATTTTAAGTGCTGGTGAAATTAAAGTTAAGACATATAAAATATAATGTCGTAAATCATGCTGTTAACAAAAGCCAAAAGGTTTGTTTACTGATTACTCTTTGCAAGTTTGAAATTCATTGAAATTGCGCGTACTGCGTAGTCGTCTGTGCCCTGTGGCCCTGTGCGTCTTTGCCTTTGCGCTTTGGATTTTGGTTAGCTCAGCTCAGCTGACAATTCGTTAGGTGAAGGTGAAGAAGAGCAAACATAGGAAAAGAAAATGTGGCCCAGGTATTTTTGTGGGTTTGAACCAGGGAGGTTTATTGTATTACTGGAGGTAACACTGATGAACAAAACTGCGAGCCGTTCTTTCTAAATTTTGGTGAGGCAAAGAACTACTCGCTGAAATCGAACTAGTCGATAAAGTGAATCAAACAAGTACCTATCCATGATTTGAAACTTAATAAACTTGTATTTGTTTATTTCTCAATAATTAAATCATGTTTCACGAAAAGATTAGGTACATAAATCAAACTAAAAAATAATTTACTCCAACTTATATTACTTTTATTCCAATGATTTGCATGAGTCAATTTCACTTATAGGAATAAAACAGCCGATCAGGATAGTTCAAAGAACGATAAATTTGCCTCACCAGTGTACCAACCTGACAAAATCACCGGTTCGCTTTTTTGACCAAAATCGTTAAGCAGTGTTACCTCAACTTATAAAATAAACCTCCCTGGTTTGAACCAAGATGTATAAAAGAGCGTTTGAACACGTATTAAGCAACAAAGTGCAGTCGTTGGTGGTGCGCATGTCCATAATTATTGGTGAAGCAATCAGTTGTGGCTCAAAAGCGAGTGAGAATTTGTTACATTGTTTACAAAAATACAAACTACTGGGCAGTTAGGGCCTCCATCACATGTTGAGCACCCTAGGGGCCTCGGCCTGCAGACTACATCCAGCCCAAAAAAACTATCGTAAATTACCTCCTATGGCCCCTATCCCTGCATACATATGTGTACGTACTCAACAAATTTTCAATGAATATATAGAATAATGATAGTGAATTTTGACTTTTGACCACAAATCACTTTCCAATTAAATTAAATGTCATGTTTTAAAAAATAAGCCTTTTTTGTATATAAAAAAGTTATCATGATCCCGGGTTAAAGTCTTGCCATGCCGACTTCATTAACAGCTTTCTTTTCTACAGAGGGAATTACCAACTAAAAGCGTAAATTGAGGCGTCAAGATGAATTTTCTGGCCTCAAGTAAATGCTCTAACCCTTTGTCTTGAATAAGGAATATGGTAATTTAAACAAAGTAACTACTAACATCCAAACAAATAAAGTTTCTCATGTATGAATTATTTAACACTTGCATTAACCCAAGGAGGTAAATATTGTATCGGTCCTTGTAGTGGTACACATAGTAGGCTACCACTACAGTCTTCGACTTACAATCTGAACTTCTCGTTCCATCGGGGGTTGAGCGTCTGAGGGCGGACGGTCGTGGCTCTGATGAATTTGGCGGGAACCGCTTGTGAGATGCTGTCCCTGTGTTCTCGTCGCTCCTTTCGCTTGAAACTCAGCCGGAAACTGAAAATGTCAATAATATATCAGAGTAAAGTAACCTCTGGTGAAATAACTGTGATGATGATTTTTTTTTAGTTGAATGTTTAAATGCCGGTTGTAGTTTATGAGGATGTTTGTGGGTTGAAATATTTAAAACGATAATTTTTAAATACATGTACTTGAATTGGAAACCGCCATACCAGATTTAAGGGTGTAACGTGACAAAAAGGAGGAAACCCCAAAATTTGGTGTTTTAGTGGTATTTTTGTTATATTATATTAATATGCTGTGTCATATTGGTTTTTAAAGTTTGAATCATAAGTATTATTGAGTAATATGATTTGAAGGGCGAGAGGGGCAGAAATAATAATTGCGATGGCGATTATCGCAACTTTTCATATAGCCTACACTTTTATTTTCTACAAACTATTTTCGGAGCAACTGCCTCTCCCCATTCCTTTATTCCCACTTCCGAGTTTCGCCTGTGGTTTATTATTTTTTGTATACATTGCGGATAATGACTTTATTTTACTAGGGTCGTTTCATTTATAACCCAACAATAAATTTGTGATCAAATTTAAAATCTATTAATATTAAATGTCTTCTTATACAATTACAGAACACGTAACTTACTTAGCATATCTATTATAATTAACTATAAAATTATGTTTCACTTCCTGCTTAGAGGATTCATTTCTGATATTTAATCTTGATAATGAGTGAACTGCCTTAAACTGGAGCTCGGTTACCAAAAGTTGGGTAATGAGTGCCCTCCAACTTTCCTCGGTTTCAAAACTTACTTTTCCATTTTCATAATGAACACTGGATTATTCCACTGTGTTTCGACTTTTTATTTAACAACCAATATACGGCTAGTACGGCAGTATTATTAAGTTTCATGTTTTATATGATAAGTAGCAAAATCTCATCCAAATGGACGTAGCACATAGCTTTATACTCGTAAAATAATTAGAAATAATGTAAAAATAAGTGAGTAACTGTGTCATTAATATATACAGACTTAAGACACTTCAAATAGAGTAAGTGCAATTATCTATATTGTTAAACTTGAATAAATATTATTTCAGTGGCTGGAAAAAAAACAATATTTTACTATGACTGATTTAATTAATTCACCGATGTCAATATATTTGATTAGGGTTGGTGTTGCCAAAAGCAATGCTTTACCGAATAATGTGTAAGGTCAAGGGTTATAATTTGGCTACTACTTATTGGCCACAGGGCTGAATTAAATTGAGTGTAGTTGGTTTGATGTTTTTAAAATTGGACATTATAATCATCGGAAAGCCTACATTAAATAATTGTATAAGATAAACATTAGAACTTAGAAAGCACCTGGGGCAGACCCCTGAAGTTGAATGCTTTCAAACCTCCAAAAGGCACATCTCGAGAGTAAGAGCTCTTGATTTATAGCAAACATATACAAAACACATATAGTGTTTATATAGTGTGTATATAGCTGAGTATTTTGCAAGTACTAACTACTAATACCTGTGATGTTTCCGGAGTTTCTCGTGGTGACCCTCGTGCTTCTCCGATGGTTCGAGGCCGCTCTCCGAGAGGGCGCGGGAGTTGGTGCCTCTGGGGCTGGGGGAGCCCGGGGACGACGGCTGGGGCGACGCCATTGTCCCGGGCTGGATTCCGAGCATGCAGTAGGGGTCACTGAAACCTGCAATGAGAATGACAGTCTCAGAGTAAATTCAGAAAACTTTCTTCCAAAATATAAAAATAGTTTTACAGACAACCCGATGATGTTTATCTTCAGGGTATATGATTTAAAATATACATATATATATATATATTGATTTATTTGAGTAAATATAATCTAAATTGCTGGAGTAACTGAAATGAGGAACACTTCAACAAAGCCGGCGGGAGTAGAATAGCGCATAATAATTTCATTATACGAATTCAAACTCTTTCATTTTCTGGTTTTGTACTTTTACTCATTTGACACTTTTTTGCGTTCCTGAATCAATATGATTATGGATAATATCCCACACAAAATAATAATTATTCTCTCTTTAGTGTCTGGAGTTCCAACTAAAAGCGTGCAGTTATATATGGCGCCGAGCGTAAAGTACGAATAATTCTATACTATAATAATGGATATTTAGTAGAGCTTATAAATAAATAATCGGTCGCTGAAAGCTCTTGAAATGGAATAAATGAAGCGTTGCTTCAAACCCTTTAAAGTCTCTAATGATCACGCCTTTTACCAAGCCACATTAACTACGAATTTAGCGTTTTAGTTTTACTATCGTTTTGTAATAAATACAATAATTATTTATATAAAAATATTAATTAATCCTAATTAATCACAATTATTAGGCCTATATATACATATGCATAATCACAGTTAAGCTCTTGATTTTGTTCATTACGAAACATTTGGTTCTACATTTAAGATATGTTCATATTACATTTTCGTTGTTTAGCATCTTAAAATTAATTATTGAAAAAAAAAACTAAATTGTCACCAAGAGTAGACCAAACGTGATCCCTTTTAGCGAATTTCCCCTATAGGGAACAAGCTGTTACCGTAGGTCTCATGGTAATACCATAGATTAAGCATACTCCTTATGCTTAATCTATGGTAATACTTAAGTCCGAGTCCATGATAACTTTTTGTTTTGAGGTCCCAGATGCCAAAAACACCATTCGTTCAAATTTGTATATATATATATATATATATATATATATAAATATATATATACATATACATATATATATATATATATATGTGTGTGTGTGTGTGTGTGTGTGTGTGTGTGTGTGTGTGTGTGTGTGTGTGTGTGTGTGTGTGTGTGTGTGTGTGTCCGTAAGCACGATAACTCTCCTAAAAAAAGGTCCGATCTTAGTACAATTTTGTACAAATGTATATAGCACTATTTATTTGTACGAGTTTGAAAACCAGACGAATCTCACAATTCGAAGGGGGCTTTTGGGGGGGTTTTGTACCCCAAAAATGTTTTTTTTAGGGTTTTCACATGTAATTTTTATTTTTAAATCGAATTTTAATTCATACCATTGAATTCAGCTTAAAAAACAAACAATGTGGTATTTTGATCATTACGCTACGTCAATTGGTTACTGAGATATTGAAAGTGCTAAACACAGTACGTTGTCCAATGCTATTCTTAAGAAGAAAAATCAAAATTCTATATCTCGCTTATTTATTAACATACACTGACAAAACTTGGGATATGGCTTCATCCGGTTGTGGTTTGTTGTTGTTTGCGCGTATGTTTCCCGTGGCAGCAAACCTAGGTACTCGGTTCCCATGTTATTCTTATGGAGAATAATTAAAATGTTATATATCGCTTATTTATGAATGTATAGGGATGACACTTGGTTTGTGATTTCACTTTGATGAGTTCTATTGATATTTACATACAAACCCATTATTTTGTGTTCCTTGTTGCAGCAAACCTGCATACTCATCCCCAGTGTTATTCTTATGGAGAATAATTAAAATTGCTCATATCGCTTATTTGTGAATATATTTTAATGAAACTTGGTATGCGGCTTTATGTGGTATTAAGACATATATTTTTCATTGGAAATTTGCTGAGTATGCAGGTTTGCTGCGACAGGGGTATTTATATTTAAAACTTAAACGATGGAATATGATGTTAAAACGTATTATTGGTTTACCTTTTGGTTTTAGTTACATGAAAGTTCTACTTCAATTCATCAACAAACAGTCAGATTAAATAATGTTAACACCAGACAAACATTTCTTTTTCAGCGAATTTCCCCCATAGGGAAGAAGCTATTACCATAGGTGGCATGGTAAGACTTAAGCCCAAGACCATGATAACTTTTCATTTTGAGATTCCAGATGCCAAAAACACCATTCGTTCAAATTTGTATATATGTGTGTATATATATATATATATATATATATATATATATATATATATATATATATATATATATATATATATATGTGTGTGTGTGTGTGTGTGTGCGTGTGTGTCCGTAAGCACGATAACTCTCGTAAAAAAGGTCCGATCTTAATGAAATTTGGCACAAATGTGTAAAATACCATTTATTTGAACGAGTTTGAAAACCAGACAAATCGCACAATCTGAAGGGAGGGGTTTTGGGGGTTTTGCTCCCCAAAAACTTTTTTTGGGGTTTCCACATGTAATTTTTATTTAAATCAAATTCTAATTCATACCATTGAATTCAGCTTAAAAAACAAACATTTTGGTGTTTTTATCATTGCTCTACGTCAATTGGTTACTGAGATATTGCAAGTGTTAAACACAATACGTTGTCTAATGCTATTCTTATGAAGAAAAATCAAAATTTGATATCTCGCTTATTTATTAATATAAACTGACGAAACTTGGAATATGGCTTCATCTTGCTGTTTTTTGTTGTTGTTTGCAGAAAAAAACAAATTTCCACGTATGTTCCTGTAGCAGCAAACCTAGGTACTCAGTTCCCATGTCATTCTTATGGAGAATAATTAAAATGTTATATATCGCTTATTTGTTAATGTATATGAATGAAACTTGGTATGTGACTTTACTTAGATGAGCTCTATTGATATTTGCATAAAAATCCATTATTTTGTTCCTTGTTGCAGCAAACCTCCACACTCATCCCCAATGTTATTGTTATGGAGAATAATTAAAGTCGTAATTATTGCTTATTTGTGAATATATTTTTATGAAACTTGGTATGCGGCTTTATGTGGTATTAAGACATTGGAAATTCACTGAGTACGCAGGTTTGCTGCGAAGGGGGTATTTTAACTATTAACAAAGTTATAATAACTGCGAAAAACAACTTTAAACTGTTTAAAAACTCAAGGATAATCAATCTTGTACAACCGATTTCTATGGAATAAATTGTATTTTAGTGTTTTACCATGCATAAATGATAGTAGTTTCATGACGGTAATAAAGTTTGAATTTGTGTTATCCTTTCGTCTTCAAAAATTAAAAAAAAGCTGACGAATATTTTTTTAACATTTAGTTACTGTATTAGCAAACTAAAAGCATAGTTAGAAAATATTTAACATTTTTGTATTAATGTCAACTATATTTTGCTTTACACTATTAATAAATGTTTTGACCGATATTGTGTTTGACAAAAGTACTGAAAACAGTTTTCTTCTTTATATTACAATTCTATATAAAATGTAATGTGTTTAATTAATTTTAATTTCATCTAATATCTCGGGAAACATTTTTGCTATAAATATAAAAGAAGACTTACACTGTTGACTCTTTATTTTATATTGTTTTATAATCTAATAGTCAAGGACGTATTTGATCATTTTCAGGCCGAAAAATAAAACTTTCACTTTTAAAACCCTAAAAAGGAAGAGTTTTCCGACTGTATTGCCTAACGAACTCGATGTTTTAACCAACCCCTAAAACGTTCAGGGGATTACGCCGGTAATTTATATGGTGTGGTCCCGGATTTAAGTCTCACCGTGTGGGTCATGCTAATAATAGCTCATCTCCTCAGAATTAATTCTCTAATAAGCATAATTTAAAATATTAAAAGTATTTAAAAGTATAATTTGGAATTACGTTTTTAATCAAATAAAGGAGTTTTACATTTCGAACACGAAACTACACACCATATTCGTACAGCACAAGCAGAGAAATATTTTTTATTGCGGTTAAACAAAAAATAAAGAAACCCAAATATTTGGCACCCAAATAAGAAATATATACAATTTTAAGCAGTATAGGACTGCTCATGTGAAATTAAATTTAAATATGTCAGGAATGTATCATCATAGATGATTAAATTCAATTGAATAAAAATACCCTGCTTTCTTCCGGAATTTATCTTTATAATTGCTCTACAGTTCAACAATTACAAACTAGCAAATTAAATTAAATTGA
Organism: Allygus modestus; assembly: GCA_963675035.1. Taxonomy (NCBI): domain Eukaryota; kingdom Metazoa; phylum Arthropoda; class Insecta; order Hemiptera; family Cicadellidae; genus Allygus; species Allygus modestus. Next base: position 35,815,680 of record OY776115.1, read on the forward strand.
ATAGAAATGTAAACACGCTTTTTAAGATAACATTATGAATATTCCTTAAAAAAAATAAAAACTACAAAATAGATAATCAATCCAAACGAATAAATGAAAAGAATGGATAATTTCCAGAAGGTTACTCAACCCGTCAGTTGTTTTAAGAGATCCATAAGAAATCGTAAATATAATTGCAATGTGGATGTAAAAGTAGAGTGACTTCTCATATTCTTTGAAGTTTAGGACAATTATAGGGGCTTTAAGCGCAGCCATAAGCCGCCAGTGACAAATCCAACCGCGCGTCGCTCGTTAAAGTTCCAAGTACAAGCCTAACCGCCCCAACTTGTTACCAGCTTCGAAGAGCTTGTCAGCGCCGATGTCCCTTGGATAATTAGTTTCGTTACATGCGCAGCAGCTCACTGTAACACTAGCTGTGAGCTGGAATAACTAATTAATGAGGCGGGAGCGAAGAGTTGTGATCGATAACAATTACCGTATGTTTGGTTTGTCCAGCGGTGAATATTTTTTACAGTTGTCAACTAGATCTGAGATTGGTATAAAATATCACAGTTGTGGTTTGTGATAATTTTGTATACGAGTTTGCCGTACAGGGCAATCGGACAGTAGGAGGAGGTCTTAGGAATCTGAGAGGTGTCAAACAATGTCATCGAATCGTGATCAATTGTGATATACTTAAAGATAAGCTAGTAATTTTAGAGGTAACTAACTGCTAAACTAAACTGTATTAATAAAGAAATCTGACACGGTCTTGCATGACAGTTGGATTAATATGCACCAAGGGAAATACTAATACTGAATACTAATTTGTTATAGATTATGTCACTTCTTCACGAATGTCTATAATCGCCTTCAGATAAACATATTGACCTTGTCTACGAGCTCTTTTGTGCAAGTCAGAAGCCTCCGTGGCGCAATTGGCTAGCGCGTTCGGCTGTTAACCGGAAGGTTGGTGGTTCGAGCCCACCCGGGGGCGATACTTTTATTAGAATGCATGGATTATCAATGTAATGACACTGTGAGCTTTGGATTGTTTATTAGTGTAGACTGTTTATTGTAGTTATTAGAGACTGAAGTATACTAACTAATATACCCTTATACTTTATTCTAGTTTTGGGCGATTGACTGTAAACCTATAATAAATTAATTTACAAATGTTAAAAACACGCACGTAAATTTGATATCTTATTTATACCTGTGTAAATATTATTTGAAGTGTTAGTATAGCCTGAATAATAAAAAATAAAAAATTATACTCAGCTCGGGTAATGTAATTATAAAAATAGTTGGTTGTATAGTTTTTTCTAAAATAATAAAAAAATGTATGCTGTATTATTTTAAAAGTGAATACTCTTTTATAAATAAAAATAACCGTATCGCAGCAAGCCTGATTACTCAGTAAATTAACCATGAATATATATGCACCCAACTATTGTTATACATTTCATAACACATTTACACATGCACAGCATTTGTTAATAGTTCTCCGTAAGAATAACGTTAAGGCTGAGTAATCAGGTTGGCTGATAATACAAATCTAAATACATAAAACAAAGTCGGATTAGTATATTAGTTAGTTAGTAAGTTAGTTACACCAAACAGCTGTTATAAGGATTATATCTAAATATAAAAGGCATAAAAATATGTTCATTATCGAAATAAATACTCCCGTCGCAGCAAACCTGCGTACTTAGCGAATTTCCAATGCATATATATATATATATATATATATATATATATATATATATATCTCACTACTACATAAAGCCAATTACCAAGTTTCACGAAAATACATTCATAAACAAGTGATATATAACATTTTATTTATTATCCATAAGAATAACATTAGGGTTGAGGACGCAGGTTTGCTGCAACGAGGAAGATAGTTTTTTTAATTATCAATATTATAACCAGGTGAAGCTACATACCAAGTTCTATTAATTTAGGTTCATAATTAAGGGAGATATACAACTTTACTTAATTATTTTCCATATGAATAACATGGGGGCCGAGTATGCAGGTTTGCTGCTACGGGGACTATAAAAAACCTTGTTTTTGTGCTAATATCAATATACCACAGCTAGTTGAAGCCACATACCAAGTTTCATCAATATACAACATAAATAATCGAGATATCAAATTTTATTTATTCTCCATAAGGATAAAATTGGACAACTTACTGTGTTTAGCACTTTGAATATCTCTGCAACAGTTGGACGTAGAACAACAATTAAACGCCAAAATGTTTGTTTTGTTGAGCTAAACATATTGATCAAAATAAATGTGAAGTTTTTAGTAAAACTATCTGAGAAAAGTTTAAAAACCTTTTTCCCATAAGATTAACATGGGACACGATTTTTAGGAATTTCTCCGCAACCACTTAACCTAGATTAATGATTCAAAATACTAAATTTTTGTAAGCTCTGTAAATGGTTATAACAAAAAATTGAATGTTTTTAACATTTTAGGGTAAAATTTGCAAAAAACTGATTTTTGGAAAATTGTAAACCTTCAAAAAACCCCCTTCCCATAGTCCGATCGATCTGGTTTTCGAACTTAAGTCATGAATGCTACTCTCCACACTTGTGCCAAATTTCATCAAAATCAGGCGTTTCTTCCAAAAGTTATTGCGGTAACGGAAACAAATACATATACACACACACACACATATATATATATATATATATATATATATATATATATATATATGTATATATATATATACGTATTTATAAATTTGAACGAATACTGTTTTTGGCATCTAAGGACCTCAAAACGAAAAGTTGTCATAGTCTCGAGCTTAAGTCTTACCATGACACCTGCGGTAATAGCTTCTTTCCTATTGGGAAAATTCGCTAAAAATATACGGTACTTGAATGGCATCTCAAATTATTTTTTTCGATGCCAAAGAAAGCTCTATATAAAGAAGGTGAGTGAGCGAAGCGAACGAGCTCATCTCGATAATTAACGAGCATTTGGCATAAAACAATTTCAATGACATTAGGACAGGACAACATCTATCGGGCTAGTTAGTATATAGTATATTTTTAATTGAAAATATCAACAGACGAAAATCAGATGAAACCATATACCATATACCAATTTTCATAAATTATTATGTACTTGATAAGTTCATCTTCTCTACAAGGTAAATTCGTTAAACAATATGTTATGAAGTGTTAGACCTTATTGTTTACACATTTTTGTATTGAAATTATTTAAAAATTGGAATTGGAAAAAGGAATGTATTTTTTAATCCTTATTAGGAATTAATACAACTCCAGCTTTGTCAATTGTCTGACAAATAGAATAGCAAGCTGTCCAGACAATGTTGTTTCGCTGCCGCAGGGTCCCTCAGCGATCTCGTATGATCCGCTTATCCGAAAGCATCGACAAGATTGTAACCCCTGGTCCCGTGTTCCAGATTAAACCTACAGCAAATATGGCGCATTTGTTTTTTCATGTTTAGTAAACGATTTTTTTGTAAAGATATAACTAAACCAAGCTCAGCTGTACATATTTGGGATTGAATTTGGTGAGTAGTGTATTGTATCTACGCCAGACGCATTTTTAAAAGTTTAGATAGGGAACGGTCCTAACCCCGGTCTTGTTATAATCTAAGGTCATCCTATTCTTATACATTGCCAATAACTGACAGCCTAATTTCAAATGACATCTGGGTCAAGTTTTGAACCTTCTCATTTGTTGATTATCACTGTGAGAATTGTTTGTATACTAACTAGTAACCCTCTCCATAGCAGCCTATATCGGTAACCTTCACATTATAAGCTGTTGATGATAATAATTTGTAAAATGATTTAGGTATTTTGCAATAAGCGTTTGTGCCCGTCTGTACTGTAAATAGAATAAGTTGTTCAACTTAATTGACTCTTGATGAGTTTATTCGATTTAGAGTAAATTTTAAAGTTATGTTTGATTTATTTCAAATTTGATTTTTGTGGAGCTCTGTACACAAACAATAAGCAAACAAAAATATATCAATAATGATTTTAATTAAAATAGCAGAAAGTGTTGTATTTCAATTTTGAAACGAAAGCCAGAAGTCTTATCTGTGATTAGTTATACACCCAAACCCTCCATAAACCAGTTTTACAGCCTTTTTTCTACAATATTTTGTATCATTAAAAGTACACAGAATTATTTCACCAATGTCATTCAACAACGAAGGACAGCAGTGGAAATATTATTTTTTATTTGATGAACCTCACTCTATCTAATTATTTATTTAATGCCTAAAACTAAATAATTTATAATTTTAATTTCTAATTCCTACGTTCAATAGATAATCACAAGTATTTTATCTCGTTTTAGCGAATTTCCCCTATAGGGAAGAAGCTATTACCGTAGGTCTCATGGTAAGACTTAAGCCCAAGACCATGATAACTTTTTGTTTTGAGGTCCCCAGATGCCAAAAACACTATTCGTTCAAATTTATATATATGTATATATATATCTATATATATATCTATATATATATATCTATATATATATATATCTATATATATATATATATCTATATATGTGTCCGTTAACACGATAACTTGAGTAAAAAATGTCCGATTTTGATGAAATTTGGCTCAAATGTGTAAAATGACATTCATGACTTTAAGTTCGAAAACCAGAAAAATCGGATCATGGGAAGGGGGGTTTATGGGGGTTTTAAATTTTCCAAAAATCAGTTTTTTCCACTTTTCACCCTACAATTTTTAAAAAACTTAATTTTGGTTTTGATCATGTTATAGAGCCTAAAAAAACAAATAATTTAGTATTTTGAATTATTGACCTAGGTTAAGTGGTTGCGGAGAGAATCCAAAAAAACCTGCTCATAAAATCTCCCATGTTAATCTTATGGGAAAAAGGTTTTTGGCTTTTCCTCAGTTTATTTTAATGTAAAATTCATATTTGCTTTTACCAATCTGTACAGTTCCACAAAACAATCATTTTGGTGTTTAAATTGTGATTCTACGCCCAACCGTTGCAGAGATATTCAAAGTGCTAAACACAGTACGTTGTCCAATGTTATCCTTATGGAGGATAAATAAAATTTGATATCTCGATTATTTATGAATGTATGTTGATGAAACTTGGTATTTGGCTTCACGTAGTACTGGTATATTGATATTTGCACAAAAAATTGATTTTTTGTTGATTATTCCCGTAGCAGCAAACCTGCGTACTCAGCCCCATGTTATTCTTATGGAGAATAAGTAAAATGTAATGACTCCTTTAATTATGAAAATAAAACGTGTAATAAAACTTGGTATGTAGCTTCACTTGGTTGAGTTATATTGATAATTATATAAAAACACATTTTTCTGTTCCTTGTTGCAGCAAACCTGCTTTCTCAGCCCCTATGTTATTCTTATGGAGAATAACCAGAATGTTATATAGCGCTTATTTATGATTGAATATTGATGAAACTTAGTATGTGGCTTCGCCTAGTTAAATTATATTTATATTTGCATAAAAACCAATTGTTTCTGTTCCTTGTTTCAGCAAACCTACGTACTCATTGCCAATGTTATTCTTATGGAGAATAATTAAAATCGCTTATATGTGAATATATTTTTATGAAACTTGGTTTGCGGCTTTATGTGGTATTAAGACATATATTGTGCTTTGGAAATTCGCTGAGTACGCAGGTTTGCTGCGACGGGGGTATTATATTTTAAACAAAACCCGGTATAAACACATTGAACGAGTGTAGAAATATAGTACCACCATTTTCAGGTGAAAACTGGTAGAAGTTCACCCTACCTTGTAATCTCCGATGCACACAATTCCTTGGAAATACAGTCGGTAACGGTATTGAAACATGTTTCTAAACAAATAAACCCATCCTCTTTGGACAAAATGACAAACAAGCAAAGACGCAGCACTCAGACGAAAAATTTGAGCTAGGATACGATTAATAATTTAGTAAAGTTTACATTTAAATCGATATCTACGGCTAAATTAGTATCTAACAAGGGTAATCAAACTGAAAAATGTGTATAATTTGTCTGCCACCATTTAGTTATTTAATTAGTTTCATTATGGTAGTTAAAATATTTAATAATACACGTTTTTTGTTGCATGTATAATTTATTTATTTTTAACAGTAAGCTGAGGTCAGAGCTTAACGAATAAATTAATGGAATTCCAGTTTAGAAACGTAAACATACCTACCACCATTTTAATTAGACGTTAATTTAACCCATTATTAAATATTTATATACATATTTAACCCATTATTTAATCGATAGATTTTGTACAATATCTCCAAAGAATCGTCCTACTATTATTACTTTTTGCAAAGTTAAAATATTGATTAAAAACTACAAATTAATTCTAAGTAGGTAGCGCTCTGAACTATTGGTTACAATAAAAAATTTAAAACACAATGCAATGGATATATTCGTATCATGTATTTTTCTTTGGTATATTTCCCAATTGCAGCTTCCCCATTTAATGAATTGTAAATATGTGATTGAATCATAGGTAAAACCAATTGAATAATAAAATCTATTTGTTATATAAAACAAATATTTTATGTATTGATGTACTGGTTTTTAAATAAAGTACACAGTTAACCAATCAGGGTCTGATGAGTATAAAACAAACAATATCTTTTAAAAATAACAACGAACTCGTAATAATTTGAACGTGAAAGTGTGATAAGCACCTATCAGATAATTCTAAGCTTTTAAAACTCTTTGAACAAAATATGGCCTAGGTTAAACATTTTTAATTTATTTAAAAAGGTAAAGGCAAGGGGTTGGTAGTGGTTGACTCACCCTGTATGGTTTAAACTGATCATCCCTTTCCGCCCAGTGTTCTTGCGTGTGTTGTTTTCGTCGTCTATCCACGTATCTCATAATATGATTTAAAAAATTTGAAATAAGAGCTTTGTTCAACTTTTTCTTTAATAAGGTAATGGGTTGAAAATCTTAACCTTGATTTTTTTGTCACCAATGCAAAACTCATAATTCGAAAATGTATCATAACGATTTCGGGTCCCTACGTTTAATTATTTTAAATATCCCGACTGAAGTAGATCTAAGTACACGGAGGGTTTCTAATGGTGATTAATCAATACACCTGTCTTGGCAAACCTGCGTATTCAGCTAATATCTTATTTCAATTGATAAACAAGGGATTAAATCCAGTATTTGTCCTTCATTTTACCTTAATTATTTCGTATTTTCACAGAAAGTTCATTAAAGTGTGTCTGTGCTATGTCTAAGTCCAGGGTATGCGCCTCTTCTGTTACTACAATCAAATTCCTTTGCTTCTCAGTTTTAATATTAATGTCTAAGAATCAGCGACAATAGTTTGTCTATGTTTATTAAACATTATGGTGACTAATTTCGCTTATTCACATTTCTGTACATACACTCATGTCAACGTAGATTTTCTGAGGAGAAACTCCTAGTATTAATTTATAAAGCAATTGTAGCAAATTTAAATTGTTGGTCGACATTAGTTAAATTAGGTTTCCAAATCAGTGCAAACCAATACGTTATATCAACAGTGAAGGTATGTACGGTGAACGGTGAAGGAACAATGGCACTAAGGTTCATTTTGGCAAATCAGCTGGGCAAACGCACTGCAAATTGGCTATTGCGGAGATTCAATTTGGTTGATGACATTAGGGCACACGTTGTCGACCATATGGCTAAGCCTTTACTTTCATTACGACGCGGGCTCTTGGTTGAATTATCTTTGAAGGTTATACGTTTAAATGTATATATATATATATATATATATATATATATATATATATACATATATGATTAAGAAATAATTATTATTGATATAATGATGATGCTATTTTGTACGATGTTTGTTTTCTGAGGGGAGACTTACCCCCTCCCCCCTATTAGCTTTTAGCAATAGGTTACAATAGGTTTTTGACTCAAGGAAAAGAGTTAATTGTAAAAACCATATTTTGAAGAAGGATTACTTTCAACATTTTAATTACCTCGTTATTTCCAAACCTTACAGGATTATGAGTTTTAAAACCAAAAATACCTTCTAAAGAGAATTTCATAATGTTTTCGTTTTAGAATGTTGAACTATTTAATAAAATATAAGTAGTTTATAAGTTATTTTTATTTTACAATTGTGTTTGTATTATTTCAATTCATGCGAACAAAAATCCTTACGTATCGAATACCAAAACGAAATAAAGAGGATTGTATTGATTTTTAAATTACAAAATAGAACAAATCCGATTGAATAAAACACAAATATTTAAAAACTATGTAATTTTAATTATATACTTTCTTAACCAGTAACCAGTCTTAACCACGTTTTATCAATTGTTTTAAATAAAACAATATGATATATTGTTTTGTTGGTATTTCAATATAAAAATATATAGAAATAAAATAAAGAAAAACATATAAAATTAACAAACCATTGTTTTCATAAATTTGATATATTATTTACAAAGCAGCGAATACGTATGATATGTATAATCTTTTACCGAAGAGCCTGAAAGGCTTGTGTTTATATCAAAAGCAGAAAGTCGTATGTTTTATGTAGTGTAACGATGCACTTAGAGTCAATCAGTTTGAGAGTAAAAGATGTAAAAACAAGGAAAGATTTGTTTAAGGATAATATAACTGAATAGAACGAGATCATTTATAAGCCGACTTTACACGTTTCCAATTATGAGAATTTTCTTCAAGGATCGTGTGTGCAAACTTGGACAATTCTGAAATCCTTTGAGAGCTCTTAAGATTACTTGAAGTATCGAACAAATATTTACTTTCCAGTTTAATATTTATAGAGATTCAATACTTGTAATATTTATATACATTGTTTATTATTTTATCACGGCATTTCCGTAATCTAGCATTGCCTAATCTTTGTTAATTTTCAATTAAATTATGGTATTAAATCCACATACTCAACCAGTCAACTCTCACAGGATAACATTTAAACAAAAGAGAGATCTTAATTTTGTAATAGTTTAGAATTTCCAACCAAAACATTAAAATAAATACACACTAAGAAATTTTAAATCAAAATATTTTTAGTGGAAAACCAATGAAGTAACAGATACAACAAATTTTCGATGTAAAAAATAAATAATACAAATTGTATTTTCTTTCCGCAGTTTTGGCACTTTGCCTGATAGAAATAACATCATGCCTAGCTTTTGAAGCCGCAGCTTTGCTCGCGACTAAAACATAACTTAAGCAATGTATTTATTATAAAAATACGTTATGGAATATATTTACAAAAATGTCGGTACGCGTGGATGTAAGAAATGGATAACTTAAATGACTCGTTCAGAAGTATAACTTATCATTACCAATTTTGTGATAAATCGGTCCTAAAAATAATTAATGCCAATAAGATTGTCATGAATAACTAAAAAGCTAGAGAGGCAGAGCCCCGAATCGTTTTTGGAACGGAGCCATGATTATGTTCTATTTTTGTATATTGTTCATCCTCCAGTTTACCTCAATCGGTCATGTATTTAAAACATGACCATGATGTCGGTCATGATGTCATCATGATGATTTCGTGAGAACTATGAAAGCCACAGTGGGGTTTGAAATGTCAGAGTAGCCTATGCTTTATTTCACTATTATTACTTATCTTTGTCCAACATTTTAAATCAATGGCGCTAATAAATACTTTGTTTTGGTAAAATTAGCATGGTAATACTTAATACCAGTAGGGTAGAGCCCCAATAGAGTTTTAAATTAGGAGTGGCTTATGGATAATTATTTGATCTATTAGTATTCGTATTAAACTTCAGCTCAGTAACTAGGGTAGTTGGTGCATGATGTGGGTAGTATGATAGCTTAGATTAATCGAAGGTTAGAGCAGGGTGGATCCCCAAATGACTTTCCGAATGGAAGTAACCACATGTGTGATTGTTATTTGTTACCTATGTTCCTACCATATTTATATTCAATACTTCCAGTAAGTCAGTGCGAGATGTTTAACATGGCCAGAGGATCGAAGCCCAGAAGAATCTTTCATAATGGAGTCGGTCTATGTTCGATTATAAAGAATTATCGATAAGAATCAACTATCCAATTTTAGCTCAATTAGTCCAGGTGCGATGGCATGCATGCTTTTTAATTTAAGGGTTGGGTGACTTGGGATTTTAAAGGCCAATGTGGTAGAGCCCAATCAGATACTGCATCAGAAGCAGGCCTATGTAAAAATGTTGTGGCATATATTGTGTATTACAAATATTCTTCCTGAGTTTTTAAATATGCCTTCGTAGTAAAAATCTACAACTATCAGAACGTATCCTCAGTTATTTTTAAGAGCCGCTATAGTGTAACTGAACATTGGCATCTCTGACATTTGCAATGTTGCGCCATACGAGAGCACAATACTTTACAGTAAAAACTACCAGGGGCAATTCTTATGTTCGCAGGATTTATTCGTCAGATCCCCACGTTGTTCCAGCTACATATTGGTTTAACCTTCACTGCAGTCTTTTAAAGATTACTTTTAAAAGTCAGATAGCGATCTAGAACCCCAATTACTCTGGGCGTTCTTTATGGTGAAGTTGAACATCGCCAAAGTTTACCTCACTAATGTTATACTTGACAATAACGTAAATCAGATAAAAGCGGGCGGCCTCCAACTTTGTGAGATTTTGCTTTTGCTTCTAGGTTTTAAATTAGTATTTGAATATGTCATTCGTAAAAGGTGATTCTATTAATAAAGTCCTTTTTGGTGGATAGGTCAAGATTGTCGTCACAAATCGTCTTTTTATGTCTGGTAGAGGCTGTCGTTCTAAGATCGGAAATAAAATTCCCTTGTGACCTAGGTAGACTTTGATCAGCATCGCACTAAGCATGCTGTCTAAAATATAAAAAAAATGAAGGACAAGGAAGTAGACTGTAGAATTTAAAGTAAGCGGCTTTTCCTCCAAACTGTGTCGAGAGCTGTATAGAGGTCAATGAACGCTGCGGAGGTTTAGGTTTCTGTCAAACCCTTTCTAAACGAATGAGGTGAAAGAGAGAATCTGGTCACAGGTTCGACATGGTAAGGTGACCTGTCGAATTAAAAATGTAGAATAGAAATCCTGTGCAAATATTTCCGAGGGTCCAACCCATTCGCTTAAAAAAAGAATTTAGTTTCCAAAACGTTAACAGCAAACCAAATAATTTAACACTATTTTAAAATAGTTTTAAATAGTTGCCGTTAGGAATTCCATGGAATGATTTCCTCAGATACAATCCGTTAACAGTTACAGCGGCTGAGAGACAGTGTAACAGGTGGTTACCATGGCAACAGATCAATATCAAATCTGGAGCGTTGGACGCTACATCCACACGGCATCGGCAGTCTGCATCTGGCACTGCTACAAAGAGTACAGTATATTCCGATCATACGTTATCACGTGTAAGGGAGTGGGTAAAATCGATGATTCTATGAGGACTGATCTTATCTCGCAAAAGGGAAGTTAAATTGTTCAGTGAACATATTTTACTACAGTTATAATAAACAAGTTTGAACATAAAAACTCGCATTTGTTACAGCTTTGGACCACGGGATCTTTGCATCTTACTCAGATTTACTTGGTAGACAGTTCGTACTTTTTAAATGCCCTTTCCACTTCTGGTGACCAACTAATGCATTCCAATTTTTTGACAAAATGTCGTTATCTTACTGGAACAGGTGAAACATTGTGGTATATGAAATGTTACATTCACAGGATGAGAATGGTAAGATGTGTTTACTCTAAATTTACTTTATTTGCTTTTAGCAGAATTGATTTTAAATTATGTTACCCCCATCGAACTCTTACAAAGCAAAGAGAGAGCTTAAGAATAACATAGTATTAGGAGCCATATTCAACCAAAGCTTCTTGTATTAATACACTTTTTAACCTGGATTTTTATATTTCACTATAGCGAAATTACACCAAAAGTTGCCAGGAATTTTACTGATAACTAAATATAAATGTAAACAAATGCTTGAGACAAAACTTAAAATACAATTTAAATGTCACTCGAGAATAAAATATAATAACAGGAAAAAAGGAATTTTTGTCCGATATTTAATTGCTACTTTTTCAACATCTAGAACAGTACTTTTACAAAGGGGAAGCTCCAATCATTCAAAAAGGCACACCTCTTTACTGGCCATAATATATGTTACTGTACATCAAGACTCGCGTTCAGTTCTGGATGTATGGAACCATGTGCATCAAGTGTTAACATATACAGGTTTTACCCACATTAAATATCTAATTCATGACACAAATAATAAAACAGTAAAAATAATAATATTAGGTATATTATTAAGGTAATTCATCGCGCCAGTTAATAAATGCAAAGAAGACTTTGAACCCAACAAAATAAGAGTGACTGATCTTAGTCAGTGCTGGCAGGTTTAAGCATACAGCATGTTACATTTAGTATAAACAAATTCAGATTCCTTTATAGATTCAATAGATTAACATTTTGCCATTTTAATTAAATTGCTCGACGGAATTGCCTCTGAAAAGTATAATATTAAGAAGACAATATTATTAGCATGAATTTACCATTTAATATGGTCACGATAAAATGGCAATTTAAATTTGTTGATATATTTGACTAAGCTAATTTGACGTTTTACACACAAATATAATTAGATTCCTATACAAATAAGTTGGTCTGATAGTTTGTGCTGTTTCCTCATTAGCAGAGCAAAATTTATCTTTAACGAATAAACAGAATAATGTTAGATACTTCCTTGAGAGACGATCTTCTGATTATATTAATTGTTTATCTACCAGGCACATATGCAGTCAAATTAAAAAATAACTGCTCATATAAATAAATTTGTAAAATATAAACTTTACAGCTTCACTATATTTATTAGTGAATTTACTATGGAAAGTGAACTATTAGCATGACCCGCACGGTGAAACTTTGAAACTTAAAGCCCGGGACCACCATAGAAGTTCCTAACGTGACCCCCTGAACATATTTTGGGGGTCGTTAAAAATTATATATATATATATATATATATATATATATAAATTCACAACATATGTTCAGATATATAAAATTGCGACCGCTAGAGTGCAAACATATATATATATATATATATATATATATATATATATATATATATATATATATATATATATGTTTGCACTCTAGCGGTCGCAATTTTTGTCCGATTTACTTCAAATTTGGTAGGGACGTTCCTTTCTATAATCAGTTGGACAAGTTTGTTGGGCAAAACAATCGGGAAACTCTAACCCCCTATTTTTGGGATTATTCTTTCAAATTTTGGGTTTTTGGGCCCAAAAAGGGTCAGAAAAGCCCCGGACGTTAAATTAATGCTTAAATTAAGATGGAAATTAGTAAAGCGAAAGTTTTAAGCCCTCTCTCCTCATTCTAGCATAAATATTTACCGAGTTATTAAAGAAAATGTATATCAGCTAAACACAGTACGTTGTCTTATGGGGTTTTTATATTAGAAAAGCATGTTATTCATTTGTTGGTGTATTTGTATCATCCCCAGCAACCTCGCGCCTACTTTCAAACCTGACTGGACCTTCTCCTAACCTTATAATGCGCAAAAATTGTATTCCTAGCATTGCAGGTAAATGAAACCAGGAGCATCAGAACAGCCAAAAATCAATGTTTTCATATTTCAATAAAATTGGAATAAATTTATGTTTTTATACTGGTTTTGAGTTTTAAAAGTTTTGAATGTGGAAATTCACTTCCCTCACGTCAGCGTGCTGCGTGCGAACTCGTTGTGTATTGTAGTGGTCTTTATGCATAGGGAGAGTAAAGGATTATTTAAGTATTTAAAAACATATTTCGCATACTACAATTTATTTTAGGTGAAACAAGAACGACTTATTTTAAATATTTATATCTGAAGATAATACTTTTGGGGTTTTAGGTTATACAATGCAATTTGTATCGTGCGTGCAAGATACATTGATCGTGATGTTTAGCAAGAGGGAGGCAGATGAGCAGACTTCAAAACACATTAGCTTGAAAGTGGGCTGTCGAAACCACCTAAACATGGAGTAGCAACGCTCCCCCGGAGTCTATAATATTTGTTGAGATTTCCGCATTTTATCTTAAAAAAGATTACGTTTTAGATTTCTATTCAACAATGAATACAAATCCATCGATATTATGATATTCGAAATGTGTTAGATGTTCATCCTATCTAGGGTAAATATGCTTCGTTCAAAAGTTCTGCTGTGAACCCCCAATGGTCAACTAAATAGCAATTGCAGGTTTTCGTTTTTTTTGCGGTTATTCTGAGAATTGGTGAGTTCAGATATATGAATCTCCTGATATAAAATGATTCGCATATCTGTAATAACAAAGACAAATAAAATATCAAGGTATAAAAATGTCAAAAGATCTTCAGGGATTCTATAAGTGTTGGACGGTTATTAATTGTAGTAATTAATCTTACCATCAAAAGTCGGTTAGTAAAATGTACTGAATTGTAAATTCCACTGGAATACGTAAGTTATGTCATACATTTTTAAAGAACGAGGGTACAAAAATATGAATTAATGTATTTAGTTTTGTGATTGTATTTATTATTAAATTTCTTGAATACTTTTTGTATACCACAAACTCAGTTTATTGTGTATTGAATAGGATATACCAATGAATTACACGTACTAAGTGTTGTTTGACATTTTCTAAATAGGATAACTAACTTTACTTCAAGCTATAAAATTATGTATTCATTTAAAGTTAATGTGATTCTATAAAAATCTAGGTACTTCTGCAAAATAAACCCATTTATATGATAATATTTTCAATAATCTAATATTTCTTTAGATTTGTTAAAAATAGACTTATTTTCTAATCAGTGATTGTTTTCTTTATGTGTAGATCAAGCAACAACCAAGAGAGTTTAATCGAAATGCAGGAACGACTAGTTCTCACGATTTTAGATATAAATAAAAACGAATATTGCTTCCTTTATTACTTAAACGAGACACATACATTACGGAAAAATATGGTGCCAAATAGTATCCATTTTTTCAAAAGTTATAAATATATTTTGAAGGTTTATTCAGGCATACAAATTAAAATAACAAATGTACTCAGTGTTTGGATTGTTTGGACTAACAATTAGCGTCTTGGACTTCGGTTCAAGGGGTCACAGGTTCAAATCCCGGGGTGTCCAAACAAGTTTGAAGGTTTTGGACTGCTTTCCCTAAAAGCGGTTGTGTGTTCTATTAACAAAAATGCCTTTGTCATTGAAGTAATAATAATAAAAAACCGTCTTACTCAGTATCACAAAACCTGACTATTCGTTAACAAGTCCAACAAGTAAAAAGGTGATTTATATATTGGAGTAAAAGGAGTTATCTGTTTTCTTTATATGATCGTATTCAATTGATGAGGTATATTGTTTGATGCTGGGAATAACTAAGGTAATATAACTTTCAAGGTTGAATGCTAGTAGTAAAACAGTTCAAATGTACGTTTCCTCTAACGTACAGATCTCAGTATTCTAAGGTTGTGAATGTTTGTGAATAAATAGTATTATTCTTGAAACAGTACACATATAAATTACAGACTTTTAAACCACTACCAACAAAATATAACATTTTAACGTGTTTTGAATGTAAATATGATAGTCTAAGCATAATTTTAAGTTACGAGCGGGTTACACTTTTATGTTGAAGTTAAACATCACCAAATGTCTTTTAGAGTATAAATGAGTAATTAATTCACTAGCCAATGTTCATGTGGTTGGCAACGTTCAGTTGCGGCGTGGCGTGGCGTGGCGTATAGTCCCTTGTGTAAATTTCTAATGTTTCCAGCGATTCGCACCATTCTCCCACATCCTCTGTCAACACATCAACATACTCTCAAATATTCAAGACTACACGCAGCTGGTGTCACAAGCCCCATTGCGGGCAAACGTGTGTTTAGAATAAGTCAGTTTTAAAGTTAAGGGCGACAAGCAGTGTCCCAATGTAATTTCGAGTCGTGTTTACGAGAACGTAAACACCAATGTAAAAGCACGGTGAGGAAACAAATATCTTCTCTTGGAAACTGTTCATGGTTATGATTATTATTAAAAACCAGGGTCGCAGAACATAAATTAATGTTACAACTTTAAAGACCTTACCGGTGGTGTTTTAGGGAAATAACATAATTTAAGTGCCTGTTGACATTTAGTATAAAAGAAAAATTAGTTTGAAGAAATAATGAACAAATTGGTCAGAAAGAATGACCAGTGAGACCTTTCCAAGTTTTCAGAAATGATTTAAATGTTATAAATAATAGTCCCCACAATAAGCACATAACTAACTACGGTACAGATTTCATTATATTATTGAATGACTATGGATCCTGTTTTGAGCAATCGATTGTACATAACGTTGAACGTGTTAGGGAAGTTTAGAGAAATCTTTGAATCCTGGTTTAGAAACCACCTACAATAACTTAGTTATTGTTCGTGTGAAATAGAGTTCTTCCCCCAAGGTTAACGACTGATTTTCATACGTTAAACCTGTATTAGTTATGACTATTCTGTAGTAATAAGTAGTGACTGAATATAGTGGCCAAATTAACTCTACACATTGTTAACCAGCCGACTGATTTACTTTAATTATTATTCCAGGCTAAGCAGCAAAGTTTCAAATGCAAGCTCTGCTCACGACTCGTATAATAGCAGTATAAAAGTCTTGGGTTGAATAAAGAGCCAAGTAAACTGTGTTATTTATTAATTAGCTCCTGAAAGATGCACATTTATACTTGAACTAACTTTACGCTCAACCAAGATAGAACATTATAGCCAAACCTTATTCTTCATCTCTATTAATTATGTTTAAATGAAATGGAAACTTTACCTCTGTTGTTAAAATGTGACTAAGACTGGAATATATATATATATATATATATATATATATATATATATAACTTTTCTATTGTAATCTCAAACTGTTAAGGCCCACATAATTAGGGTTCGTGCGTTTACGGTCACTTCTGCGTAACCGCAAATTAATCACTCATCTCGCTTAGTAACGTGTCAAACTGTATGTTTTAATAGTCTAGAGCGTCTAAACTTGCTTATTTATAAGGATAAAATTCGAATTACTCAAACTAAGTAATAAGTAATAAGTAATAAGTACTACTTCATTCACTGCGTGTGTTCGTTCATTGCGTATTTATGAATACAGTAATGGATAATAATGAATGAGTAATATCTTATTTTATGAATATGAAATAAGGATAAGGATTTATACACTTTAAAATGTCGCCAAATCTCTACTGGTTCAAATAAAACAATCTATCGGAAAAAGAAGCACAGTATAATCTTCTTTCATATATGAACTTAAATGAAATTCTTGATTTCAATAATTCCATTACAATGAAATTGTAACAATAAACAGGTTTACAACGCTATTAATCAACAGGTAATATATACATGAGAGAAATATAAAAACAACATATAAATAAACAATCCTCATAAATCTTAATTAAGTGAAATATGTATACGTAGCCTCTGAGCACAAAAGCTGTATTGAGGCTACGTTTAATATACATTAAATAAAGATAAGACTACTTGCAGACGCTCCTGTTATTATAAATGTAAAATTAAATGTTGTTGAAAATGGCTTAGTATGAACCAATAAGTAAAACATATAAGACTATACATGTTTGCACCCTGCTTATTAATGCGATTACTATGAAGGTCAATATTGTACATACAAGTACACTGATGTGCACATTAAATACCTACTATAACATATTGATTAGTTGTTAATTAAAAAAAAAACTTCAACTTCATTGTTTTAAAATAACCATATCCTTAATAATTTAAGAAAGGTTTTAATCTGCCTATAAGAAGCAATGTTAATAGGCAACTTTCCAAATAATTTAGGAGCACAATACAGAAAAAATCTTCTAAAGCCCTCATTGATTGGCTGAGGAACCGCAATGCGCTTCCTCAATTGAAAGGTAGTAGAAATAATTTTCATGTTACTGTACCTCCTCTAATATAAAGAAAATACGGAACACTCGATAAATATATAAATGTCTAAGAGGTAAAATGCCCAATAATTTAAACAAAGGAAAAGATCTTTCATCCATTCTGACTTGCAACATAATTCTTATTATCTTTTTTTGCGCTGTAATAACAGGTTTAATGTTTGAAATATATGTTCCACTAAAGCTAGAAATACCATACTGTACTTTGGAATTAACAAGTGAATAATATACGTTTTTTAAGACGACTATAGGAAAAATGTATTTTAACAAATAAAAAACTCTTAAAGCTTTAATCATGTTCTGCTGCAAATTTGTTAGATGAACTTTCCAATTACAGTTTACATCAATAGTTAAACCAGTGGCGTAGATAGACCTTTGTCAAGGGGGGGATATATCATTTAGGGAATACAAAAAAAATTGTGTTCGTGACCAGCGCATACAGGTACAAAAAATTAGAGACATTATATTAACATTCCCTTTACACTTACTCAAGTGCTGCTTAACGCTGATAATCCCCACACTCATGTGCTGTAGTTGATGTTGACGGGGCTGTGGCCATACTACAGGGGGCGGTGGCAGTAGTACACGCATCATTGTCACTGATAACTTCACTAAAGAACTGATTTTTGCCCACTATCTGTAGCAACACCTTCACTTACACTTAAAGTTTCACCACTTTCATTTTTCCTTTTAGGAGCGATAAACCTCGTTAGTTTACATTGTTTTGAAATATTAATAAGAAAACAGACATGCGTCGCAACGCCGCGAATTATGCAAGGTCACCGACCCGACTGACCTAAAGTTAAAGAGACGTCTTCTAGACCGTCTAGCGTCTAGTGATGTGTCAGTATTACTGTAATCAGTATTTTGTAATCAGTACTGGTTGCTAGCAAAAGTATCTGATATCCGGAAATACAAGTACAGAGTAATCATGAGTACATCCAATAACTGATATCAGACTAACCCACCGAGTACTAACGAGTACTGACTACCAAGGAATCAGAAACGGCAGCCGGGACTCATTGATACAGAAACTAGGTAATTTTGGGCCAATAGGAGCACTAGACTCAATGACTAACAGATTTATTTGTAATCATTTAATTAAATGATTACGTAACACATAACCTGAAATTTGTTAGTTTATAAATATAATCATAAATTAAATTTACTTTTATGGTTTATTTTACCTAATTTTAAACAACTGTTTTAACATAAAACATTTGTAACTTGGGCTCAGTTGATGGAATACCGAAATGATTCGTATTAATAATCCTACACATCCGAGACATCGACCATTTTTACAGAGAGTAATCAGTATTTGTAACCAGTACTAGAAGTACTTATATCAGTTGTAATCAGAACTGGAAAGTTATCGCTAAGCATATCACCAATACCGTCTAGACGTCAAGGTCAGGTGCGCTAGTTGACGGTCTGGCCGCTAAGGGATGAGGATGAGGATAGCCTGTTCGATGACTCACGCCGCACTTGGCGCGCATATACTGTGTCGGTGCGTTCACCTGCTACTATTTTATTGAACGCGAACAACGTTCTTAATATATATAAGATATTTTTGAAATATTGCAAACATTATTTTGTTTTTTCAGCAACAGCATTTATTTTTATTCAAAAGACGTAGGCTTGATTTCAGGAGGATACAAATTATAATTTTTCCAAGGTTCAAAGGGGGATATATCCCCCTGATCCCCCCCGTACCTACGCCACTGAGTTAAACCAAGATATTTTATGTGACTTACTTGCTCAATTTTCAAGCAATTAATGCATGTATTCCCTTTGAGTAGGAATAACTAGCAAATCCACTCGTGTTGAAATAACAATCCACCCAATTACCTTAAGTCTGAGATGTAAGTTATTCTATTTATTTCAACTACCTACAACGACTTGTTAATATTTACATTTTAACTCATTAGCATTAGCTGATGTTGTGTTATACAATATAACATGCAGAAAAATATATATATGCGTTGAAAATTAAATATCTTTCATAGCATATCAATAAACTTCAAACATATCAAAACTTTTACTAAGATAGATCAATTTTCATCAAGTCAATTTGCTAAGATAGAGTGTTAAAACTGATGTTGAAAGATAGATGTCCAGTTGTCTAATGTATATGTTCAATGTAATTTGCGCTTGTGGTACTTAACTTTCAACGGAGTTATGACTGGTGCTTAGGAACAGCTAGTATTAATGTACAAGGAAACATAGAAAAGCATTTTTTTATAACTAAAGTTTAAACACATTTAATACTTATGCATTAACGTAATTCGATAAGAACGTTTTATGAATAAATCTTAAAATAAGTTTTTATTAACGGTGGTTTGCTTTTAAGCTGTATAATGAAGTGCCGGGTGTTTTAAGCTGTATAATGAAGTGTCGGGGGTTTTAAGCTGTATAATGAAGTGCCGGGGGTTTTAAGCTGTATAATGAAGTGCCGGGGGTTTTAAGCTATATAATGAAGTGCCGGGGGTTTTAAGCTGTATAATGAAGTGCCGGGGGTTTTAAGATATAATGGGTTGGTGGTTTCAGAATAAATAATCAATATTATTTTCAAAAGTAACTTTTTATAGGAAAGATTTTACTTTTTTGTTTTTGTTATAGTATGCAAAATAAACTCTAAAATACATTTTCCAGTTTCTTCTTAAGTAATATAAATATATAATTTAATGCGCAAATATTAGAAACCACCCAATGTTTCTCTCCTTAATACTAATTGAGGAAATTTGATAAAGCTATTTGTATTAGTGACATTAATTAACGTTCGATCAGAATTTAATCATCTCCTGATTAGTGGTTGGAACGCCTCACATGCAGCTACGCCGAATAACTCCAGAATTTTTGTCCATGTCATTTTTGTCATTGTATAACACAACCTGAGCTAATGTTAATAATGAGTTCAAATGAAATATTAACACTCGTTGTAAGTAGTTTAAATAAATAGAATAACTTACATCTAAGACTCAAGGTAATTGGGTTTAGAGTTATTTTACTTAATTGTTGTTTAAATTAATTTTTGTGCTGTTCATTTTTTGTACATGTTCATGTTTTATCTCTCTATTATGTATATTATACGTAGTTGCACGTATGCTTAAACCCATAACCGTGGGCATCTCAAGTAGACTATTGGCCTACTTTTAGCCACAAGTTAAAAGAAGAGTATATCCTTTCGTACCACGTGATCTATCACAACTGGGTCACGTTATGTATAAAGTGCATAGCAAAGGGCATTTTGTGACATGAATTTTCAAAAGGCAAACGATGATCATTAATTTTATGAAATAAAATTTTGGGACAAAAAATACGTCACTTACAGACCGCCAACAAATTAATAAGTTGAGTTTCTTGTTTACGGGATATAACAACACGTAATATGCTAATCAAAAAGTTGCATTTTCTTTACAAATTAATTAACCTAATTTAGTTTATAAATGGACAGGACCAAAGATAGAAAACCGACCTGAACAAAATATCTCTGCCTTTTAGGTTCAGAACCACGGAACTCTTGTATCGATCACCAGGCAATAGCTCATCTTCTTTGAAACTCTCCGTCAAGGATCGAGTCCGTCAAAAGTCAAACTGGGGGTGAAAATGGCTGGTTCATCAAATAGTTACCATGGTAACCGATCAATATCAAATCTTTTACAATGTCTTAAATGCGTGTGAAACATCTCAGGGAGACGTAGGTGATGGTGATATTTTATTACATAGGGTATTATTCAGGATTAACTTAAATATCTTCTATTTTAGTTGTATTATATAAATCCAACAAAACAAGGTCCCCTTTTAAATATTTTCTTTTCATTAAAACAGCCTGATTTAATAAGGATTTGTTTGTATTAACTACATTTATTACATTATTAACATGAGATTAAAATATTTGAGGGACAGCCTTGTTTTATTAGATACATATAATACAAATATTCTGATATTTTTAGAACTGTAACACTCAAATTAAGTGACTTAGTTTTAACACGACACGAAAAATAAATCAGAAGAAAATCAAATGATTTGGAATAGCTAAAATTGGCAGAACCAAACACTGAAATAAATTCAAAACCGTTATGGAACTAATACGCATTTGTACAGAGTCGAAGTTAATAAACCATGTAAAGGACGGGGAGGGTGAGAATTGGTCTCTGGCGAGTGACTTGTTGCGCCGACACCGGTAGCTGGGTCCCTCCTAACTATCTATGTCATTGTATTTTCAAGCAGGGAGCCTATTTTATTTACGGTGGAGATTTTAATTTAAACATAAATTCAATAAATATAGTTGTTGTTATATTTAGCGCCGTGTGGAGGCAAGGGGTGTCTTATAACTCCCAGAAAATTATTTAAGGACTTTTTTCTTGTTGGACTGCCAACAAAATTTTATTTTGTTTGGTTTTAATTCATAATCTAAATACAGTGTATGACAGGGACATACACATTTCTCTTCTCTCCTGATGTATAAAGTCCGTAATATGTTAAATCAATTACAGATTATCCATCGTTTAGCTGAAATTAAATGTTTGCAAATATTGGCGTTGGTGTCGTTCCACATTGGCGAAAATCAGACCACACCTGACAGCGTATTTCGTCTCAAAATACAATTTATTACTTATGCACATACGTATGGAACTCGGTCCAGAGCTCTCTTCGATCGTCGATTTAGATCCACATATTAAGACTCCAACAGTACTCTTAATAGACTTCACCACTAGGTGTAATAACTGACTGTTGCTGTTTGAATATTATTATTGCTAATGCATAAGTTTCGACACAACATTGTTATTTGCTTTACTATAAATTTGCTATATCGCCCACTCATTAGTATAGGATCTTGTTGTGTCATCATCACTATTTTATACATATTGTTTTATTAATTTTTTAGTACTTGCTTTTTACATTGAATTACATAAGTAGTATTTGATCGTAAAAGTTGTAAATTAGATCTGCAGTTGGAGTGCATAAAATAAAAATAAAATTAGCTAAATCCATCAAACAGCGATTCATAAATTATACTGTAAAATTATCAAACTTCCAACATTATAGTTGCAATAACAATAGTTTAGTCTTTTTTGGAAATATTAATAAAAACACTATCACTTATCTGTCAAAAATCAATGGAGAAAGAATTTAAATTAGTAAATTCAACTTGTTCGTTTTAAATGTTGATAGAACAATAGTGAACCACTAGAATGTAATGTTTAACATATACTCTCTTGTTAAATTTAAAATAAACAAAATTGTAGTAGAGCGCAAGCATTACACGAGGCGCGACTGAAATGAAATTTGGATAGCATTCCAAACACGCGGCAACGCAGAATTCTTCCGGTCGTTTACAAGCTTCTTTACATCTCTCGTTCGCTTTCTACAAACGTTGACCTCACGAGGAGATCCTGGCTAACATTTATCACCTAATAAAGCTAAATGCAATAAATAATGCAATGGAGGCTTTATTAATCTAATTATAAGATAAAAACCGTGGGTAAATAGCATTGGTGAATATAATTAGATTTACTTAACTGAAAAGAATATTTATATGTCAATAAATACGACAAAAATTGCTAAACGATGTTAAAAAAACACACAAATATTTAAAGTTTGAACAAATACTTCAGAAATATACTTACACTTGCATCAAATACAACAATGATACTGGATCAGTCAATAAAATAAACGGTTTATCTTCCAATACATTATACAGAATAATTTGATTAAACTTCAATAAATCACATACATCTAAAATAAAGTATGGAAAGAACATGCATTGGTATAAATAATGCACGGAAAAGGTACAGGTAGCTTCATTGTAAAAACAACTCAATAAGTTCTTTTTATAAGAAACGTATAAGAACTTAAATCAATACAAAATTAATAACGATATGATAAGGTAAACTGAAAAGGAGAACAAGCTTTTGATTGATGAACTCGACAGACTGTGAAGTAATCGCATCTAAATTCTCCCGTTGTTACACATTTTCTTGCCAATATTTTAAATTATTTATAACACTTTGAACACTGTTATATCTAAATGAACTCATTAAACTTTAAACATATTTATTTAATCATATTTTTGAAAATACAACTTTGTTTTTGTTTTACTTTAAATTTAAAGTTGTTTTCTAACACGTACGACGTAAAATAATGTTACAGGTGAATAACCTTAGAATATGTTAGATGTAAACCAAAAACATTTAAAACAAAGTAATTAAATTAATCTTTATCATGGGCAGCGTGTCTTATAGGATGTGTATTTATTTGTAAAACCACTCTGTTACTATCGAAAATTATGTTTAAAAATACTAAAATAAATACTAAAAATAATAAAAGCTTAGGAGTAAACATTAAAAGTACAGAGAAAGGTTGCTTTATGCACAAAAGGGTGTTGGAGAAAGGCAGATAATGGGTCGTTTGTGCAAAAGGACGTGCTGTAGTAAACTTTCAAAGAATGTGGTATTGTCTATGGTCCAAACAGCGTGTTGTATTGCAGCTCGTTCGACTTCGACATTCTTGCTTATGTCTCAAACTTGACGCTTGAACTCAATATTGCAGTTCAATATAAATACCCCCGTAGCAGCAAACCTGCGTACTCAGCGAATTTCCAATGCATATATATGTTTCTTAATACCACATAAAGCCAAATACCAAGATTCATCAATATACATTCATAAATAAACGATTTATGACATTTTAATTATTCTCCATAAGAATAACATGGCGGCTGAGTATGCAGGTTTGCTGAAGCAAGGAACACAAAAAATGGGGTTTTAAACAAATATCAATACAACTCATGTAGGTAAAGCCACATACCAAATTTCATTAATTTATTTTCATAATGAAGGCAGAAACAAGTTACTTATTCTCCATAAGAATAACATGGGGCTGAGTACGCAGGTTTGCTGCTACAGGAGCCTTTGGTAAAAAATTGTTTTTTTGAGCAGATATCAGTGGTCCACAACCAGATGAAGCCGTATACCAAGTTTCGTCAGTATACGTTCATAAAGAAGCGAGATATAACATTTTTATTTTCCTCCATAAGTATAACATTAGACAACGTACTGTGTAGCACTTTCAATATCTCGGTAACCAATTGACGTAGAGAAATGATCAAAATACAAAATTGTGTGTTTTTAAGCTGAATCCAATGGGAAAAACTAAAATTTGACTATTTCCAAAATTATATGTAAAAAATTCGAAAAACCCATTTTTGGGGTACAAAACCCCCCCAAAATACCCCTTCGGATAGAGCGATCTGGCTGGTTTTCGAACTTAAGGTCATAAATGTTGCTTTACACGTTTATACCAAATTTCATCAAAATCGGATAATTTTTACGAGAGTTATCGTGCTCACGGATACATATATATATGTATATATATACATTTTCGAACGAATGGTGTTTTTGGGGTCTGGGGACCTCAAAACGAAAAGTTATCATGGTCCCGGGCCTAGGTCTTACCATGCCGACTACGGTAATAGCTTCTTCCCTATAGGGGAAATTCGCTAAAACATATTAAATAAACCGTATAGTAACATACGAGTTCTACCGAATGTCAAAAAAAAAATACAAAATAAAAATATTATGCTTAAGTGAAAATTGATGTTGAGATACAAATGTTGGAATTTTAAAATTAAAATTAAATGTTTAGTTGCAATGCAAATATGATAGAAGCAGATGGTTTTAAGATTTATTTGAACTGAAAATTATAGACGTCTTTAAATAATGACGAAAGATTAAGTAAAAAGTAAGTAACATATCTCTCCATATATTATTATAGTAAAAGTAATTTGTAATTTAAGCTGTAAAAGCACATTCTTTAGATACAAAGTAATATGCAAGTTAAATGTATAGTTCAAAAATGTAAAGATTATACTGATACTTTATTCGTAAAAATATTAAATATAAATTAATTTTATGGTTTTGACATTGAAACTTCTAATAAATTCAATTTAAATTTTGGATAATATTTGGTTGAATTTCAAATGCCGTGATTATTTATGATACATATATGTAAATATAATAATATTTCTTTTGCCTGTATTTTTAACATATTTATTAATTTATGATCTTTAATGTATGTGGCAATATAGGGCGTAGGAAAAAAAACCGTCGCAGCAAACCTACGTACCCAGCGAATTTACAATGCATATATATGTGACTCACTACTATATAGAGCTATTTACCAAGTTTCACAAAAATACATTCATAAATAAGTGATATATAGCATTTTATTTATTCTCCATAAGAATAACATTAGGGTTGAGGACGCAGGTTTACTGCATCGAGGAAGATAAATGATGTGTTTTTTTGCAATTATCAATACAACTGGACCAGGTGGAGCTACATACCAAGTTCTCTTAATGTAGGTTCATAATTAAGGGAGATATACAACTTCACTTAATCTCCATATGAATAACATAGGGGCCGAGTATGCAGGTTTGCTGCTACGGAGACTATCAACAAAAAACTTGTTTTTTGTGCTAATATCAATAGACCACAACTAGTTGAAACCACATACCAAGTTTCATCAATATACATTCATAAATAATCGAGATATAGGATTTTATTTATTCTCCATAAGGATAACATCGGACAACGTACTGTGTTTAGGACTTTGAATATCTCTGCAACGGTTGGACGTAGAACAACGATTAAAACACCAAAATGTTTGTTTTGTTGAGCTAAACACAGTAATAAACATAAATGTGAAGTTTTTAGTAAAACTATCTGAGAGAAATCTAAAAACCTTTTTCCCATAAGATTAACATGGGAAACTTTTTTGTGGATTTTCTCAGCAACCACTTAACCTAGGTTAATGATTCAAAATACTAAATTATTTGTTTTTTTAAGCTCTATAAAATAATTATGATCAAAATGGAGTGTTTTTAACATTTTGGGGTCAAATTTGCAAAAAACCGATTTTTGGAAAATTGTAACCCCCCATAAAACCCCCTTCCCATGGTGTGATTGATCTGGGTTTCGAACTTAAAGTCATAAATGCTACTCTCCACATTTGTGCCAAATTTCATCAAAATCGGGTGTTTCTTTCAAAAGTTATCGCGGTAACGGACATATATATATAACGGTATATATATATATATATATATATATATATATATATATATAAATTTGAACGAATAGTGTTTTTGGCATCTGGGGACCTCAAAACGAAAAGTTATCATGGTCTCGAGCTTAAGTTACCATGCCTCCTACGGTAATAGCTTCTTCCCTATAGGGGAAATTCGCTAAAAAGAATATTACCACCAATAATCTTATTTATTTTCTCTAAAACAAAGAACAACAACCCTGATGAGGGTATACGATTTTTGTAAATAACTATCCCAAAGTAAGTAGGACAAATTATGGCAATGGGTAATTTAATAACATAATGAATAATCCAAATTATAGCCAGTTTTTATTGACAAATTACGACTATTCTTGTTTGGCAGCTGTGAATAGGTAGGGGACAGCTCACTTACTCTACAGATCATTGGCACAACGGACCTATTTAATAATATTTAATTTTATATGAGGTCCATTTACACTACAGCTCGTTGATACTATGACCCTCCGTTATATTTAATTTTAAAAAAGAAGGTCCATTTACTCTACAGATCGTTGATACAACGGCCCCTTATATTATTATTATATTTTTAAAGAGGGTCATAGAGCCAATGAACCCATTTAATATAAGCAATACGGTCCAAAGCGTCTACAGGCTCGTTGCGACAACGGACCTTCATCGATATATTTTTATAATTTTATAAAATAAGACCGTTGACACAACGAGCCATTTCATGTGAACTAAATTTAAACTGAAATGAACGGTCCGTTTACTCTACAGATCATCGTCCTACACTGCGCGGTAATAGTATCTGTCAAACTGAAGGCGCTTTGCCTTGTGACGCTTGCGCTTAGCGTTGCCCTTTGCCGACTTATTACGAAAGTCAAATGACAAATGTGTATGATCGGTAAATTTCCAGTATCCATGTATATAATACGTTAAGCCGTTTTTTGTAAACATAACTTCTCCCTTATTTCTTGGCCAATTTTAATGATTGAAGTGTCAAAACAATTCGTCTCAGTTCGTAGTTTTGCAATAAGGTTTTTAATTTTCGATATTTATAATCTCAAGGGCACGGGCTGACCTCATAGTTAGTTTTTTGCCCATAATAATAACATGGGGAATAATTTGATTTGAACTGTAGCTGTTCACACATTATGGACAGGCAATAACAGATGTTACACATAAGGACTGTATTTATCTATATAAATAAAATACATTTTTTTCTACATCGCTTTGAGCAGTGAAATATTGTATGCAGCGGAGATATTTAAATTTTGTTCACCTGTCTGTTCGTTTATGAAACAGATTTGTTCAGTGTTTCTCAAAAAAATACTGAACCTAATTAAATAAAATATGTTGCCCATTTTCGTGTGGGGCAGGAAACGTCTAGGCTTCTGCAAATCATTACGTAGGTCATTAGGGTTATGCCCATTGGTCCGTCACTACCCCATAGAAGAGTTTATGGGTACAGATTACTCAACATTTCACCGTACAATGCACCATGTTTGTTCTAATGAGCATTTAGTCAGATCGTTTATCTTTTACCACAGAATGGAAAAAACACGTGATTTACTAACTACTTCACAACGGTGTACTAAACAATATAAAATCAAGGCGCGGCAACTAAACATTGGGTTGGAAGCACATAAGACCTTGCAACATAGTATTTAAAGCTTAATTTATCTAGATAGTCATTGTGATTATAATGCTGAATTTGTTATATGTTTTTTAAGCCCATCATGCACAGACTACATGAGTTATTGAGTAAATATTTGGAAGAAGATAGGTCCATCACAAAAACAGTTAAGGGCTTATTTCAATTCCAATGAGACTCGTTCCTATTAATGACCTTCAAAATTTCCATGTTAATCATATATTTACTAGACCAATTGAACAAATAATTGGTAGAAACTCAGCAGGCAAAGTTAGGGGATATGTTCCCTAAAATCGGGGTTTTGTGTAAGTGGATATCACTATATATATTTCAAAATAATTAAAACTTTGACCAGTCCAACGGGCTGATCTACTGGGCCTATTTTAATCATTAATTTTTTATTGATAGCTTATTATGTCTAGATCACTTATACAAACTAATATATCTTCATTGGGCTTTGCCCCAGTGGCTCTTAAAGCCCCACTTAAAGCGATAGGTAAAGTTAAAATAAACCATTAACTGTTTTAACGTTCTCAGCTTCCATTTTTAAAGTTGTTAAAAAGTCAGTAAAAAATTACTATTATGTAGCGTTACAGTATTTATGATGTCATTCAATTGAAACAGTAAATGATGTTGTTTAGCGGAGTAAATTAATTTAAAATGTTCTATTTTGCAAAATAAATAAATTTGTGAATGCTAAATTTATAGTCAAATTAGTTTAAACATATATTTGATTTTAACATTTTAAATAACAGCAGCGTAAATTAGTTTCTCTTTGATGGCATTTTTTTATTTTATAAGATATAAGAAGTTATCTAATTTTTAAACGGTATCGGAACTAATAAGTCCACATTTAGTTTTCTAATTTGTACTGTACCATAGTTAAATACAGGATAACTTACGGACTATTTATTAAGTTACTTATTTGGATTACGTAAAATTTGTATGTTAGATTGCGTACTCAGTGAATTTCAAATACATATATATATATATATATATATATATATATATATATATATATATATATATATATATATATATATATATGTATCTTAATACCACATAAAGCCACATACCAAGTTTCATCAATATACATTTATAAATAAACTATTTATGACATTTTAATTATTCTCCATAAGAATAACATGGCGGCTGAGTATGCAGGTTTGCTGAAGCAAGGAGCACAAAAATGGGTTTTATACAAATATCAATATAGCTCATGTAGGTAAAGCCATATACCAAATTTCATTAATTTATTTTCATAATGAAGGGAGATAACACGTTACATATTCTCCATAAGAATAACATGGGGCTGAGTACGCAGGTTTGCTGCTACGGGAGCCATTGGTAAAAAATTGTTTTTTTGAGCAAATATCAATGGTCCACAACCAGATGAAGTCGTATACCAAGTTTCGTCAGTATACGTTCATAAATAAGCGAGATATAAAATTTGTATTTTCCTCCATAAGAATAACATTAGACAACGTACTGTGTTTAGCACTTTCAATATCTCGGTAACCAATTGACGTAGAGAAATTATCAAAATACCAAATTGTGTGTTTTTTTAAGCTGAATCCAATGGTAAAAACTAAAGTTTGACTATTTCCAAAATTGTATGTAAAAAATTCGAAAAACCCATTTTTGGGGTACAAAACCCCCCCCAAAATACCCGTTCGGATAGAGGGATCTGGCTGGTTTTCGAACTTAAAGTCATAAATGTTTCTTTACACGTTTATACCAAATTTAATCAAAATCGGATAATTTTTAAGTGAGTTAATGTGCTCACGGACACACATATATATATATACCGTTTTGAACGAATGGTGTTTTTGGGGTCTGGGCACCTCAAAACGAAAAGTTATCATAGTCCCGGGCCTAGGTCTTACCATGCCGACTACGGTAATAGCTTCTTCCCTATAGGGGAAATTCGCTAAAAATAGATTATATTATGTGGGGGTGGGAGGGGGCCCTTGCCAGTGTTTTGCCCCTCCCACTATGAGTTTAGTGTAATAGGGGAAATTCGCTAAAACAAAATCGGGATTGTATGTTAGTTATTTAGTTTCATCAAACAGCTGTTATAAGGATGATATCTAAACATACTTGAAAAGCATACAAACATATGTTTATTATAGAAATAATAAATCTATTCGAATAGCAACTCATTTTTAATACCGAAGCAAGCTCTATATAAAAATAGGAAAGTGAGCGTAGCTCACGAGCTCATCCTGGAGGCGAGTGAGTGAAGCGAACGAGCTCATCTTGAAAAAGAACGAGAATCTTTGACATAAAACAAATTCAGTGACATTAGGACAGAATAATGTCTGTCTGACCAGCTAGTAGTACTCAACCCGAACGCTGACCCGAACTCCCGAACGCTTACCCAAGGATCATCTTTCCTCCATAAATTTAACAAGGCAACTTTTAAAGCCAGTGAGGCGGAGCTCTAAGGTCGGGGTAAAAAAAATAACAATTTGTTGTATGATTGAAAATTTTCTAAAATTACTAAAAAAGGCGTAAATAATAACATATAAAATTTTCCTGTGCGGTGGAGGTCTATGGTTGAGTAGGGCGGCTTATCAAACGTGGGGACATCTTTCAGGAGATGCTGCTTTAACAAAATAAATCCAACGAATCATACGTTAAAATTAAACTTGGGAGTGATAGTAAAGGCAGAGCCCCGAGGTAAGAACAAAGAGGTATCCATAATATTTTGGTACCCAACAACGTAGTATATAGGTCTGGAGCAGTTTTGAGGAGCCGCTTTCGAAATCTTTGGATTTTTTATTTGGTGGTTTATATTAGGTTTCTAATAAAATATACCATCTGATTTTTTTGAAAAATTTGGGTTCATAAATTACAGGGCTTAAGAGATCCCAAACTTCAGTTTTGTTAGCTTTCTTAGTACCATAAACTTTAAATATTTTTAGCAGGTTTCAACAGTTTTATCTCATTGCCATAAAAAGCTCTAAAAGATGAACAATTAGTACTCCAATCCACACACGGTTAAATTAGTATGGCGATAGTAGGCTATTCGGCTATTGGTTGTGGAGAATATTTCAATTTCCATTCAGCAGTAAACTAAGTATATTGTCCGATGTTATTCTTATAAGAAATGAAAAACATATATCTATTGTATACTGATTAATTTTATTAAAACTTGGTGTGTTAGCATTGACCAATAGAGAATATTCGTCCTAGGACAACCTTAAAACTGGTCTATACCAGTTTGGATGCTGACATTGGGTACAGCAAATGAAATTGTCATTACATATGAAGTTTTTTGGCTGTCCATTATGACAAACTTCCCTGTCACCTTTGGTCCCTTCACTTGCAGCGGCTCGGGGCGGAAACTCAGGGGTTGGTCCCCAATCTGAGAATGTATGGTCCCTGGCTGTTGTACATGGATACCCCATCCGTTGAGTTGGCCAGTTGGAGGGCAGAGCGGGTCCACCTGTTTGAGCCTGATCTCAGCTGTTACAGGAGCACGGGAGTTGGTACTCTGAAAGGCCAATTTGGCTGCCTGTCCCATCCCACCCTGCTATATCCTAAGCTTCAGGTAACCTGCGCAAAATTCCCGCTTGTAGAAAATGTGCCTATATGCTGGGGTTTCCTAATCCAGCAACAATGAATAGAGAATATGCAGAATACGTTTCCATCTAACCCTGGAGGGTGAGGTGGAGCAATTAACCTCTTAAAACCACTGTGTGTACCTAGAAAATTAGATTAAACTGATTGCGTTTATTTGGTCACAGGTCCTAGCTATGGCCATCAGGCCTGGTCACGCTTTTTTACGACTCGGCCAATGACTTTAATATATTTTTGGCACCGGATGGTTTTCGACGAGTTTTAAATATATCACCTGAGGGAAAAGTTGCCAATTATTATTAGGCCTATTAATTTCCAGCTCCAAAATCAGGGGGTTAAACATACAGAAATATACTTGTTTTAAACCCATTGAATGTAAAAAAAGGTATTCAATGATTTATTTATAAAACAGTATCTTATATCCTATCTTCATACCTTAAATTTAAAAATGTTTACATCATTAATATGTAGTTTGAATTTAAACACACAAGCTACTGAAATCGCAGTACGAGAGGTTTAAAAGCAAAACCATCATCTACATTAATTACAATTTTTCAGGAGGGCAATCTGTCTACAACGTAACTAGTTGAACAATGTAGACGGTTGGGATTACGGAGTTTTAGACATCTTGATTGTTTATGAAAATCAATATTATTTACAGAAAATGTCCTCAAATATAAACTGTAACCAGACTATTTTACTGACCGGTAGATTACAAAACTTGAATTCCATGTCATTAGGTGACAGTGGGGCTTATTTGGTACATTACATGTAATAAAGATAGTTTGCACGTATGATCGTTTAGTAAGTCTACTATCGAGTAATTTATTCACAATGAAAAGAGACTACTATAGGTCTACAACACTCTTGATTATCAATCTCAGTCAGCCGTGTTACGGAGTTATACTGTCCCAGTAATTCAAAAATTCCAAAACTTATTGTATTAATTTATCATCACTAGTCCAAACACTTAGCTTTTACATCAAAGTTTTCCAGTAAAAAATAAACTACTAATAAATCTAAATAGATATAGGATAAATATTGTTTTAAACACGACAAAACACTATTAATTTACATAACACTCACATTTTAAACTATTTCAAAATAACAAAATTGATGGAACAAAACATAACCTAACTTCATAGTTGAAAACATGTTTACATTTTTTGTGATTTGTAAACAAAGATTCAGTGTTTCCACGCAGCAGTAAAAATATCCCACGTGCTGATACAAAAAATCTCGCTTTATCCCACACTCTCCCCTATAATATCCCTCGTCATATCCCACACTTTTCCACTGATTTGTTAAACAATGCAACACAATTAATGTTAAATATTATATGGTTATTGAATAATGTATTAGTACAATATTTATACCGTTAGATAGAGCTTATTTAGATCTACTAATTACCTTTAGGTATTTTACATTCTAGTACCTCAAAGGTTTTGAGCAATGCGACATAGGTTAAATGATACGGTGAATTAACTAAATTAAATAATTTATTTACGTGAGAAGTACTAATATTTTTAATGGTAGTACTAAAGAGTACGAAGTAGGTACTAAATAATGGCAAATAGTTTGCTTGTTAATTCCAACATGGCTCGGCCAGCAAAATTGACATGATTCAGTGTTCGTTCTGTGACGTTTATAAAATCATAATAGGTGCGGACAGCGAGGTTAAAAAATGGGAAACCCCGCAACTGCCAGTACGGCGAGAAAATCCACTAGAAGTGCTACTGCTAAGGTGCTCTGGTCGTAAGTTGTAAGCAAACTAGCAGACGTAAAGACGATTTCAAAAAATCCCACTTTATCCCACAATCCCATTTTATCCCACAAGCAGTCAAAATATCCCATATAGGGGATAAAAATCCCTCAAGTGAAACACAGATAAATCCCAGCTGACATTTTAAAGACAACCATAGTCAATAGCTTACTACGAAAACCAATTCAACTACTGAATATCAAACATTAAAATTAGTTTTAATAATTATTATTAATCCAAAATAAAATACAAATGCTGTGTTAAAACATCCCTTTGGTATCCCAAATGACTCCTTCAAAATTTCATTAAGAAATGTTGTACAGTTATTTAGTATTTCGATAACACACCTACACACACACACACACACACACACACACACCCACACACGGCCACTGAAACTTCTTCATCAATACATTGATTCACTTCGTTCATCAAATAAATAATTTATTAAATCTTGAGGTAACGTTTGCTAATGAAATTCTGAGGTTTGTCTTTTGGCCTAAAATACAGCAAGATCTCACCAAGTCTACTTGTGATAATTTAATCACTAGATAATGTTATTCTTATGGACATTCACTTTATTATAAGCTCTTATGGTTTGAGCTTATTATAATTAAAACAGCTGATCATGATTCGTAGTAGTTCCATGGGTAACCACATAATGCAGCGCACACCACACAATGTTTATTCCCAGGCGAAGCCGGGTATGGTGACAGCTAGTATAAATAGTTATGTATTCAATGCTAATAGTGGGATAGGTCCATTACTCCTTTAGTTTTCTCATCAGTATTATTAAAACTTCTTACCATATTTTCATCAAATTTCATCAAATAAAGCATAATCTGTGAAATCAAACAAAATTTTCAGATAAAAGAACTAAATCGGAATTTTAGACTTTAAATGTTTAACCAAAATATAGTTTACTGAATTATATCAATTGCATTAACCTGTATCTTCACATTTTTATTCATTATAAACATAACATAACTCCTCCTATATACGTTTTGTCAGATTTGTTTGTGTCTTTAATCATGGTTTTTTTATACTGATACACAAATCGAACTTTAGGAAGGATAGTCACTACTGTAATTTTTTCCAAAAACTGTTGATTCTGCTCACACAAAACTACAACAACTGCATAAATTGCAAATCAAACTACAATTCCAGCTGTAAACCACTAGAATGCCGTTCTGCTGTCATATTTTTTGAGACCCAGGATTTATCAAAGGAAAATCATCTACTTCTGGTTCCATTATCAAAACTCTATTCTGTCCTTGGGCTAAGGGACATTTTTTGACACAACCCTGGCCTCTTTACGTTGAATAATTTGCTCTGAATAGAGGGTTACACTTCGCCACTACACGCTATTATTTTATAAGATACATGGTTACTTAATACTAGTATCCCGTCACGGCTTCGCTAGCGATCACTGTACAATGGTATGTTTGAGAAAATCGTTACATTTTTTAAAGCACCTGGGGGACCAAGCTTTGCTCGAAAAGCCAGTTAGTTTTTTAAAAAATGCCTAGAGACTTATATTCACGGTTCCACTCCAAGGCTAGCGTATTTGCTTTGCTTATTTCCTCGATTACTTGGGCATGCCTGTTTTATGTTCAATCTTTAGTTTGAATGGTTCTCACAATTTATACATAACCTAATCATGTACATTTAAAGTTATGTACGCATAGGCAATAATCACAATTCTCAAGAAAATCACATGATACTTTACCAGGTGAGTGTTATTTTTACAATTGAATGGTTGCTTTTGAACAGCTGTTAGTTTGTTTTTATTTTAGCGAATTTCCCCTATAGGGAAGAAGCTATTACCGTAGGTGGCATGGTAAGACTTAAGCCCGAGGCCATGATAACTTTTCGTTTTGAGGTCCCCAGATGCCAAAAACACTATTCGTTCAAACTTATATATATATAGCTTTTAGCTCAAAGACAAAATGCACGATTGTCAGCGGGATATACGCATCCAGCAATAATGCGCGATTGAACTCTCCGTTCATTTTTGCCGTGAGCGTTGCGACAGTTTATACAGACCGTATAAACTGTAGAGACGCACACAGACAAATTGCATTCTCCAAATCAGTTGTGCCAACCTTTGCCGTTTTCCACTGTGATAAGAGCAAACAGAAGTATTGCACGATTTTAAAAACTAGAATGACTACGGTATATGGTTTTGATTTGGTTCACTCAAAAACTTCTGATTATATTCAGTTATTGTTTAGCGATTTACATGTTATTTGTATCTTCTTAGATTATCTTACTGATCATTTTGAAACAAACATTACAACACTTCCTCCGTTGTTATATTCACAAATAATTTGTCATCGCTTTTAACTTGCTAATGTTATTGTTTAATTGTACAACTTAATAGATGAGCATTCACTTTGAAATAGGTAAATAATTAAAATTCATAGTTGTAGCCCCTGAACGGTGCGTAATAGACTAAATAGGTACATATCTTGTCGTCAACAGTTCAAATTGTAGTGTTTTTGTCCACTACATGTTTCACCGTAAATCCGGCATTTTCAAGTGGTATATACAAGAACGAATTATCCAAATAGGATATGTCAAAATTTAAAAAAATCCACAGTCACAAACACATTTACGAATAAATACCGGTAGGCCTACCACACCCATATCTTCAATCACGCCACGGCACTGGTGAGAAGCAGACTCCACTGGTGAGAGTGGTTGTATATACCACTTGAAAATGCCGTATTTACGGTGAAACATGTAGTGGACAAAAACACTACAATTTGAACTGTGATTATTAATTTCGGAAATCATGATTCAAACCAGCTGCTCGGCATATTAGAGATAAATTGCAGTGCAGTACTGTTGCCAAATAAAATTTAAAATCTCAGTTTTACGCTAAATCGCTTACAGTAACTAAAATACAAACTTTATATCCCATAAAAATCAATGTTGTGTTCCTT
This sequence comes from Allygus modestus, assembly GCA_963675035.1. Classification (NCBI taxonomy): domain Eukaryota; kingdom Metazoa; phylum Arthropoda; class Insecta; order Hemiptera; family Cicadellidae; genus Allygus; species Allygus modestus. The sequence goes on from OY776115.1 coordinate 35,852,670, forward strand.
ACTGTCTGCAAATGTGTACCCAAAGACTCAAACCGTAGGTGTGTTGTCTGCTTGTTTACACAAACAGCCTAGCCCAAATTGTGGTGGTGCGTTCAAATGCAGTGAAAGAATCACCAAGCACGTTAAACAAAACAATACAAAATTTAAAATATAAAAAAACTTTGATTTTGCGATTTACAAATATTTTACGGTTTAATGTGTTATACTGTACTATTCTAAATTTTTGAGCCAAGGAATAACCTTTGACACAAACATGGCCGTTGTACGTTCAGCAAGTTCCATTGTTGAAGTGGTTTAGGTTTACACTACCCGCTCTAAAGCCTGACCCACATTACTCGCGAATACGCCCCTTAATGCTGCAATAAGGGTAATAACCATTATTGGTATTATTGTGTAAAATGTATTTGAAAGTGATTACATATAATTGTAGTGTTTTTTCAAGCAGTATAATAATACAAATAATTTTGTAATAAATTACTTTTAAGATAAGATTGTTATGGTATGCCTATTTATTTGTACACAAAATTAATAGTTTGTGAAACAACTGTTATGTTAGCGAAATAGGAAATACCCTATATATTTAAATCTTAATCGTAATGATGTAATTAATTTACGTATCTGAAGCAAAGAAGGAAACGTTATACACTAACATTACGCAATACATCAAGGGAATAAATTTTTAACTGCAAAAAAGTTATTTATGATGAACTAGAAATAGCTTTATATAAAATAAACTAATATAATCCCATTCAATGTCTTGGTAATCTGCTATCTGAGCTGTTACCAGTGTACTAAAGCTGGAGAAACACTTTCAAGGGGCGTGCGGGACTTATTTAGTCTCTCAGCTGGCATCCTGATTGGCATATAATACGCGTTGCCTGCAGTACCAACTTCACGCGGTTACAGTGCCCCGTTTTCTGAACGGTCGGTTTTAATCATTAACATTCCTTACTCTTACCTATGGTTTTAAACTACCTAGTACACTAATTTATGTATATCGAGAAATATGTTGTTGACTGCTGTTCGTCTATGTAATTATAATATAAATAATTAACTAGGCCCTAGGTAACTTTATCAGGGTCTCTGGCGGATCCCTAAGGTCAGATCAGGATAACAACCATTTAGTTTTCATATTGTATGCCTAAAGAATCAGTGTGCACAATTTAAACTCTCTAGGTAGATGGAAAGCAGGAGAATTCGTGATGAGTGTGTGAGTGAGTGAGTGAGGGACTGAGTGAGTGAGTGAGTGATGGCTTTGCCTTTTATAGATATAGATATTAGGCTTATAGAGTTTCAACTCAAAACAAAAGAATCATAACAGCTAAGATTAAATAACGAGTGAACTGAAAAATAAACAGACATGCTAAGTTGTAACAACCTATTTCATAGTGAGTAGAACCATCGAATGAAGATTACATATATACTGGACGTGTTACAAATATTTTGTAGAAGATAAGTTTAGGATTCTGTATGATTGCCTTTTTTATACTACGATGAAACCTGACGACGTGCGTATGAAAACAACTTAAAAGAATTATAAAACTTTGATTAAGCCAAAACTGAAACTCACTAAGCCATAAAACTATATCATTCTATGTGAAAGGTAGGCGATCTGGTAAGACCAGAACTATACAAGTTTAACCATACGTCCACGTTTACACTTTATACATCTCCGTTATAAAATCAGTAACAGAAAAAAGTGTAAAGGGTGGTAACGTAAGTACCCAAAATGCTAGATTATTTTGTAATTGCCTCCTATTATACTTACTTACGTCATGGACACTCTACGCATTGTGGGGTTCATTCAGAATGTGTCATCTCCCTCAACACCCAGTAGGATTAGATATAGAATAATATATAACATATAATCATGATATTAAAATAAACTATTGTTTATGTTTGTTTGTTGGTGTTTTTTGTAAGAATGTAAGAGAACCCCTCGACTTTTTTATAACTAACGTAAATACAAGTCTAAGTAGAAGAGAATTTTGAAGCCAGAATTCAAATTAAGGGTTCTAATATTTTAGAAACACTCGATGTTAGTTTAAAAAATGTCTAGCTGCTTATTCTTACATTTTAAGTGTATTTTAAAGAAGTACTTTCAGATTATAAGGAGTAAACAGCTGTGAAAGATTCAACCAATGAAATGAAGATGAGTTTTAATGATTCCCTAAAAATAGGATACAGAGGTTAACATCACGCTTTAATAATCCCATTCGATAATTATTTTAATAATCAAACACAACAATTTGACTCCTTTTTAAGGGTATTTGCATCGTAGGAGAAATTCACGCATACCGTTATAAACGTTTTGTCGTGTAGATTTGCACCCTTTGTCCCTCATTAGTTGTATCGGCCCTCAGGACTATATCCCACAGGCCTTAAAAGTTTGAATGTTTTAAGCCTGTCCGCACACTTGACTTATGCACTTTTCCGTGCACTAGACGCATGCATCAGCGCATGAAGCAGGTATGCTCTATTGAATTAATTTTTAAGTTAAATGTTTGTGATATATAAGCAGTATGACAAAAAAAGTTGTTTATCACATGGAGCAAACGTGTGTTTTTAGTATTTAACCGTTTTCCGAGCGATTGCGCACCAAAAACAACCACATTTGCTCCTTGTGATTAAAACTACTATTTTATGGTTATTTTAAAGAGTATGTTATATAATCTCAAATTTGTAATGTATAACAAAACTGTAGACTAAATTAACATAATAATATAATATCAATTTTGTTCTCTGTTTGTATTCAAAACAGCAGAGTAACAAACTCATAAAATGTATATACATATCATATAAAATGTATATTCGATGTGGTAAATAAAGTAGTCTAAGTTGTACCAGTTCTACAAGAAATATCCCACAGATACGCCCAGTCACAAAACGTGGAAAGAATCAGTTACTTAAAACAAGCAAATTTATGTAACCGCTCGTTGTAAAACCAAACTTCAAATTACAAAAATAATGTTTTATTTTAAATGGAACCAAAGGTCCATCGGATTGATACAATCATACGTATTATAAAAACTAATATATACAAAGAAAACGATTACTGTATTGAGAAAGGTAAATTGGCCAAAAGAACTTTGCATTTACATATTTTAAAACACATTTAGGAGTCTTAAGTTAAAATGGCCAACCGGTTAAGACCGTGTCAATATTAAGAATGGAAAAACCGGGCCAATAATTTTTGTCTTCCATACGGAGTACCCAACTAGGGACTACAGTCACGCCAAATTCCTCGATTATCATTTCCGAGGACAATTATCAATTCAATTATCAATTTCCGTAATACATAGGCTAATTTTAAATTTAAAATTATATGTACTGTGGCATTAAAGCTCCTTATGATTCTACTACTTGTAGGACAGTACCTATTATTATTGTCATGTTCATACACACATGTAGTCAAACATTAAAAACGTACAGGTTGAATTCGATTACTTCCTGGACGAAATACGCCTAGGCAATACCTTAAGCTTCTACGTCTTCAAAATAAACGTCTATTAAAACACGGCGTTTTACAGTGGTAAGTTAGTTGTTTTATACAGCAGTTCCGTTGAATATATTTACTTGGTTCAATTTACTCCATTTTACTTACCTTATATTTTTGTCTTAGTAACAAAAATGGTTTAAATGATAAATGGGATGGTTTTGATGGTTTACTTTAAAGGTTCACCTTTTAATAATGGTTAGAATTTGTCAAAGCTTCTGAATTATAATATTAAATATAGTATAATAGTGCTATCAAATTAACTTCTAGCATTAGCATTGTTTTACGGCAATATATTTTGTACTGCATTAAAAATAGTTGACTTTTATTTGTTAAAAGGAATTTATATAAATATATGCGTATGGTTTTTAGTAATGATATGCGCAAATTAATTTCGTCCGTCGCGTCGTGTCGGCCGCGTTATCAGTGCGAATGGATGAGCGCCTTCCGTTTAAAGATACTTTTTGCGCACCATGTAGAACGATGATCTGTAGTGTAAATGAACCTACTCTTTATATTTTCACTATAAAATATATGAAATGGCTCGTTGTGCCAACGGCCCTAAAGTTGAAATAACAAATATGTTAAACTAAACGGTTCGTTGTATCAACGACCTAATTTCATATTTATTTAAAATATTACATTTTAAGGCCGTTGACTCAACGATCTGTAGTGTAAATGGACCTTGAATTATTATTTTATTATTTAGATAGGGTCATAGTGCCAACGAGCTGTAGAGCAAATGAACCTTTATTTTTGTTTAGTTATTTTAGAAGGGTCATTGTGTCAACGATCTGTAGAGTAAATGAACCCATGATATATTTTATTAAATATTTAGGAGGGTCGTTGTGTCAACGATCTGTAGCGTAAATGAACCCTAACCAATAGGTATACTAATTACTTTTTTCCATAGGTCTACAATATACGACTGGCGAAACTTATGTCACATTGGCTCGTCACCCTTATATTTTCATTTGCTCGTGCCAAGGTTTTGACTGTAGGCGAGATACCCTTGAATGACTGCTGTTTACAAAATTTAATTAATTGTTACTATGAATTATTATCATTAGGTAAAAATAATGAAGCCTTAAAAAAGTAGTTTGGATTTAACTAAAGAACCCGCGCTGTTTCGAAGCATTAGTCGATGTCGGAACTACATCATCGAATACGTCAAAGTTTATGAGCAGTGACTGGTGAAACGTAAATACGATAGCGATTTATTCTTATTTTCATATTGATTGTATTTACATTTCACACTAACGTTTTCCAGTCTAATCTACGTTAACATTTAAATATCGAACATTTTCGTTCAGCGTTTTTAAATGATATTCATTGAAAATTGTAGACCCCTCGAAAGGTAATAAAAAGCTCAATATTATATTGGATAAAAATGAATTTTAAGTAGAAGTTATATGTAGAATATTGTTATAAAATTAAATGTTTTTTATGCAACTTGCATAAAGTAAAAAAGTAAATTCCGCTTTTTTGTGCATTCAACAATTTTATACTTGTTTAAAAAAACTCATAAAATCATAAAAGATTTGTTTATCTAAACACTCGAAAAGAAAGCAGTTGCAATTAATGAGCGCTTCATTATTTTGCGAGGATCAATAAACTCTCCTGGTTAATGATCATGTGTTTACATAAACATCTGAGCTAAACAAACTTTCTCCTTATAAGATTAACACGGAACTTGTAAATACCGACGGTTCGAAGCCCTTAGAAGTTATGTTAAGTTCGATGAGTGATAACATAATCAGTTAGTTTAACCTAATATAAACCAATATAATAGAAATCTGTCGGAAGAAATATTTAGTTCGATGCAAATAATGCTACTCCCTTTAATACAGTCTTCGTTATGGTGACATAACAAGTAATATAAGTTCTACAACAATTATTATCACTAAAACACTTTATTTTTATTTTGGGTGATCATTATTTAATGTTTGAGTTAAAGAAGTATTTGTAACCCCTTTAAAATCGCTATGATTTTGTATTGTATTTAATACTGGTTTGAAAACTAGAAGGCAAAGAGAGTACGATTGAAGATTTGATAATTTATTAAGAAATTTACCAAGTAAACAGTTATAAATATTTGATACATTTAATAAGATACCAGAATTGACATATTAAATGGTTTTGATAAAGTATTTGAGTTCCAGAACAGACCTTTTGAAATATTTTGACATCTGTATTTAGTTAATCTGTTTCTAGTTATAGTTGGAAGTAAGAGCGACCTAAATTATTCCTCAACTTGTAACATCGTGACAACATGCAAATTGGAATGCTGATAATTGTGCATACAACCACTTATTTCAGAAGATAGGCGGTGATTAAAAGTGGGATTTTGAAATTTTAAAAGGGTTTAAAAATAATTGTTTATTCAGCTCTCAGTAAAAAGCATGTTACTAAATTTATGTAAGTATTAAACATTTATCAGGGATGCATAACAATCGGTAATATATATGGGAGTATAAGAAGGCTCGGAAGAAGCTATAACAAATACTTACAAATTATAAAAGGTGAGGAAAGTAGCTCTGCAAAATTCACATTTTGACGACTAGCCTTTTTATAAGTGATTCATGCATTGGTAACTTTTGTAACTGATATTAAATTTAATGTTTTGATTCATGGAGCTTGCAAAAGTTTTAAAAGTAAACTTTTTAACGATGTAGAATAGCGCCGTTGCCTTAAAAGTTTCGGAGGGAATAAAGGATAAAGTAAACCGTTTTAATTGTGAAAGCCTCCAAGGGACCACTTTCGCAGCTAATTAATTTCTGTCATAAAAATTAGATGAAGTTTTATAAGACTAGATCAGTCTCTAGACAATTAATATATTTTCCTTAAATTTCTACCTCTTTACTACTTGTTTTCCGTGGTGATTTAACTAAAGGTGTAATGAAATACCGAATATCTAATATATAAAATTCTCGTGTCACAGTGTTTGTAACAAAACTCCTCCGAAAAGACTTGACCGATTCTTATGAAATTTTGTGTGGATATTCGGTACGTCTGAGAATAGGACGTAAACAATTTTTTTTCGATAGGTGAGTGAGCGAAGCGAACGAGCTCATATTGAAAATGAACGAGTATTTGACATAAACAAATTCAATGAAATTAGGACAGGACAACATCTGTCGGGCCAGCTAGTAAAAATATAAATACATATCAATACTATTTATATCAGTTATACGAAATTCTTGGGAATACGTCACTTCCAAAAGGGGATTTTAAATCTGAAGGTTTATTTTACGATATAACCATTGCAACATAACCATTTATTTCAATAATATTTCTTAAAGGGGCTATTAATAATGCAATATACAATTTGTTGAACGTAATGCAATTATTTTAAAATAATTTACTGCGCACCTTTTTTATACTGTCCATCAATCCTTCTGGGAAGTGGTGGGGTAAGGTAGGCGGTTTTAATTGAATGTGACGCAACGTGGAGTCAAAGTCATTGCGGAAAACGGTCAAATATAAAGTAAATCCTACTCCAATCCCTTTTAGGGCACTGATTCAGGTTCTTGCTGAACCGAAAGTGACCTCAATTTACAATTATTTTGGAGCTGATACTGCTACGCTAATTTGAAATCGAAAGCTACCCACTTTTATATAACAAATGTTATTTTAGTATTTGAAAATATGTTTTTGAAAAGGCATTTGTCAACCGTTTTTTTAGAGGGTGATCCACCTAACCGTTCATTGAGAAATAGGCTAAGATAAATAGTTTGAATATTTATTCTCTTTTCAGCTGATGTTGGTAGCTTCAAAACAACGTTGTAAGTTCACTTTCTGTTTCAAAAGTCACCAAAGATACCCTCGTCTTAAATCGGCTCCCAATCCTCGTCGCAAGAAACTTAAGTTGCAGGACACTCGAGAGCTTTTGGCTTGCATTAATTCTTACGGGTATTATACCCATGTAAGAAATAAATCTTAAGGACTATCCGTGTTTTTTTTAGGATCAATGTTATTTTTCGCCTTTATTATGGTGAGTTATATTTGTAGGACCAATCAAGTCAGAAATATCATTCTATATGATTATCGATTATAAAACCTACAGACAGCACCAAGTTTTCAATCTTTTCATCCTAACATGCTCTAAGTTAGTTATTAACATCTGTATAATTAACTATTTTTTTTAAGGCATTTTATGTTTCTGCTAGAAGAAACTCAAATCTAATCATATAGACTACCAGACCCCCTCAGATCGATCCCCTCATTACTCTCAAAGTAATTGGTTTTAGTTTTAAAAATACATTCAAATTAAAAATAAAAGTATTTTTATTAGTACAAATAATTTAAAGCCAATTCGTTGTAATGAAGTATCTGTGTTTCAACAGTCAAAATCACCACAGTAGATGTGATCCTTGATGTGGTATTTATTTATCACATCTGAAGTGAACATCGCACCTGTAAGGTTGTAAGTGAACATGCTGATCAACTGAGCGTTTGTGGATTTGATAGCAACTCCATTAGATCGATAAAAGTACGACATCATGCTAGTGGCGGCCGCAGTGTGAAGTGATGAATATTTGAGCGTGTTGATGTGGTCTCTGTGTGAGAGAGAGAGATGAGGGGAGCGGTAAAATCTGGTGGAGGGCTTTGCAAATATAACTAATTCTCCGGGGAGCTTTTGCCACTGTGGGTCTTTATATTTCCATCCGCTTACATGTAAAAGGTGTTTTATATTATAATTATGATGATAATAAGACTACCGATTTATACGTATTTATGTTTTCATTTCTATGTTTATTTACTGCTGGTTTACAGTTGTGTTATTAAAACAAATACTATTATATAAACACAGATATTTGAATCAATTGGAATGTATTGAACTGTTGAAGAGAACAAGTTTAACTCATTTCGCTATAGGGTTTTTTAAAATTTTAACATAAAAAAATCATATTTAAATTTTCATTCCTCCGAAACGTTGAACATTTTGAAATAAAGTACTGACAAGTAATATACCATTCAGCATTTTCACTTTTTGATATGTATCCTGATATCTAAGAGAGAAATCAAATTTTATCTAGTAGAATAACAGTAGAGAAATGACTTTCACTACCTACATTTTGTAACATGACAACATTTCTGTCTACTTTAAATAAAACAGTTTAACAAAAGCATGATCTTTTATTCTATTAAAACACAACTAACTGGTAAACAAACATTATATTAAAAATAAACATTTGTCATATGATAATAATTTGGAATAGAAAACATGTTACACATCATCTCCCCCTTGAATCCGCCCTTATTTTCTGATAAGTGCACTACTCTTTTTTTTAAATGTTTTTTTCCTCTTCTTTACACCTTTGTTTTTGATAGACACTAAATACGATCTAGTCTGTTCTAGTTTTTTAACTACCATCCCTTCTTCCCATGTTTTGTTTAGCGTGTCTTGTACCCATACTTTCTCTCCAGCAGTAAAGCTTTCTTCACGATTTAATGCTGTTTTGTCGTAGTAATACTTCTGTTCCTTTTGTGCCATCATAATTTGTTCAAAAACAGTTTCTTCTACAAGCTTTGGTTTTAATGTTTCTTCTCTTGCAGGAATTTTACTCCTCAATTTCCTGCTATTAAGAAGCTGTGCATCAAGTTTTGATATGGGACTGTTTCTGTAGTTAAGTAAATATGATTGAAGATCTTGTTTTGTCTCTTGAAATTGTTGTAAAATTTCCTTGACTATTCTAACGGATCTTACTGCTAATCTATTTGATTTGGGATAGTATGGGCTCATGGTAATAATGTGTATATCCCATTCCTGTGAAAACTGTTTAAATTCCATGCTGTTGAATGGTATGTAATCGGCAATCATTGTTTTAGGAATCCCTAATCTAGAAAAAACTTCTTTAAGTTTGGAAATGATTATAGTGCTTCTTTTAGCATTAATTTCCAATCCATCGAGAAGAGTAGTCCACAATTACTAAATAGTAATTTCTTTGAAACTCAGCTGTATCTACTACAATTTATTTAAAGGAATACTTGGATTTTCATGATTTATCATTATGCTTTTTGTTTTTGTCTTCCAAAATTTCTGACATACTTTACATATTGATATATACATATTTGTTACATCAGAAGTTGTACCTGGCCAGTAAAACATTTGTTTAGATTTTTTGATGATTTCAGAGGCTCCTAAATGAGTTTCATGTAAGGCATCCAAAACAAACTTCCGAAAACATTTTGGGACAATCAACCTTTCACTGTAGTATATTAAGTCATCATTTACTTGCAGTTCATGTCTAATATTAAAATAATGTTTTAATTCACCCTCAAGTATGTTTGGTTCCGGCCTACCATTATGGAGATACTCATTTACCAATGTCAAAGTTCCACTGGTTTTGGTTTTGGTTTCAAAAAGTTTCAATCTAGGCTCATCTTCAGTGATTTCATGAGCTTCTACAGTGTGAAAAAAATCATCCATAAGGATGTCTTTAGTTTCTGAAGTTTTTATCCCACATCTTGACAAGAAGTAAGCTATGAACATTAACTTCCCATGCAGATCCTTAATTTTGAGTTGGTAATCGATTAATTTCAGTTTTAACCTTTTGAGCCTATTATTAAGACTCTTGCTGAGTGGTTTCATAGCAATTGACACAAGCTGTAAATGATCTGTAAAATCCACAAAATCTTGATGTCCATATATGTAAGTGTGCAGTTTATTGACGGCGAAACAAATGGCCGAGAGCTCTTTCTCAATCTGTGCATAGTCTTGCTCAGTACTGTTCATAGATCTTGATCCAAGATGTACAGTATTTTTGTTCTGCAGCATACACAAACCAATAGCATCTTTTGATGCATGACATTGAATTTCCACAGGCATATCGGGTTTAAAGGTACAAGAACCTGAGAGCTAAAAATTATTATTTTTAAATCTTTAAACACTTTTGAATGACTTTCAGTCCAGTTCCATACAACATTCTTTTTCAAAAGTTCTCTTAACGGAGTGGTAATTTCAGACCGTTTTGGAATGAAACTTCTCAAATAATTTATTATACCAAGCATCCGCTGTAGTTCAGTTTTGTTGACTGGTTCAACCAATTTTTGAATGGAGTCAAGTTTGTCAGGATCGGATGATACTCCGTCTTTTGAAAATTGGACACCCAAGTACTTTACTTTGTTCATAAAGTACTGTAATTTACTGAAATTAAACTTTATGTTGTATTTTCACGCCCTTTCAAATATCTTTTCAAGAATTTTGTCATTTTTTTCTTTATATCTGCTTGCAATACACAAGTCATTGAAATAAACTGATACCCCTGGTATGCCCGCAAAGTATTTACTTACAAGCCTTTGAAACATTTCAGGCTCACAGCAGAGGCCAAAAGGAGCTCTCAAAAATTTGTATGTATCAAATACTGTCACAAAAGAACATAATTTACTGGACTCTTTGTCTAAACATACAGGATAAAACCCATCCTTGAAATCTCTTATGGAGAAATGAGTTGTTTACTAGTTTAGAGGAAATTTCATTTAAAGTTGGAATTATGAATTTTCTTGCACAATGTGTTTATTTAATTCAATTGGGTCTATACAAAGCCTTAGAAAACAAACCATTAGGTTTTTCTACGACTACAATTACTTACCCAATCTACTGGTTCGTCAACAGGCTTTATTATTCCTCTTTCAACAAGAGAATCCAAAGTGTCCTTAAACTTATCTTTAATTTTTTAATAATTTTTTAGAGGTAGTCTCCTGTCAGTACTTGATGGTTGGGTTCGCAACCCTCTTTGATTTTTATTTAGCACTCATCAGGAAAACCACCTAATCCTTCAAAAACATCTTTGTTTTTTCTCAAAAATGTATTGTTTCTCTTTATCCAGGTAGGCTTTTTCATTCTGACTACTTACACTGTCGATACGCTTTAGTAAATTTAGCTTAATGCAAGTCTCAAGGCCTAATATAGGCATTGTGTTTTCACTTTTTAAAACTCAAAAGCTAGCTACATCAAGTTTATGATCTGTCTCGATTTGACCATCAATTATACCACACGATTTGATGGAAAATCCCCCAAACGATAGCAATGTGGTATTGCAAGGCTTCATTTTGTGAGACATGTTGAGTTCTTTAAAATAACGATTTAGTAACACATTAACATCAGTCCCGCTGTCAAGTTTAAACCTTATTTATTTACCTTCAACTAAAACCGTTTTATACCAAGCGTTTTTGTTTCTTATAGAATTAACCACTGAAATACTATTAATACCTGAGCCATGATAAGATTTTCGTCAACTGATTTACCATCATTACTTATATTCAACAAATCATTAAATTGTTGTTTGGAACCAAGAAACTTTAAATTAGTCCTGCAAAAATTTGCAAAGTGGTTTGGCTTACTACATTTTTTACAAATTTTCCCTAGAGCATATTCCATAATGGTAACCACCACACCTATAACAATTCTTGGTCTTATTTTGACCTACCTTTGGCGTGTTAAGACCTTGTTGTTGTTGTGAGCTTGTCCCGTATTCTTTAGTTGATATATTCTTATTTATTGTGTCAACTTCACACTTCTCGCGATCGACGCTCCAATTCTTATTGATACGTTGCATGTTCTGCTCAGCAACCTCAGAAGCCTTACAAAAGTTAAAAAATTTGTCAAAACTTGTATCTTCTCTCAAAAGTTTTTCCTGCATTTCTTTGTTGTTAATTCCAAGAACTATAAGTGCTTTCAATATTTTTTTCTTCTTGTTCTCCAAATTTGCAAGGTCTTATGAGGTTTCTTAGGTCAGCATAAAATGAGTCAAAGTTTTCATGAGGCTGTTGTCTTCTTGAAAATAGAGTGTGTATGCTGATGGTCATGTTCTGTTTTGGAGTGCAGTGTTTTTCCAATGTTTTCATTACATGATCAAAACTTTCTATTACAGAGTCACTTTTTATTGAGTTATACAATTTGAGCCCATCTGATCCTAATAAGTTATTTAGTTTTGCTAACTGGACTTCCTTACTTTCTTTAGTAGTTTTTGTGGCAATGAAATATATGTCAATCTCTTCTTTAAATTGTTTGAAATTATTTGAGACATTGCCACTTAATTTAAGTGGTTCTGGTTTGTTAAATTTCATACTTCAGACAAATACAAGTTATTCTCAACTGTATGAACAGATTGTTAGGTTTTTTTACAGTTTATTTTCATTATTTAATCATTCGATTTCCGTACTGCACCATGTCTACTTTAAATAAAACAGTTTAGCAAAAGCATGATCTTTTATTCTATTAAAAGTACAACTAACTGGTAAACAAACATTATATTGATAATAAACATATAACATATGATAATAATTTGTAATAGAACACACGATACACATCAAATTATTTGCTATAGAGGGTTTTCCCTTTTCTTGTACCCATTCACTTTAGGAATATTACATCATAATATTTAAGACTTTATCGACTCTTTTATCAACCTCTCGCTGATTGTTGATAGACGTGTATACATATAAACTACAAGGCGCTCTGGCAAGATGTTTGATGTCAAATGATACGCAATTCGAGGTGGTATCAGAAGCTGTTGGCGAAACTACACTCCTTTGACAGTCTACAACCCCTCCCCCACGTCATCTCACCGCCTCAAACAAGCAAATACCACCATTCGACTCCTATGGTGTAACATGTTTAGTTTTACACTGAATTTCATCTAATAATTTTTTAAGCAGAAGTTTTTATAGCGATTAAATATTGTTAATTTTGTTTTAGAAATTTATGTTGTTATAGAACAGTGATATGTAATCCTCACAATGGAAGGATAAACTTCTGAATACTATTGATATGGATAATAGTTTTGTTAAACATATAAATAAATACCTTAATATATCTAATATATTTTTCATAAATAATACCAAATATTTTAAATATATTTCGTTAGTAAACTGGGTGCTTTTATCAGTAGTACTGTTAAATTCAACGACGAAATCTTAATTTAGCATTGAAATAATCCACAGAAGATTAAACGACTGGAATCACAGTACACATTTTATTTTAATTGGTTACGCCCGACCAAGCTTTTAAGTAAAATGAAATTACGACTCTTGAAAACCCTCTTGTAAAAAATATATTTGTTCAGTAAAGCCGACCTAATATTCCTAATTTTTAGATATTTTGTTCTTGTAGCCGTAGATAAAATGGACAATTGAGTGATAAATATTACAAAGAACACTAATAATTTAGATAACTTGTTCTTTTGTTATATATTATTTCTTTAGATCACTTCAAGGAATCTCTATTTACAAGGGCCCGGTGTTTAGCTAAGTAATAAGCTAAACACATTTGCGGTGTTTAGCTAATGAGAGCTAAGTCATAACTAACAACGTTGTATTTATTTGTTAATGTCAATTATTACATTATTCTTACTTCTACTCCTACTTTTACTTCATCCTATAAATTACAAATTATTATATTTTCATAAAACGTATGAAATAAACGGTTTTAAAATATCTATTTCCTTTCACAGTTCCGTAGTAAAGGCGATCGGATAAACCTTTTCTAATGGCTCCTATAATAGCAAAAAGATCGCCATAGACGATTTTCCTAGATAAATTATAATCAAAATATTATAATTATGTTACAGTTATTGATTGATGTATTTTGTATTTGTATTTATAAAGAAGTTCTACAGAAGATGGAAACAATACGGTTAAGGAGGTAATTAATAACAATTACATATAACAAGCACATAATAAAAGTAAGGAAAAACGAATAACATCATAAATCGAGGTTAATAATACTGTTGGAATGTTAAGCATTAGAGTGTGAAACGTGCTCCCCCCACTAATTAAGAGGCAGTTACATTCTAAATGAACGGAAGCGAACCTATGTTAATAAATATTTAATGAAGTCATGGAATATTAATTGCTGTATATTTTACGTAATTCATACTTATTAGTTTCTTAATATCTATAATAATAAAGTACCAAACTGAGAAAACATTTTCTTAATATTACATACGTTTATAAATATTATTATTATTTAATATAGAAGAACAGAAGTAATGTACAAGTTACATTTTTGCATTTTTCAATTTCAACAATACCACACGGAAACAAATTTTGTTATTAACTCATGTATTAGCAAGTTTAATTAATCTTTTAAAAATCAGATAATATAAGCCGATCAGCAAAAAAGTAACAAAATAGAAAGTAAAAAATACATATTTTTAAGTTTTGAAAAGTAAGATATAAGAATTTTTCGAACAGCAGTTACAAGTTGGAGAGGAAACACAGTTAAGACAAGAGACTTAATTACGGTGTGTAACAAGCATGCACGTAACTGTATACTCAATGGTTCTATGTAACAAACGCTAGTTGAGTCACTGTTACTGTAGCAATACGACGTGACGTAAGTCACTCTTTAAAGTTAGAATATCGCTAAGTTTTTCGTTAGGATCAAATTGTATCTCTATAATAATTGTATTTAAATGTCAATACCTCGTTATTAATCTACCCTCACTTTAAGATATTCCCAAACGATGTGACAGCAATTTTGAAAATGAATTTGTAGTGATTCGAATAAATAATTTTTATTACATAATCTTTTGAAATCCGCAAGGAAAGTGTGCCAATATTTATTGAAATTATTGTAAGATTAGTTGTATTGTTTTTTATACAGATTAATTTGGCAGAACTTATTCACAATATCGAAACTAAGACTTTTATTACAGATTTGTATAAACTATTTTGTATCATAACAAAAAATATACAAGAAATCATTTAATTCCTAAGGAGCTAAAGGGAAGCACATCGATAAAGTAAATATCCATCATTGAAGCCAATACTGGAGGCTAACAAATTATAGTTTGACAACAGTAAAGTCGTTGCTGATTGGTCCCAAATCCTCTATTCGCTAGCGAAGCCTTTGCAACACTGATTCCTCTACAATACTGATTACACCTAATGGGTTTACTCTCAGAAACAACGTCCTTTGGATCTACAAATAAAGAAAAATCAATGGCTCACAATATTCAGGGGTTTCAAACACCCTCACCTCCCCGTCTCAGCAGGAAGTCTTTAATTTATAGTAATATTTCTATCTAAAAGAGAACAGATTTTTTAAACTAACTTTATTATTGTATACAAATAACGTTGTCGGAAAGACTATTGAATTAACCGGCAAATCATACTTGATGCCTAAGCCATAAACGTTTTGATAACTTTCGTCCTCATATTGTTGGAAGATGATAAATATATCAACAGTACCTGTGTTACATACTCGTCCAGGTAAAGGGATGGCAGTGTTGAGTGACAACAGAATTTGTTAAAGTACGTTTTTGGGTAGCAGAACTTCAATATACCTTCATTGATAGAGTTAGTCACCATGTACTCATTATACAAAGGAATTATGTGAAATATTAACAGGAAATGTGATAGGTTACAAAAAAAGGCATATTTTCAATAGTTTGTTATAAGATTGCGTTTTGTAGTAATGTACACTGGAAACTATCATTGAAAATTTAGCAGAAAACATTTAAAATATGAATTTATTTAAATTTCTTAGTAGAAAAATATAACATTTGCAAAATAATCAGTGATTATTGATTTATTTTTAATACGCAGTAAAAATTACTTATACTTTTTACTTATACTTTTTAGTAAGTAATCTAATATTTCTTATAAAATAAAAGTCAGCAGTTTATCGTTGACATGGAATAAAAAAGACTCATCCTATGCGTAATAATCTGTCATATACTTTTTCTTCTTTTTCAGATCACCAGGATATACTTGACATCAGCGTTGTTGAATAACAAAATTTTGCAAGTTTCTTGTCAACTTTCTCCTGCTTGCCAAACATTAAAACCGCTGTTTCCCGTGACTGACAAGAGTATTATAAAAGCTGAATATATGTTTTCGAAAGTCATATAAAATATTATATCATAGCGATCACAAAAAAGTCTAAAGATAAGAAGATAATTTTTCTCATCTTGACCAAGAGAGTTATTATAATCGAAAATAATCCGTTAGGCATTTAATAGGGTACTAGCCCATACCTCAACCGACTTAAAGCTCTGAAAATAGCAAAGTTAATTAATTAAAGTTAAGTTAATTAGCATTATATACACGTCTGTTTATATAATTTGAATCCATCCGATTAATGTGTCATAAACTAGTTAAAATAGTATTTTTTTTATTTAATAATGTTACCAAATGTACAAAACTTTGTGTAATGATGTTAAACTGATTAATTATTTTGATAAGCGTTTCTACATAAGCCGGAGATAACAAAGGGTTGTGTTAGAGTTGTAGTAACTCTATTAAGACGCTAAAACAAGTGTTAAACTTGTGTTAAACATGGCTCTAGTTGACAAACTGTTATTGCAGGAGTTAAACTTCGTCAGATTTGACTAACACTCATAAGGGGTTCTTACTAGTACCTTATACAGGGTGACCCATAAGTCAATTGTCAAATATGCAGTTAGTGAATCAGTCTACGCGTAAATGAAGACAAATTTATTTTTAATACAAAAACACAAAGTAATATTCTAGGCATTATTAAAATAGTGATCAGTTTCACTTCAAAATATGCTCAAAGTGTTGTCCACGCTTTTATGTGCAAGTTTTGAATATTTTTAACGCTGATATACAATTTTTGTCGAACATCTTCCATGGTTGTAGGATTTCAAGTTCTTGATCGGATCACTTCCTTACATCTTTAACACCAAAAATCGTAACAGAAAAACTTAATTTTGTAGTTTACCTCAGACTGAAATATCCATCGGTGTTTGATCTGGGGGATCTTGCCGGCAAGTCAATGGTGCTCTCTCCCAATCCATTCATCAAAGTTTTCAAGTCGAAGTTCTGTTGGTTGTTTTAACAGCTGATAAAGCATTACAATAACCATCATTTTTGTCATAGAGTGGCAAGTAAACGACGCCCAGGAACCCATGTTATAGGGGTTTCTCTGTGGTTTAGTAAATCTCAACGAAAAAGATACGAGAGGGATGTTTGTGAGGTCTTTACCGTCTTATGATCGTTTGAATTTTATGAAATTATTTAGTTCACAAATAAACTACTGAACGGTTATGACCATTTATTTAAATTATTATAATGTTTAATGTAGAAGACACAATGTTTATATAAATACCTAAGAGCTCAAGTAAAAAAACCAACTTTCCAAAAAATCCGTAAATACTTTTATGTATAAGGTATGGTGAAATGGGAAGAGAATCACTCCAACATTTGGTTATAACAATCAATAAGAATTCAAGTAAGCTATATAATGGCTTGAGTTATCATAAACGATGTTTTATTTAGTAAGGAATTTAACCCTTGTTACATTAACCAAACAGATGCACTACGTAGTTAAATGGGTATTGTTTCATTACAGAGGTGAATGAACGTTTCCTCGTGGCCGGTCACTCCCCTCCCACTGGCCCGGCGCCATTACTCCACCTCCCTTCCTATTCAACTCTCGTTAACCTACCCTCTACTCCGTAGTTTATGAGAATCATACTTATTGCGACTGCTTTTTTAATCCGTTGTTTTTATTGTTCAATAAATTTCTATATGACGAATGTTTGACAAATCTTAACTTTATTATATCAAACGTCAGCAAACAAATATTTAAGTTGTCACTTGAACTATATTGCGACCGATAGTAAAGTTTGGCAGTGAGTTATCACGAAGTATAACAATGTAAACAAATCAAAACAAAGACTCTTAACCCGTACAATCATTATAGAATAAAAATATAAATACACAGTTATCAAGAAAATAAATTGTATTTAACACAATTATTACGAATATTACAAATTTATCCAACGAAGGCAAGAAAAAATATAGGGTCATAACTTCATGCAAATCAACAACAATATTCATGGTACGATAAGAGTCGTCAACGTGAGTTACAGTCGTCGTAAAATTCATAATTATTTGACTAAAACCAAAGTACACATTTATTATTTGTTAAAATTTGTCCTCCCTAGTTTTACTATGCTATTTTTTGTATGAAATTGTGGCAATATTTTTAGCAGTTTATGGCCTATAACTTTCTTCGGGTGGAGTCAGGTTTTCTTTAACATAAACATCATTGACGAGACCTATTGTAATAATTTATTTACTTAATGGTCAATAAATGTCTTATGTCTTACATAAGAGTGGAAATCTGAGGAAGGGCCCTATTCCAGGAAAAGCAGCCTTGTCTGGTACACGGACGGCTCTCTCATTGAAGGAAAATCTGGCTACGGGGTGTACAGTGAATCACCCAGAACAGAACTCTGCGCAAGTCTGGGACAACACTGTACTATTTTTCAAGCAGAAATCTGTGGCATCATGGTTTGTGCCAATCTAGGCCTTGCCAGACGCTACTGCGACAAGCATATAGTAATCTTGTCAGATTTTCAGGCTGCCCTCAAGGCTCTTGACTCCATTGATATCAAGTCAAAATTAGTGTGGGAGTGTTACAACGCACTCAGCGAACTCGCAACACGCAACTCGGTGCATATTGGTGCATATTGGCCATATAGGCATAGGTGGCAATGATAAGCTTGCTAAAAGAGGTTCCAGTATGTCATACTTAGGTCCAGAGCCAAGCTGAGGCATAAGCAAAACAACTGTTTTTCACACGATCAACAAATGGTCCAGGGACTTACATCGCCAGCAATGGCCAAGCACTTGGCAAAAGGCTGCTAGCAGACCCTAGCTCTTACTTCACTAACTGGTTGGTGAGGTTAGGCAGAGGTAGGGTTAAGCAGGTGATTGCGTTGATAACTGGACATGGCCACTTCAGGAAACATCTCCACACTCTTGGACTTAGAAATGAACGTCAGGTGTGTAGGCTTTGCAATCAGTCTGAAGAGACTGCCAAGCACATCATAATGGATCGCGAGAGACTCAGGGTGAGGAGAAGGGCTCTGTTTGGTTTCAAGCAACCAGGTGATGAATGGGACGTTAGTATTGGGAAAAACTCCTAGATCTCGTAAAGAGTACGGGCACTGGTTTGCCCAACTAACGTACCAGGGACACACAATAAGCTTCGGTTGACGTGTGAGGATCTCTGAATCTGTCCCTTCAACAACACATCAACATAAACATATGTGTTTTACATTAACGAGTAATTCATACAGAGTAAAACTGCAACTTAACAAATCCCGCAATAGGTAAAGTGACTAAAAAACCTTCAGTGACCTTCTCAATATTAATCAGATATGAATTTGATCTAAATGTATTCACCAACTTATATTCAAACATAGCTTCCCGGATCACTTTTTAGGAACAAAAACACATGGATCGAAGACAATTTGAAAATATTATATTACGAAATTAATAAAGAAAAACTTATTGTAAAAGTTGCGAGTTTATGGTTTACAAAATCCGAAAGCGTGGCAATTGTACAGTATTCACGTTATAATGTACTTTAAATTGTACTTTAAACTTCTGTCACTGTATTTGAACGCATATGCAAGAAGAAATAATTTTGAAATAATATTTTTAACCATGCAAATTGCCTATATATTGCAAGAGATTTCGGAGCGTCACTCGCATTATTCAAAACACATCATTATTTTTAAATTATATAGACTTTCTTAAAATCATATAGGACAAATTTCTGTGGGGGATATCTAGATCAATTCCTCCAAGTGAGGTAACATTGTTTCAACAGTGAGAACAACTACGAGGATCATAGTGTATGTTTTCCTGCAACAAGAATACCTAATTCTACACCAAATTCTATAATCCTTATACATGGTGCTTTGATCTAAAATTATTCTGTTCACATATGGAGTGAACAACGCGCCTCTTTGGTAATTAATGTAGCAAGTGGAAGAGTTCCTACAGATGATAGAAACTCATAAATACAAAAAAGTAGAGGTTTTCCAGAATAATGTTGGTGGCGGCCGCAGCGGAGTAAAGAGTATATGAGCGTTTCGATGTGGTCTGTGTGTATGAGAGAGAAAAGCTTTTCTCTATCAGCTGACAGACGGTTTCGAAAATATAACTAATTCCCCAAGTGGGGTTTGCCTCTGTGGCTCTTGATATTTTCACCCGTTTATATGTAAAATGAATTTAAATTAAAATGATGTAAGTATTGGTATCACTATCAATTATTTCTTGGGTATGTACCAAATCTCACAGTCAGAAACATATCTCACTCTTAGAATGTAAGGCGAAACTGGTAGTCGCCTTATTTACTTTATGCAGTATGTATTTAGCTATATTTATGGATACAGTTTATTGTTTTGTTATTTATTCTCATTAGTTATTATATTGACTATCAATTGATGTAATTGATCAATTATGTTGATCATCAATTGTATGGGTTTTTTTGAGTAAAGGGAAAATAGTTACATATAATAACTTTTGTTGTGTGACTTCGGTACATTGAAGGCAACAGGAAAGGAATATGATAATCTCTTGCTAACAGATTCATCCAAGCATAACTTGAAAACGCGCTTTTAGTGATTTATCATAGTAAAACATAATCACAAACATAAATATTTGACTCAAACTTTGCAAGAGGTTTCTAATAAATTTTGCCCTGAGAATATTACAAAGTCTGACAAGTGGCAAGAACACTTGAGATACTTTCTAGCAGATTTAATTTCATTAATAGAAAAACGACCAGTTATAATTTTCCTTTTGCTTTTAAAGTCAAGAGAAATTGTCATACAGAGCAACTCAGACTGATATATTGTTATACATTGTTAAATATTGTTAATCCAGCATGCATCATTTATACCTGTAGCTTACACATAAAAACTCGAGAGCCTTTTGTTCCAAAGGTATCATGAAATATAAGGTATCATGAATTGGATTACATGAAAATGTAATTTTGGATGATACACTTATTTTATATTTGTGTAAAGGTTGTATTATTCTTTAAAAATTGCACCTTTTGAAATAACGCACTAGGAAGTTTCATCCACCTTTTTCATATCCCTTTTATGAATCCCAATATCCCCAACAAGACAAATCAACAGTTCATCAAGTTCATTAATAAGAGACAAATCTCTGGTAAAATAATCTGGCGACCGCATAATTTGTATTTTTGTTTGATTTTATTAGCCACAGAATATTCCCTGTTATGAAATAACAAACTCTGAAGAGCCTACAATTTCGATCCACGGAAATAATTTATCTTTGATTAGATTAAATACACATTACAATGTTTTAAACTGTATCTAAATTTCCTGCATCGCTAAATGTTTATTGACGTCTTAAGGTATAAACTACCCACATCGAAGCTCTCAGGCAAGACGTTTGATGTCAAATGAATCAAACTTCTAGGTCAGAAACTGTCGGCGATACTACACTCCTTTGATAGTTCACAACCTCTACCCTCCACCCACCACCCTCCCCCTCTAACCTCCACCCACTACCCCCTCAGTCCCTCAAGCAAGCAAATGCCTCCTTTCGACTCCTACACCCTTTTGACACACAAATTTGACTGCCTTATTGTTTCGCATAGCTACATGGTTTGATTTGTAACTTCTTAAGTTTTATAGCTGTCATTGTGGATGGTTTTATAGCTAAAAAACAGGTATTTACAGGTCATCAACGCCTATTAAATCTATTGTATAATAATATATATCAGTAGTCTTATTTAGCAAAATATAATCTAATATTCGGTTTCAATATAATACATTTGTTTAATGTATGTATTATGTTTTCACAATATAAATATAAACCTCAGGAAGACTAAGTACTAAGTACTGGTAATACAAACTGTTGAACTTCTTGATTACAATTTCGTACAATACAAATATATTAAACTAGCGGCTTGAAGGGGTCATAGCCCTAACCTTGCTCCGATACTTTGCTTCATCTGATTTTTAACTCTTTTCATACCGAGGAAAATAAAAAAAATAATTAGCAGAACATGTCAGTTCATAAACAAAGTAGACACTTAGTCATATGTTTTAATCTAATCAAAGCATATGTTTTCACATCCCCATGCTTTTCTTATGGGGGATTGTTTACGTTATTTCTTGTTTGCTGGTGTTTTGGTTGTTTGCTTTTTGGTCTTTAGGTGTAATGTTATTTTTACCGAATCCCTGGGATCAATACCTTTAATTTGAGCCATCTCCCATCATCCTGCGATTTGCCAAACTTCCTCAATTTTGACTTACGAATTTCGCTTACAGAATTATATATAAAGACTAGTGGCTTTAAGGGGCCATATAGCCCCTAACCTTGCTCAAATACTCTGCCTCATCCAATTTGTTTACTCTTTCCTTGCTGAGAAAAATAAAATAATATAAGGAAACACATGTCAGTTTGTAAAGAAAGTAGACACGTAACCACATGTTTTAATGTAAACAAAGCAGACATTTTTAAATCCCCATGCTTTTCTTGTGGAGGATGTTTTATGTTATTGCTCGTTTGCTGGTAATATTTTAGAAATGCTGTTATTTTTCCCTAGTCCCTGGGATTGAGAACTTTAATTTGAGCCGTCTCCCAGCGTCCTGCAATTTGCCAAGCTTCCACAATTTTGACTTTTAAATATCGCTTACAGAATTATATATAAAGACTATTGTCTTGAAGGGGCCATTGTCCCTAACCTTGCTCTAATACTCTGTCCCATCTGATAATTTTACTTTTTAAATACTGAGGAAAATAAAACAATATAAGTAAGATCACATGTCAGTTCGTAAACAAAGTAGGCTCTTAATCACATGTTTTAATGTAAACAAAGCAGACGTTTTCAAATCACCATGATTGTCTTAGGGGGATGTTTTAAGTTATTAGCGAATTTCCCCTATAGGGAAGAAGCTATTACCGTAGTCGGAATGGTAAGACCTAGGCCCGGGACCATGATAACTTTTCGTTTTGAGGTCCCCAGATGCCAAAAACACCATTCGTTCAAAACTGTATGTATATATATACAGGGTGTCTCTGAACTCTCTACCAACCTTTTCAGGTATTATTCCTGGACCATAGACAAGCCAAAATATCATATTCAAAATTTCGAAAACTCAAAAGTTACTCGTATAGCCGCCATTTTGTTTTTTCACATAGGAAATTTTAATCCAAGAACGGCTAGTTATAATTAAGTGCAATTTGGTATTTAGCTTTATTCCCTAATGACCTAATTACAGAAAAAAATTATTTTTTTACAATCATTAATTTCAAAATGGCGGCTGCCTAAACATTTTAAACGTAAATATCTTAAAAACCGCTCATAGTAAAAAAACTACATTTACTACGTTTAATTTAGAGAATGTAATTGCAAATCTAATGACACCAAGTTTACGGAAATCGGTTCATAAATAACGGAGAAGATCCATTTTTAAGATATTGCATTCTTGTCAATATCAAGTGTTATCATGTGACATCGCTGCTAGTGAGCCACGTCGATCAGCTGTTTCAAGTATAATTCCACCAAACAACTGATTAAAAAATTAACCAGCTGTTATTAAGTTCATTTGCACCAATCACCTGATTGATACCCTTACGATTCCCAGGGTTCACTAATGCTTCAAATAAAACATAAAATATCAAAAATGCGTTAAAATTACAAAAAAAATGGATTTATTTACATGAGATATGACTACAATTCTACAGTATTTACAAACGATGTTCAATATGCCCACCGCCAAGTTGATTGCACATCGTGAACCTAGATGTCATGGATTGCCGGACAGCTTCAAATTCATTTTTCTCTTCGATGACCGCAGCCGCCTCTACAATTATACCGATCAGGTCCAGTAAATTTTCCACAGGTTAATATGAAGGAATAAACAAGTTCCTTCATTCTTCCCCAAACGTAGAAATCTAGGGGAGTAAGATCAGGTGATCGCGGAGGCCACGACACTGGTCCCCCGCGACCAATCCACTGCTGATTGTAATTTTGGTTGAGGAAATCTCTTACAATTTGCCCAAATTGTGCAGGAGCACCATCATGTTGCAGCCACATGTTCTGTAAGTCTGCCAAGGGGACGTTCTCCAGAAGTTCTCGGAGTATGTCCCTCAGGAACACAAGATAGGTGGGGGAATTCAACCTATTTGGGAGAATGTAGGGGCCAATTAAATTATCCCCAAAAACTCCAGCCCAAACATTAACTGAGAAACGGTGTTGCTTGCTGGAAATAACAGTTTCGTGGGGATTTTCAGGAGCCCAAACATGGCTGTTCCTGGTATTGAAAATACCATCCTGGTTAAAACTGGATTCGTCTGTAAAAAGAACGGATTTCAAGAAAGGAAAAGAACGGATCGTCCGCCAGTTTGTGCAGGAAGCACCTGGAACAATCTACCCGACCTGGATAGTCTTGAGGTTCAAGGGCATGAACCTTTTGGAGATGATATGGGTACAAATTCTCTCCACTGAGTACCCTCCACACGGTGTCTTTGCCTGTCCCCATCTCATTACCCACAGCTCGAGTACTTTTTCGAGGGTTTTCTTCAAATTTACGAAGGACTTCCTCCTCAAATTCAACTGTACGCACCGACTTCGCAGCACCAGTATCTGCCATACTCACATGAAACGTACCAGTTGCGTGGAGACGATTGTGGACAGCAGTGAACGTTTTGGCAGCAGGACATTGTCTATTGGGGAAATAGTCGCTATACAACCTTCTCGCTTCATTTGAATTTCCAAATGCAGCTCCATAATAAAAATGCATATCGCAATACTCTGCAGCACTATAATTAGCCATTTATCAATAAATATGAATACTGAATACGTTAACACAGATTACTATTAAAAAACAGCACACTGATTAACAATAAGCAACATACAGGAAAAAGACACATTGTAACAGAAAACTGTAATAATTTTAACAATACATTGATCAATCAGCTGTTTAGTGGAATTCTACTTGAAACAGCTGATCGACGTGGCTCACTAGCAGCGATGTCACATGATTGATAACAGTTGATATTGACAATAATGCAATATCTTAAAAATGGATTTTCTCCGTTATTTATGAACCGATTTCCGTAAATTTGGTGTCATTAGATTTGCAATTAAATTCTCTAAATAAAACGTAATAAATGTAATTTTTTTTACTATGAGCGGGTTTTAAGATATTTACGTTTGAAATTATTAGGCAGCCGCCATTTTGAAATTAATGATTGTAAACAAAATTTTTTTTCTGTAATTAGGTCTTTAGGGAATAAATTAAATACCAAATTTCATTTAATTATAACTAGCCGTTCTTGAATTAAAATTTCCTATGCGAAAAAACAAAATGGCGGCTATACGAGTAACTTTTGAGTTTTCAAAATTTTAAATATATTTTGGCGTGTCTATGGTCCAGGAATAATACCTGAAAAGGTTGGTAGAGAGTTCAGAGACACCCTGTATATGTGTGTGTGTCCGTGAGCATGATAACTCTCGTAAAAATAGTCCGATTTTGACGAAATTTGGTATAGACGTGTAATGCAGCATTTATTACTTTAAGTTTGAAAACCAGACAGATCGCCTTATCCGAAGGGGTATTTTGGGAGGGTTTTGTACCCCAAAAATGGGTTTTTTGAGTATTTTGCATATGATTTTTGAAAAAGTCAAGTTTTAGTTTTTTCGTTGGAATCAGCTTAAAAAGACGCACAATTTTCTGTTTTGATCATTGCTCTATGTCAAATGGTTACAGAGATATTTAAAGTGCTAAACACAGTACGTTTTCCAATGTTATTCTTTTGGAGAATGAGAAAAATTGTATATCTTGCTTATTTATCAACTTATCCTGATGAAACTTGGTATATTGCTTCATATCGTAGTGGCCTATTGATATTTGCACTAAGAAACATTTTTTGGCCGATAGTTCCCGTAGCAGCAAACCTGCGTACTCAGCTCCCACGTTATTCTTATGAATACCGTAACGTGTTATCTCCCTTAATTATGAACATAAATTAATACAATTTGGTATGTGGCTTTACCTTCTTGAGTTGTATTGATATATGTATAAACCCCCATTTTTGTGTTCCTTGCTTCAGCAACCCTGCATACTCAGCCACCATGTTATTCTTATGGAGAATAATTAAAATGTTATAAATCGTTTATTTATGAATGTATATTGATGAAACTTGGTATATGGCTTTATGTGTTATTAAGATCTTAATTCAATAATATATACATTGGAAATTCGCTGAGTACGTAGGGTTTCCCGTCGCTGCTACGGGGGTATTTCTCATATGCTGGTAAATTTTTAGAAATACCTTGAATAGAGCAATCTCCCATCATCCTGTGATTTGAAAAACTCCCAATTTTCACTTAAAAATGTCACTTACAGAATGATATATAAAGATTACACGTTTACCAACAATACGAAATATTTATATAATGCTCTACCTAGTTAAATGTATTCTTTTATTAATAAATGTATACATTTAATGAACACAACATTCATACATTAAAGTAGTTGTCAGGGAATTATATTGCGGAAGTTATAGCGGAAAATATGTTGAATTAGTTAAAACCCACCAAACGTTAAAGTGAATTGAAATTACGGCTCTGGGAAAGTAGAGTGGCGTAAAACATCTAAAGTCCACTTACAATTGGATTAATATATTAAATTGAGGGTGAAAATACTAATCCGGAACGTGAATTCGTTTATTAAAGCAATATTGTTTTTACCAAACACTATAATCGTAATTTACTCTCACACTATTAAGTAAAATAAAAATAATAATAAACAATATAGTAAACAATAAATCTTATTTGAATGTCAAGTAAGAAAGAGAAAACTCAGATTTTCAGAATCACGCCATACATTCATTATTTCAGAGCTTATCACTTGAAAGAATCTTAATATCAGAGAAGTACTGGGTTTCAACCCTATCATAGTCATGCCTGACTTATTAGTGAATTTCCTATGGAAAGGGAACTTTTAGCATGACCCGCGTGGTGAAACTTAAGCCCGGGACCACCATAGAAGATACTAACATGACCCCCTGAACACATTTTGAGGGGTCGTTCAAAATATTATATACATATACACACATACACATATACTACATCCTGTGTGTTTGTACTCTAGCGGTCGCATTTTTTGTCACATTTACTTCAAATTTTGTAGGGACGTTCCTTTCTATAATCAGTTGGCCAAGTTCGTTGGGCGAAAGAATCAAACAACTCTAAACTCCTTTTTTGGGATTGATCTTTCAAATTTCAAGGTTTTGGGCTCAAAAAGGGTCAGAAAAGCTCTGGGTGTAAGTTTAATGCATTTACAAAGATGGGAATTAGTGAGGCAAAATTTATTAGCCCTCTCTCATCATCCTAGCATAAATATTTACCGAGTTATTAAAGAAAACGTGTATCGACTAAACACAGTACGTTGTCTTATGGGGGTTTTACATTCGAAAAGCCTGTTATTCATTTGTTGGTGTACTTTTATCATCCCCAGCAACCAGTATAATATTTTGAATAAGTGTTTCCCTTAAATACATTCCGTAACAAACTAATGTTATTTAGTTAACCAACAAAATATTCATCCATGAAGTATATTCAAATGTTTTTCACTTTACAGGGTAGTCGGAGAAAAATCCATAGCAGGTTTTGTGTCTGCTTAACCTTTTTTATTTTAAGAATTTGAGCAAAATTCTTTACCATCTTTGCACAAGAATCTTTAAGGTAAGAGAGAAAATAAAACAAACAAAAGATTGAGGGGGGTTTACTGAAACTCACTGAAAATACTTACTGAAAATACTATGTAAATCAAAGA
The DNA here is from genome assembly GCA_963675035.1 of Allygus modestus. Classification (NCBI taxonomy): domain Eukaryota; kingdom Metazoa; phylum Arthropoda; class Insecta; order Hemiptera; family Cicadellidae; genus Allygus; species Allygus modestus. The sequence goes on from OY776115.1 coordinate 35,880,762, forward strand.
AGGTTGCCTCAATTTATGCTAGCGTTCACAGCAACCATTTTTTTTGGGTGGCCCGATTTATATTTATATTACCTTATTGTGTTACTATGATCTTAAGAATTAGACATCACACATCCTTTCATCCCATTTGCAGTTTCTTAGTTATCCCCCTGCCCTTTCCCCCCTCCCACTGAGGATCACAATCGTAAAACTAGTGCTGATTAACGTATCTCCTTATATCTGAGAAGCTTGTTATCTCAGCTAGCACAAATGTTAAGGATGATCAACAAATCCTCTCCTTACTGTTCAGCCACCCATTATACCTTACGCACTTGAATTTAGTTTTACTGGTAAAATATTTAATTTACAGTATTAAAATGAGTATTTATAATTTACTGACTGATAACAATTTATTGTAATTATAGCATATTGTAACCATCCCAATCATACTTTCTTCAAATGCAACCGCTATTCCAACATCTATGTCATTTTGAAATAATTTCCTATCATTATTTATTAATTGAAGTACCATTTATAAATTTTTCTCTAAAAGAAAAATCTATGTTTTTGGAATACCGTAGAGTAAAAACCCGTATTATGTTAACGTTAGTTGATATGGGGCGCACTGCAGTTTTTGAACAAATGTATTGGGTGTGTAGATTTAATTGTAAATAGTTTAGTGTTATAATACAGAACAAGAATATACTGAGATTAATCTTACATCACCTCTCACTCCTTTAGGCTTTACCCTTAGTTAGTATTTCAGGCGGCCCTATCTCGAGGTAATTTAGAAGGTGCTGCTCAGGTTTAACACAGGCTGTGTTGAGATAATTTCAGCTCTTGGAAGTTAGGAAATTTTTTAACGAAAAATCGATTCTTTACTAAGGTAGATTATTTGTGAAGCTGTAAAACGTTATTGTTATAAGTCAAAGTAACGAGTTAAACACACTCGTATTTTATTTTATAAAAGTTTGTTCTCTGTGGGTGAGTGACAAATACCATAAAAACGAGGTCACATGGGAATGATGTGGTCAATGGAGGGTTTGCCGCCGTAAACGAGAAGTTGAGAGAAATTTTATTTTCTAAAGAAATAACATTAAATTGCTTGATTTAACACTTACATACTGCACGGTCCTAAATAATATACATAATTTACAAAACTAAATGCGGTAAGCAAATTATTTACGTGAATCCAGGAATATTCTGAAAACTTCACAAATTTGTGAGTAGTTACCTGAGCAATTAACATATAGGTCTGGAATAAACTAATGTCATAAATTTAAAGATATCCTATTATAAATAGGCTTGCAGTAGGCTGCAGTGCCCGACTTCATGGGGGATGTAACAGTTGTGTACTTTCATTCTGTGGTTAGCTATTTGAACTATTTCAAAATAATTAACACCTGTTTATTTCAATTCAAGTTTTGCCCAACGTTGGAAAGTTAAAGATTCATGGGGCCAGGATGTAAGGGATTTTTGAAACTCAAACATACAAACCCAGAGCTCATAGCAATTTATTATTTATACTCTGCAAAATTTTCAGCTTAATTGGTTCAAACATGAAGACAGACGGACACCACGGTGCTTTTGTAGTATAATTGACGAATAGATATACATTCTAGTAATCCCTACGTTATAAAAGTTTATGTTTCGATTTTTAGATAAATGCACACTTATAAAATAAACTAAACTATATGAAACATTACTTAGTTAAATAAAAATTGCCATTGCGGAGGTGAATGAACGTTTCTTTGTGACCTGACACCCCCTACTGACTCGACGCCATTACTCCGTTATCCCCTCTCTCTCTCTTTCTCTCTTTAACCCCTCCTTCTTATCATTTTTGAAAACTGTTTTGAATGTAATTGTTTTAGTGATTTATGTATTTTTTCCAGATAGAGAAACGTTTAAAACATTTAACCTTTTTCGCACCACAACCTAAAAGTATAGCAGCTGGCTCTTTGTTACTGTTATTCGCTTTTAAAGAGTTTATATTTAATTTATATGACATAGTCTTCTTAAGGATTATTATAATGGAGGAAATCAGTATTTTTAAATTAACGGCTTCTGTAAATAGAAGTAGGCTTACGTTAAAATTAGAGCGATTTGAAACAGCGTCGGCCGGAGAGACCGCCATTGTGAATTAATTATTGAGTTAGGAATTAATGTTTCTTACTCGGATATAAAGTATATGCAATCCGGACATTTTATTGAGAAAACTAACTAACAACATATAAATACTAAAAACTAAACAAATACTACATAATAAAGCAATCAGTACATGAGTACATGTTTGTGGCACAAGACTATTTGTATCTAAGAAAGTAAGGATAAAACCGATTTCTAACTACTATACATGTTTTTTTCCCAACACAACCTCTTAGCTCTAATAGTTTTGAAACAATATAGAAAAAATTCAGGATGACAACACAAATATCGTTAAAGGAACTTGCACATCCTTTTCTTTAAGGGAATATGTCTGCATGATTAAGTACATATGTTAATTACAGGATCACTAAGAAAATTGGTCTAGCTTTAGTGAGAAACTTCACATTGTTTCTACTATTCCAGAATCCTATGACGTAACAAAATAATGTAATCATAGTTTTTATTAACTATATTAAATACATCAATTGGGGTTTGTTGTAAAAATGCACATAGAGTTGAAAACTACTTGCAATTTGTACACAACTTTCTTTGTTGCATGATTATGATGATGATAAACATTTATGTAACAGTTTAGGATGAAAATTACACTACAAGATCATCTAGGAACAGTGAGTTACATATCGAATAGCTTAGTAAATGTTTAACATTTGTTCCATCATCGTAACGTATTCACACTTCACCAACCTGACATTTGTTTGTGATATAGTTCTATCAGATGCTTGGCTAAATATGCTATGGCTCAGGATGGATTCCCAGTCGTACGTATAAAATGATATTTTGAAATACAAACTTGAGAAAAAACTTAAGAGTTTGATGTTAACATCGAATCCTTTTGATCGAGTTCGAGCAAGTATTTTTCTTTTGTAATTAACCACTCGGCACATATGAGGTTCAATCACTCCAAATTAGCTTGAAACAGCTTTCTTCCTGTTTACAGTGATTTGTTAGTATGTTGAATGTTAAATTAAATTCTTCCATTAAAATAAAAATTTTGAAAGCCCAGGGGGCGAAGCCCTCAAAGTGGATGTTCTCAAAAACCCCTAAAGGAGCATATAAACGTTAAATGCTTTCACATAACACATACACCATGAATAGTTTTGCCGGAAGCGTCATCACAAAAATAGCCTTATTCTTTTAATAAATAAGAGGGATTCCAGCTGCTCATAATTTTATTTTTGAATTAACCACCTCATTTATGGTTATTTTTATTGTGATGTCATTCCAGGAGTTAGCTTGAAACAGTTATTCTTACTGATGCACTCTATTTTGTTAATATAAATAGATTTTGAATGTTCAATTAAATGGATTTATATTTTTCTATAATATTATCATTGCAACTTTTAAGGGCCCGGGGCAGAGCCCTAAAAGTGGACGATTTCCAAACCCCAAAAGGCGTATCTAGACGAAAAGGGCTTTCAAATAACGCATAAACCTCGCTTAAACACATCTGATTAACCGGTAACCTTATTTGTTTTAATAAGATAATATAAGTACGTTAATACCAGTATATTATACTGTTTTATGATCAAGTACAGTTGAGTTTTATTCTCCGTTTTAGCGAATTTCACCTATAGGGAAGAAGCTATTACCGTGTGTCTCATGGAAAGACTTGAGCCCGAAACTATGTTAACTTTTTGTTTTGAGGTCCCCAGATGCTAAAAAACCATTTGTTCAAATTTATACATACATATATATATATATATATATATATAAATGTCCGTAAGCACGATAGTTCTCGCAAAAAAGGTACCATCTTAATGAAATTTGATAAACTGCAGAGTACTATTTATTTGAACGAGTATGAAAACAGGACGAATCGCAACATCCGAAAGGGGTTATGTGGGGGGGGGGTTGTACCCCACAAATATTTTTGCGGTTTTCACATTTTATTTTTACTTGAATCAATTTTTGTTTTCACCATGGGATTCAGCTTAAAAAAGTAAACAATTTGGTGTTTTGATCATTGCTCTAAGTCAATTGGTTACTGAGATATTGAAAGTGCTAAACACACTACGTTGTCTAATGTTATTTTCATGGAGAGGAATACATATTTTCATCTCGCTCATTTATGAACATACACTTCATTAGGTTGTGTTTTATTGTTTTTTTGCAAAAAAAAAACATTTTTTACCGATAGTTCCCGTAGCAGCAAACCTGGGTACTTGGTCCCCATGTTATTCTTATGGAGATTAATTAAAATCGTATATATAGCTTGTGTATGAATGTATATGGATAAAACTTGGTGTGCAACTTCACCTAGATAGTTTCTATTGATATTTGTATAACAACCTATTATTATGTTCCTTGTTGCAGCAAACCTGCGTACTCATCCCCAGTGTTATTCTTATGAAAAATAATTAATATTTTATACATCGCTTATTTGTGAATATATTTCTTATAAATCCTGGTCAGTGTTAAGACATAAATATTAATTGGAAATTCACTAAGTATGCAGCTTTGATGCAACGGGGTATTTGGTTGCATTTAAATATATGGAAATCATTACGAGAAAGGGCTCTCTGAAAGGATTGTCTAAACATTTATTGTGAGAGCTACGAAGAAGTAATTAGTATGCTTTACCTAAAATATTGTTCATACATATTTAGCATGTTGCGTAAACTATATAAATAAATGTTATGAAAGTCACTAAATAATATAAAGGGTTACTAAATCTTTTATATTTTTGTAATGCGGCTGTCGTATCTAAGGGCAAGATAAGTTAGTGATAAGAAAGTCATATTTAAAATGGGGCGGAGTTGAAGACAGTTCGAAGTTGTAATAGTGTTGGCGTCTGATTTTGACTTGAATTACGACTTCAACTGCAAAAAAACATTTTATATCTTTTCTGCATAGCTCTTTAAGAACAGTTTTAAATATGAGCAATAAAACAGTATTCGATAATTAACCTCAAAATACATTATGTTTATACTGCTTTATACTGTATTGTAAACATATTTACTATTCAGGTGCACCATTAAAAGGTAGGGCTCGAGTCAAAGGAACGAGTGTATTGCACAGTGACAGTGTTGTTCTAGTGTTGCTGAGTCAGAGATACTGTATGTATCTACTGTGTCAGTACAACACAAATAACGCTATTAGAGTAATATACACTCCGTGTATATTAATAGCAAGCAAGTTTGACTGAGAGGAAAGACTTATACTTTGATCTTACATTGTGTGTCAGGTGTAGGTCTAATAAAGCAGAACTGAGTACCAATAACTATCTTATATTTTATCAGTGTCTTTGTCTTACCAAACGGTATGTGGCATGAAATATGTGGCACAGTTCTTATTATAGAAATACGATAATAAAACGTAGTAACCGCAGTTAAATAATGAATCGATAGTTTAAAATTAAACTATTCGTTTGTTTACAGATTATTAAGTATACATGTTTAATTATTTTCGTGCTAATAGGTAAAATACATTTATTTATTTATTTATCTATTTATTGTTTGTATTCCTGACCCAGTGTTGTTGCTTACCTATTTATACGATACAATACGTTTGGATCTTATTATAATGTAATTATGAAAACCCCTTTAGAGTCTTAACTTTCATTTACAAACACGCTAAAAAGTCTGTGATTAAAAAATGTATTTGAAAACAATAAAATTATGGAATGAATTGCGATGTGAATTGTTTTGAAATTACGGAAAGCCGAGTATGCTCTACGCGAAAAACATAGGCGAAAGAACATGAAATTGTCATGCTGTAATCGGAATCACCATGTCTACTATATAATTATTTTTATATTTATACTTCATAAAAAATAAATTTTGTGTAAAACTGTTTACATCTATGGTATGGTCAAATATCATTTAGTTTATGAAAGCTTAATACACGCATAACTTCAGATATTAAACATGAAATAAATACCAACGATTGTATCATGCCTGTTTCTTGTCACTAGCACAACACAGCGCAAACAACATCACCCAAAGAAACAAACCCCACGAGGGTCACGAGTGGCTATCGGGGTTATGTTTATTGTATTGAAGCCTTGATGCTTGAGGCTTTTTGCTTGGTGTCATGACTGACAACCAATCGTTCGTTGAAAAATTAAACTTAGACACACATGTAACTGAAGTAAAAACATAATTAGGTTTACAGGTTCAACATATTTGCACATATTATATTATGACCCTTTCCAATGATGGCCAAAGTTGAAAAGCACCTAATTGAATAAAGATATATAAAGTGAGTATATTTGGTCTTTGTGAGCTTACACCAGGCTAGATGTCGCGTGGTACTGTAAAGAATATCGTTCAGACGATAGGGAAATTAAGAAACAGAGTCATACTTTTTTAGTTTTAACCTTTCCCATTCTATATGTTAGTGTGAGTTATTCTACCTGAAATGCTTGGTTTGCATTCACGTTTGGATTTCTAAGAGGAGAAGACTCGATAGCCTCAAGTTGGTTTTCTCGAACTATTGGGCGAATTACCATCGCTCATTGACCTCAGTGATATTTCGTTAACTGTTGGCAAATGTCGCTTTCATAATAATAATTGTCTTTGACCTATATTGCGAACTATATTGGCATGTATGGAGAGAAAGATATAGTGGGGAAAAGTGTAGAGAATCTATGATACTTGTATAACCATCTTATATAACAAATAGGCCTATCTTTCTGTTGAGGAAGTGAGGAAAGTACATTCGAAAAACGGAATTCAATAGTTATGAAAACTTTCTGTTCCAAGAGATCTACAGTTTGCTCTTTTGTTTGCTTTACTAGAATAATCCAACTAGTTATAATACCTTATATATACATTTATAACAAAAGGTGATAAAACCTAAAGGTGAATGTATTTTAAAATATGTTTAGTTTAGAAAGATTTCAAAATATATATAAAGATCTTCGTGAAAAAAGAAAGTCTTTCGTAAAAATAGTTTCTAAGATTAGATGAAAAACTTAAGAAATGTTTTGATAGCATATTAAGGGATGTTGGAAGACTTGGAATTGAAAAGAAGCTTGAAAACGGGACCAAAGTATTCAGACTCGCCGCACGCTTTAAATACAAACTGAAATGCCTTATTGTTTTATATATTAGTTGTGTATTTTACTTTTAAATTATTACTGCTTTTTTAGTCCTTTGGCATCTAGGTCTTTTCTTTTATTCCTTTGGCATCTAGGTCTTTTCTTTTATTCCTTTGGCATCTAGGTATTTTCTTTTAGTCCTTTGGCATCTAGGTATTTTCATTTAGTCTTTAAAGCTGCTTAGGTAGAATAATTTATGTAGACATCAAAAACTCAAATGTTAAATGTGTATTCGAAACGATACTTGTTATAATAACATTTAATATATATGCAACTATTTAAAAAATCACTTTAAAAACTAGTGACTAGGTGCAAACAAAACTAAATTATTTAACTTTGAAAGCAAATATTTAAGGGGAAATCCATGTTAGAGTACATTTTATATCGTACAGCATTATAGTCACTCAATAATGTATGTAATATTAATTTCAAACTTTTGTTAAGATTTTATAATGATAATAGTCACAATAGAGCTTACTAGAGTGAATTTAGAATAGCAAATACTCATAAACATCTCTCCGTAGAATTGTACCCGAAGGGGAACCACCAGTATGGTGGAAAATAAAATAAATACAATTGATTCGATTTCTTGTAACTGTGGAATCTGTGTCAATGCTTTTTGGTGCCGCCTCATAAATGTGTGAATTTTTTCAATAAATTTTAAACAACAGAGTTTAAACGTGGCAATGAACAGTTCGATTTTAAGAGAAGAGCGGAACGTAAATCCTGAGAGCCGTTTGGTCCGTAGGGAGGAATACGAAACAAAACACATGAAGTAAACATCCATCATTGGATAGCGTCGTGACGGCACTGCTTGAGGCTCGTACATTATAAGGTTACAAGAGTAAAGACGTCGATGAGTGGTCCCAGGGGCCTTTCCCCTACTGTTATTGTCTCTACAGTATTGATTCTACTTGAGGCTCGTACATTATAAGGTTACAAGAGTAAAGACGTCGATGAGTGGTCCCAGGGGCCTTTCCCCTACTGTTATTGTCTCTACAGTATTGATTCTACTTGAGGCTCGTACATTATAAGGTTACAAGAGTAAAGACGTCGATGAGTGGTCCCAGGGGCCTTTCCCCTACTGTTATTGTCTCTACAGTATTGATTCTACTTGAGGCTCGTACTTGAGGTTACAAGAGTAAAGACGTCGATGAGTGGTCCCAGGGGCCTTTCCCCTACTGTTATTGTCTCTACAGTATTGATTCTACTTGAGGCTCGTACATTATAAGGTTACAAGAGTAAAGACGTCGATGAGTGGTCCCAGGGGCCTTTCCCCTACTGTTATTGTCTCTACAGTATTGATTCTACTTGAGGCTCGTACATTATAAGGTTACAAGAGTAAAGACGTCGATGAGTGGTCCCAGGGGCCTTTCCCCTACTGTTATTGTCTCTACAGTATTGATTCTACTTGAGACTCGTACATTATAAGGTTACAAGAGTAAAGACGTCGATGAGTGGTCCCAGGGGCCTTTCCCCTACTGTTATTGTCCCTACAGTATTGATTCTACTTGAGGCTCGTACATTATAAGGTTACAAGAGTAAAGACGTCGATGAGTGGTCCCAGGGGCCTTTCCCCTACTGTTATTGTCTCTACAGTATTGATTCTACTTGAGGCTCGTACATTATAAGGTTACAAGAGTAAAGACGTCGATGAGTGGTCCCAGGGGCCTTTCCCCTACTGTTATTGTCTCTACAGTATTGATTCTACTTGAGGCTCGTACATTATAAGGTTACAAGAGTAAAGACGTCGATGAGTGGTCCCAGGGGCCTTTCCCCTACTGTTATTGTCTCTACAGAATTGATTCTACGCGCACGTATTTGTTGTTATTTTTTCTTCAGTTATATTACATAGTGACACATTCCTATATTCCTCTTGAACAAAATTATATTACAAATTCGAATACTTACAATTTTCGAAATAAACTATCTCTAGTCATTCCACATCACCTCTCGTTTCCAACAACAGACATGCTGATCTTTAATAGTCCTTTTTAACGCTCCTCCTCACTTCTTCAAACAATAGAGCCTGACGTAGGTATTTTTAAAATATTGTTCAAGTTGTTTCTGATGTGAGTTCTTCAAGGTCAAAGATATTTATGTTTAAAAAAGTAATGTTTAACTATTATTAGCAAATTTTCCCTATAGGGAAGAAGCTATTACCGTAGGTCTCATGGTAAGAATTAAGCCCGAGACCATGATAACTTTTTGTTTTGAGGCCCTCAGATGCCAAAAACACTATTCGTTCAAATTTATATATATGTGTCCGTATAAATTTAGTAAAAAATGTCCGATTTTGATTAAATTTGGCTCAAATGTGTAAAGTGACATTTATGACTTTAAGTTCGAAAACCAGACAAATCGGGCCATAGGAAGGGAGGTTTATGGGAGTTTTAAATTTTACAAAAATCAGGTTTTTGTACTTTTCACCCAAAAAGTTTTAAAACTTCCAATTTTGGTTTTGATTATTTTATAGAGCTTAAAAAAACAAATAAGATAGTATTTTGAATCATTAACCTAGGTGAAGTGGCTGCGGAGAAAATCCAAAAAACGTGCTCATAAAATCTCCCATGTTAATCTTATGGGAAAAAGGTTTTTAGCTTTTCCTCAGTTCATTTTTCTGTAAACCTCAAATTTGCTTTTACTAATCACTTCAGCTTTACGAAAAAATAATTTTTGTGTTTAAATTGTGATTCTATATCCAAGCGTTGCCGAGTTATTCAAAGTGTTAAACACAGTTCGTTATCCTTATGGAGGATAAATACAATTTGATAACTCGATTATTTATGAATGTAAATAGATGAAAATTGGTATGTGGCTTCACGTAGTATTGGTATATTGATATTTGCACAACAAGTTGATTTTTTGTTGATTATCCCAGTAGCAGCAAACCTGAATACTCGGCCCTAATGTTATTCTTATGGAGGATATGTAAAGTTTTATATCTCCCTTAATTATGAACATAAATTAATAAAACGTAGTGTGTAGCTTCACCTGGCTGAGTTGTGTTGATAATTGCGCAACAAAATATTTCTTATCTTTTTTTGCAGCAAACCTGCGTACTCAGCCCTAATGTAATTCTTATGGAGAATAAATAAAATGCTATAGATCACTTATTTATTTATGTATTTTTATGAAACTTGATAAGTGGCTTTATATGGTATTGAGAAACATATGCATGCATTGGAAATTCGCTGAGTACGCAGGTTTGCTGCAACGGGGTATTTTTGAATTTAGAATTACTGCTTTGTTTTAGGTTAAGCAACAAGTGCAGTTTGTTAATTCTATATTGTACAGTTTTTATGACAGAAAATAAATTTGAATTTTTATGACATAAAATTGAATGCTTTGAATTGAATTTTTTTTAGATTAACTTATTATTTAAACCACGTAAAAATACAGTTTTATTACATTTTAAAATTAACTATATGACCTTGTTGAACCAATAGAAAATGCTCTCATGGGTTTCCCGCGTCACCTTTATATTACCATTCTAACTTCTATTAAGATATATATCCTTGAAGGATATTTTTTGGTACAAAACAGAAATATAATTAACAAACTTTATTCAATTTAGGTACAATTAAAAACAAACAACAAAGACAAATCAATGATTAAATAATATATATATATATATATATATATATATATATATATATATAATGATGCTCCGGTGCTCAACAAATTAGGTAGATAACTTATACTTAATGAGGTTCTTCAGGGACGGGTTCTTTGCCAAGGCTTACTAGTTTATTAACCCCTTTTTTTCAAATTCGGCAAAATAAAAGAAAATTAATTTATTTATTGTAAGTTACTTCAATATATTATCACGGTAAAATCCCCTCCAGCGTCGGTGACCAAGATATGTGCTGAAAAATGTTAAACAAAGCCAATTTTGGTAAGGTAAAATTACATATTTAATAAATATTCTGTTAAGTTAAAAGTTCAATAAAATGTTAATTTAGATTTTTTTAAATTATTAAAATACAATTTCATCAATTCTTCTTTTAAAAACTGAAAAGTTAATACATTTTTATATCTGATATAGGCGTCTCTTACCAATGTCCATGTGGTCAATTTTTATAAACAAAAAAATGTCCCTGGAGATCTTCTTGGGTTTAGAATTTAGAAAAACAACTTTAAAACATAAATTTAGTACTTTCTAAAATGTTAATTAAATCATTTAATAGATGCAATTAGATACAAATTATAATAAGTCTGGAGCTCTGAGAAATGCCCATCTTATTTCAAAAGTTTCCCAACAATAGCCTTCTTGTTTATCTTTGACTTCCAGATGTTTGTGTATTATTGAGCACAGCACTTTAGATTCACTTTCACAACTTGGGTTTGGATACTATAAGCAGTACATCTGATAACCGTGATTCACGTTAAATGTTATTACCTTTATTCCAAAATAGGTTAATTTAAAATAAAATATGAACTAAAATTAAATTTAAATACTTGAATTTCACGGTATGAGAGAAACTAACTTTCCTTCATCATTCTTATAACTAATATATTACAAACATTCATACTTTTGTCATGTTATACAAATAATATTAAAATCAGTTTTCCTTTTATTTAAATACTAATAATTATTATCTAAATTAAATATACAAGATGCATTATAAATAAAAAATATCCCATCTGGCCATAAATTAGCAATAAGGTTCATTACATTAGTTTGTTTTAACAGCTGATTTGACTCTACCTACACCGTAGTTTGAGTTGCTCAGTTGAACTCTAGGCTGGACTCTACCTTCTGCTGTGGGCCCTAGTACAGTGCTTACATTTTCAACAGCCAACGAGCTGATCCCTTTAGATACTTTATTTCTTTGTAAGTATTATAATTTAGGCCCCTTATAAAATTTTGGTTATTAAATTTGTCCTTGATATATCTAGATTTGAATATTGTACAACAGTACCTTCAATTCTTCGTTATAACTGTTGATTGAAACGACTAAGCGGTTCATGGAGGATTGAGTTTAAATATTATCTTACTGCTTGCATTGAAGTATTTAACGTTCTACAGGCTAATTTTTTCATTTTTTATAGTACAAATAAACTTAAATTCTAAAAGTTAGCTCCCCTAAATGTAAATAAAATTATTTTAAAATGAATATCATATGTGCAGGTGGGTTTAGCTGTAAGTTAAATTTTACATTGAATTTGCTCACATAATATGTTTTGCTGTGTTATCTTAAAATTTTAAGTTAAGGTAGGGTTGTATTGTAACAGTACACATTAATCTCAATCTGGATTAATGACACATGATTAAGGGACCGAAAAATCCAATTAATCGTACACGATTAACACTAGAAACTTTTAGGGGAGTTTAACGCCAAAGAGGGCAGTATTACTTGGTTTAAAAAAATAGTTTAGAAATTTGGTTAAGTTTTAGAGGCAAACACAAATATACATGTAATATATTATGTAAGTGACGGTAAATAGGTCTTATGTAATTGTTCAGTAGGGTGGTATACTAAGAACGCGTTCATTGGACGATGAATAATAAAATTAAGTGCATCACTTTTTCAAAGCTTTATTTAAATTAAAATATGATCAAACATGAATTATTGAACGTGTTTCTAAGTGTGCAGACAAAATGGATTAATAAAATTCAAATTTTATATTTTTTAAATTGTAAGAATGGTTTTCTTGATCAGTATATTTCAATTGTTTTTTAAATATTACAATTTCTTAACTTAATATAATGTTTTTTCTGTATAGTGAATGTATACTATATTATATATATATATACTGATATAGAAGGCACTGACGACGCAGACGACGGATATTTCGCTTGATAACCTGTCACTTAAATCTGTTGTCTAGGAAAATACTTCTTGTAGATATTGTATATAAAATAAAATAAATATTTCAATATAGTATTTCACTAAAATGAATCGCATTGAATATTCTTTATTTAATATATCAATATAAAACGTAAATAGATGATTTCAATAACCTGCAATGCTCAACTATGTTTGTACATAACTTAATATTAAATATTGCTCTCTTGTAACGAATTTATTTAGCTATCTATATCAGTCTCTAATTGCCTAAAAGTATTCTAAAAAATTTTTAACTTATTTGTATTAATTTACTGTGGGATTTTTCACAGACTGGACCCAGTCTTATTTGAGTCTTTTGATCAAGTATGCTAGTGGAAATCTATTAAACATCTAGTAACATTACAAAAATTCTACCCAAAACGTCATATAAGACAGTACAGAGACGCTTAGATTTGGATTAAAGTGAATGGTAATAGAAAATGATGCAATACTATCTATTGTGGCTCTTTAGATATTAAAAACGAGTTCGCACGCAGCACGCTGTCGTGAGGGAAGTTAATTTCCACATAAAAACTTTTAAAACTAAAAATCTGTGTAAAAACCTACATTTATTCCAATATTTATTGAAATCTGAAAACAGTGATTTTTTGGCTGTTCTGATGATCCTGGTTTCATTTACCTGCAGAGCTGGGAATACAATTTTGCATATTATAATCTTAGGAGAAGGCCAGACAGGCTTGAAAGGAGGCGTAAGGTTGCTGGGGATGATAAAAGTACACCAACAAATGCATAACATACATTTCTAATGTAAAACCCCCATAAGACAACGCACTGTGTTTAGTCGAAACACATTTCCTTTAATAACTCGGTAAATATGTAGTATGCTAGAATGACGAGAGAGGGCTTAGAACTTTCGTCTCACTAATTCCCATCCGTTCACATGCATTAATTTTACATACGGGGCTTTTCTGACCCTTTTTGGGCCCAAAAACTAGAAATTTGAAAGATTAACCCCCAAAAAAGGGCTTTAGAGTTTTCCGATTGTTTTGCCAACAAACTTCTCCAACTGATTACAGAAAGGAATGTCCCAAACAAATTTTAAGTAAATCGGACAAAAAATGCGACCACTAGAGTGTAAACACACACACAAACACACACACACACACACACACACACACACACACACACACACACACACACACATATATATATATATATATATATATAATTTTGAACGTACCCCCAAAACGTGTTCAGGGGGTCACGTTAGTAACTTCTATGTTGTTCCCGGGCTTAAGTATCACCGTGCGGGTCATGCTAATAGTTCACTTTCCAAAGGAAATTCACTAATAAGAACCATTCAAATATGTTATGTTGATTGTTTATTATGTAGTTTCTGAAGTAAATTATAATATTGAAGGTATGTGATTCATCAAGAAACATGAAGAATGTGTATTTACATGAAAAATACAATCTATGAACAAATTTCCACGCAGTTATACGGATTCAAATATAATATATCACTATCGATTCATTAAGAAGACTAAGATAAATTAGTTATTGAATTCCAAAATAATTAAATATATTTGTACTAATATTGGATAACAATTAAACCGAGGTATAGATATTATTCCTCCTCTCCCTTTGATTTATTTTTTTAAACGTCTTATTTTATAAAATTAAAAATTATTGAACGGTACTTTGCTTTATTTCTCCACAATCTTAGATTTACTATTAATAAACATCAACAGAAAAAAAACTACCAAGACATTTGGTATTCCATCCACCCTTAATTAGTCAAACTATAATTTCCATGCACTTCTTAATCTGGCGAAACAAAGTCCCCAGACTAAGCAGAACTCAACATAATTCAAGCAACAATTTCAAGATTCGAAATAATGCTTTTATTTTGAAAATGAGTTTGCAAGAATAATTACTTTTTTCTAAAACGTTCCCTCAACTACTGGTGTAAGTTTATCAAAGTTCGCGTGCCAGGGAGTGTCTAAGGAAGTTATCAGTCCGTCCGGTAATCGGGTTAGGATCTAGTGAGGCCACTTCACTTGTTTTGCCATCGTCTCGGGGGACGGATAAAGTGGATTGACGGGAAGTCTTTCATCTAAACCCATTACATGAGGAATGTCTGAGGATGATGTCTGTATTTCTGACGTATTTATGAGATAGCCCCTTTAAATTTTACTATGTGAATTGTTTGCGTAAACTTATGAAATTAATAGTCCAAGGTTATTTTACAAGTATAATACCGATGATTATTGAGAGACGAGGAAACATCTCTATTGTTGTTACTACGGTGTGTTGTCAAGCTGGTAGGTGGGAGGGTGGTGATGATGAATCTAAAGGTTTAAATTTTTTAGAACAAAAAGATTGGGAATTCAGAACTTTTTATTTATGGTTAAATGGTTACCTTTGTTTACATATACAAAAAAGTATCATAAGTTATTATAACACATTGTAAGGAATATAACTTATTATTATAGTATCGATAAAAGTCAATTATAAGCATTCACAACAGTTGCATAGTTTGATAGTCTGCAATTCATATATCGGATAAATGTAGATCATGTTCTGCTAAGGTTTAAATTTATGAAACATATTTTAGGATATTTAATAATAATATTTCATTCATGCAAATGAAAACAACCCAATGCTATCGTATTACGGATTTAAAGCTGTTGAGTGTGTGTTGTAAGTAATCGAATTATGTCGAAACGCTGCATTTTTCGATTTAATGTGCACACAGTTTTCCCCCTTCTGATTCAATTTATAATTGTATATATGAAAATGAAAGCATCAGTGTTTCATAAGTATGCTTTTTTATTTGTTAAAGTTTTAAAAAAATCGAAATAGAATTTCCAAAAGTGAGTATTAATGGCTGAGAGGGATGAGATAACAACCAGTTTTTATTTTTAATATGCTTTCTTATAAGCAGTATTGGTAGTTAAACAAAAAAATAAGTAAATATTCAATTAGAATTTTCCTGGGGGAACGACCATTCGTCGAGGAATAAGAGTAATTTGTATTTGAAAAATAATTTAAGTTAGATTGGCTGTATGTATGAGCAAGGAAATGACTGGGGACGATTGAGAGGGAGGGAGGAGGAGAGAGAGGTGGGGCGGAGTTCTGAACAGTTCAAAGGAGGTTTGTAATAATGCCGACCTGTGATGCAGAATGAAACTACATTTTTCTGTTCAAAGTGAGATTCTGCAATTTCCCTATACTTCTACATTTTTGTCTTTGTAAAAAACTTAAAATGTTTGTACAAAAGTAAACTAATAACATGTCCGTGCCAGTGTCGGCGTAAATATGTGTAATGGTTTTGGTAAGCCTAATCGTGATTACCTTTTATAACATGATGGCCTCCGAACCTCTTTATATTAAGGCGGTCCCACACTTCTCGCGAACACGCCCGAACATTCGGTCGAACTCCGAATGTTCAGAGTATTCTCGAGAAGTGTGGGAGCTGCACGAACTTTTGAATACATACTGGAACATACGGGACGGAATGTTCAGTGAACGAACATTTGGGAGAGTGTTCGGCCGAATGTTCAGGCCTGTTCGCGAGAAGTGTGGGAGCTGCACGAACTTTTGAATACATACTGGAACATACGGGACGGAATGTTCAGTGAACGAACATTTGGGAGAGTGTTCGGCCGAATGTTCAGGCCTGTTCGCGAGAAGTGTGGGAGCTGCACGAACTTTTGAATACATACTGGAACATACGGGACGGAATGTTCAGTGAACGAACATTTGGGAGAGTGTTCGGCCGAATGTTCAGGCCTGTTCGCGAGAAGTGTGGGACCACCTTTACCAGAGAGGTTTATATTACCTGGTGATACTGGCGGGAAATTGTATCCTGTGCACCATGACATAGGATCTCACGACATGGTGATACTGGCGAGTGATCCTATGTCACGGGAAATTGTATCCTGTGCACCATGACATAGGATCTCACGACATGGTGATACTGGCGAGTGATCCTGTGTCACGGGAAATTGTATCCTGTGCACCATGGCATAGGATCTCACGACATGGTGATACTGGCGAGTGATCCTGTGTCACGGGAAATTGTATCCTGTGCACCATGACATAGGATCTCACGACATGGTGATACTGGCGAGTGATCCTGTGTCACGGGAAATTGTATCCTGTGCACCATGACATCGGATCTCACGACATGGTGATACTGGCGAGTGATCCTATGTCACGGGAAATTGTATCCTGTGCACCATGACATAGGATCTCACGACATGGTGATACTGGCGAGTGATCCTGTGTCACGGGAAATTGTATCCTGTGCACCATGACATAGGATCTCACGACATGGTGATACTGGCGAGTGATCCTGTGTCACGGGAAATTGTATCCTGTGCACCATGACATAGGATCTCACGACATGGTGATACTGGCGAGTGATCCTGTGTCACGGGAAATTGTATCCTGTGCACCATGACATAGGATCTCACGACATGGTGATACTGGCGAGTGATCCTATGTCACGGGAAATTGTATCCTGTGCGCCATGACATAGGATCTCACGACATGGTGATACTGGCGAGTGATCCTGTGTCACGGGAAATTGTATCCTGTGCACCATGACATAGGATCTCACGACATGGTGATACTGGCGAGTGATCCTGTGTCACGGGAAATTGTATCCTGTGCACCATGACATAGGATCTCACGACATGGTGATACTGGCGAGTGATCCTATGTCACGGGAAATTGTATCCTGTGCACCATGACATAGGATCTCACGACATGGTGATACCGGCGAGTGATCCTATGTCACGGGAAATTGTATCCTGTGCACCATGACATAGGATCTCACGACATGGTGATACTGGCGAGTGATCCTATGTCACGGGAAATTGTATCCTGTGCACCATGACATAGGATCTCACGACATGGTGATACTGGCGAGTGATCCTATGTCACGGGAAATTGTATCCCTTGCACCATGACATAGTATCTCACGACATGGTGATACTGGCGAGTGATCCGATGTCACGGGAAATTGTATCCTGTGCACCATGACATAGGATCTCACGACAGTCTCAGTATCACCAGTTAATTTAAACTTTTTCGTCATACTGCTTCAAAAACATCTGTTTTTGACAGATGCGTTGAGATTCAAAAGTTCTTATTTTTAGTCTTTGGATAATAACATATGTTTTGATGATCATTATTGTACTAGGACTAAAAAGATCATTGTTGATGATACTTTTGATTCGAGGTCGTCATAAATCGATTAAAATTCATTCGATTATAAATAATCGAAACATTAATTGTTATTGTCGAAACATTCATTGTTGTATTGTTATTTGAAGAACAACCGATTGATTCGAACCACAATGATTGGTTTGAATGATCGACTCAACAACCGATAGATATGAATGAACCGAAGTTATGCATGTGCAACAGCTGATTGTTTCAAGAGACAAGCTGAAAGAAACATTTGAGGTTATGAAGACATAGTACGTAAATTTTACTTTTGTTTTTGTTTAAACCTTAAGTTTTTTGGCAGTATGACGAAAAATATAGTTCGTCACTCGGATCAAAAGTGTCTTTTTAATACTCGCTCATTTCCCAGCCTCGGCTTCGCCTCGGCAGTTAAACTGGAGCTCGTATTAAAAAGATCCACTTTTGATCCTAGTGACGAAATATACTATTTTGGTTTTTAAAAGAGGTTAGCAGCCCATTTTAACCCTCTCTTTCAAGTGCAATTGGACATTATGTTTTTGTAAGGAACGTTCGCAGCCATAAGAGAGGTGAGCTGTCACATTACCTAGTTGTCCTGTCCTAATGTCATTTATTTTGTTTTATGCCAAATAAATGCTCGTTCATTTTCAAGATGAGCTCGTTCGCTTCGCTCACTCGCCTCCCGGATGAGCTCGTTCGCTACGCTAACTTGCCTATTTTTATACAGAGCTAACTTCGGCATCGAAAAAATAGTTTGAGTTGTCATTCAAGTAGATTTTTAATTTCCATAATGAACATATGTTTATGCCTTTCAAGTATGTTTGGATATAATCCTTATAACAGCTGTTTGGTGTAACTGACTTGCTCACATACTAACCCGACTTTGTTTTATGTATTTAGAAATATACGAGTGAATATATTCACTTGTGGTTTTAAAATTAATTCCAATATAATAAATTATCCATACTCTTAGTTTGCGTGGATATCTGAGCGCACATGCTTACTTCAATTCTTAAATATGACTCTGCGTTAAAAAGCACGGCCCTTAAAAACTGGTGACATTCTGGTAATATTACCAAATCACTTAAATCCATTTTTTGTGTGGCTGAAATATTTACCTTGCGTCCCATTTGTCAATTTTAAGGAAGATAATATAACAATAATAAAACGTGTCGGTTTCCATTGGGTAAAAAAAAACAACATCAAAAACTGTTTAAAAGAATTAAACAATTTTACACGAAAAGGAAACACTAATTTGAACTATATAACACATAGTGATATTATCATAATTTTGTTAAAATAAAATTAATAAATAAGAAAATAAAGAAACAAGAAGTTACAGTTATATTACGTACGTCTTGACCAGTATTCCACACTGAACTACGAGGCAATCTTGCATTTCATTACCGGAGCAGCTCACCCCATTTACGGTTACGAGGGTTCCTATTGAGACGAATGTTACTGCTAATTCAAGGCTACACCCCAGGAACTGAATATTAAATATTTCTTTCTTTAATGATTAGTCACAAGTCAAAAAATATATAACACCATAAATGCAATGACATTCAATGATTAATGATTATTAAGTCATTCATAAATGCCAATAAATGCTTTACCTGTTTGAATTACATACCGAATTCTTGTATTTCATTATAATTTAGCAACAGAAAAATTACCAAACAAACATAATGAGATATTTATCCGACAAGTAGAATGACTAAACAATATGGGTTTGTTCCATATATAGCATTAGATAGTAAAAATTTAAAAAAATGAATTATTAAGTAGTGAGAATACAATTCACGGACTTTTAAGACTAATATAAATGAAAATTTAAGTTTGTATACTCAGAAAAGTGTATAATATACTGTTTTGGCTGTAGCTTTAGAATGGATTATGGCGCCTAATTATCACTTGATGAACCTGACACGTTCCAGTGAATAATAATTAGCGTGGCAATATCTGACGCCGCACCGCTTTAAGCAGGCTTACCATTGCAGTAGTTTGTTTATAGAACAAAAATACTTATAAATTACTGAAATATTTCTAATTCAATGAAAAAATGACGTGAGCATATGAATGCATTATGAATGCATAAAAGCATTATGAACTACACGGTATGGCATCGTTTTAATGGATAACTTTGCACCTTTAAAAGAAAACCATTAATTCAGAACATCCAGAAAATCACACTGTTCGGCGAGTTTGTTTTATAACAACACATTTGAGCGAATTTTTCCTATAGGAAAGAAGCTATTACCGTAGGTCTCGTGGTAAGACTTAAGCCCGAGACCATGATAACTTTTCATTCTGAGGTCCCCAGATGCCAAAAACACCATTCGTTCAAATTTTTATATATGTAATATATATATATATATATATATATATATATATATATATATATGTGTGTGTGTCCGTAAGCACGATAACTCTCGTAAAAAAGGTCCGATCTTAATGAAATTTGGTACAAATGTGTAAAGCACCATTTATTTGAACGAGTTCGAAAACCAGACGAATCGCACCATCCAAAGAGGGATTTTTGGGGGTTTTGTACCCCAAAAATGGTTTTTTTGGGGTTTACACATATCATTTTTATTTAAATCAAATTTTAATTTTTACCACTTAATTCAGCATAAAAAAACAAACAATTTGGTATTCTTATCATTGCTCTACGTCAATTGGTTCCTGAGATATTGAAAGTGCTAAATACAGTACGTTGTCTAATGTTATTCTTATGGAGAAAAAGACAAATTGTATATCTCGCTTATTTATGAACATAAACTTACAAAATTTGGTATATGGCTTCATCTGGTCTGGGGTTTAACGTTGTTTGCACAAAATACAAAATTTTCACGTATGGATCCCGTAGCAGCAAACCTAGGTAATCGGTCCCCAAGTTATTCTTATGGAGAATAATTAAAATGTTATATATCGCTTACTTATAAATGTATATGAATGAAACTTGGTATGTGACTTTACTTAAATGAGTACTAATGATATTTGCATAAAAACCCATTATTTTGTGTTCCTTGTTGCAGCAAACCTGCGTACTCATCCCCAATGTTATTCTTATGGAGAATAATTAATATTTTTAATATCGCTTGTTTGTGAATATATTTCTTATGAAATCTGTTAAGTGTTAATGTGTTATGTTATATATATATTCATCGGAAATTCGCTGAGTATGCAGGTTTTCTGCGAAAGGGGTATTTATTTATTCGTGATTTAAGACAATAATATAAACTAGAATTTCCTTTGCGCAGCTTCCACATCCCGTGTACATAGTTAAATGGTAAACAAAACAGTCACAGTCTGTAGTTAGATATAATCCTTATAACAGCTGTTTAATTTAATTTAATTGAATTAAGAAAAGACACATGTGACAAAAACCAAATAAAACTCTCCTCCATTTGAATAACATGGGGACTTAGAAGTCCCGAAGGGGCAGAGCCTTAAGCCCTATATAAAAAATAAATATAAAGCCATCAGTTTGCACATCTGCACACCGAGACGCACGTTTTAGTGTACAAATATTGAATATTTATTTTTTTATTTTTTTTTTATATATATTTTTTTTTTTATTTTTTTTATTTTTTTTTATTTTTTTTTTGATTTTTTTTTTTTTTTTTTTTTTTTTTTTATATATAGTGTGTGAATATTGTGTGTGGGGGTAAATATTGAATCATAAAAGCCTTATTATTTACACAGTTTACATTTAGCATATTAATAATATAGATATTTCCAGTGTGTGTGTATTCTTACACTTTTTATCCTGTTTTGATCTACGGATTCTTGAAAAGGATATTCATAATTTTTACGTTGTCTGCTTTATTTTAGTACAACTTTGGTTCATTGATATCCAGTAAACTATTAAAGAATTTGTTCTTCCAAACAACGGTTTAATTACGATTAGTACAACAGTTCAGTTCGTTAAAACAACAATTAAATTAGTTATGGACAAGGTTCCATATACGATTTGTTATTGAAACCAGTACCTTGTAAGGGTTCGGAGAAGCCGAGTTAACTGTTGTTCAAAGGAGATTTGTAATAACGTCGGCTAAACACTTGGATCCAAATTGCGTTCTGAAATTTCAACAAGTCAGTTGTCGAAAGTTAGGTAATTTAATCTTCCCCCGTGGAATGTCTTATCAAATTAAAGTACCCCTACGAGCTTTTGGGTCCGGCTCTTTTGAGACTCCTTCGATTGTTATCAATCTTCTCGAAGACAAAAACTTATTTATTAATTCAGATTTAGGTCTATTAATTAGTGATATAACGATTAATTTATGTGTAATTATTAAAACACATACTGGAAAACCATTTTTAACTTTTGTTTGGAAATTTTCATTAACTTTGTGTAAAACGAATGTAGTATCAAAAGAATGATACTTCGTTGAAATGAGCCTTTTAGGGATTCGGGAACTTTTCCCTGAAAAGATGTTTTCAATATAAGCATTCTTATCTTCAAATGATACTCTGATACATTAATTTTGTTTAGTAAATGTATAACCTAAAAAAAGTTTATAATGCTATCCAGACATATTAGCAACAGTTTTACTTAGTATTAACTTTATACTATTATGCACTTTACATCGACGTTAAATTACAATGCAAACGTATGTATTTGAAATATAATTGATTTAAAACCAAACTGGCACTTTGAATTCATTTGAGGTGTTTTCATTTTTTTAAATTGTTACTAGTAAAGTGAGTTTTCTATCAATAAAATACATTTAATAACATACTTACTTAAATACATTTATGTAATGGTAGCTAAGACATTAGTTCAACAGAAATAACTGATGAATTTTTAAAATTTAGATAATAACAAATAAGGTCGGTGTTTGGCCTTAAAAGTAGTTAAACATGTTAAATTTCACGCTGTATTTAAAAGTGATTGTTAACATTGCAGAAAAAAGGGAAAATCTGTAATATTCAATTCGCTTACTGTATTTATATGATTATGTTTTGCATTGTTTTATCTACTATTCATTTCATATGTCATGCCTACTTCGTATTTGTTCTAGCTCACAACCTAAAACTATTTCTATTTTGGTATATACATTATGCATAATATAATATATGTAATTTTACATCACGCCATTCAATTACAACTACATAAATGAATAAAGATAGATTTAAATTTTAGTTAAAATTCGGTGATATGAATGACAAAATGAGGCGAAACGTCCATTTGAATTTTTTATTAGGGAGTGATTTATTTACGTAAGCTTAATTTATTCCCTTTATTAGTCTGTAAAAATCTTATTGGATGCCTACTAAGGTAAATCCCATAAACACCACGGATTCAATACCCCAGTGCGTAGGGTAAGTAATCTTCTGGGGAATTAAAAACAAAATTTTTATAAAATTAGCACAACGATTATTTAAACAAGTCAAATGAAAAACAAGTCAACTTTCAAAGCAGGAATAAGGCAATTTAGTTTGCTAAGAACTAAAAATCCTAAAAAATGGCTTTCTAATCCGTTGACAATTACAAACAATCTTAGTTAAAAAAAACTTGTATTTTTTGCCAAAAAGAATAAAAAGAAAGATTTGGTTGCTCAATATTGAATTAAGAGCCCAGGGCCACCCCTGAGGTTGGCTCTAACCTGCATAACCCATGTCTATGGCGGCTGTTGCTCGCTCTCACAGTAAAATATTCATTGTCCATCTAACTGATGTCTGTCCACATTTGCATACTATGTAAAAGCTTCTAGAACCGGTTGAGTTTGAATTAATGATCAGTTTTATTTTTCTCTTTTTTCAGATTTTTTTTTATCCAGAAATATATACTTCTGCAAATTTACCATAATTTTAAAATTTAAATTATTGAGAGAACGAACTTAACAAAGTGTGATTGTATTTTTGAATTTTAGGATAAAGAAAGGTTTTGCTATTGTCAGAAAATGTAACTTTAAATATCCATTAGAAAATTAAATTTAAATACTTTACAGTGTTAGATATGTTAAAATATAACTAGTGGCTTCTGGCAATATACCTTAACATATGGTTTTTGCGAACGGATTTATTGTTAACATGATATGGAAAATGTTATCATTATGAAAATATGAACACATGTTGTTACGTAAACAAAGCAGAAGTTTAAACTACATTATAAATAATCACAGCCGACCATTAGTTCATTTACAATTTCTTAAATAGTTTTTGTACATTAAGATCATGTTTAAGCGAAAATAAGGGGGGGGAATTAAAATTGGGCTTTGTGCAGATCTTCCCCATATAAATTTCTATGACAAATATAAAATAAACGGTATCAGGAAACTGACACATACTTTCTCCCTTTTAGCCAAACTTTAATGACAAAAATATTTGTTATTTACTAAATATAGAATATGAAGTATAGATAAATGTACAGAAAATTGTCTAAAATAGTTGTTTTCAGAAATATCCACCCAAATTGCTTTTTTGGAGGCACTATAGAGTCCGTTGCTACACACAGTAGTTTTGAGAGGGGAAATGCCCCCTTGCCCCCCCAGGGTTAAATAGCAACACATTTCGAACATCATCTGTTGGTCAATGCTAACTTGACCTGCATATCAAATGAAATTGATCAGTAAATAAGAGAGAAATAGTTATTTTTGTATTCCCCATAAGAATAACATTGGACAACGTACTGTGTTTACCGCTAAATGAACATTTCAATTTTCTCCGCAACTAGCAATCGTAGAATAGTCATTTAAAATACTAATTTATTTAGTTTTTTGAGCTCTTTTTAATGGTGAATAGTAATCTTTTTTAACATTTATGATTTTTTATGAAAAATCCAAAAAACTGAATTTTTGATGTTTTAAGTCCTGTAATTTCTGAACCCGCATTTTTCCAGAAATGCAGGTGGTGTCATTTTGTTGGAAACCTAAAGTTCTACAAACCACGAAAGTTTAATCAAAATCGTTAGAGCCGTTTTTGAGAAATTTGGATTTTTCATGTTTTTTGGCGGTTTTTGGGGGATAATTACCCTTAAAAATCAAAAATTCAAAAAAATGAAAAAAACACCTGGAGATATCGTGGATTAGTACCTACACGCCAAATTTCATAAAAATCGGCCCATAGGTTAGGGCTCTAGCTCTGTACACATCCACACAGACACACACACACACACACACACACACGGACACACACACACACACAGACAGACATCACGTAAAAACCACTTTTTTGGGTTCAGGGAGCACCAAAACGAATATTTCCACTGACAACTCAAATTCGAAAATTTTTACGAAAACAATACTTTCTCCATATACTATGTATAGGGGGAGAAAGTAAAAGGATAATTACATATTTTAATTGTTATTCATATACCTGTACGCGCTCATAAAAAATGCCAAATTCTCGGCTCAAGACTTTGAAAGTGAAGTTTTAATAGGCTAAATGGTCGAAGGAACTTTTTATATACTTGTGTACAAATATCACGCATGAACAAGGCTGATTAGTTCACCGATTAGCTTACCGAATTAGTTCAAAGCAATAAATGTAGCAGTCAAAACTTTGGACCAAAATTTATGTTTGTGCAACTTGCCTCCTGGTAACTCTAAAATCTGGTGACTATGTTGATGAACAAGTCGTATTTTAACTGTATTTTACTTGATGATGAAAAATATAGAGAAATATACCCGTCGCAGCAAACCTGCGTACTCAGCGAATTTACAACATATATATGTGACTCACTAGTACATAGAGCTATTTACCAAGTTTCACAAAAATACATCCATAAATAAGTGATATATAGCATTTTATTTATTCTCCATAAGAATAACATTAGGGTTGAGGACGTAGGTTTGTTGCAGCGAGGAAGATAATTAATATGTTTTGTTTGCAATTATCAATATAACTGAACCAGGTGAAGCTATTTACCAAGTTTTATTAATTTAGGTTCATAATTAAGGGAGATATACAACTTTACTTATTCTCCATATGAATAACATGGGGGCCGAGTATGCAGGTTTGTTGCTACGGGGACTATCAACAAAAAACTTTTTTTGTGGTAATATTAATATACCACAACTAGTTGAAGCCACATACCAAGTTTCATCAATGTACATTCAAAAATAATCGAGATATAGAATTTTATTTATTCTCCATAAGGATAACATTGGACAACGTACTGTGTTTAGCACTTTGAATATCTCTGCAACGGTTGGACGTAGAACAACGATTAAAAAACCAATATGTTTGTTTTGTTGAGCTAAACACATTAATAAACAGAAATGTGAAGTTTTTAGTAAAACTATCTGAGAAAAATCTAAAAACATTTTCCCATAAGATTAACATGGGACACGTTTTTTGGATTTTCTCCGCAACCACTTAACCTAGGTTAATGATTCAAAATACTAAATTAATTGTTTTTTAAGCTCTATAAAATGGCTACAACCAAAATTGAGCGTGTTTAACATTTTGGGGTCAAATTTGCAAAAAAGCGATTTTTGGAAAATTCTAAACCCCATAAAACCCCCTTCCCATAGTGCGATCGATCTGGTTTTCGAAGTCATAAATGCTACTCTTCACATTTGTGCCAAATTTCATCAAAATCGGGTGTTTCCTTCAAAAGTTATCGCGGTAAAGGACACACCGCGATATATATATATATATATATATAAATTTGAACTGTGTTTTTGGCATCTGGGGACCTCAAAACGAAAAGTTATTATGGTCTCGGGCTTAAGTATAACCATGCCACCTACGGTAATAGCTTCTTCCCTATAGGGGAAATTCGCTAAAAGGAACAAATTGCATACGGAGCTAGGGACCAGGAGAGATGGTAACAAAGCTCTAAACTGTTCAAAGGAGGATTGTTGTATTGTCGACTTGCGAGGCCGAATCAAATTACATCTCAGGACTCAAAGAGACGTCCTCTTCTTCCTCAATAATCCCTTTTTAATATATTTTCTCGTTTTAATAATAGTTGTGATCTGATAAGAGCGAGTTCACAAGCATAAATGCAAAACCAACAATATGGTATGCAATCAGAAACCAAAGCTCAGTAAATACTGGCAATTAACTTTTTGCTTTCATAAATTAAGTACTCTGGAATTGTCTAAAATTTGTTTTACATTGGTATAAAAATAATGGAGTGGAGTGTAAGTTTTGTCAGTAGTAGTAGTTGGTGGTGAAGTATTCATCAAATGTTTATCCAAAGTTTATCCAATTAAGTAGTGTTTTGAACAATTATTTTATTATCAATGAATAATCCTTGTTGTGTTGTGTTTAATCGTAAAATGGTAAATTTTCTGTTAATTCTAAATTCTTATTAGCTTAGGATAATAAAAAGGGGCATTGGGTGTTCAAATTTTGAAGGTTTTATGTTCAAAAGAATTTCTTTATTGAATTTGTAAATTTAACATGAGGTAAGTTTTTACGTTCTGGACGAAAGCCACATTAAACTAAAGATTCCATTGGTTTTCACTTTAAAATGACGTCAATGAATGAATCCGAATAAGTGTATTACATATAAGTTTCATATAATAGAAAACAAATTATATCAATTAAAAAAATTAAAATCTAAAGACGCATTTTTAACCGTTTTACTTTAACTTATACTAATTAATACGAAGTAATGGAATGAACATACCTAGAATATTACAATCGATTATATTTAATAATGCATTTTTTTAAGAGTTAAAAGTTTGTTAGTCGAAATTATAACGTAACATAAAACAAAAGCAAACTGAGTATAACAAATAAATAAAATATTGTTGTGTTTGTAACTAATAATACTAAATGAGCAAATATAACTATTTGAGTGCAGTCCAGAGACCAAGCAAGTTACTACTGAACCCTACTGAATCCTCCCAGGTCGTTGGTAGAGAAGCCTGTCTCGTACTATTGCGCAATCTGCATTCTACACTGCATACCAGCTCCAACCAACTAGTTGAATGTCGTCCAATATTGTCAGACTAGTAAAATTGATAATATAGCCTATGTAATTAAAGGATTAGTTAGAAATATAAAATGTTTAATTATTTCAAATATCTCACTAACACAAATTATGTTTTTATAAGTCATAAGGAAACAATTCTTATGAACTATACTTAAAAATTAAGTAAAATATATATAAAATAAAAAATAAAACTATATTAAAAAAATGTTATTAATCATTTTATAAAGGATAACAACAACATTTTCACCGCAAAAGTTTGTGCTTGAGTATTTACTCTTGAGCTTTATTTGTTAGTCTATTTCTTAATTTACTTGTAATATCTCCCAGTTTCCTTAGCACGTTTTCGTTCATAGATAATAATGTCTTTCACTGGATCATTTTTATATTTATTAAGTAGCTAATTTGTAAGATAATAATAATAATTTTATGTAAGCACAACAAAAGTTTTACAATTCAAAGTGACATACTGTACAATAACAGCCATGAAAAATTAATTAGTGACTATTAAAACTCAACACACACCACTTTTAAATGTCAACAGCATAATGAACTCAAACCTAGACAATAACAATTAGTACACGCCTCAGACTGTACATAGATTAGAAAATTAAACTAAACTTAGAACCTTGTGATACAATTATTCTTGTAAAATAAAAATCAACTGCTCGTCACAAGGGCCGATGGACCTGTGCGACCTAGACAACAAGGCGTTGATGTATTAATAAAATATTAAAATGAAAGATCTTACAATCTTAATTGATTCCTAATATAATATTTTAGTTTGTTGGTTAAATAAATTGTTGGTACGTTAGTACGATTTTTTTAGAAATGTTTACAGTTCCATCAACTGACAAATACTGAGTAAATATGCAGATGGTCTATATCTGATATGTAATATCTGATGTAACTTTGAGTGGTTATTTTATTTAGTTATAGAAGTTAAGGAGTAAGTTTTGTGGTAAAAATCTTTAACTAAATTTGGTGTTTTGTTTGGTGATAAGACAACCTGCGTCTTGGCGAAGTATAAGCAATAATTGTTATTTATAATATTCGAATGATTGATATTCAGCAATAAACAAAAAATATACTTCAAAGGGAAAAGTAATCAGATTAGAAAGAGGCCATGTCAGGATAAATCGATTGATTAAAACCTGTTAATCATATTCCCAGTTTAGATTGTTGCTCTGATAAAATTATTAACCTCATTCAACTGATGTCAGAACATGTTTATTGCCATATCTTCACATAATCTTCTAGTCGGTTTTTAAATAACTGGCAACGTTAAATTTATGTATAATCAAGATTGATTAATATTTCTACGTGTGTAATGAGTTACAAATAATCGGTAGCTTTAGTTTTATAATCATTATTACATATACAACCACGGTATATGTAGAGTCACAGTACAAAAGTTTAGTTTTGATTGTCCTATTTGCCACTATTACATAATTTTCGCAATATTATAATATGTCTGAAACGGTTTGGCTTTCTCCCTGTGCGTGTTTATATACAAAGAAATCCTAAAAGATTTTAGAAACACACATTTAATTCTGGTATTTCAAATCACAGACAAAATCATTCATCCGCACATTAAACGTTATATTCCTATTATTCATGTTATTGTAAGTGTCACTATAAATACATTAAAATAATTGGTTTCTCCAAATAGTTATATGGCAGTTACTTTTATAGTTTTGAATATTATAAAATTTTGCGTTTATGATTCCTTAATACCTTTATAAAATAATTTAATATTAATTACATATAGTATAAAAATTGACATTGTGTGTCCCCAACAACACAGAAACTCCCTCTCCTTAGAATAATTCAACTTTAACTTGTTTTGATGATATTACATTAAAATATCATTTACAATATATTTTCCTTAACAGCACAGAATATGTATTCGCTTATTTGTATTATGAGGGGATATATATTTCTAATTAATCAGATATAACCACTTACCATTTGCGTCTTTAGCTTCCAAGCCCTCCGCCTCGAGGACCACCACGTTCAAGACCACGATGGGTGGCTGAAAAAAATGAACCATTATAATTACGAATATTGCAAATTCCGGTTTGTGGTAAAGTGATGTATATTTTGTACAAAATTCTGCTTAAGGTATGATTTCAGAGTTTTAGGTTGCACTAGTGCATTTAAAATTACCTTACTCATGCCGCCAGAACCATCGGCTTAACCTGACTTCCGAAGAGTTTATGGTGAGAGATTGTACATTGATTTTCAGGCATGGCGTTTTAATCAGGTACGGCACTTGCACAACCAGTTATTTGAAACTTACACTCATGGAAGTTTACTAATATGATAAATAGAAATTTGATAACAAAGCAGTAAATGTATGCAGTACCACAATCGAAAACCTTAAATTTTACCCGAAAGTAACTAGTAATGTAATCTCCCCTCATGGGGCAGTAAACAAGATTGCTTTATACAAATTATATTATAAATATGATTTTCCTGTATCTGCTGACAATACTTAAAAATGGAATAAAATAAAATATTTATTTATTTTCTATTTTTTTACACAAAATTACATTTTATTATAAGTTTCTTCTTTGAACGGAAAATATAGATACTTCTGCATAGATCAACATTGAGGCGAGGTTACTATCACTTTAAAGGGCTATTATACAATTAAAGTTTTTCCAAGCGAAGCCATTAAATAAGAACATAATCATAACTTAAAATTAGATTAACACATTTTTTATCTAACAGTGAGCAACAAAAAAATTATATTGAAACAAAAATCAAAATATGAAATCAAACGAGAAAAACCCAGACATGTTTAAGGTTTCATCTACTACAAGAAAATATGGTTTTTGATTGTTTTTATTTTGTTTTATTCTGAGCATTGCATGGATTAAAGAAGCTCATATCAAATGTAAATCAACTTCCGTTACAAGTACACCAACCGACGGTGATCAAATGTGTAAAACCTTTTAAATGTAACTTAAAAAGGATTCAAACATATTTCGTAATGTTCCAGTCTCTCAACTGATTACAGGATGTAGCTGAGTGAGCTAGGTAGCTACGTAACGGAGCTGTCGTAGTATGGACGTATGCATATTACACACCTGTGTTCTCTGCATAATGGTGTTGTAGCCCACCTTCCACTCCGTTATCATGAATTATTTAAATTTATCACCTCCTGTTTGTCGCACCATTTTTATTTTCATAGTAATTTGTTATCTTCATAGTAATATAAGTATCTATTTCAGCCGTGCACTTCATTAATTCATTCATTTTTGTTGGATTATGAAACTCCAGCACAGCTGCTAGACACGTCTTCCACAAGCGTGAATATTGCGCAGGTTACCGGAAGGATAGGATATAGCAGGAAAGGAAAGGGTGGGATGGGACAGGCAGCCAAATCGACCCTTCAGAGGGACAACTCCCGTGCTCCTGTGACAGCTGTGATCAGGATCTGCAGACCCGCTCTACCCTCCAACTGGCCAAGTCAACTGAAAGGGTATCCATGTACAACAGCCAGGGACCATACATTCTCAGGTTGGGGACCAAACCCTGAGTTTCCATCCCCAGCCGCTGCAAGTGGAG
The DNA here is from genome assembly GCA_963675035.1 of Allygus modestus. Classification (NCBI taxonomy): domain Eukaryota; kingdom Metazoa; phylum Arthropoda; class Insecta; order Hemiptera; family Cicadellidae; genus Allygus; species Allygus modestus. The sequence continues at coordinate 35,912,434 of OY776115.1, forward strand.
GGACTAAAGGTGAAAGGGAAGTTTGTCATAATGGACAGCCAAAAGACTTACCATATGTAATGGCAACTTATTTGCTGTACCCAATGTCAGCCTCAAAACTTGTATAGATCAGTGTTAAGGTTGTCCTGGGACAGTTGTAAAATTTTAACCACAATATCCTATATAATAAAAATAATTAATATATTAGTCTTTTTAAGTGAGTTATCATAGTTGCATACAACTGGTTTAAAAGATATAACACACTTAAAACTTTCAAACATAGACAACAAAGTTGGTATCAAATTTACATAAACATTCCTTCAGGATTATTAGTCATAAACTTCAGAATAACTTTAACGTAAAGTTTAAATGTCAACAAATCAACACACACGATGGTAAATCATTATATGAAAATTGTAAAATAAGTAAATAAAAATAATCCCTCAAGCTAAAAAACCTGTATAATAGGAATTCTTTTGAACTATAATGATTTGAAAAATAAATAATTGTTTTCATAATACACGGGGCAAAACGTCATAGCTAAAACGAGATATAATTTACAAATCGTAATTTGATACATAAGAGCATGTTATGTTTAGTCAAGAGGTTTGCGTGTGACATCAAGAACATTTATTTCATATCGGTTAAGAGCTTTCTGAAATTCTTTACCAGCGACAAGCTATCATTTTTAAAGGATTATGAAGGTTTAAAACAGTATAATAATATTTTAAATTAAAACCCATTTATTTGAAGTCATAAACTTCTGTATTAACAAAATAGCTAAGCTAATAAATTAATTTATATCATTAAACAATATATAACACCGCAGTATTAACTTCATTCATAGTTTAATCATTGACTGTAAACCCTGCAGTAGACTTCTCATTGGCATTTAAAAATCTGTACCTAGTTTTATTTGTGCCAGGATTCAAAGAGGACGTAGTTCCCACTAATCATCAACAGAGTATACTGCTGTAAACTATTACTTATCCACTCAAGGAGCGGATAATACAACAGTTGGTGTGTCAGGAAGCAAACATAAGTTGATTATCACTTGTTTTCTGGGGTGGAGATATTCTACAAGTCATCGTAAATAACTAAAATAAAAAGTTGACAGCAGCACAATCTGTCGGTGACATAACAAAACTACGTCCACTTCAAATCCTGGCAACACTAAAATGGCAAACACTAAATTCTGGACAGCTGGACCATATAGATGGGATGTCTCCTTTGCTATATATAGTCAAGGCTTTAATTGTCAATGTAGATTAAAGTTTAAGTGTCCGTTTTTTTATATAAAACAATTGTGTTAAGTTGTAACTAGAATATTTATATTTAGGCCTATTTAAATATTTTACAAACTCTTACACAGACACCATCAAAGTATATGAGTGCAGAAATGAGCCTTCAGCGTCAGTATGTGTTTATCTTCTGAATCCGGCCTACCCTACGTAAAGATCTGCGCTAAGACTGGAAAATACATGATAGAGGAAAAGGAGCGTTGCAGACCGTAGAATTTATGTTCACAGTTATTCTAAGTTGTTGCAGTTTAAAAATCTCTTTTTTGTAAATTTAAAATACCTTGTAAATAGAACTCAACAAATGAGAAAGGTAAAAAAGCGCATGATTATATAATGTATAACTTTCATAAGTGACCTTAAACCTAATACTCGTATATGGTTTATGTAGCTGTTGTACTGTGAAATCAGACAAACCCTTGCAATGCGCTCGGCAGGAAAACCCTAATTATTCCCCTAATAAGTCTATAAAAATTTTTCATTCATGCTATATTGATTCTGTAAAAAATACACACACATTTTACTATAATTGAGTCAATAAAACTGATCACATTAAAGGTGCTGATAATAATCTAGGTGGAGCGGGTAATTATTGATCGTCGTTGAATATTGGCGGTAATTGCTGTCAGCTGCTCGGTGAAGCGAGTTACAGAGTGTCTTAGAGACATTATTAACTCACTTATTAAATTAACGAGTAAACGATATCTATTATCTAGCTCGTAAAAAAAATAATGGTTCACTGAACCGGTATGATATAATAGTGGAGAATGCAAAATAAATTTAAATGTAATGTCTATTGGTTACCCACTGTTAACTATATTATCACATCATACTTAACATTCATACTTTACATTTATTATATTACGTTATATACACTGCAATTTTCTTGTAAATTTGATAATATTTACTAACACTATACTATTGATACACTACACAATCCTCTATTTAGTAGTAATATTAGATTATATTATTCTGATCCTACTTCACACGTTTACTTACGGGTCAACTATACAGGGTGTTTCCAAATTAATGTTGCTAACTTCGGGATATTGTCCCTTATGCCAAAAGAAACATAAATCATCATATAACTGGGGGTCTATTTCTTTTCGTTTATCGTCTCTCTGTCTGTATGTGATTTTTACTGGACAATTTTTATTTTTAAAACGGCTTAACCAAATTAAACCAAATTTTGGTCAAATACTGTTCTTGGTAGGATATTTTTTAGAAACGACTAATTATTTTTTTCATAAAATCGTTCCGTTTAAAAATGGCGGCCATTGAAAATGTTTAACCTCAAATGTCTAAAAAACTAGAAATTTTACAAAAATATTTCTATAATATAAAAAGTTGGAACATGTAATTATAAATCCATATCTGCTTTAACATTGAACATCGGGTTAAAATTAACTGAACTATGACTGAAAAACGGAACATATGGCTAAATGATGCTATCATTTTGATTATATATATATATATAATAACAATTGTGTATGAATAGAGGTTAAGTGTGAATTAAGTTTTGTCAGCCTTTTTTATTTACATCCCGTAATTGTAACGACACGTGTCATGCTAATTAAGAAGTTATTTCATATTGCCTAAAAGCGGCTTGCTAATAAGATTAAAGTTATCGTTTAGTTAGTAACGTAACAGGTAAACCAATAATAAATAAGTGAAACAGTGATATATATCAGTAAGTAACAATAAATATAAATAAGTAAAAATAATAATGAAAAATAACAATATAATAAAGCTATTAAACAGTAAACAACAATAATAGATCTTATAGTGCGACGTTAAACCTATTCCATTGCAGTTTTTGCTTTCTTCTAAACCTATTAAAAGTTAGCATGCTCCTTGTTGCTCTATCGTGTTTATGATTTTCCTTTTCTTAAAGGGAACGCAAGATGTGTTTCATACTAATAAAACGAACCCTGCTATATCTTGAATTTGGGTCTCATTCAAACGTTTTTAAGACAGTTTTATTTAGATTTTGGAATTAAAATGTTTAGGAATAGTAGTGTAATCAAAACAACTATAATCAGCTACCGTAATATTTAAATCTAAAACTAGATTATTATTTTCTGCATTTATTTTAATCTTAGTGTCTAGATAAGAATCTTCACTTATATATTCGATTTAAACGTATTAGGCGTTATAGATGCATTTAATATGCTAAATTGCTGTGATGAGGGTATGTAAAATTTGACTTCATGCTCATACTGTGGGTTACTACAGTATATGCTACAAAAGTGAAAATACTACAAAAAGGTTCAAGTAAACGTTAAACAAAGGTAAAAGTAGAAGGAGCTACCGCAATAACATGCAAATGGACCAGCGAAAGGAATGGGGCTTACCCTAACTTAGATATATATTTCCAGCCTTGAATTTGAAGTGAGAATGTAGACAAAATAAATGTATTATATTGGAATGATAATTTAATCACAGACTTATTTGTAACCATCGAAAACAATTTAGCCAATAATGTGAATAGTGGTTGGTGCATAAATGGAATTTAAAAATATTGTAGAATACATAAAAGTGGCAAACAAATTCTAAATTTGAAAACTATTTTTAGGATGATACGTGCAATTTAATATTTATTTCTACGGTGCCAGTAAAAAACAACGACAAAAAAAAACAGTAAAGTAAATGTTAGTGTTAAGTTTTTGAGGGTGCGCGTCTGTGAATAAGTTCGCACGCAGGTGTTTCCGTGTATGGGTGTCTATGAGGGTGTCTAGCCCCAGGTAAGTACCAAGGTGTCACGTACACTGATACAGGCTCTTTGACAAGCTCTTTATAGCTATCGAACCTGGTATTCAAGCCAAACAAATTCTAATAATAAAACTCATATGTAATAAGTGTATTTTTTGCTCATTATTATGATGCAGCAATACAAGTTTGTTCTTATTAGTAGTAATATAAGTGTTAACCTAATCTGCATAAGTAACTAAATTATTGTTTATGTAGAAGCAAGGCGTAAAAGAATAAATTGAAATCTGGTAATACTATAGTAGGTTGAACGAATTCTAAAATGAACTAATGTAAATATAGTCCATTAGCTTTATATTACGTTGAAATAGAATGCATATTTATGATGGTTTTAATTTTAGGTTATCCATTTTAAACTACACTATCCATAATTCATTTAACAACACTCTACTACAGTCAATACCAATAAATAGTTGGATTGTGGGATTCTTAGCTAGCCCAGAATTTGTATTTGTGTTATTACGTTGTTCTTATAACCAAAAGCGTGTTTCTTATACATTTCCTTTAAATAATATTCAATATAGTATTACTCTCATGTATTTCAAAAACAAATATTTAACGTTCGCTGTTTTTAGGAGAATAACTTAGAAATAATAAAAATGCAACGTTATTTTCAAATATACACAAATCTTTAATTTTGGCAATATTTTTACACTTACAGGGGTTTCCTCGTGTAAAAACCAGAAAGAAAAGGATGAAGGGTCTTCAACCACAATAACATGTAGATGGGGCCGAGAGGCCAGGAGTGGGAATCGTCTCAACTTATATATTGCCTTGCGTATGAAGTGCAGTTGTAAAACAATTCTTCCATGAAAGTGTTTTCCCAAAACCACTACAAGCATTAAAACAGCGACATAATTTAGTTTTTTTTTGTTTTATTTATTGAACATTTTGAGCTGCTTAGTTTCAAACATAAAATAACATAATCTGAGAATGAGAGGGACTTATCACATGAACATCAATAAGTCATTAACTTTTTGATTACATTGATATATCTTTGAAAGTTATTAAGATATTTAAAACTAATGAGACTTAGCCAAATAAAATAAGTGTAATAATTATTTCAATTTAAAATTCCAACCTTTCTTTTGGTAATAAACCATTCATGTTAAATTCAATTGATTTTCCTGCTTGTCTTGTTTTGATTACATACTTTTTCGTCTAACCAGTGGCATATTTACTCAACGGTTTATATAATGGTTCAAATCTCCCATTTTACATTACCCTGTCTTAATGAGTAAAAGCTCAAGGCCCCTGTATCGTGCTAGGGCTCCTGTATCAGTACTATAGAATATTTGTATTGAATTTCACTAGCCTTCGGCCTTAGAAATTATTTATAATCTTTAGCAGAAATGATTCGTAAATAATGACATTCCCCTTTTTAAACCCAAATACGTTACTGAGTCTACCATTAATAATGGGTTATCAGGATTTATTAACCAGTTTTGAAGACTAAACGTGTGTTTAGCCGTGACATATTTTTATATTTTGCTTATACACAAAAATTAGTTACAGCCATATTAAACTGATTTTTTGCTATTTATGTTCATTATTCGGTTTAGAAGCATTTATGTAATATTTTTATTTAAAAAAATTGTTGGTGCAAAATTTAAAAACCTAAAAAGTTAGTCATTTGGACGTAATTACAAAGGGTACTTTCATCTTGCACGGTATATAAATCACTGCAAAATCATCAGTCACTCTGACCGTTATCTATGGTTCGTTAAAATTAACAACCACATTCATTAATTTACGTAGATATTGAAATTCCCATTGGCAACAAACAAAGTTTAACTTTCATTTACTAACTTTACCAATCATAAAATGCACACCAGTGCAACTTCAAACTTGTCATAATTCACCATAGAACATAATTTATTTATTGGTTTTGGAGGAAAATAGACGATAAAAAAACTAGGGCTGAATTTTGTATTTGCTTTCATAAAAAAACGTTGTGCATGTAGTTTTTCCTTAAAAAAACACACAATGTTAGAAGTATGTTGGCTCTTCTTTTGTGTACGAGCTATGTTTGTTCATGCATTTAATATTTGCCCGCATTCCTTTAAAACCAAACATATTGCCCTGTAACTATACAGATGGAGTTCTACTCTCGGACTTAAGAAGTAGTGTGATTATTTATATATTTAGACAAAACAGCTTTTTCGACAAAATATAAATTTTTAATTTATTTTTAAGAATTTGTAAATGCTTTCTGTAAGTTTAAAATACAGATTTTTATGGTTACAATTATTATTTTAAGCAAGATTAGAAAGCAGATAAACTTATATTAACAACTTAAACTTATAATCATGTTGAAAGCTTCGTTAGTTTAACATTTAAGTATGAATAGTAAACCCCTTCTGAGGCAACATCGAGACATATCCATTAACGATACCTGGGCAGTAGAGGATGATTGGGATCCGAGAAACTCCTTTGCTGGAAAATGGTTGGCTGAGACGAAAGTTGCCAGGGAAAATATCAACAACAAAGGATAAACTTGAGGTACTTGACGCTTTTCTAAATTACAATTGGTAAAACAAATAAAAATAAGAATAATGATTACAATATTTAAAATCGTTGATGATTATTTTTAATAAGAAAGTTGTGACTGTAAAAACAGTTCAACTGGTCCACAAAAAATCGTTACACCGAAAATCCTGAGTATTTTAAGAAAAAGTTATATTTTAGAAAGGAAATAAGCAAGAGAAGTACTGGAAATAATGGTCTGTTCCACCTTACCAAGGTGCGAATATAAACTAGGACAAATATCATAGGCCAGAAAAATACAGTTCTTTGACCTAGCTGTAAAGAATAAAATGTATTGAATGTTTAGGAACGATGTTATACAAATCACTGAATGATCCGTTTAGTTTTAAATTTAAATTGTACGTTATTGACAAGAGTTATCTTGAAAAAAATAAAGTTTTACTTTAAAGAACGCTTGCTTTATAAATACATGACTTATTTTAAGTTATTAATGTGAAATTCAATAACTTTAACTATATACTGTAAAAGTGCATATACTGTAGTTAGAGTATAAATTAAAGTACTGAGGTAAATTCAAAAATGAATTGTTATTTAAAAACTAAGCTACGGTATTCGTGACAAACAAATTCATGTTCTATGCAATATTAAGTCACTTTTGAGTAATTTTTCGCTTCGTTATTTTATATCGAAAGAACGATTGAGTTTATTAATGATAAAATATATGTAACGTAAGACATATTTTTGATTAAGCTTGTCCGATTTCACCGTTGGTTTTAATAGTAGGCTATATGTGTTGACATGAGTCAAAGAAATCGGATATAACAAGCATAACCTAGGTGCAATACAGTTTTCAATACTGATTTAAGCATAAATTTATAAGATTACAAATTCAAAATAGCATTTTAAGCAAAAAAATTTTACATAAGAAAACAGAACTTATTAAATACAAGTTATTTTTGTCCACATTTTAAAATAACAATGACAAATTTCCTCCAGTTTAAAAGGAAAGTAACATTTTCACTCGGTGTAAAGGCTAACAACGTTTCTCTCACTTTCCTTCACGACGAAGCAGTAAAGTAAACGGCTAGGCGGTGTGGCCAAATTAGTTTTAGTGAAACTCTTTTATTTCCCTTCAGTTTTTGTTGACTGCAACCGATTCTATCACCATAGTATTCATTTATTGTTAAATTTTTTCAAAGTGAACAGTATTGTTTGATAATTTATATTAGAGTGTCATTAATGACATATTAAATAGGAGTTAGATGTTAAATGTGAGTGAATTTGTTTTATTTTCTGTTTTTGAAAATGTCGACACCAATAATCGAATAATAGGTTTTAAGGGCTGATTGTAAGCGTACTTACTATACGCTAATTATGCAAGCTATATTTTTCTTAAACAAAACTGCAACGTGCATTGTTTCAGAATCCGTGAAGTTTTTGGGTTTAAATAATCATTTAAATATAATTGAATATAAATGTTCTGTTGAATTACACTATGTCTCTTAAACTGCTGATTACGAGTGGTTCTACCTGCTTACTTTCAAGTAGGACTTCAACCTATTACAAGAAGTCTGTATAACTTAGAAACCGGGATTTTGAAACACATATCATAAAATGTAACCATAAATAATCGTCAGACACAAGAGTTCACTTGACGTGGTGATTTGTCCCCAGTGCACGATGAGTAAGAGCGAAAGGGGCGCAGCGATTGGCCCAACCCCCCACCTTTCTTGGAAGAGGGTGAATAACGTTTGAGGATGTTAGTGTAGCGAGTTAAAGGTTCATGTTTTTACCATTAGATTTAAGCTTTAAAATTTAGATTAAATTTCCGGCCTAACTACTCGTCATATTTGGTATTATAGAAAGAGGCGAGTCAAACTTTAATTGATTGATTGATTTGATGGCCTCAATTTGATTGTTTACCGAAACATTATTTATTTATTTAATTATACACACTATAAATAAAATCTGTCAATTGGAGTCTTTTGTATTACTATTCCCACCTAAAAAGTTTGAACAATTCTCTACTAACATGATAATTGTATCTCTTAAAGTTTTGTTTTTAGTCTAATTTTCTAGAGTGAAATGTATTTTAACTATATTTAAAAGAAATAAAAAAACAATAATAATAATGTGTTAGATAATATGTAAACTCTCTTGAAGTCAGAAAAGCAATCAACAGAGAACGCCAGTTTCTAAAAGAGTTTCTGGAATTTAGAACACTTTCACTTATTCATTAACCTCTCTCACCCTCCAACTCGACCATGTCGTCTCTAACGTACCATGTCGTCTACCTGACAGAATAAGGTCAAACTGCCTAAACTCGTAAGCAGGGGGCTATGGCCGATACTGTAGCAGTAAATAAAGTTGCACTGAAAAGCTGAGGAGCCCCCCTCCCAAACTGCACTTCTCGTCTGTGAAACTTTTGCCTAGGGGCACGCACCACGAAATTGCCTCCCCCCCCCCGGCACTTCTCATCCGACACTTTTGCCTAGGGCACGCACCGCGCAATTATTTCCGGTCCGATTTAAACCAAACTTCATATACCTCCAATAACTATTTTCGGGTCCCGTGTAATATGGATTGCTTATCCGGGAAATTGAAGGCGCTAAAAACTTATATCTAAAAAAATAATAAGAGTTTTTTACGAAACTCGGTATTTAAGTATAATAATTACACTCTACAAGACTAGGTGGCTACCATCTGCCGGACAATTTTTTTCAAAGCCACTTTACTGGAAGACCAAAATATAACAAAATTCGCAAAAATCAGTTTACCAAGAGATTTCCACGAAACTTGGCATTAAAGTTTTCTAATGTAATTAATAAACTACTTATAATTAATAAACTACATATAACTTTAACGTGCAAGTAGTACGTCTAACACACGTTTCAAGGTAACTTGACTTAAAGACCAAAATATAAATAATTTCTTACAAAATCTGTTTATCAGTGGATTTTTACCAAACTCGGTATTCTAGTTTAGTGTTATGCATTAAAGTATAGAACGTACAGTACAGTACTGCAAAAAAAGTTTAAAGACATCGTTAGTGAAAATAGAAACTCTAATTGGAAATAGAATCGTACAATGAAACTCTCATTTCAACCCATTGTATCACGATTCTAAAGTTCATGATATATACCTTTTCTATCATGCGACCTTAATTCAAATGTTCAGCTTTTGTAAAAGTCAGGTTGTAACCCGGGGGTTCTGTGATTGGTGGAAATATCCCGTCCTCCAATCGGTCAAAATTAGACGTTCTCCTTCCATACGGAGGTATGGACCGACAGTTCAAACTTAAAAATGAGAACCAACAGTTGTTACAGACTCTCAATCAGTGTTTGGAAACTAATCTGCAAGTTAGCCAACAGCTTGTAACCAATCATACTCAGCTAAAAGCAGAAAACATGCAATTGGAATAAGAAAATCAGTCTATGAATCAAATTCTGACTGATCAAGCGCCTAACATGGCAGTGTTACCTTAAGATCCAGAACTCAAACATGTGTTTTGTGTGTTGATTAAAGAAACACTTTTGGAGATGTATGGAGTTTTTGAGTACAAGTGTATCCGTATAGATAAAAGAAACTTTAACCACGCGTTAAATAAAGCGAAGAAAGAAGGTATCGAAAATTGTTTCATGAAAGAGAATGTTTCCAATGGAGTTAAAATCTTGAACAAAACAAAAGAGTTTATGAACAGTTGTATGTATGCACTAAGAATCTGCAAACAGAGAGCGGTTAACATCGGGTGTTCTACTTGGATAGTGACACAAGTATTTGGCCAGTTCTAATCAAAACACCATCATCTCATCGGGATCCTAGATATCATGTTGACCAGAGATCCCTGCGCTACTTCTGTTTGAGAAGCATGTTTTTACTAACGTGTACGTGCTTAATGAGCAGTCAGAGAGCGCAGATGTTTAACAGTGCCATCAATCCTTTGTTTACAATCATAATACTTAACTGAAACTTTACTATGAACATTACGATAGGGACATTGGATGACGAAAATCCATCAGTATCTCGATAATAGGTAACGTTACATTAGATGAAGTTAGGTTTATGATGATTATTGATTTAAGCAGAGAAATAGGAAATGTGGATTATGGTGACTGGCACTAACAGCGTTTGAAGTAAACTTCCCACGCGTTACCTATCGCTTCTAGTGTTTAAACTTACACTTCGTTTCGGGAGGTAAGGAAACTCCTCCCGTCATCAAGTGAACCCTACTTAGTAAGTTCACTTAGTACTAAGTACTAAGTAGGGTTCACTTGATAACGGGAGGAGTTTCCTTACCTCCCGAAACGTAGTGTAGTTTTAAACACTAGAAGCGATAGGTAAAGTCCAAATAAACAAAAAAATAAATTCAAATCCATCGCTATTATGAGTTTCAAAAATACAGTTCCCACACGTGTTGTGATACGTCCGATGTACGTGGTGACTGGTACTAATAGCTCCTGAAGTAAACTGCGCAAATGTGTTGTGATAGGTCTTGTCACAATAGGTTAGATGTATAATTTTCTTATTCGACATCAATTACAATTTCATGCGTAATTTCAATTATTCTATTGTGATTTAAGTCCACGTTAACTGTTGTACATAATCGCGCGGTTCATAAGTGTAATGAGTATTTAGTTTTGTATGAAATTTAGTTGTGATAGGTCTTGTCACAACAGGATTGAACATATGATACATTGATATGCTGACGTTGTGTGAACCTCTCCCTGCGGAGATTTGGGTGGGTGATGGTGATGCGAAGTCTCCAGGTATCCGCAGAGCATTGCCATAGACACTTCCAGTGTTGATGTCGTTTATGCAACTGCTATCGACACAAGTGGTGCTGACATTCTTCGGACCTCTCCTTGCGGAGATTTGTGAAGGCGATTATGTCGGTTGAGAGATATGATTGTTTCTTCGCTCCTTTATAAAATCGAGGCAGTGGTATCGTTGATAGCAACTAAGTCCACTTCGCATTGTGAATGACCCCTCGCATTGTGGACACTTCCAGGTCCACGGTTCCGATGATGGTGTAGTGGTCGTGACTGATTGTGGCAGTTTTGAAGATGCTGGCGGTGGTTGTGGTTCTGAATTGTGTGGAGGAAAGTACATGGCATTTTGGTCCTCCTCCGCTTTCAACTCCTTCAACAACGTAAGGACCGATTTGTCCACTTCGATTGTACTAGTAATGTATAGGGTTTACTCTGCAACAGCACTAGACGAACTGATGGTACGATGCGAATGCGTGCCTCAATTATATTCACAAACTCCATACATCTCCAATAGCGTTTCTTTAATCCGACCTATCAGAGAGCAGAACGTCTAATTTTAACCACTCGGAGGCCAATCTAATCTAATGCTCTATATTTCCACCAATCAAAGCCTGACAAAAGCTGACAGGTGTTGTTTGAGCCTGTGGGGGTGTTGCAACTGCGTTATTGTTATTTCCTCGGAGTGTACTCTGCGACAGCACTAGTCGAACTGACAGAATATGTGAAGGTGCAACGCAAACGCGTACCTGCGCAAACGATATTTTCAACGGTCTTCTCTGTGGGTGACTCATCGCTGCTATAATTATAATATAATGGCAGTTGAAGTTTCATTTATGATGTGTTTTACAATATTAATAAAATTGTGGGAGGTAAGGATGTCGTCGCATGCAGATTCATAGTGCATACCTACAACTGTTCTTAAATTCTTTTGTTTTGTTCAAGATGTTAACTCCAATGGACAAATTCTCTTTCGTGAATCAATTTTCGAAGCCTTCTTTCTATGCTTTATTTAACGCGTGGTTAAAGTTTCTTTTATCTATACGGATACACTTGTACTCAAAAACTCTATACATCTCCAAAAGTGATTCTTTAATCAACACACAAAACACATATTTGATTTATGGATCTTAAGGTAACACCGCCACGTTAGGCGCTTGAACAGTCAACACTTGGTTCATAGATTGATTTTCTTATTCCAATTGCATGTTTTCTGCTTTTAGCTGAGTATGATTGGTTACAAGCTGTTGGCTAACTTGCAGATTAGTTTCCAAACACTGATTGAGAGTCTGTAAGAACTGTTGGTTCTCATTTTTAAGTTTGAACTGTCGGTCCATGCCTCCGTATGGAAGGAGAACATCTAATTTTGACCGATTGGAAGGCGGGATATTTCCACCAATCACAGAACCCCCAGGTTACAACCTGACTGTTACAAAAGCTTAACATTTGAATTAAGGTCACTTGATGGAAAAAGTATATATCATGGGATTTAGAATCGTGATACAATGGGTTGAAATGAGAGTTTCATTGTACGATTTTATTTCCAATTAGAGTTTTTATTTTCACTAACGATGTCTTTAAACTTGTTTTTGCAGTTCTATACTGTACGTTCTATACTGTACTGCATAACACTAAACCAGAATACCGAGTTTCGTAAAAATCCACCGATAAAGAGATTTTTCAAGAAATTATTCATATTTCGGTTTTTAAGTCAAGTTACCTTGAAACGTGTGTTAGACGTACTACTTGCACGTGAAAGTTATACTATACATTAGAAAATTTTAATCCCAAGTTTCGTGGAAATCTCTTGGTAAACTTGTTTTTTTGCGAATTTGTTTATACTTGGTCTTCCAGTAAAGTGGCTTTGAAAAAATTGTCCGGCAGATGGTAGCCAGCTAGTCTTGTAGAGTGTAATTTATTATACTTAAATACCGAGTTTCGTCAAAAAAGTCTTATTTTTTTAGATATAAGTTTTTAGCGCCTTCAATTTCCTGGATAGGCAACCCACATTACACGGGACCCGAACATTTGTATTGGTGGTAGACTAAGCTTGGTTGAAATTGGTCCAGAAATAGCAGAGATACAGCCATTTTTATATCTCAGCTTCCAGTAAAGTAACCTTGAAAATATGTTCCGGCAAGTACGTGATCGTGCCCCTAGGTAAAAGTGTCACAGACGTAAAGTGCCGTAGGGTGGCTGGGGGCAATTGTGCGGTGCGTGCCCCTAAAAGTTACTGACGAGGAGTGCCGGGGGGGGGAAGGCAATTGCGCGTTGCAAAAGTGTCACAGACGAGAATTGGTTTGGGGGGGTCCTCAGCTCCTCAGTGCAACTTTATTTACTGCTACAGTTTTGGCCGTAGCCCCCTACTCTCATATAACACTGATCTATACTTAAATATTACGATGTCGAACGTAACCCTGTGTTCTATTCCTCTCGTCATAAAGTCAGTGGGATAAAATACTCTATAAAAAACATTGATTTGATATTCGATTATTTTACCATTATTCGTTGCATTTAGTCCATAGTTATGTCTTGTTCTGATAACATACAATTCTTTCTAATTTGTAATAAATAATATATTTATATAGTATAACAAATTAAACGAAAAAAAACTCGAGGTCCTTAAGTTTGTATTTAAACAATCACTCTAATGTTTGAATATTGTCACACTAATATTAAAATTGTTTAATTATTTAATTTAAATAATTTATTGAAATATGTTAATTAGATAACATTACAAGAAAGTAAAATATTTTGTAAGTAATGTAAAAAAGATGAAATGTATTTTGCAAGTTGATGAGAAACAGCACTGGGTGACAATTATTGAGTAATTTAGAGATCTTATACTTGTAATTAGCAGAGCTGGTGAAGCGTAGATTGGGCTAATTAAGTTCATAATAAGAAAAGAGCAACCAAATATTTATTAGAAGGTTTGAAATTTATGTTTTGACAGTTGCAGCAATCATAAATGTTATCCCTTTGAAATTGTTAGTTTAAGTCCTGCAAACGAAATGAGAATCAAAATGTTACTAGTTTTACCTATTATAACATAAAACAAATTATGTATAATATTTTATTTTAGAGTCCCAAGCAAAAGTAGATCTAGGAAATATATGATCAAATTTATTACATTTAGACATTAAATAATCCATTACATGCATAAAGTTGAGTTCATTTTACACTAAACAAATTATTTACATAAAAAAGTTATATTGGAGTAGGAACATATAAAACGTTAAAAAGTATAACGCGAATATCATAAGTAACTATAAGAAAAACATGCTGTTATCATCACCTGTACCTGTTACATGCACTTCATGTACAAGATAATCGAATTAGAAATGAATATGGGAAGAAACATTGCATTAGTTTTTAAATTTACACTTTTTAAATGTGTACTATTACTGACATAATCCCATATCGGTATTATGGAAAAAATATACATCATATTACTAAGTTGTTAAGTTGTTGTTGTCTAAGTAACTATAATCTTCATTATACATATTAAATTGTATTATTCGAACTAAAACTAGTAAATAATTTGAAAGCCTTATTAGTGAACCACTACGGTTAGTAGTATCACGGTCACTTTTCATTTTTACTATTTATAATTTCATTAGCGTTGGAACAAATGCTTCTTACAGCTAATATATGGTTTAGTGTTTAATATTTACCCTAATATATAGAATACATTCATTTATGTAGATAAAGCGATGTACGTGATGTAAAATTAAGAAAGAATATCCAAAACACTAGAAAAGTTTATAATTTTTGTTATTACAACTTGTTCATCACACGTGTAGTTTTCATAAATGGAAAGTCTATTTTAAAGTGTTGTCAAACTTTGTATCTTTGTTGCTGGAGGAGGGATAACATTAATTTTAGTGATTAATAGTTTTAAAGTGACGTAAAACTACTAGTTTCCACTATGCAATAACTCAAGAAAATATAAAATATTTAAAGCGACGAAAAATTACTGACGGTCCAACTGAGATGAACGCTAGGCTTATTACAACTCCACTAAAGAAAGATTAGATTTGGGAAACCCTTTAAGCCCACTCCTTCATCAAAACAACCCCTGGATAAAAGGTTTTAAATGAACGGATTAAGATGAAACATTATTATTATTTTCTAAATTTGTTTATTGATTATGAGTTACTGGTTAATCTGTATGATACATTTCAATGTTAGAAACTTTAAGATTGTATAGATACAGTTTCCTTGCATTTTTATTATTAGTAATCTTAAAATCGTGTGAGTTTTAATATATCCTTCTTGTATGTCTTGTTATTAAAAATTATCTGAATATAAATATAGGATAATATAAACAATTTTACAATGTTTTAAAGTAATTAATCTAGATGTTTTAAAAAGCCCAATCGTACTCAACACTGTAATCACAATAAACAGCATCAGAAAATAAAACGTACTGTACAAATTTTTAAATCTCTACTATTTAGTACATAAGAAAACATGCAGATCACTAATGTCCAAGATTATTGAGTAGTTAACTTTTTATGTCAAGGCCGTGGATTTAATAAATTGTCAAATAAACACATTATTAAATATTGAAATTGATCAGCATTGTGGTCTGCTTTGACTATAAAATTAAAATCTGATAAAAAGTTAAAGCTTTTAGGCAATGTAGTGATAATAATTCAAGATACTATTTATTGTTATTTTATTATTTTGTAGTCATATTTATATTTATGGTTCAGGAATCATACCAAAACTTTTTCCACCAGCAACCTGAATTGAAAATGTTTGAGAAATCACTTTATTATCTGTAGTGTACTCTGTACAAGAGAGAGAGTAGTAAGGAAAAGCTGGATTGAAATGACAACTATAACAAGCAGTTGTTGATCTTAGAAGCATTGTGCGATCACTGAAGAATAGAAATCACAAGTGGTTGAATCATTTATATCTATCCTGGAAATAATAACCTCATAAAGTCATGATAGAAATGTAATATGATATGAAGTGGTATCTTTCTATAAGTGTTTTCTTGTTTGATATTAGTTTTTTAATGTTAGCCTCACATCAAATTATGACATCCGCTTAGGACATATTGTAACATTTCAAATGTTTTATATACGAGCATATTTATACTTTTCCGAGGTACTGCATTTATAAATGTTTAATTTGCAATGATCAAATATGTACAACGAGAAGAGTTAAGATTAGCTGACGCTGAGATCTTGCATCACAATAAACAGAAATACCTGGCACAGTAATCGGTAAATACTATACGAAATTTAATTTAGTTACGTCATGACTATATAGAAACTTTTAATCACCATCAACTGTTTTTAATAATATTTAATACAACGACTGAGCTCATTATGAATTGAAATACAAACCGATAAATCATAAACCGATCATAAATTTTTTTTATCTTGGAAGGAAATTATAGTAAAATATACAGGGTGTTTCAAAAGTCGACGACCAAACTTCAAAGACTAGTTAAAAGGACTATTTCCAACAAAGAATGTTATATATGTTTATATCATATTCTTCATAGTTTACAAGCTATAGACATTTTAAATATGTTTTTATAATCTATGTATTGTAATCTCATAAATCATTACTAGGCAATAAAATATGCACGTTGGTTAGTAAACCTTTTATAGCGTGCCACCCAATGTAAGACTGACTAGTATATATAATAGCTATAGTTTTCAGCCATTCAGACTTTTTAACAAATTGTCATTAATTATAAGAGAATTGCCTATTTTAAAATTTAAATTAACTATATCAACTAGGTTGAAATTCAAAGCCTTTTACTCGAGTGATGAGTATATGAAATGTAATATGTCTGAGTTGTCTGTTAGAGGATAGTAGGGTCTGTATGTATTGTTGAATACATATATTGTTGTATATATTGTATTTATTGTTGTTGTATGTATATATTGGTGTTATATATATGTTTTACACTTTAATGTACAGCAAAGTAGCCTATGTTTAAATGTATTTTTTGACGAAACCTAATGTAACAGAATTGTTATTTGATGGCCAATAAAGTTTCTTGATTCTAAAATCAGTAATTACAAAGAAATTCATTTTTTAGGTGTTTACATTATTTGTATGTGTAACATTAAAAAACAAAATAACTAAATTAATTTAAATTTTAATTCCTATGTTTTTGTTACTTGAAATTAATGGCTAATTTCAGGAAAAGTGTAT
The DNA here is from genome assembly GCA_963675035.1 of Allygus modestus. Taxonomy (NCBI): domain Eukaryota; kingdom Metazoa; phylum Arthropoda; class Insecta; order Hemiptera; family Cicadellidae; genus Allygus; species Allygus modestus. The sequence goes on from OY776115.1 coordinate 35,929,916, forward strand.
TCATTAAAAAAAAAACCGCCAGTACTGAAATTAAGGAAATAAATGTTTTAATATTTTAACACTATTATTACCTGCAATATATGAGAAAGATTTTAAGATATAGGATCACTTTCTAAGGCAAAATATGTAGACAGCATTTGAAGGTTAAAAACTGGTTTGAAATGTAAAATTTAAATTTAAATGGTGTAAATTTGTGTTATTTTATTTTATTAAAATCCTAATAACTGCCTTTTTATAATTTATGTTTAATTTTATACGCTGTAAACATTTTGCTGTCCTACGTACATATTTCTTTGCCTAAAAATAATTTACGAGATTGCAATACACAATTTATAAAAAATATTACAAACGGCAATATCTTGTCAACTTTGAAGAACATGATAAAAACATAAATTACTTTTTTATTATAGTCCATATAACAAGCCAGTGCAGTTTGGCCGTCGACTTTTGAGACACCCTATTAATCCATCAGAAACTTCTGACAACGAGTTTTGAGGAAGACTGGCCCCTAACAACCACATACTTAAAATAAAAACGAGTTCGCAAGCAGCACACTGACGTTAGGGAAGTGAATTTCCACAATACAAACTTTAAAAAATCAAATAACGGGTTACAACAAAATTTGTGAAATGTATAGCAAAATGGAAAATATTCAGTTTTTTGGCTGTTCTGATGGCGGTTCTATTTAAAAGGAGTATTGGGATGGCAATGTTGTGCATTGTAAGCTTAGGAGGATGTACCATCAGGATCAAAAATCGGTATGGGGTATTAGGAGTGATAAAACTACATCAAAATATGGAAAACAGCCTTTTCCAATGTAAAATCCCCATGAGAAAACGTACTGTGTTTACTCAATTTTCATTTTCTTGAATAACTCAGAACATATTAGTGCTAGAATGATGAGGGAGGGCTTAAAATGTTCGCCTTTTTACGTTCTATAACCTATATCCATTAATTCTACATTTAGGGCTTATCTGAACCTTTTTGAGCCCAAAAACTCAAATTTCAAAATGTCAAAGGGGGTTAGAGTTTTCTGATTGTTTTGCCCAACGAACTTGTCCAACTGATTACAAAAAGGAATGTCCCTACCAAATTTGAAGTAAATCGGACAAAAATGCGACCGCTAGAGTGCAAACATACACACACACACACACACACACACACACACACACACACACACACACACACACACACACACACACAGACAAACACACACACACACACACACACACACACACACACACACACACACACAAACACACACACACACACACACACACACACACACACACACACACACACACACACACACACATATACAATTTTGAACGACTCCCCAAAACGTGTTCAGGGGGTCAAGTTAGGAACTTCTATGGTAGTCCCGGGCTTAAGTTTCACCATGCGGGTCATGCTAATAGTTCACTTTCCATAGGAAATTCACTAATAATGGGAAAATATTAGGACAAATTTGTGTTTTTCAATAACATTTATTTAGAGTATAAATCATACAGTAGAGGCAAATTTAAAGTATTAAGAGGCAGCTCAGAAACTGAGTAATTGAATTATTTTAAAAATAGAATAAGTTACCGAAAGGAGCTCACTGGCTCAGCTGTATAACAAAACGTTTACTTAGAACCATTTAAAGTCTGGCTATATAAAGAACACAAGAAATTTGCTTCAAACATAAAAGCTAGTAAAATGTTCCTCCCAGTAAGTTCCAGTGACGACGGAGCTTAGTAAATGTAAACTGCTCGGCAGTTTGATCAAATTAGTTTCAGCAAGACCTTCCGTATTTTTGAGCCCAAGGGTTTCATACTGGCATCAAGTCACTCTTGCGACCTAGTTTTACCGTTGTGATTTACGAGTTTGATAACGGGGGGAACAGTTGATAAAATAAAACTGCCTTTCGAACAGATATTGGATGAAAATTCCCAATTGTGAATTTGATTATAAGCCTAGGGGAAAGCAAGTCGCAATTTGAAACAGCCAAAGGGGAACAAATAAACGCTCAACTTATTGACAAGCGATTCTTTTCGTTATAATAAATCCTCGTATGACAAACCACGTAATTTAAATAACAGACGTTAAAAAACTTAATGTTACACTAAATCAACTGTAATAATGACCAACATTTCTTAAGCACATGCCCCAAAGCATCAATAAAGTCACCCGTAGTGTTTTCCCTTGCACAAACTGTCCCTTAGTAAAGGCGCTTTAATATAATACCCCCATCACAGCAAACCTGCATACTAAGCGAATTTCCAATGCATGCATATGTTTCTTTCTGCTACATAAAGCCATTTACTAAGTTTCATAAAAACACATTTATAAATAAGTGATGCATAGCAATGTTTTTATTCTCCATAAGAATAAAATTAGGGCTGAGTATGCAGGTTTGCTGCAACAAGATATATAAGAAATTTGTTTTTATGCAATTATCAGTATAACTCAACCAGGTGAAGCTACGTACCAAGTTTTAATAATTTATGTTCATTATCAAGGGAGAAATAAAACTTTACTTATCGTCCATAAGAATAACATTAGGGCTGAGTATGCAGGTTTGCTGCTATGGGGACAATCAATAAAAAATAATGTTTTTGTACAAATATCAATATAACAGTACTAGTTGAAGCCACATACCAAGTTTCATCAATATACATTCATAAATAATCAAGATAGCAAATTTTAATTATTCTCCATAAGGATAACATTAGACAACGTACTGTGTTTAGCAATTTGAATATCTCTGCAACGAATGGACGTAGAATCACAATTTAAACACCAAAATAATTTTTTTGTAGAGCTGAACCGATTGGTATCAGCAAATATCAAGTTTACAGTAAAATTAACTGTGGAAATGGTAAAAACCTTTTTCCCATAAGATTAACATGGGAGATTTTATGAACACGTTTTTTGGAGTTTCTCCGCAACCACTTAACCCAGGTTAATAATTCAAAACACCATATTATTTGTGTTTTAAGCTCTATAAGATAATCAAAACCAAAATTGAGTGTTTAAAAATTTTAGGGTAAAAAGTTTAGGGTAAAAAAACCGATTTTTTTGAAAATTTAAAACCCCATAAAAGCCCCTTCCCATGGTCCTATCTTTCTGGTTTTCGAACTAAAAGTTATGAATGTTGCTTTACATGTTTGTGCAAAATTTCATCGAAATTGGATGTTTTTAATCAAGTTATCGAGTTAACGGACACACATATATATATATATGAATTTGAACGAATTGTGTTTTTGGCATCTGGGGACCTCAAAATGAAAAGTTATCATGGTCTCGGGCTTAAGTCTTACCATGAGGCCTACGGTAATAGCTTCTTCCCAATAGAGGAATTCGCTAAAAGTCACATAGTCTTGTGAGGCTTCCCCTCGTTGATGATGTCTTAACACGCTCAAATCAATTTATAAAAATAACATGTCTTAATTCTATCGGGAATAAAATTGGGGCCTAAGGTTTTTTTTATTGGAATCACGTTTACCCAGAATTTGTATCCGTCATATGACATCCAAAATATTAAATTTTATAATAGTCAGAATTTTGAATTTTGACTAAACTTCATTTTTCTTTTTAATCAAGCCATCCTATTTCACAAAAATGCTTCTAGTATTCCGAACTTATATTACCATTTAGAAAAAAATGTTGTGGAATGGTTAAGGAAAGTGTTCAATTCGAATTTGTTGAGTTTAGCCACAATTATTCTCAGTATTTATGTCATAGATTGGTGTCAGTATTGTTGCGTTACGTGGGACCCCGGCAGAGTCCCGTGGTTAGGTTGGTAAACATGCTATCAATCTCTTGTTATCAACTAATTGTGTTACTTACGAAATTAAACAATTCAAACTCAAGTCTAACAAAAATATTACAGAACCTTTATACGATTTAATAAAACTTTACATAACGCACTAACTGTATCTATACGATATATAGATTTTTGTAACTAATCCCCTTTCAATATTATTTGAAAGTGAATGTTATAATAGAGGCAGGTTAGGTTGAGCTTGAGTATAGGCTCAATTGTACCAAAGAGATCACATCAAAGGGTTGACGTAACTGCCAGTGACGTACTTTATATGGCTTGACATACCCGATATTTATTTTTACGTGTCACGTAAAAACATGTCATACTCATATTCTGTGTTATTTCTACACACAAGTTTTAAGTTTCTAGCTATAACATTTTTGAACTATGGAACATTTTAGCGAATTTCCCCTATAGGGAAGAAGTTATTACCGTAGTCGGCATGGTAAGACCTAGGCCCGGGACCATGATAACTTTTCGTTTTGAGGTCCCCAGACCCCAAAAACACCATTCGTTCGAAACTGTATATATATATATATATATATATATATATATATATATATATATATATGTGTCCGTGAGCACGATAACTCTCGTAAAAATTATCCGATTTTGATGAAATTTGGTATAAACGTGTAAAGCAACATTTATGACTTTAAGTTCGAAAACCAGCCAGATCGCTCTATCCGAAGGGGTATTTTGGGGGGTTTTGTACCCCAAAAATGGGTTTTTCGAATTTTTACATATAATTTTGGAAATAGTCAAATTTTAGTTTTTACCATTGGATTCAGCTTAAAAAAACACACAATTTGGTATTTTTATCATTTCTCTACGTCAATTGGTTACCGAGATATTGAAAGTGCTAAACACAGTACGTTGTCTAATGTTATTCTTATGGAAGGAAATAACAATTTTATATCTCGATTATTTATGAACGTATACTGACGAAACTTGGTATACGACTTCATCTGGTTGTGGACCATTGATATTTGCTCAAAAAAAAAACAATTTTTTACCAATGGCTCCCGTAGCAGCAAACCTGCGTACTCAGCCCCATGTTATTCTTATGGAGAATAAGTAACGTGTTATCTCCCTTCATTATGAAAATAAATTAATGAAATTCGGTATATGGCTTTACCTACATGAGTTATATTGATATTTGTATAAAACCCCATTTGTTGTGCTCCTTGCTTCAGCAAACCTGCATACTCAGCCGCCATGTTATTCTTATGGAGAATAATTAAAATGTCATAAATCGTTTATTTATGAATGTATATTGATGAAACTTGGTATGTGGCTTTATGTGGTATTAATATACATATATATGCATTGGAAATTCGCTGAGTACGCAGGTTTGCTGCTACGGGGGTATTTAAAATGTACATTACAAAATATCACAAACCAGTAAAATGTATTGGAGTTTACTACACGGCCACACAAAGGACACTATAAAGATCGGCCAGCTATTAGCTACGTAGTTCATGGTTTTACGTTATTATTGTTTTTACAGATTTTTCAGGTTTCTATACTGGAAAATTCCTATAAGAAGAGTAACTAGGCTTGACAATCATGTACCGGAAATATTCATGGAGAGCGAACAATATTTGTTTGAGCTTCACTCTGTATTGTAACTAATGATAGGCTGATAAATAAGTATTAAATAAGTACCTTATAACAAATCCACAGTTATCTTTGACTAACCCTAAATCTCTAAGGCGTTTTTGACAATGTTTTACATAGTATAATTGTGTTTATTATATGGCTATCTGCAATATCACTTTTGTAACTAGTACTTGAGATTTCCCGTCTATACGAATAGTTTTCTGGTTTTTAAACCTTAATACAATCATGTCACTTTTTAAGAATTACAACTCACACATTTTACAATTTTTACTATTATTTGTGCATGACCTATATAGTTTTGTTTCTGATATTAAGGTCTAAACATTGTGTATCCCTTTTGAAACAGATAAATCTATAAACCCAACGTAATTTGCATTTTATATTCGTAAAACATATCCCAGGGGTAAGGTAGCTAAATACATATTAGTACTGTAGTCGTCTACCAACGAACTAGTTATAAAGGTACCATTAAACAAAAACCAAAGAGACAAATACAAGTAGAGTTACACAATATGTCTATGCTCAACAAAACATTCATCCACACTTCAGTACCTCGTAGGTACTTTCATACACATATAATTGTAAAAATTATTTGAGATTGAAGTTTTTCTAACAAAGTTACAAAAAGAATTAAGAGTTGATGGAACTTAAATCTAGTTGGAAAAAGATTCATCAATGGATTTTTATTGGGGCAGCACTTTCATGGTTTATCGACAGATATTTACTATGTCGTCATTCAAAACATCAAAAATAACAGGAAAATGTTGAGCGAGCACATGTGAGCAGCTGATTTCAGCAGAGAAGAGATCCGAACAAACTGCTGACAAAAAGTGGAGGGAAAATGCTCACAAAGCCTACAAATCCCGCCCGGAAAGAAGTTTATCTCTCACTGAAATCTAACTTTTTACTTTTACAAAAGCACGTTATTGAGGGCGCTTTAGCTATTCATATAAATTTACAGTATTTGATATATTGTAAAACTTGAGAACATTTTAGCTTGGATACTAATTACAAGGTTTTGTCAAAAGTTTTATTTTTTTAACAATTTTCTTATGCCAAAAGTGTTTTTAATAATATTATCAATTACGTTTTAGGTCTGTCTTGTGGGATGTGCGATTACAGAATGTAATAAATTACGTTGTAGAAAATGTTAACAAAAATTTATATTTAAAACGTACCACTCTCTCAACGGGCCTGTTGATTGTCGTCTTTGGCTGATCGTGGTTTATTATCACGCATTATATTATTACAAGTAAATTTACCGTTGTGTAAATTGGTACAGCGAAAAAGTAAATATAACTAGATATTTTGTAAGACGTATTATTTTTATTAGCAGATTTAAAACCTTATGTAATGCTAATCAAGAAGCTTTTTAAAGTTATCTCAAGTTGATATGGAGTTATTTAAAGTTTATTAACGCGGTAGCTTAGAGGTAGAGCACTGGCCTCACAAGTCAGCCGTGGTAAAGCGTAGTTCTATCCCAGCTAAATAATATTACTTTTACGTTTTACTTTTACTCTTACTTTACTTCCCTATGTTAATTTTACACGAGTAATCATCATGCTTGTCCATGTGACTATTTCCGTTAACGGTACCACACTGTCTGTAGATCGCCACTAAGGCCTATTGGCCTATGGCGACGAGCGTGGAGGTATGTTTTCAGAAAAAAGGCTATTATGCGTCAGTCATGCAAATGTACATTCATATGTCGTTCATGAACAAATTTACCCTATATATTAAAAACTGCATACATTAAATGGCATTAACCTTAGCTCTCACTTATATCTCTTTTTTCTAAACCAGAAACATCTATATAGATGTAACGTAACCAGCCTAATGAGATTAATGTTTTTAAAAGCTCTATAATATTAAGATTTGTTTATTCTTTTTTGTATGCACCTTGTCCATGGTTAAGTTCCATGACACATTTATGTTTTAAGTATAAATTTGTCAAACTGGCAAATATAGATATAACAAATCGATTTTATTTAAAGAACGACTCAAGTACGAAACACACAAAACTATATACACAAACTTTTTTAACCAGTAACGCTCGTCTCATAAAATTTGTTGTATTCAATAGTTGTTAACTTAAACTAATTTAAGGGATCAAATATTAATGCATTTATTTTCAGATTGAATGTTGCAGATACGTAAACGAAATCTCCACACATAAATAGTGAAAGTTGATTTTGTCTTTTTTACTAATAAACTTCAAAAAATCTGAAAACCAATAAAAAATATGACATTGCACTAAATTATACTAGCAGAATAGACATTATTATACCGACGGGCTCATTAGGGTTTGATTAAAGAGGGATTTCTTTTGCTAATACCTTTTAATCATCCTCCTTTATTAAAGGTCCTTGGGTGAAAAGAGCGCTTGGGTGAAAACAACGCTTTTGTAAGTTTTATTTTTACTTCACTCTACGTTTTATTAGTAGATAAATAGAATAAAATAAAATACGGTTTACAACACTACCAAAAATATTTAAATGTATACTGTTCTTACATACAAGACGGTACATATACAAACGAGTTCGCACGCAGCACGATGACGTGAGGGAAGTGAATTTCCTAGTTAAAATCTTTAAACGATCTAATAAAGGGTTTAACTTTTTTTGAAAATTGAAACAATTATTTTTTTTGGCTGTTCTGATGCTCTTGGTTATACTTAAGTTCACTATTAGGATGGCAATGTTGAAAATTATAAGGTTAGGAGGAGGTATAATCAGAATAACAAGTTGGTATATAGATATTGGTGGTGAAAAAACTACATCAAGAAATGAAAAAACAGCCTTTTCCAGTGTAAAATCCCCATAAGACAATGTACTGTGTTAAGAAAATTAACAAATTTCTTTAATAACTCGATAAATGTTTGGGCTAGAATGATGAGAGAGGGCCAACAACTTTCTTCTTACCAATCTCCATCTTCTTCCAAGCATTCATTTTACATTCGGGGCTTTTCTGACCCTTTTTGGACCCAAAACCCAAAATTTGAAAAATTAAAATCCCCAAAAAAGGGGGTTAGAGCTGTCCGATTGTTTTCCCAACGAACTTGTCCAACTGTTTACAGAAGGGAAGGTTCCCACCAATTTCAAGTAAATTGGACAAATAATGCGACCGCTAGAGTGCGAACACACACACACACACACACACACACACATATATATGTATATTTATATATATATAAAGTAATTAGCGACCCCCCAAAACGTGTTCAGGGGGTCAGTTAGGAACTTCTATGGAGGTCCCGGGCTTAAGTTTCACCGTTTGGGTCATGCTAATAGTTCACTTTTCCATAGGAAATTCACTTAAATATTGTACAAGGCGACTGACTTCAACCAGTCATACCTTCCATCTTTTGGCAAATTTCCTTAATCTTAATCTTTAGCTAATCCTATCGTCTAATATGAGTAAAGTAGGGGGCATTAGATGGGCCTGCCGCAGTAAAATCCTCAGTTATCCACTGTGGATCAATCCACCCCCCCCCCCCGATAAACCTAACTTAAACCAGCGTTGCCCCCCCCCGGTGACGTCAGCCCCCCCCCGACGCCCCCCCCCGACGCCCCCCCCGACGCCCCCCCCCCCGACGCCCCCCCCTGACCCCCCCCGACCCCCCCGACCTTTGTAGAACTTTGTTACTTCAGTGATTGTCATCGCTTCGCGCGACGTTTATGCATCCTCAAACCTAACTTATACCTGCGTGCACTTGTCTGCTGACTCTTGACCTACCCTAAATAGTGTAAGCAAATGCGGGTACTGTGATTGGTGGAAATATCCTGCCCTCTGAGTGGCTATAATTAGACGTTCTACCCTATGATTGGTCGAATTAAAGAAACACTTCTTGAGATGGATTTTGTGAATATAAATGCAGACGCGCACCTTCAGTTTGTCTAGTGATGTTGCAGAGTAAACACAAACATGGCTAGTGCAATCGAAGTGGATGAATCAGTCCAGACGTTGTTGAAGGAGTTGGAAGCGATGGAAGGCTACAGCACCATGTACTTTTCTCCACGAAGTCCTGAACAACCACCGCCAGCACCATCACTGAAACGGTCAGTCGCCACACCATCGAAGCTGGCGACCTGGAAATGTCCATACTGCGAGGAGTCGTTCACGTCGCGAGATGGACTTCGTCTCCATCACCGTCAGCACCACCTCTGTGTTAGAAGGAAGCGAAGAAACAATCGTTCCTCACAACCGAGATCGTTCATACAAACCTCAGCAGGAAGAGGTCCGCAGAAAGTCAACACATGTATTGATAGCAGTTGCATAAACGGCATTGAAAGTGGCAATGCTCCGGAGATATCTGAAGACTTTGCATCACCATCATCCAACCAAATAACCGAAGGGGGAGGTTCCCAGAACGTCAGCATATGTGTCGATAGCAGTTGCATAAACGACAACAGTAGAAGTGTAAATCCCCCGGAACTACCTGGAGACTTGGAGCTTGTGGAAAAAGATTCGAACGATTCACCACCGACTGTCAGTTGGGTCGATTCCGGTTATCAACATACAGTACAAAATCCCGCCAATCAGGGTAATGTGTTCTTGAACATCCAGTTACATCATAGAGGTCAGTATACACATGGTTGCAACTTATATTTGGATGAAAATAAAGACTATGAAATCTACATTATAATTATGAACATCATAACGCGATTGGAAAACCTTTGGGTGAACCGTTATTCAGGAGTCCCCAGAGTCACTGGTTTGACACATACAGTGAAGCCGGTGGTGATAAAGCGTGCAACTGGTAGTAATGAGGGTATCACACAATCGGTGGGGACTGCTTCCGCCCGCGATGAACACCACGCAGATTGAGAAGCGCCTGGTGGCAATCCCCGGACTGAGCTACGTGGCGGTCTCTACAACAGGTATCGACTCCAGGGCTACGGTACTTCTGTTTATGACCACTACTGCCTCACCTACCTGTACTGTCGGGCGGTCCTCGGTATACCACTCAGCGACTACGTGCAGCTCTTCGACTCGGTCGCTCCCACCATCAACGACGCACTGGTCCGCAGACTCTTCTACTCCATCTTCGCTTAAGACTATTTTTGTGTAAATACCTTTTGAGTTCTTGATTGTAATATGTTTGTGTGTATATTCTTATTGTGTTTCAATAAATGTTTTGTTTCTCATTAACTGTTGTTTTCACTTGTCTTTCTCTTTAGTATTTAAGAAAGAATATCGAATTTTTAACAATTTTGAAAGTTTTGTTTTTAAAACATGATAGTTTTACAAATTCGGTTTGCATTAGAAGAGTCTTTTGAAAGTAAATGTCAGGGAAATGCAAGGGGTAATAACAACACAGATGTATGCTGTAAACTAAACTGTTTTGACTATATTTGCTTACGAATACTATTTACAAAATATTTACAAAGTTAACCTAGTTTTATTTACACTTAAATCTACACCGGGAACTCTTCGTTCATGTCCTCCTCCTCGTCCACCTCCATAGGCTCGCCTCGCTCCTCCTCGGGATTGCCTCGCCTTCTTGCTGCGGGCAGTGGTGGAATGTCCTTATGCCCCCAAGGTAAGGTGTTGATACCATCGGCCAAGATGTAGCGTTTATCATCGGCCGGGCTCAAGGATAGCTTTACTACTTGTACGGTGAAGACACGGTGCAGGTACGACTGGAAACGGGTGTTGACGGTGGTTTTCAACACCCCGTCGAACAGACATTCCCTGTAGTCGTCGGGGGTTAGGACGTTTTTAACAACCCCCTTAGCGACTCCCTTGGCTCGCTTGATCGCCTTGGATCCGTTGTCTTCGTCCTCAACGTCCATGAAGTAGAGCTTTGAGCGCAGGCCGAGGTACTCGAACAAGGATCGGCCGTTACACTCGTCCTTGAACTTGCCAATCACCTTGGCGTTGTCGGGGCTGTAGCAGGGGTGGGACCTCGGGTAGGCGCTGGTATCGAAGTCGTCCAAGTGCTCCATCATCTCCCTGTAGATGTCCCGGGATAGGATGTCGAACACGAAGCTGTCAGTGTCCATGTAGTCTACTTTTAAGCGGTCACCGTAGCGGTCCTTCATCTTCCGCAGAAACTCGTACATGAGCCACTTGCTCAGCTCCAGGACAGACATGCCGACGTATATGGGCTTTTCCAGGACGATGTTGACCCTGGCGAGGTGCACGAGAGCTACGTCCTCCGTGTAATACGTGCGGTCCAGGAAATTGGACTTGGTCACGTACTTGGAGAACTTTTCCGGAGTGCAGACCAGCTTGACGTTCAGGCGCTTGCGGACGTTCTCGATGGTTTTGCCAAAGACCGCGTTATTCATTAACTTGAAAAAGTCTTGCTCGAACTTGGTCTTGGCCTTCTTCCGCAGCTCGGTGTTCATGAGGATGTAGGGCTCTAGCCACCAAGACTGGTGAAACGAGATCGCCCTGTGCACAGCCGCAAGCTCCAGTCCGTTGTTCAGCGCCTGCTGCAAGACCCTGTAATGGCAGACGTAATGCATCTTGTCGTCCAGGGTGGTCATCAGTTTGGGATATTTCCCTGTTGGCGGACGCTTGGTCTCGCAGCAGTAAGGGAGGTCCTTGTGCAGGTCGTGGAGGTGGGCGGGGTAGTGGAGGTCCACTTCGAGGATGTAACCCCGTTCCGCTTCGGCATCCAGCGCGCCAATGTCCAAGGAGTCGATCTCCTCACGGCTGAGCCACTGGAAGTCTCCGGTGGGCAGGTACTGGGACATGGCCCAGCCGTAGAGGTTGTTGGCATCCAGGTACAGGAGGTGGCGTGTCGGCTCGTCGGGGCGGTAGTCCGGGCACCGATCGTGGTTGGCCTTGGCGTAGCGGGTGACAGCCTGAGAGATGCCTCCTCGGATGCCTTGCTCCACGAAGAGGTACATGTCGAAATCCTGCAGCGTGTCCAGCTCCACGTCGCAGGTCTTCAACATGACGTCCCAAGCGTAGGATGGCAGGGTGTAGTAGTGGGCGGGGTCCAGTCCGTACTCGGCCAAAGAGGTGTCACGGAACTGCTCGAAGACGTCGGTGAGGAGGGCGATGTCGCAGCGCAGGTACGTGTCGGCGTAGTCCTTGAGGTGGTGACACTCGAAGGCTCGCCACACGTTGAGGGCGTGTTGGTAGTCCTCGTCCTTGACGTCCTCCAGGGTCATGGTGTTCCTAAACGCCTCCTTGGGCGGCAGCTCCCTGGTCCTGTACAGCGTTTCGTACGATGTGACAAAGTCATAGGGGAACACGCCCTTCCTGCGCACCAGGTCGAACAGCCGGTCGTCGGGGAACCGCTTCCTGGTCTCGCGCATCTTGTCGGTGGGCAGTCCCGCTGCCAGGCTGGCCAGGCTCATGGACAAGAACCTGTAGGTGTCGAGGAACCGCACCGCGAAACTGCTCTGTCGTGGGTTGTCCCCGGGCTGGCCAAAGTGGAACCGCTTGGTGAAGGCGATGTAACGCTCTTCGGTGTGCGCCAGCACGTCCACATCGCCGGGGTCGATGGCCAGCTCCCGCACTACGAAGTGGGCATCGTAGTTGGACAGGTTATGGAAGTAGCAGTTGATGACCCGCTGCTCCCTGTACCGCAGATTGCACGAGCGGTGCGCCGCTCCTCGGAACTCGTAAGGCGGGGCGTGGTTGTGGTCCCGCACCTTGACGTCCAGCTCAGTGAACTCCTTGCCGCAGAGGTAGCAGCGGGTCGCTGCGAGATACTCGTCCATTTCCTGCCGGGTCAGAGAAGGGTGCAGAGCTCTCGTGCTGAACAGGAACTCCCACAGGCTCAGCACGTCCATCTTGAGCCGTTCCATAAAGACCTTGGACGCGTCAGCTCCGAAGTATACCCGCGGCTCAAACTCCTCCAGGCCGAGCGAATCCACGATCTGGTAGGCGAAGGCGTACGGGACGTGCATTTGCAGGGGCGTCGTGCCGGGCGGCGGCGCTTCCACCGGGTCGACAGCGACAGGCTGCAGAGCACACTCGAAGTCCGCGTAGATGCTGAACCTCTCCCGCCTAGTGTACTCTGGATGGGTGAAGCGGATCTGCTGCTTCTTCGGCAAGTCCAGGCGAAGGGGAGCCTTGGCGTAGCAGTAACGCCTGTGCTCCTCCAGACGCTGAACGCCCGTCAACCCTAGCTTGTTGGGTTGATTGTCGAAGTAAGCGAAGCACCGCTTACAGATGTAGATCCTATTTTCACGTTTGGTGAGCTGGGGCCGGACCAGTCGACCCAGGTCCTTGATGTACGCGTAGTGGCTGTCCCCGTCGATGGTCACGTACAGCAGGTCTCTGTAGTCTTCGCGCTCCCGCTTGCATATCTTCAGCGGGTAGACCTGGTCCTTGAACTCTGGCGTCCCATCGGGGCGTCTCCCCACCATCGCCCGCTCGATCCCGTAAACGTTTACGCTGATGTTGTTCTTGCCCTCAAAGGTCTTAATGTCCTTGAGCGTCACGGGGAAACGCAGGCCGGTCCAGTCGTAACGGGCGACGATGTCCAAGGTATAAGATGCGGTTCTATTCGGTTCCTGCGGGACGAACTTGGTCAGGATGGCGTACATGAAACACATGTCGTCGGCGTTTTGCACATTGACAACAGCGTGTATATCTGCGATAGCCTTTGGCAGCTGGATAAAGGCTCTGCCTCCGAGCAGCGAATACTGGTTCACGCGGATCTCTAAGTCGCGTATACGCAGGTAGGTCCAGCCGCTGCCTACCAGTTCGCACTGCTCCTTCTTCTTTACGATCGTCTCGAACGTCGCCGAGAGGAAAGCCTCCAAGTCGGAGGCCTCGGTCAGTGGGACGTTCTTCGTGTTGAAGGAGCGCAGGCAGGTGGCCCCGTGAATGTTGGAGAACCCACATTCCAGGACCATGTTCGCCTTGATGCTCGGATGTTGGGTCATGACGTTCTCCATCAAGTCCAGAACCTCGTCAAAAAACAGGGTCAGCGCATCCTCGACGGTCAGCAAGGCGTCTAACGGCCGGGCCAGGTGGTAGGTGAGGAGGCGACTCCGGAAGGCCCGATGTACGAGCTGGAACACGGGGCGGCCGCCACCCTCCATCTCGTCGTCGATGGTCTGAGGCTCAGCGCTAGGTCCTGGGCGGGGCTGGGGCTCGGTGCTGGGCCCTGGCTGTGGCTCGGTGCTCGGTCCTGGTCGCGGCTCCGTGCTGGGCACTTGGCGCGGTCGGGGCTCGGCGCTGGCTCCTTGGCGCAACGACTGGTTGTTGTGAGGAAGAGGAGGAGAGGACAACCTAGGCAGTCGGTCTTGGGTCAGGTCCCTCACAACAGGGCAGTTGTGAGACTGGTGATGGTCGCGGTTGAAGCGGCGAGTAAACCCCTTGTCGCAGTACACGCAGCGGAGCTCGGATGGTTCTTGAGCCAGGTTCCTCACAACAGGGCAGTTGTGAGACTCGTGTTGGTCACGGTTGAAGCGACGGGGAAACTCTCGGTTGCAGTAGGCGCAACGGAACGTGGGAGGATGGACGGTACGGACGTGTCGTCTCAGTTCCAGGCCTCGGTCAAAGCGTCCACCGCATCGCTCGCACTCCACGTGGCGATCGGGGCTCGAGGAGGAGGAAGGAGCTGCTGCTGGCATCGCGGAGTGAGCCGCTTGCATGTGGCGGCGCACGTCCTCCAGGCTGGCGAAGGTGGTCGGACACAGTCGGCAGGGATGGTCCGCTCGTTGCGGTCGGGGCTCCGCCGCGGCGTGTGGTCCGTGAACCGTGGCGACGTGGCGGCGGAGGCTGTCGCCTCTTGTGAAGCGCCTACCGCAGACGTGGCAGTCGTGACGTCTGGCGTTGTGGGCGGACTCCACGTGTCGCCTCAGGTTTCCGAGCAGGCTGAAGGCTCGGCCGCAGACCTCGCACAGGTGTTGGTTGTTCATCTGCAACAACGAATATGATAAGTCTCTTGCATTTACAAATTAGTCGCAACGAGAACACCTCATTGGTAACATAACACATACTTTATGCGTGGTAGACAAGAGTCAAGGCCATGGCAAATTTAATGTTAGTACATGGGTTTCCTCGTTTATTAAATTGGTTTTAGCAAAGAACAGATTATTCAACTTCTATTAACAAGCCAGACCTCTCTTTGCACATTATGAATTGAAAGTTGCTGTTAACGATGGTTGCTTAAATGAGAATCTTACTATAAAGGGGAATGTAATAGTCTTCCACACTACAACTTATAAGAGCTACATATACTTACGTTTAACAATCTCGGAATATGGTGCAGTAAAGGCTAGCACAGCACTGAAGTAGAACGTCTACACACACTGAGCTCCAAACACAAACTGAATGAAGGAAGCGATGACAATCACTTAAGTAACATAGCTACGTACCGTACAGTAGAAGGCGGTGGAACATTTCTCGAAATCGCGGCAATTATCGCTAATGAGTAAACGGCCTGAGACGGTCCACACTACAACTTATAAGACTACATATACTTACGTTTAACAGATCTCGGAATATGGTGCGGTAAGGACTAGCACAGCACTGAAGTAGGACGTCTACACACACTGGGCTCCAAACACAAACTGAATGAAGGAAGCGATGACAATCACTGAAGTAACATAGCTACGTACCATACAGTAGGCGGTGAAAGCGGTAAACAGTTCTCGGAACCGCTAATGAGTAAACAGGCCCGGACGGTCACGTAGGCATGGAGGTGATGTTACCGCCGCGGTCCACGACGTTCTAGAAGCTTCTAGATGCTTCGCAGTGTAATGTAAGCGGTAACCAATTCCCGGAACCGCTGATGAGTAAACAGGCTGGGACAGTCACGTAGGCCCTAGCACGCGCCTCGACACGTGACGCCGCGGAGCCGCTCGCAGTTTGGTTTGACCAAGCCGGCATACGACGTGTAGTGAAGTCACATCGAGTTCGGTCAGCAAACAGCCGAGATCCCATAAGGAAAACGCGATTAAAAATTAATAACGGGCTTGATTGATGGTGGATTTTTGGGTTTCCTTCAGCGATGGTTTGCTCGGGTCGACATACAACATGTGGCGAAGTTACATTAAAATCGGATGGTAAACAGCTGAGATCCCATAAGGAAAACGCGTTTAGAAATTAATAACGGGCTTGTTTGATGGTGGATTTTAGGGTTTCCTTCAGCGATGGTTTGCTCAGGCCGCTGCCCGACATGTGGTGAAGTTTCATTAAAATCGGTCGGTAAACAGCCAAGATCCCATAAGGAAAACGCGGTTATAAATTAATAGCGGTCTTGTTTGATGGCGGATCTATGGGGTTCTTTCGTCATTCGCTTCCTCTGGGATATGCCTACACTCTGGAAAAAGTCCCGTGGGAATCGGTGGGTAAATAAGCTAGTTATTAATTTTCGAAAGTTTTTTCCTCATGTTCAAGGTCATCATGAAAAGTGCCGCTGGCGACCGGGGGGGGTCGTGGGGGGGTTGGTGGGGGGGGTCGGGGGGGGCGTCGGGGGGGGGGGGGGCTGACGTCACCGGGGGGGGGCAACGCTGGTTTAAGTTAGGTTTATCGGAGGGGGGGGTGGATTGATCCACAGTGGATAACTGAGGATTTTACTGCGGCAGGCCCATCTAATGCCCCCTACTGAGTAAGGTTTGCTTGCTTGTTTGCTTGCTTGACACTGATCTCAAAAATGGCTCCAACGATTTCCTTCAAATGTTCGAAATAACTAATTTCTGGGATAAAAATAAGTTATAGACAGGCCTCATTCCCAGGAAAAATCAAATAATGTAAAAAAGCTAAAATTAAAAGATACAAAATTAACATTGGGCTTATGGAGTTTCGAATCAAAACAAAAGAATTATAACAGCTGATCATATTTCAACCAGGGAACTGTCAAAGTAATACTCATATTGTTTATAATTATTATGTGGTTTCCTGAGAGCAGAGATTAAAAGATTTGAGTGAAGATTACATATATAGAGTAGTAAAATAAATCAAAGGGACATTGAGCTATAAATAACAACTGGAGTGACCTTAAAAATGTATAAAAGAGGCAAATGAGTTATACAAATCTGATTATCAGTAGGAGGAAGTGGTGAAATATTACTCCAAGTCATCTAAACAAACTGACTGGCCTTCTCCCGAGCAAAGCTCGGCCCTCAGGTACTATTCTTAATTAGCGAATTTCCCCTTTAGGGAAGAATCTACTACCGAAGTCGGCATGGCAAGCCGTAGGCTCGGTAGGCATGGTCCCGTAGGCTCGGGACCATGATAACTTTTCGTTTTGAGGCCCCCAGATGTCAAAAACACCATTCGTTCAAATTCATGTCTATATATATGTCCGTAGGCACGATAAATTTCGTAAAAATGGTCCGATCTTGATGAAATTTGGTATAAATGTCAAGGAAGCATCTATTTCATGAGTTCGAGAACCAGACAGGTCACTCTATTTTAAGGAGGGTTCGGGGGGGGGGATTGTACAAAAAAAAGGATTGTTTTGACCTTATTACATGTAATTATTTTAAACAGAATTTTGGTTTACACCATTAAATTAAGCTTAAAAAACAAACAATGTGGTATTTTTATTATTGCTCTATGTCAATTAGTTACTGAGATATTGAAAGTCCAAAACAAAGCACGTTGTCCGTTGTAAAGCAAAGCATGTTAATGTTATGGAGAATAAGTAAAATTGTATATCTCGCTTGGTAATGAACATATATTAATGAAGGCTATAATGTTATTCTTATGGACAATTATAAGTGGCTTCATAACGTAGTGAAGTATCATTTTTGAAATTCGCTGAGCATACAGGTTTGCTGCAACGGGGTGTTTTGTATATTTACCGTCTTGTATGTAAGATCAGTATAAATGTAAATAAATGTTTTAGTGTTGAGAGAGTATTTGATTTTATCCTGTTTAATTGTGCCAACACGTATTATGCTACTCAAGAAATTATTTAGTACATAAAGTGTTCATTTTTGAATTTTTGTATAGCTCCCAATTCCAAATGTCCAGCATGTTTTTAAGATGAGAAATCTGTTAGTCGGTTTTACAGGCATAGAACCCCATTCATGGATATTGATGAAATAAAAAAAGGTAAAGAGTCAGGAATAAAGCTTATTTAATTGATTTTATTAATGTATTTTTAACTTGTCCCTCATGAACTCCCCTTGGCATCATAAAATAAAACTTTGCAAATACAAGAACTACCTGCAAAAATAGCAGTTGAAATATCGTAAGTGCATCAGTATAGTTCAAGATTGTAGACACTAGAAGAATACTCTTAAGACAAAATAATAATACATATTAAAACTTAACAATTACCTAAAATATACTAAGAAAACTAAACAATTTATAATTGTGCTTTGGAAATAACAATAAATACAAACTTTACGACTAAGAAAAATTCCCTAAGAAAATGTTAAAGTTGATAAATGGTGGTAGGCAAATTAAATAATAACATAATTGAATAATAATTTGGAGTATTTACACTTCGCTTATTTTGTTGTCTCTCAGTTGACACTAATTTTTAAACTAAACTTTCTAGGAAACCTATCTAACTCAACTTATCGTTCAGCATCTACCTATAATGGTTGTTTGAACATAGATTTTAATAAAGACTATTACATTAAAATAAACCTTCTCTAAGAGTCGAATAATGATAGAAATCAGCTAGTTTGACAGCTTAAAGAGCAGAAGCAAGAACAGCTGTTTCACGATCTCAACCTTTCTAACCCGTGCGAAAAAATATACAACTAGATTATATTTTATTCAATATATTTTATTAAGTTGACAATACATATATTTCTCAAGACTAACACAAGATATTGTTTGCATATTATATGGCGTACGTTTTGGATAACGTCAGCTGCATGGTAATAAGGTTTAGCGGTACGAAGATATTAAATAAAAGGTTATTTTATTACTACTCAAAAATCAAGGTTGGTAAAGTAATTTCTTAACTGACTTCTCCGTCAAAGTATGTAACTTATATCAACCTTAAGTGGTCAAGCAAGTTATGATTAATATAAATTAACATGAATATGCCACAATAATTTTAGCTTTGGAATTCCGAAGAGCGGAAGATTCGCATGGTTGCAAACATCCCTCTCGCTTCTCTCTGCATGAAACCTGTCCATTGTTGAGGAACAATGGAAGATGATTGCAGCTTTGGAGTAGTTGGCAGGCCAATCACTGGCGATAGATATCAGGAATACACGTAAATCTCTACTTAAATACACCGAAATCTGCTTTCAATTGATTCAAAATGTATTACCATATCATACTAAACCTTGCAAAATGCTATTGCACTAAATATTGGACGAATAAGAGTTATTAAATAGGTTTAAGTAGGTGTTAAACAAATGATGAAACGAAGATTTTTGTTCCCTTTGTGTTCAAATGTTGCAAAACGTTTAAAAAAAATAACATATTAATTAAAAACCCTATTAGCTTTATAGTGAGTTTAGGGTTTTGTCATTCCTCGACAAGATTATGTTTCAGAATTTATTCCCTTGCGTAACTGTATTAGAGCATGTTATGAATGTGGGGAATTAGCAATCATTGCTTGACTACTGATTTTACTTATAAAGGTTTAATAAAACGGAATTTGTATGTTGCCAATCGGTTTTTAAAATTACTAGTTGCAATTTTAAGATCCCAGGAAAGATGTTATGCCAAACATTACCATACTGGTATAGTACATAAAAATATCTCATTCAATTCTAAAAATAAGATATTTTTAAAAGCGAATATTATATCTTTAGCACGGGAATATTATATCTTTAATGTTATAACAGCCAATCTTTAATCTGCTATTGGTTAATTTTAGTTATGTATTTTAGTGTACGACACTTGTGTCAAATTACAAAATACTATGACTTGAAATGACAAGAATAAATATTTATTCTCAAGCTCAAAGGTTAGTCAGATACTCCTCCTAATACTCCTACAATACTCCTACGATACTCCTACGATACTCCTACGATAATCCTACAATACTACTACAATACTCCTACGATACTACTACGATACTCCTACATTACGCCTACAAAACTCCTACGATACTCCTACAATACTCCTATGATAATCCTACAATACTACTACAATACTCCTACAATACTCCTACGATACTACTACGATACTCCTACAATACTCCTACGATACTCCTACATTACTCCTACAATACTCCCACAATACTCCTACGATACTCCTACATTACTCCTACGATACTCCTACGATACTCCTCCAATACTCCTACGATACCCCTACGACACCCCTACGATACTCCTACGATACTCCTACGATAATCCTACAGTACTACTACAATACTCCTACGATACTACTACGATACTCCTACATTAAGCCTACAATACTCCTACGATACTCCTACATTACTCCTACAATACTCCCACAATACTCCTACGATACTCCTACGATGATCCTAAAATACTACTACAATACTCCTACGATACTACTACGATACTCCTACATTACGCCTACAATACTCCTACGATACTCCTACAGTACTCCTACGATAATCCTACAATACTACTACAATACTCCTACAATACTCCTACGATACTACTACGATACTCCTACAATACTCCTACGATACTCCTACATTACTCCTACAATACTCCCACAATACTCCTACGATACTCCTACATTACTCCTACGATACTCCTACGATACTCCTACGATACTCCTCCAATACTCCTACGATACCCCTACGACACCCCTACGATACTCCTACGATACTCCTACGATACCCCCTACACTCCAACGTCGCTGGGAAAGCTGTAAAATAAACATACCGCTAGTGCGGTATAATTTCCTTCAAGATGCAACTCTCTATTGTTTAGCGCTGCCATGCAACAAGATTCTATTTAATTGTATGCATAGAAGAATTTTGTCATTTAATTATGAATATAATTTACAAACTTCTCATTAATGTAAAAGGATTTGAATAAATAATACAATTATACGGTGTATAAAAAAGTGAATAAAGAAGAGTGTATAACCAGTATTTTAATTGGAGTCAAAACAAACGCTACGGTACACAACAATGTATGGATTATTTTAGTAAAATTGTAGTATTGTAGTACTACAATGATTTCAGTTGTATTTTTAATTCAGTTTAATTCGTTATATTTTAAAGGTAAAAAAGACAAACGTTACAACCTAAAATAATACACTATACAAATAAAAATAGATAATATTATGATACATAAAGTGTCTTATGGTGATACATTTTTGAGAGAATATATTATATATTATATTATATTTTGTTTATTTTCAAATAACGATTGCTGCGGAAAGATGCTACCTCAAATTTTGTACAGTAATTTATTTAAAAATAATTATTTCATTCCAAATTTCCAATATTTTATGTCAGAAGATGTTTAAGATAATTACTCTTCACACTTTCTAAAACTTTTAAAATGTTGAGTTATAAAAAGTTATCAGATCCAGGTTTAAATGTATTTAAACTAAGGAAGAGATGTTTTATGTAGCATCTACTGAGACAAAGTGCTCTTGTTGGTTAGACGTATCACGGAGAAGTATTAGGTTGATGCTTATCGGATGACAGCTTTGTGGGGGAGAAAACAATAGGTGATTGTGGCACCCCTGAGACGCCTAGTGGCAGGATTGGCAAATACTTCGAAGTAGATTAGACAGCTATCTTATTTTATACTTGTATCTAAAACTTTCAAACCAAGTGGTTAAGGGTGCGCAAATTCGCTTACTGTTTTTATGCTATTGGTTTATAATTCAAATTGGTCTTACGCCTAAAAATACTAAAAAACACACAAAACAGCACAAAACATGTATTATTTTCGGGTCTACCAATCATAAAACAATGTAATTTAGTAATTTTATGTCTTGAAATTGAATAGGGACGAATAAAAACTTTTCCAAGAAATAAAAATATAATATAGGTACTCATAAAAATTTATAAAATGAATAGTGATATTTCAGACATTATGGCTTGTGAATGCCTACAACGCATAACTGAAGAAATGCCTTTTTTCTTGTTTGTATCAACTGTAATGGCATTTTGTACAGTGAAGAAAATACGCTGTTTGGAAATTAGTCCAAACCCATGCATGTTATTGACTGCCGAGGAGATTAAACCAATGACCACTTAAACCTAAGTCCAAGATGCTTACCGTTAGGCTAGTGTGAGAAGCCCATCACACCATAAAACCTTTTATTAACTATAAAACCTATAAAGTAAGCAACTGTGTTTAGCTCGGTAGCAAGTAGCTCATAGAAAGGGTCTGATAAAATAGTAATTTACATGGTATTTGCTATTGATAATTGACTAAATAAGGCAGAACGACGACCTCATATCCCTACTATAAAATTGACTACATAACTTTATTAATAAATCCCATAACACAAGTATTAATTACTGTTGCTTATTCTATTTAACAAATGGCTAATATGGTGTGTCTGGAGTTATGGATATATCTCCCAACCAATTGTTAAATTTAATAAGTTCACATGTTATTATTTTGAACATCTAACTTCTTTACATTAAAGGGCTTAACTTTTCCCACAACTAGCGGCAATATATACATCTAAATGACGGATACTCGTAAACAATATGAATGATAATGACTTTTGATTTTAAATCGCTTACAATTGTTTAAGAATCTTTTGGGAATATAAATAGAGCACCAAGACTTCAAGTATATATATATATATAATTATTTTTGTTCAAATGGTAGCCATAACAAACGGAAATTATTCTAAATACTGTTGACATTAAATTTTAAAGAGCTTTTAAAAAGACCCAGTATTTTGTTCATGTAGCAACCACAAAATGCTACCAATTTTATTTCACAATGTAGCTGGAAGAATATGAAATCAGTTACAAAAAAATAAATTAACAAAACGTTTATTCCAACAAAGTTGTAGCTTGTACAGTTACACTTATATAGTATAATTATTACTAAAATCTATACTACTGTAGAAAAAATAATATAAAATTTACAATAAGCTGTCGTAATAGAAATATATAAAAAATGGTCATGGGAATCAGCAGTCATAGGCAACAAAGGCCTGTGCGTCTGCTGCGTTGCCGTGAAATAATAAATTATTGACCTTCTTATTGTTTGAATTAGTAATTTATTAAATTTGGAATAATTTCGTTTTAAAACGTGTTAAAAAATGAACGGGAGAAAACACCGATAAAATACAACAAATAACAGCACAATGCGGGAAGTGGAACGGTAGCTATGTAAATATACCAGCCGAGGGACCAGGAATATTAAATCTTGAACTTGTAAACTTGTGTTTGGATAAACTTTGTATAAAACATGAACGTACAGTTCTCTTCACTGTGAGATAATGTTTGCCGGATCCAAATATCAACAACTACAACTTAAACAGCTACAACTTGATTCGTGGTATTTGTGATTTATAAAATAAAGTTATACATTATTTTAAATTATATGGTAAATAGTTTTAAGCATGCTCCCATTCATAAGAATCAGCTAATATTCAGACTTGATATATTTCTAAACTTTTAAATATTAACTGTAATGAAAGTTAATTTAATATAGGGTTATATACCCCCGTCGCAGAAAACCTGCGTACTCAGCGAATTTCCAATGCAAAATATATGTCTTAATACCACATAAAGCCGCATACCAAGTTTCATTAAAATATACTGTATTGACAAATAAGTGATATATCAAATTTGAATTATTCTCCATAAGAATGACATTGGGGATGAGTACGCAGGTTTGCTGCAACAAGGAACTACAAATATGGGGTGTCATGTAAATATCAATATTACTCAACTAGGTGAACCAACATACCAAGTTGTATTAATTTATATTCATAATTAAGGGATACATTACATTTTACTTCTTTTCCATAAGAATAACATGGAGGCTGAGGACGCAGGTTTGCTGCTACGGAAATTATCGGTAAAAATTGCGTTTTTTGCAAATAACAGACCACAACCAGATGAAGCCGTATACCAAGTTTCGTTAGTATACGTTCATTAATAAGCGAGCTATAATTTTGTTTTTATTCTCCAAAAGAATGGCACTGGACAACTTACTGTGTTTAGCACTTTCAATATCTCTGTAACCAATTGACGTAGAGAAATGATCAAAACACCAAATTGTGTGTTTTTTTAAGTTGAATCCAATGGTGAAAACTAAAGTTTGACTTTTAAATTATTACATGTAAAAACTTCAAAAAACCCATTTTTGAGGTACAAAACCCCTCCAAAATACCACTTCGGATGGGTCGATTTGCCTGGTTTTCGAACTTAGTCATAAATAATGCTTTCCACGTTTGTGCCAAATTTTATCAAAATCGGACAATTTTTACGAGAGTTATCGCATCACGGACATATATATAAACATGTCCTACACCCTGTTAATATATATATATATATATATATATATATACACAGATTCGAATGGTGTTTTTGGGGTCAGGGGACCTCAAAACGAAAAGTTATCATGGTCCCGGGCCTAGGTCTTACCATGCCGACTACGGTAATATCTTATTCCCTATAGGGGAAATTCCCTAATCAAATAGTAAACTGGCGATGATTGTAAAAAGGGTTTATGACAACTTTTTGCAAGTGTTATTGCGTGACTTAATAACTCCTGGTATTATTTACTAAGAGGAAATTACTTAAGAGATAAAACAAGAATGGATTAATTAATTAATTAGTACTAAGCATAATTTGTGAACAATATCCTTTATGTTGAAAATTATTTTATGTTTCATGAAAGTAGTTTAAAGGCACTAAAATGTTATCTATAGAGGATACTATATAAACTTTAAATTCAACTTTGGTAAGAAGTTTGAATCTGTTAGCATTAATGATTCTACTTTCATGTCACCTAATTACAAGCTGTTATTAATTATTGCTTAAATGTTTTATTTTAGCCCCGATTACTAGGGGTTTAGCGCTGATCAGAGCATCAGTAGACAGTAGGCGTGAGCAAGGACCGACGACATATGACGTTATAAGAGTTACATTAATTATGACAAATAATTTAATTTCTAACAAAATCTAAAAAAACTCTATCATTTTATTCTAATCTTACTTCAGTAGCAAAGTTAAAATTTAATAGTAAAACAAAAAAAATGTATGTGATCAAATGTGTTTTTCAAAGTCATATGTTCAGGGAAGACCGACAAACCACGACTAACTAAATGAGCTTTTTTCCCAGAGGGGATAGTAATGTTAGACCTCATACTCTGAGATTATTTCCGTTAACTTGTTAAGTAGGGTTTACCGGTAAATTTTATTAATTTAAAAAAAGTTAATCACTTGTTTCAGGAGAATGAACAATTAAATTAAACTATGTTTTAAAAATCAAAAGAAAATTAAAAACACTTTTATACCTCCGTAGTGTTACAGTCAAATAGTATTTTCTGTTTTAGTGATAAGAAATCATATAATTAAGTACTCACCTTGCTCTCTCTCGAGACCATTATTATTGTAAATCATTTGAAGGAAATAATATGTTAAATAGCAGTGGAAACGAGAAAACTGTTTAGGAGGACTTAGTTATGCTATATCTGTCTTGCTGCTTCTCTAATCCAGATAGAACTTAGTTTGTTTCTTATAGTGTTTTTTTGTCTTCTGATTTACATGCAGGTTCTGGGGTTCCCAGGGCTCAAATTTGGGGCCCCTTTTGTTCATGATCTTCATAAATGACATAGTAACATTTTGTATCTCTGTAAAAAAATAATATAGGCATTCCACAAGGATCTGTTCTGGGACCACTTATATTTATAATTTATGTGGCAGACCTTCCCTCAAATATTATAAATGGAATTACAACTCAATTTGCAGATGACACATCTGTGGTGGTTGCCAAAAAATCAATCCAATCTCTAATATTATCATTAAAATTGATTTTAAATGAGTTAAATTCTTGGTATAGTGCAAATGGTCTATTATTGAATAAATCCAAGACGAACATTCTTCACTTCCAGTTTAAAAAATCTAAAGGCAAATTATTAAATATCGAATTAGAAAATGAAAAAAATTTTGAGGTCTCTGAAATAAATTTATTAGGAATAACTTTAGATAACCACTTAAACTGGAATACTCAAATAAATAAAATCATCAACAAATTAAACTCTATCTGCTTTAATCTGAGAGTATTAGCAAATTGCTTCAATTTTGAAAACCTAAAAATTGTTTATTACTCTTATTTTCAAAGTATATTACTATACTGCCTCCCTGTATGGTTCGGCACATCTAAGGAGAACCAAAAGAAAATTTTTAAATCACAAAAACGAGCAATAAGAATTATTATGCATGCGAAACACGATGAGCCAAGTCGGAAACTCTTTGAAAAGACTCAAATTATAACAATTTTTGGACTTTATATTATAGAAATTTTGAAATTATATGTAAATGAACGAAGTGAAATAAAAGAATTACAACATACTCATAATTATCACACTAGAAAACAATTCATCGTTCAACATCAAATCCACAGAACCACTACATATGAAAATTCACCCCAATACATGATGGGAAGAGTCATAAATCAAATTAAAAAAATCACAAAATTGAAGTAATTGGAAGAACAGAATTAAGAAAAGTAAAAGAAATTATAATGAACAATCCTTTATTTTCATTGGATGATTTTTTTTAAAAGAACCAACAAATTAAAAAAATAAGATAACATGGGAAAATAGAAAATTTAAGGTGTAATATTTTTTAGACTTAAGATATTTTTTGTAAAAGCCTACACAATTAATAATTGTTTTTCGGCAAATAAATATTATTATTATGCATGGTAACATCAATATGTACTTGTAAGTTTCTTCTGTATGCTGATGACTCAAAGACTTTTACAGACATGATTGCTCAAATCTTCAAGATGGCCCGGATAATCTGTTTCAGACGAGTAAACTCAGTTTTAAATTTCGTATTAATAAATGTTCTGTTTTGCGTTTTTTCAGGAAGCCTGAGGGCAGTTTAGTTTTTTTCAACTACAGGATAGATGGCACAACTTTAGTATCAAATCACGTCATTGAAGACCTGGGTATAATGTTTGATGAACAATTTTCTTTTGTTGATCATGTGTTATATATGTGTAAATATGCATTTGCAATTATGGGCTTAATTCGAAGGTCAAGTAATTTTCCGAAAAATGTTGATGTCATCAAGCTTCTTTATTGTACTTTGGTGCGATCCAGATTGGAATTTGGTTCAGTTGTTTGGAATCCGTATTATGCTTACTCTTCTGATCTAATTGAGAATGTTAAAAAAAGGGTTTTAAGATTTTTATATTTCAAAGAGTTTGATCATTACTCAACAGCCATTCCTTATTCCGAGCTCTTATCTATATTTGAACTGAACACAACACAAGCGGCGGCGGGTCGCCATGTTGGCTTACCTGCATCAGCTGGTGGGTGGTGCGCCTAATGACGTAACTCTCTTATCTAAACTACAGTTCAATGTGCCGCGGCACAATTCTCGTTGTCGTCTGTTGTTGTTCTCCCCCCACTACTCTCGAACCAATCTATGAGTTAACTCCCCGCTGAATGTTATGGGAAGAATTTATAATTCATTGCCAAACAACGCAGATATATTTGGAGATTCACTCAACAAATTTAGAAAACAAATTGTACATCATTTATTAGATTAGGATTGTCTTATTGTATAATATATATATTACGTTTTTGCATTTAGACTGAACGTTACCTCTAACTCAGTTTGTTTAGTATGGAGTATTTGAATTTAATATACTTATTTATTTGTAGTGTATAGCTTAAAACTTTGAATTTATGCATGTATAGTAGATTTGAATGTGTCATGTGCATGGTGTTTTATTTATTATCTTGGAAGACATTAAGTAGTGCTTAATGAAACTGGACTTAAAAGAAAAAAAAGAGAGAAAAACTCCCCAAAAATGAGTGTTAGTAATAATACTACTTTGTAACTGGGCTAAGAACCGGTTTTGTAGCATTTTTGTCTCAATAAATT
This sequence comes from Allygus modestus, assembly GCA_963675035.1. NCBI lineage: Eukaryota > Metazoa > Arthropoda > Insecta > Hemiptera > Cicadellidae > Allygus > Allygus modestus. Next base: position 35,958,223 of record OY776115.1, read on the forward strand.
AAATGGAATGAAATATCAACTAGCTTTGAAAACGTCTCAGCCAAATATGGTGCCTGTTTCAATAAATTACCTCCCACATTTGAGGCATAAATTATTATTGGCTATTAAGTGCTACTCCAGCCATATTATGTCTATAACTTATTAATGCAATGTTAGTCAATAATTTGTCGTAGTTGTAAACAATTAAAAAGTAGGCAGTAAGTGGTATGCACATTATTGTATTCTTGATCAATTAAATACAAGTATATTAATTAATGCTAGGTTATCCCTATGCTAACCCAATGACAATACGATTTCAAAGTCAGTAATAACGAAAGTCCTTGCTCTCATGAAGATTGTAAAGTTGAAACTAAAACAGTAAGATCCGACTTTTTGTTGTTGTCCCTGACCTCGAATACTTCCAAGCGGAAAACTATTTTTGCGCTGTCAATTGAACATACTATTTAGATTTTAGCGAATTTCCCCTATAGGGAATTAGCGAATTTCCCCTATAGGGAAGAAGCTATTACCGTAGTCGGCATGGTAAGACCTAGGCCCGGGACCATGATAACTTTTCGTTTTGAGGTCCCCAGACCCCAAAAACACCATTCGTTCGATACTGTATATATATATATATATATATATATATATATATATATATATATATATATATATATATATATGTGTGTGTGTCCGTGAGCACGATAACTCTCGTAAAAATGATCCGATTTTGATGAAATTTGGTATAAACGTGTAAAGCAACATTTATGACTTTAAGTTCGAAAACCAGCCAGATCGCTCTACCCGAAGAGGTATTTTGGGGGGGGTTTTGTACCCCAAAAATGGGTTTTTCGAATTTTTCACATATAATTTTTGAAATATTCAAATTTTAGTTTTCACCATTGGATTCAGCTTAAAAAAACACACAATTTGGTATTTTGGTCATTTCTCTACGTCAATTGGTTACCGAGATATTGAAAGTGCTAAACACAGTACGTTGTCTAATGTTATTCTTATGGAGGAAAAGAAAAATTTTATATCTCGCCTATTCATCAACGTATACTGACGAAACTTGGTATACGGCTTCATCTGGTTGTGGACCATTGATATTTGCTCAAAAAGACAATTTTTTACCCAAGGTTCCCGTAGCAGCAAACCTGCGTACTCAGCCCCATGTTATTCTTATGGAGAATAAGTAACGTGTTATCTGCCTTCATTATGAAAATAAATTAATGAAATTTGGTATGTGGCTTTACCTACATGAGTTGTATTGATATTTATATAAAACCCCATTTTTTGTGTTCCTAGCTTCAGCAAACCTGCATACTCAGCTGCCATGTTATTCTTATGGAGAATAATTAAAATGTCATAAATCGTTTATTTATGAATGTATATTGATGAAACTTGGTATGTGGCTTTATGTGGTATTAATATACATATATATGCATTGGAAATTCGCTGAGTACGCAGGTTTGCTGCTACGGGGGTATTTTACTTCAACTTAAATAATATAAATATGCAGAAGGTCCTCACCTTCTCCTCGGTAGCGATGGCTAGGTACCGGCGGTGTTGGTCTGTGGGGATGTTGAACGCTTTCTGTGCGTAACTGTAGAGCTCATCCTGATAGTGCGAGAACTGGCCGCTAGATGCCCCCACCTTGTTGGTGATGGTGTATAGGACCTCGATATACAATTGCTCCAACTGCAAAAAGTCATAAACAATGTCAATCAATTTACAAAGTTTTGGATGGCTTACTTATAACCTATATAATGGCTCTAGGATGGCTCTAGGATGGCTATAGACTTATAGGAAACTTATAGGACTTATAGGATGGCTCAGGTATAAAACATTATAGCTATAATAAGTTGGTTGACTAAATACAACGTTAACACATAGTTTGGCCCAAATATTTCTGTTCACACGGATACGGTTAGAGATTTTGCATTGAAGGATAATCTGCCTAGGGAGACTTTTTGGATACAAACTTCATTAAGTGTAAAAATTGTTGGGTCAACGATATCACAACCTAAAAATAGCAACATAATATTACTGAAAGATCGCTAATAATAAGAAAATTTTGTTAAAACAGTGGCCTGTGTGACCTAGGGATGGTCAGTTATTGTGTTGAGTTTCTGTGGTTTACGCGGTACATGGAAATATATGTAATATAGATTAAATGGGCGCAGAAGAGGAAGGTCTCTGTTGTTATGACGGAACCTGTAGTGCCCAATCCAATAGAAAGAAGAGGAGTTAATATTAGAAAAATATACATGTTAAACAAAACATAACAATAAATAAAATAAATAAATAAAACTCTTTCATATCCACTCTTTCTGAGGTTTTTTACTTTGATGTTTATAATAATATACTTATTATTATATGCTGCCGTTTTGCCAGCATGTCCAGTGCGGCAGTGCACTTAGAGTGCGGCAGATGTACTGTTGACCTTGCTACTAAGGCACTAAGTTAAGGGGTGGAAGATGTTTCCGGAGGTGTTGTGTTCATAAGGAGAACAAACTGACGAAGGAAACGGAAACATGCAATACCGTTTATTTTATTTTAACGGTAATAAAATAAACTGTAATAAAATAGCACGTTTGGTTTATTTTATTTCAACGTGCTAGTAAAATTATTATAAGTAGATAATTTTGAGAGTGACATGTGTCAACTAATGACCCACTGATAACCAATAACCCGTTTTGGTCAGATATAAATATTTCGTTCAAATACATTGTCAATATTTGATTACTTTATCCCAATGTTTCTGTTTATAACAAACTTATACAAAATATTAAAATTACTTTGGCGTTATGAATGCAAAAACACAACTGATATTTTAAGACGAAGTATTAAATAATTATTTTGGATGGATTGGAAATTTGCATATACAAAGTTTAAATCAAATGCATATCTTTTAATATATATATATATATACAGCCCGATGTGTAACTGACTCACCCAGAGATATAAATTCTTTACAACTTCTAGACAAGCTAGGGACATCAAATTTGGCATGCATTTAGCTTCTGCCTTGAAACCCCCAGGAAAATTGCCAAAAGTTATAAATGTATAAAACCATTGACTATAGATATAGTCAATGATAAAACTATGAGCTATCCAGATACAATAGGATAATGCAGTATGTCAGTAATGCAGTGTGAAGCTTTCGGAGTATGTTCTCGTTTAAAACTATATCACTTATTTCAAATATAAGCACAGTTTCTCAGTGTCATATTCCTTGCTGCATGTCAGTGCGTTTTGTCCATCTTGAATTATAGAATAATGTAATTTGCTTGTGTAGCATGTGTGGATCCTTTAATCAGGATTTGTGACGATTTAAATATTTACAAATTTGAAAACTTCATATTTCGTTATATCTGTAGCACGGATTTTAATTATTTCTTTACAATTATATGATATATGGAGGCTTTTATTTTGTCACATACTATTTATTTTTTAGTTCATCGCATCAAAAGTCAAAATTGTGATTGAATTCTTCTCGTAATGAAAGCTTCTTGAGAAAACCACCGTATTCTGGACGATCTACAACGGGGGTTTCCCCTAATAAAATCAGAAATCATCACATCTTGATGGCTTGTATATAAAATTACTTTAATAAATTTGAAGGTGTTACTTAAATGAAAACAACGAAAAACCTTAGAGGCCTAGTAATTAGTACACTATGTGGATTATTCTTTGTCTTAAACAGAACTGTTTTTCGCTACAAACATAATTCTTTTTTAAAAAGGGTTTTGAAGGTTAAGCCATTTAAAAATACAATTTGTTATATAATGGTTATATTTTCTTCTGTATTTTAATTTATTTTACGCACTTAGATATTATCTGATAGCCTAATAATTGCCAAACGATATTTCCTTACCAAGGCCTCTTTCCTTAAACTATACCTAGAGTCTATAATTTGGCATCCAATTTCTGAATACTAAGACCTTTATAAAAAAATAGTCAAATTAACAATTTAAACTGTTTCAACCCCCTCAAAACGAAATTCTTATCTAAGTACAGTATAATACTTTGTAGTTTTGTGAGACGTAGTTTATACTATCTTTATTTGTAACTATCTTAAAAGAAATAACTATTTGCGAATAACAAAATCAAAATGTATTGTTTTCTTATTTGACCTCTGGTTGCCGAACAGATTGTTCTATCAAAAAACGGAGACCACCACGTGACACGAATTTCAAACGATCTGCAACTTAGTTCCTATGACCTTTTGCCGTATCTCGAACCCTTCCCCTTAAATATCACTAGATTTTTAAAATTTCAGCTATTTTTCAAGATTTATACGTAGTTTTCAATGGTTTGCCACTCTAATATGTAAGTTACAGGCCTACTATTTGGCATACAGAATTTAGCAGCAGTCATACGCCCAGATTATATTACTTAAACACCCGAAGAAAAATCAAAGACTTTGAACTTTTGTACATTTGTTTGTATTTTGTTGGGTACCTTTTGTATGTAGCGCTCCGCCAAGGCTAAAAGCCCTTATAAATCATGATCTATTTGTTACAGAAGGCTTCTAGTTTCCCAAATAAATATCAATTTAGGTTGCTAACTTTGGGTTTTCCCTTATAAGGTTTAAAAATCGTCCTATAAAAGCGATGTTACAAAAACCAGGGTAGGGTTTTAATTTTTTCCAAGCACTTGGGTAATAAATAGAGGCTTAAAATTTAACATAAAATACATCTAAATGACAATTTGTATTCAGCAACAGACATATGACCAGTTGTAAGGATTTAAACATTTAAATCTTTAAAATAAAACGAAGCCTTTGATTTTCTGTCGAATTGGTCTGTAGTAACATTTGGCCCAAGACAGATCCTTGAGAGACTCCATATTTCATTTTTAAAGATTAATCGCCATTATTTTTGTAATAGAATTACATACCAGTTTTAAGTTATATTTCCAGGGCTTCATAGTATGAGTAGTAATAATATGTTGGTTTTGGGCTACTTGATATGACACTACTTCTACTGTACTTGAGCTAGGAACGTGAGATTTGGCATCGTTAACCTGAGGCCAGACACCGACCTGGGGGCGATAGGTCATTTATGTTAGTTGTTATTATATATTTTCGAAGTTTCAAACAATAGGGAGTATAGAATTTTGTATTTATATTCATTTTCGATCCCATAGAAAGTCTGACCACCTTACAATTTCATACGTCGACATTTGTTTCTTGAATTTGTTGTGGGGTATATTATGGTATCATATAATTATTTTGAATATTATATGCTCTTATGTCTTGATTATAGATCCATGCAGACTTTATTTAGGCTAATCGTATTAGTCTGTTTAAGTGTGTGTTTCCTTACTTTAAAAGTAAAGTTCGATTTATGTGAACTGTATGGAGATGTACGACTTAATTGAAGCAGTGTTTACATATTTTAATGCAATTAATGTATAGGTTAAATGTTAAAGTTAATTAATGTTACATTTAATTATTTTATGACAGCCCTAATTATTTAAATTATGTTATATGGTTTGATGAGAAATGTTACATGGAAAAGTACATAAGGTGATATATTACAACATTTAAATACCCTTTTGGTGTATTTATTAAATACTGTCTGCCATCGTACCCGGTTTCAACCAGGAATTTGACAGTTATGTGTGCTGCATTCTGTGGTTAACCCGTGGAACTACTACGGATCAAGATCAGCTGTTTTTATTTTTATCAGTTCAAACAAAAATGAATGCCTATAAGGAATACATGGGAAATATCAACTCCAGTGAGGCAAAGTCCTATAATTTTTTTCAAAACGAAAATAGGCCTATGTGATTATTTGGTATATAAGGAAAATTCTTGTAAATTTTCATGCCAATCGGTTCAGTAGTTTTTGAGTGATTGAGGAACAAAAATCAGACAGACAGACAGACACACACCATCCAATTTTTATATATTAGTAAGGATTTCCGGTTATTATTTAATCTACCTGGAAATAATATTTTTCATGATGGCTATGTAAATTACATAGTAATTCATTATGTAAATTTATGAACTGCCCCACTTCCACAAATATTATATTCACCCTAATTCGATACTCTGTGTTCACAAACTTATAAAAGTGCATTCAGTCGAACATCTCCATGCAATTCACAAAAGTCGAACTTTACTATTCAAGTAAGGAAACACACACTCAAACAGACAAATACGAGTAGCCTAAATAGAGTTGCATTGATCTACACTCAAACAGACAAATACGAGTAGTCTAAATAGAGTTGCATTGATCTACACTCAAACAGACAAATACGAGTAGCCTAAATAGAGTTGCATTGATCTACACTCAAACAGACAAATACGAGTAGTCTAAATAGAGTTGCATTGATCTACACTCAAACAGACAAATACGAGTAGCCTAAATAGAGTTGCATTGATCTACACTCAAACAGACAAATACGAGTAGCCTAAATAGAGTTGCATTGATCTACACTCAAACAGACAAATACGAGTAGCCTAAATAGAGTTGCATTGATCTACACTCAAACAGACAAATACGAGTAGCCTAAATAGAGTTGCATTGATCTACACTCAAACAGACAAATACGAGTAGTCTAAATAGAGTAGCATTGATCTACACTCAAACAGACAAATACGAGTAGCCTAAATAGAGTTGCATTGATCTACACTCAAACAGACAAATACGAGTAGCCTAAATAGAGTTGCATTGATCTACACTCAAACAGACAAATACGAGTAGTCTAAATAGAGTTGCATTGATCTACACTCAAACAGACAAATACGAGTAGCCTAAATAGAGTTGCATTGATCTACACTCAAACAGACAAATACGAGTAGCCTAAATAGAGTTGCATTGATCTACACTCAAACAGACAAATACGAGTAGCCTAAATAGAGTTGCATTGATCTACACTCAAACAGACAAATACGAGTAGCCTAAATAGAGTTGCATCGATCTACACTCAAGACATGAGAGGATATAATTTGCAAAATAAATATATTATACCTTAATATAGCACAACAAATTCAATGAACAAATGTCGACGTATGGAATTGTAAGACGTCAGACTGTTGTAATATATCACCTTATGTACTTTTCCATATAATGTTTATCATCAAACCATATAAAATAATGTAAATAATTATGGCTGGTCATAAAATAATTAAACGTAGCATTAATTAACATTGAAACTTAACCTATACATTAATTTCATTAAATTATGTGAAAACTGCTTCAAAAAAACAAAAAATATTTAATTTAAATTGGGCCAAGATAGACCCTTGAGAGACTCCATATTTAATTTCTTAAAGTTTAAACGTAATTATTTTTATAATAGTATTATATGCCGGTTTTAGGTTATATTTCCAGGGGTTTCATGGTATGAGTAGTAGTAATATGTTGGCTTTGGGCCAGTTGATATGACACTACTTCTACTTGAGCTAGAAACGTGAGATTTGGCATCGTTAACCTGATGACAGATACCGACCTGGAGGCCCTGGGGGAGCCCCCAGCGAGCGAAGCGAGTATATATATACATACATCGTATATATATACATACATCGTATATATATACATACATACAATGTGATTTATGAAAAATAGTAGTGTCCCAGGAAGGAAATAGATGTACAGTTTATGAAGCCCAACGACAAGTTTTCTGTGATCCCTTAGAATTTAATGAACTGTTGGTATTTTATGCAAAAGCAATCATATGCTAATTAGCTTTAAAGTTGTATAACTTGCTACTTTTAATTGATTTAAGCCAATTAGCTCCAAGAAAACAAACACTGCAGAACCTTTTATGACTAGAATAAGATCATTTTAGCGAATTTCCCCTATAGGGAAGAAGCTATTACCGTAGGTCTCATGGTAAGACTTAAGCCCGAGACCATGACAACTTTTCATTTTGAGGTCCCCAGATGCCAAAAACACCATTCGTTCAAATTTGTATAGATGTATATATATATATATATATATATATATATAGGTTTATGTATAAGGCCTTTTGAAGTCAACTTGCACGAATTCACAGCGTTTCAAAGTCAATTTCTGACGCCACAAGGTGACGCCACAAGGACGGATTTTAGACTGTTTCGCCGCCTTTTGGCGTCGACGCCGGAACGCTTGAATGCCTTGTGACGTCGACTTCGTTAAGCAATTGCATTTCGGCGTCACTTCATTTAATCGTGGAACTTGCATTGTTTTACTGACTATTGACGTCAAGTTAGGCAGGCTGACGCATTTTGACGTCAACAAGTCTGACTCCTCAAGGTGAAGGTGTTCCATGAGAACATCTTTTACATTAATTTGTCTTTTTTACACCGCCAACTTTAAGCGACTGAGTTTTAGCATCATTTTATTTTAAAAAAGTGTATTCTTTCGTCGACATTTGGCGTGGATTTAAACGTTATGTTTTGATGTAATTGTATGAGTTTTCATGTAAATTTAGTATAGTGACAAAATGGAATTGGATTTGTTGATTTTCAACCTCATAAATCTAAAATGAAGAATTCCACAACATGTATTAGTGGAATTACATATACTACATTATTATATATAGTTTTAACACAATATTAATGAAAAATAAAATATATTAAATTACGTTAACAAAATAATTCAATCTTTGTTTTTTTATAAATAATGATGGCAAGTTTTAAGTTGGTATTATAATTGAATACAGTAACAGAAGTAAGTTAATATTTGGTTTCGGATTTATGATTTTCTAATGACTTTTTTGTTTGTTCTCGATGAAATTCTATATTTCGTACTATTATTTTTCGTTACAAAATAAACTCCCTATACGGAATTAGTCCTAATTAAACACAGAAAGTATAAACGTTAAAATAATATATATATATTATGGTATTCATAGCAAAATAATAAATCATAGTAATGTACAGGTACAATTTTCGTTGGACAACCTCATGCTACATGTATAACAAGTTTTCACGAGATATATATGCATTTATATTATGTCTTTTAAAGGCACTTGTAAATTGTTTACATTCGTCGGCATTTTGACGCTGGCGTAAACGGTTTTGTCTCTACAAATATTAATATAATATACGTTATGCAAACAAATTGTGTATTTAACATATAAATTAAGGTGTACAACAGTTTCATTAAAATTAAAAAAATCATAAATAAAAATCAAATTAATTTTTCAAATTTCATATACCGCAAAAATATCTAAGTGTAATTTAACATTGCGTAATTAGTTATAATAACCATCGTTGTTGTAGTTATATGATTTCACAGAGTTTTGAAGAAAGTTCTTGACACCACAAGGCGTCCGAGTAAAGGCGATGTTTACATTCATTTGCAGCGTTTTGACGTCAAAAAAACGAACCAGTAAAATCTACGTATATCTCTTATTATTGGTTAAATGTCTACAGATACGAAATTTTGTAAGAGGACAAAACGTGTGCAGAATGTCATTTTCGATTAGGTTGTACTATTCTTATACTATTTATATCAGTTTTATGCCAGAATCTATAAGATAAAATATCAGTGGACATGTTTTTTTTTCATTCGAGAAGAAGTTTCAAGGAGATTGTGAAATTTGTAAATGATCTGTAGAAAGATGCCACATATCTTCACTAAAGAAATGGTCACTATTGGTTAATATATTATGCACAGGAATAAATTCCCGTTTAGCGCAGACATATTCTCCCGTCAAAAAGTTACATTGAATCTATTTAAAATTTAAAATTTAATGTTACTTATTTGTCAAAAAATTTCGTTAGGATATCTTTTCCCATTTTTACACAAAAATTAAATTTGTTTCTAACTCCATAAATACTTGTAAAACATTTTTATTTTATAAAATATATGTATTTTAAACATATACAACCTTATTTAAATGAAATTAAAAATAAACTTAAATATTATAACTAGTCAAGACCTAAGTGGAATGTAACACTGTATAATTTGGTTTAATAACAATCTCTTGTGGTACTTGTATGATTTCATAGCGTTTTGAAGCCAGTTCTTGACGCCACAAGGTATCCACGTAAAGTCAATGTTTACATTCATTTGCAGCGTTTGATGTCGTCAAAATGAATCAGTATAATCTACGACTATTTCTTATTCTGGTTAAATGGTTATAGATACGAGATCTTGTAACAGGAGAAAAAGTCTGCAGAATGTCATTTTTGATTAGGTTTTACTATGTTTAGATTAGTTCGATCCGTTTTATGCTATACTTTTGCAGAAAGTAAAATGCACTGAAACCTAATATTTTGTAATTCTAGAAGTAGTTGCAAGAAGATTTCGAAAATTTTGATGATTTGTAGAAAGATGCCTTCTACCTTCACTAATAAAATGATCACTATTGAGTTAATACACTATGCACAGAAATAAATTCGCACTTAGCGCAGAAATATTCTCCCATCAAAACGTAGCATTGAATCTATTCCAAAATTTTACTGGGTGTTGGTGTTAATGTTAACTAGTTGTCAAAAAAAATCGTTAGGATATCTTTACCCATTTTTACAACAAAAAAATAGATTTGTTTCTTAATCCATAAATGTTCGTAAACCATTTTAATTTGTACAATATAAGTATTTTAATCACACACAAACTAATTTAACTGTTATTAGAAAAAAACTTAACTATTATACCTGGTCGAGACCTAAGTACAATGTACAATTGTAAAATGTGTTTTAATAACAATCTCTCGTGGTACTTGTATGATTTCACAGCGTTTTGAAGCCAGTTTTTGACGCCACAAGGTGTCCACGTAAAGTCGATGTTTACATTCATTTGCAGCGTTTTCACGTCGACAAATTGAACCAGTATAATCTACGTATATTTCTTATTATTGGTTGAATGGCTACAGATACGAGATTTTGTAAGAAAAGAAAAAGTGTGCAGAAAGTCATTTTTGATTAGGTTTTACTATGTTTAGATTAGTTAGATCCGTTTTATGCTATACCTTTGCAGAAAGTAAAATGCACTGAAACAAAATATTTTGTAATTCTAAAAGTAGTTACAAGAAGATTTTGAAATTTGTATATGACCTGTAGATAGATGTTTCCTAAGTTCAATAAAAAAATGATCACCATAGAGTTAATATACTATGCACAGGAATAAATTCGCGCTTAGCGCAGAAATATTCTCCCATCAAAAGGATACATATAATCTATTCCAAAATTTTACTGGGTGTTGGTGTTAATGTTACCTAGTTGTCAAAAAAATTTCGTTAGGATATCTTTACCCATTTTTACACAAAAAATAGATTTGTTTCTAACTCCATAAACATTTGTAAAACATTTGGTTTAATAACAATCTCTTGTGGTACTTGTATGATTTCAGAGCATTTTGAAGCCAGTTCTTGACGCCACAAGGTATTCACGCAAAGTCAATGTTTACATTCATTTGCAGCGTTTTGACGCCGTCAAAATGAATCAGTATAATCTGCGAATATTTCTTACCATGGTTAAATGGCTACAGATACGAGATTTTGTAACAGGAGAAAAAGTGTGCAGAATGTCATTTTTGATTAGGTTTTACTGTGTTTAGATTAGTTCGACCCGTTTTATGCCATACTTTTGCAGAAAGTAAAATGCACTGAAACAAAATATTTTGTAATTCTAGAAGTAGATACAAGAAGATTTTGAAAATTTTAGATGATTTGTAGAAAGATGCCTTCTACGTTCACTAATAAAATGATCACTATTGAGTTAATACACTATGCACAGGAATAAATTCGCGCTTAGCGCAGAAATATTCTCCTATCAAAACGTAGCATTGAATCTATTCCAAAATTTTACTGGGTGTTGGTGTTAATGTTACCTATTTGTCAAAAAAATTTCGTTAGGATATCTTTACCCATTTTTACACAAAAAATAGATTTGTTTATAACTCCATAAATGTTCGTAAAACATTTTAATTTGTACAATATATGTATTTTAAACATATACAAACTAATTTAATTGAAATTAGATATAAACTTAACTATAATACCTGCTCGGGACCTAAGTGCAATGTACAATTGTAAAATATGTTTTGATAACAATCTCTTGTAGTACTTGTATGATTTCACAGCGTTTTGAAGCCAGTTTTTGACGCCACAAGGTGTCCACGTAAAGTCGATGTTTACATTCATTTGCAGCGTTTTCACGTCGACAAAATGAACCAGTATAATCTACGTATATTTCTTATTATTGGTTGAATGGCTACAGATACGAGATTTTGTAAGAAGAGAAAAAGTGTGCAGAAAGTCATTTTTGATTAGGTTTTACTATGTTTAGATTAGTTAGATCCGTTTTATGCTATACCTTTGCAGAAAGTAAAATGCACTGAAACAAAATATTTTGTAATTCTAAAAGTAGTTACAAGAAGATTTTGAAATTTGTATATGACCTGTAGATAGATGTTTTCTAAGTTCAATAAAAAAATGATCACCATAGAGTTAATATACTATGCACAGGTATAAATTCGCGCTTAGCGCAGAAATATTCTCCCATCAAAAGGATACATATAATCTATTCCAAAATTTTACTGGGTGTTGGTGTTAATGTTACCTAGTTGTCAAAAAAATTTCGTTAGGATATCTTTACCCATTTTTACACAAAAAATAGATTTGTTTCTAACTCCATAAACATTTGTAAAACATTTTAATTTGTACAATATATGTATTTTAAACATATACAACCTTATTTAAATTAAATTAAAAATAAACTTAAATATTATAACTGGTTGAGACCTAAGTACAATGTAACACTGTATAATTTGGTTTAATATAATCTCTTGTGGTACTTGTATGATTTCAGAGCGTTTTGAAGCCAGTTTTTGACGCCACAAGGTATCCACGAAAAGTCGATGTTTACATTCATTTGCAGCGTTTTGACGTCGTCAAAATGAATCAGTATAATCTGCGAATATTTCTTACTATGGTTAAATGGCTACAGATACGAGATTTTGTAAGAAGAGAAAAAGTGTGCAGAATGTCATTTTTGATTAGGTTTTACTATGTTTAGATTAGTTCGACCCGTTTTATGCCATACTTTTGCAGAAAGTAAAATGCACTGAAACCAAATATTTTGTAATTCTAGAAGTAGATACAAGACGATTTTGAAAATTTTAGATGATTTGTAGAAAGATGCCTTCTACGTTCACTAATAAAATGATCACTATTGAGTTAATACACTCTGCACAGGAATAAATTCGCGCTTAGCGCAGAAATATTCTCCCATCAAAAGGATACATATAATCTATTTCAAAATTTTACTGGGTGTTGGTGTTAATGTTACCTATTTGTCAAAAACATTTCGTTAGGATATCTTTACCCATTTTTACACAAAAAATAGATTTGTTTGTAACTCCATAAATGTTCGTAAAACATTTTAATTTGTACAATATATGTATTTTAAACATATACAAACTAATTTAATTGAAATTAGATATAAACTTAACTATAATACCTGCTCGGGACCTAAGTGCAATGTACAATTGTAAAATATGTTTTGATAACAATCTCTTGTGGTACTTGTATGATTTCACAGCGTTTTGAAGCCAGTTTTTGACGCCACAAGGTGTCCACGTAAAGTCGATGTTTACATTCATTTGCAGCGTTTTCACGTCGACAAAATGAACCAGTATAATCTACGTATATTTCTTATTATTGGTTGAATGGCTACAGATACGAGATTTTGTAAGAAGAGAAAAAGTGTGCAGAAAGTCATTTTTGATTAGGTTTTACTATGTTTAGATTAGTTAGATCCGTTTTATGCTATACCTTTGCAGAAAGTAAAATGCACTGAAACAAAATATTTTGTAATTCTAAAAGTAGTTACAAGAAGATTTTGAAATTTGTATATGACCTGTAGATAGATGTTTTCTAAGTTCAATAAAAAAATGATCACCATAGAGTTAATATACTATGCACAGGTATAAATTCGCGCTTAGCGCAGAAATATTCTCCCATCAAAAGGATACATATAATCTATTCCAAAATTTTACTGGGTGTTGGTGTTAATGTTACCTAGTTGTCAAAAAAATTTCGTTAGGATATCTTTACCCATTTTTACACAAAAAATAGATTTGTTTCTAACTCCATAAACATTTGTAAAACATTTTAATTTGTACAATATATGTATTTTAAACATATACAACCTTATTTAAATTAAATTAAAAATAAACTTAAATATTATAACTGGTTGAGACCTAAGTACAATGTAACACTGTATAATTTGGTTTAATAACAATCTCTTGTGGTACTTGTATGATTTCAGAGCGTTTTGAAGCCAGTTTTTGACGCCACAAGGTATCCACGAAAAGTCGATGTTTACATTCATTTGCAGCGTTTTGACGTCGTCAAAATGAATCAGTATAATCTGCGAATATTTCTTACTATGGTTAAATGGCTACAGATACGAGATTTTGTAACAGGAGAAAAAGTGTGCAGAATGTCATTTTTGATTAGGTTTTACTATGTTTAGATTAGTTCGACCCGTTTTATGCCATACTTTTGCAGAAAGTAAAATGCACTGAAACCAAATATTTTGTAATTCTAGAAGTAGATACAAGACGATTTTGAAAATTTTAGATGATTTGTAGAAAGATGCCTTCTACGTTCACTAATAAAATGATCACTATTGAGTTAATACACTATGCACAGGAATAAATTCGCGCTTAGCGCAGAAATATTCTCCCATCAAAAGGATACATATAATCTATTTCAAAATTTTACTGGGTGTTGGTGTTAATGTTACCTATTTGTCAAAAAAATTTCGTTAGGATATCTTTACCCATTTTTACACAAAAAATAGATTTGTTTCTAACTCCATAAACATTTGTAAAACATTTTAATTTGTACAATATATGTATTTTAAACATATACAACCTTATTTAAATTAAATTAAAAATAAACTTAAATATTATAACTGGTTGAGACCTAAGTACAATGTAACACTGTATAATTTGGTTTAATAACAATCTCTTGTGGTACTTGTATGATTTCAGAGCGTTTTGAAGCCAGTTTTTGACGCCACAAGGTATCCACGAAAAGTCGATGTTTACATTCATTTGCAGCGTTTTGACGTCGTCAAAATGAATCAGTATAATCTGCGAATATTTCTTACTATGGTTAAATGGCTACAGATACGAGATTTTGTAACAGGAGAAAAAGTGTGCAGAATGTCATTTTTGATTAGGTTTTACTATGTTTAGATTAGTTCGACCCGTTTTATGCCATACTTTTGCAGAAAGTAAAATGCACTGAAACCAAATATTTTGTAATTCTAGAAGTAGATACAAGACGATTTTGAAAATTTTAGATGATTTGTAGAAAGATGCCTTCTACGTTCACTAATAAAATGATCACTATTGAGTTAATACACTATGCACAGGAATAAATTCGCGCTTAGCGCAGAAATATTCTCCCATCAAAAGGATACATATAATCTATTTCAAAATTTTACTGGGTGTTGGTGTTAATGTTACCTATTTGTCAAAAACATTTCGTTAGGATATCTTTACCCATTTTTACACAAAAAATAGATTTGTTTATAACTCCATAAATGTTCGTAAAACATTTTAATTTGTACAATATATGTATTTTAAACATATACAAACTAATTTAATTGAAATTAGATATAAACTTAACTATAATACCTGCTCGGGACCTAAGTGCAATGTACAATTGTAAAATATGTTTTGATAACAATCTCTTGTGGTACTTGTATGATTTCACAGCGTTTTGAAGCCAGTTTTTGACGCCACAAGGTGTCCACGTAAAGTCGATGTTTACATTCATTTGCAGCGTTTTCACGTCGACAAAATGAACCAGTATAATCTACGTATATTTCTTATTATTGGTTGAATGGCTACAGATACGAGATTTTGTAAGAAGAGAAAAAGTGTGCAGAAAGTCATTTTTGATTAGGTTTTACTATGTTTAGATTAGTTAGATCCGTTTTATGCTATACCTTTGCAGAAAGTAAAATGCACTGAAACAAAATATTTTGTAATTCTAAAAGTAGTTACAAGAAGATTTTGAAATTTGTATATGACCTGTAGATAGATGTTTCCTAAGTTCAATAAAAAAATGATCACCATAGAGTTAATATACTATGCACAGGAATAAATTCGCGCTTAGCGCAGAAATATTCTCCCATCAAAACGTAGCATTGAATCTATTCCAAAATTTTACTGGGTGTTGGTGTTAATGTTACCTATTTGTCAAAAAAATTTCGTTAGGATATCTTTACCCATTTTTACACAAAAAATAGATTTGTTTATAACTCCATAAATGTTCGTAAAACATTTTAATTTGTACAATATATGTATTTTAAACATATACAAACTAATTTAATTGAAATTAGATATAAACTTAACTATAATACCTGCTCGGGACCTAAGTGCAATGTACAATTGTAAAATATGTTTTGATAACAATCTCTTGTGGTACTTGTATGATTTCACAGCGTTTTGAAGCCAGTTTTTGACGCCACAAGGTGTCCACGTAAAGTTGATGTTTACATTCATTTGCAGCGTTTTCACGTCGACAAAATGAACCAGTATAATCTACGTATATTTCTTATTATTGGTTGAATGGCTACAGATACGAGATTTTGTAAGAAGAGAAAAAGTGTGCAGAAAGTCATTTTTGATTAGGTTTTACTATGCTTAGATTAGTTAGATCCGTTTTATGCTATACCTTTGCAGAAAGTAAAATGCACTGAAACAAAATATTTTGTAATTCTAAAAGTAGTTACAAGAAGATTTTGAAATTTGTATATGACCTGTAGATAGATGTTTCCTAAGTTCAATAAAAAAATGATCACCATAGAGTTAATATACTATGCACAGGAATAAATTCGCGCTTAGCGCAGAAATATTCTCCCATCAAAACGTAGCATTGAATCTAGCTTGGTGTTGTAACCAAGCCAGGCCATGCATATTTACGCTTGCAGACCTTTTTGTTCTCCTCAATCGCACTGTTATTTTACAGATGTCTACCAAAATATTTGCAGTTTCACACTTTACAGATTCCAATCTAGGATTCGTGCTGTTCCTTTTTTTTCCAAAATAATTATTTTCCTTACGTTAGGAAGCTTTAGAAAAACACTTAATTTGAAAACTTTACTAATGGCCTACCAATTAGTTTGAATGAAAATCACGGTTTTTAAACCGTATAAATCATAGATGCTTATTTTGGGAATGAATTAAAAACAAATTATTTTTAATTGGTTAACAATTGAGCCTACAATGTGGGGGATGCAAAACCCTACTCTAGTGTGCGGAAGGCAGGTAGGGCACACCCATAAGGAAGCACGTTGGGCGTGCCATTATTATTTATTAACTTAAATATTATCATTTTATTAGATGACAATTTAGCTGAGACACATGGAGGCATACGTAACAACTAACTAACAATCCATTCACGTGTAAAATGTTTAATAATGATCTGATTGCCCTGTTATTTTATTAGGAAATGAAACACTATAAATGTCTACTAGTAATTTTCGTCTCCAAGTTATCGTGTTATTGTTATTGAATTACAATATTGGGACACTTATACTGGTGCTAAGATTTATGAATATTAAAACCGACGTATATGGTAGATTTAGCAAAAGAGTTTTTTTTCAACAGTACAAGCTTATTAATAGTTCTTAATGATCAGTCCTTCATTTTGTAAATTTTCTGAGGGGAGGATGACAAACGACAGGGAATTAGTTAAGGGGTTTCAGGGAATTAGTTAAGCGGGACACAAACAGATAACCCCCCATGGGGGGGGGGGCTAGCGAAGGAATCATTGACTCGGCACGCCTGGTAAATTCCAACCAAGTACGGAGTAAAGGGACCACCCGCCGTACCTGGAAATCCGTTGGAATCCACCATTTTAGAGACCGCATTCTGCATTAGTAGCATGATGTCCCTCAAGTAACTGAGAATACTTACGTGAAAATTTCAACATACATATTTTGAAAGACCTTGTTACTTTGGTACTTTGTTAATTGATCAAGTTTCTTTTTTCTTTTTTTGAAGATTGTTTGAGGCACCTATTTGTTTTGATATGATAGTGGGAGTTTACTAGCTGGACGTTCGGTTGTTTGTAAGTGTAGTTGGGGGAAATATTCCCAACTAAGAATTGACGTTTTTATGAACCTGTCAATGCCAATGGGTTGAGGGGAGAAATGGTGGAAGGATAGCAGCCCTGTCTTCTCGTGGAGAAAGAGTAACGTAATAATAGAAATATATAAAGTGGACATCTAGGGTCGGCTGATAACACCGCTGGTTACTGCCGACTGATCCTATCCTACTGGAACTAGTTCGTAGGTCAGGACCCTGAACTG
Organism: Allygus modestus; assembly: GCA_963675035.1. Lineage (NCBI taxonomy): Eukaryota > Metazoa > Arthropoda > Insecta > Hemiptera > Cicadellidae > Allygus > Allygus modestus. The sequence goes on from OY776115.1 coordinate 35,976,485, forward strand.
TATTGCTACACTTTAAACACTAGTAGTGTTTAATTAAAAATGTAAACTTACTTTAGATTTGTTATTTAAGAAATTATAGTGGACATTTTCCGTGACTGATTGCACTTGGTGGTGTCCCAAAACTGAATGAGTAAATTTGGTTCTCAAACTTACCTTCTTTCGCATATTTTAAGGGGAGGGGTGTCTAAACTGTGATTTGGAATCTGGAGTGGTCGACCTCTGGAGTAGAGGAATGCAAGGGTGGGAAATGACTCACCGTGGTCACCGGCCTCAGGACCACCTTGGATAAGGGTATATAGCCTTGCTGAGATAAACATTCATCTTTTGCAAAGCATAACATTGCATTTTTATATGTGTTAATTGTAATAATGTTCTCGCTTATTTTACATTTTCAGGATGTTTACTCCGTCAACTATTAAATCATGCGGGCTCTTCATTATTAGAGCAACTATCAACTGATAAAGCGGAATGTTAAAATTTTTAAAGAATATTGCTGTTTACATTTCAAATAGAGTTTAAAAAAATGCAAATGTGCATGTTTGTTCATTAGCAAGGGCTTGGTATTCGTGCGGATAAAATAAATACAATAGTACAGCTGTCAGGTTAAATTTACCAAAGTTGTAATAGTTTTGATATGATATTTTCGCAATTACTTAATTAAAAATATGTTAAATACATTCTTACAATTTAAGAATTTAATAAATATAACAACCAAATCCTATCTGGGATAAAAGTTTAATTGAACTTATATTTAACACTTTTAATATTGCTCGGCGAAATGTACAGGCTAGTTGTAATTTTCAGCTACATGAAGAACCAACATCAGTAAACTCTGAGCGTAAAGATTCAGAACGGTATTTGACCGTTCTCTTGTGATCTGTGACTAGCATAAGTTGTTCCCGTTCGGGCGGAGGAGGCATGACATACCCGGTGGGGCAGGTAGGCGGCCGACCCTAATTAGTACGGCTCATTGATTTTCGTAGATGTGACGAACTCGGACATGACGATCTCGGTGGACACGTTGACGGTCCACTGGGGGAACTTACTACTTTTTTAAGGAGTAGGATTATGGACCCTTATATATTTCTTTGACCACTCGGGGAACCCAATGTCAGATATACCGTCAACCGTTCAGTCCATGATTTAAGCTAATTTTTAGAGAAAACTCGTTTTTAAGAATTTAACTTTAAGTAACTATATCTTCATCTATGGATAATTATTATATTAAATTGTTTAAGTCAGATGCATGCAGTGTTATATATACCTATGTCGGATCACAACCTGTGGCGATTATGAAAGAGCAATGTCAAACGAAATAAATCAATATAAGTTGTATTAATTTATTTAATTGGTCTTACAGATGTGTTTTAATTGTAATATATAAATGCCAAATTATAATTATTTTGCTGTTTTTTCACGTCTCCTTATTTATGTATTTAATTATTAATTAAAGACTTAAACACGACGGGTAAATTTCGGTAAATATATTTCGTCTACTTTTTACACTAGATCTACTGTATGGACCAACGAATGGAATAAGGTTCGTTCAGGGGCGGCCCGTCAGTTTTTCAGCGCCCGTGCAAAGACCAAATTTTACGCCCCCCACCATAATCCAAAACCTCCCTACCCCATAGTTCTGAGATCGACTGACACATGCGCGCCTCTCTCCCTTATTCGGCTGAAGTGGGCCCAAGCGCCCTAAACAGCCACAGTGGGCCAGGGACTTTCCCGCTCACTGGAATTTCACGAAACGAACTAATCTCTTCCTCGCTTGTTGTTGCGTTTGCGATGTTTCTGGTTCCGTGCTAAGCTAATCACCTGAAATGACAAGCAATGGAACACATTCAGATAAGAGACTTGTGTAGTTCAAAATCTTGATTTCATATATTATCGTCCTGGAAATGTATCCCGTTTCCGATCTTCCGCGCCACTAAACTTTTTGCCATAAAAAAATTAAAAACCTCAAATAACTAAAAAATCTAAAATTTTAAAACATCAAATGTGCACACTTGTAATCCACGTATCACAATACACTGTGTATCATAAAACAATTATGTGTTTCTTTAAGAGAAATAATAATGAAAACAAACCCTTAAAACTAAGCAGGAACGGTGAAGTACATACTGATAACAGTACATATGTTCTGAGCGTGGGAAAGATTTCGTCCAGGTCCAGGGGAACCAAAACAATATTCAAAACGCTGATCAAAACCGACCGCGATTCTGACGGTTCGTGGAATCTGTGAGGCTGAAGTTTGCGATGGATAGGCTACAGCAAAGTTTGTTGTTGAGTTATTTTTGTTTTTGAAAAAAAACTAATGATTTCTGAATAAAATATTTTTTTAATGATTTTAATGTATAACACGTTTTTCAGTTATACTGACTATATCTTCGAGTATTTAATCTTTAAGGTTGTGTGTAGCTATAAAGCTTATTTTGAATTTTTTTTATTCTATGATATATTGAATCTTATCTTCTAAAAGTGTTTGGATCAATTAAGTTTAACACCAATGACTCTAAAAACTCAAGTTGGGTGTAAACATGGATTTTTCGATAGTACTATACTGTGATACACTGTCGCAACTTATTTAAAGTAATGCCAATTAGTAAGAAATACAGATGATTAGTCAATTAACCACGACCAGAGCTCAAATAATCTTAATCTGTAATGAGGAAAAGTATATGTTTGATTCTTAACATTTCCGACTAAATCTTCAATGCTCCGAAATGACTAAGTTAACAAGTAAGAACTTGGTTGAAATGGTTACTAACAGATGGAACGATAAACTATATTTTTCAAAGTAAACTAAACGAGTTAACCTTACAAGTAACGATGTAAGGGGGCGCCAGAATCTGAGGAGGGTGCGTCATATTTCCCCCTTATTTCATATTATACTAAACTCAAATAGATCAAATCCCTATTCAATACTCTCCAGCCTCCAAACCATATCTTTCCTCATCTATAGGAACTAGTTTAAAAAAAAATCGGCGTGGGCGGATTAAAACGATTAGTTGCATTGTGTTACTTTATATTTTAACATTGCAAATTTCTTGCATCGTACTGCGAGTTTTATTCAAACTCTCAATACCAATCAGAATGCCCTGAAGTTTTCACAAACCGATAGAGGTCAAAACAGCTGCTCGTTTTTCGTTTTGGAATAGAGGGGAGCAGAAGTTGTATTATCTGATATGTAAATTTAATGTTTAAGTATGATGAAGGTGCAAAACATGGTGAATGTTCATAACTTTCTTTCAAATATTGCCTTTCAACAACTTATAATAATAATATACAACAATTTACAAAATCAGTTTGGTTTTTATATATTTTCAAATTCTTTACGTTAGCGCGACGGCCTATGCCGCCCACCCCGCACCAGGTGGTGTACTGACATGGGGGGGGGCGTAGGGGGCGGTTCGCCCCAGGCCCCGCTTTGGCATAGGCCCCCAAATTTTGAAAAATGTTCGAAAGTCTGAGCGAGTATTTTCCGCCGATCTCCGGAGAATCGCTACGGATCTTCTGTCATATTTTGGGCCGTTATTACGTAGTAAAGTCGTCATTTTTGGACAGTATTTTGTTTTCCGTCGACGTTTGTAGCTGATATTACGGGGCAAGGACGTTAATTCCAGATTATTTCATATGTAATGTCTTCAGTTACGGTCGATAAAACGTGGTTCGGTCGCCATCCACACAGTTAGGTAGTTTTTTATGTCCGATTCATGTGTAATACATAATGTTATGTCTCGTAATTTTCGGCCGATTATACGTGGTGCGATCGTCTTTGGCGGCCGTTTACTACGTGATTTGGCAGGTCGCGATCGTCCAAAGATTGGCGGGAAATACTCGCTCAAACTTTGGAGTATTTTTCAAAACTTTGAGTTCATTTGACTATTTAAATACTCAAATTTTTGAGTATTCGCACGCCCGTAATCATCGTACACATATACATGAATAGGCTTTCCTCTTCAACCCCTACTGTATATATAGCCCCTAACAAATATATCCGCCACCCCAGGCTCCCAACTCAAAGCCGCCTTTAAAGGCGGCTATACCCAACTACGACGGCCGCATTCCACGACCCGTTATGAGCGCCGAGCGCCGCCCCCCCAAAAGCGCCGCGCCCCGCGCGCCCCGTGCTGGAGCACGGCTCGCACTGCCCTAGAGCCAGTACTGGGTTCGTTACTCCGAACCAAGAAAGGATACAAACACTTCAATATAATTTAAAATGTATGAGGTACAAACAATAAAACAATAACTTTCGTATTTCGAATTAAGAATAAATGTAGGATTAATGTTATTAAGTACTTGCGTGGCCAAGCCTTGCTCGCGGAAAGTTCAATTAAGATAAGAATACTTGAATTGATTTTAGATCCCCAATTACGAGCATGACTAATTAAGTCACTGTTATTAGAAAACCTTATGTTTCACTGAATAGAATGAGAAATATGTTTGACGGTTAGTGGTTAGTTTATTCAGGTATTCTTAAGCTGTTTAGATATTAACTTTGATTTATATTACATAAGTCCAACGTAATGTACGGTATAAATAAAAATATATTTATCCAGAACCCAAAAAGTGCTCTTTTTAGCATCCAAAACCCAATAACTGCTCTTAAAGAGCACTTAAGAAAGAGCACGTAATGGGAGCTTCCAGAACCCAAAAAGTGCTCCCTCTCCTCTTCCCCAACACTACTCCCAACTACCCCTCGCCCGCTGGTCCCAGTAGGTGCTCCTGCATGTTTGCAAGTGTAGGGAAATTTCTCCCAACGTCCGCGTTTGCCGCCAAATCGTCCTGCCCGCCACTACGCAACGCTCGCGCACTCGTCACGTGTTGTTGATACAAAAACCGTTAGGGACCCCACCTTTTCACTTCCGGGACACACTCTTCGAATATCTCGGCAACCCTTCGACATAGAAAAATAATTCAAAATACTTAAATGATTGTTTTTTCGAAATGAATGTACCTAGTAAACTGAATTTCCTATTAAAATGTGACGTAAGAGAACCTCATTTTTTTGCTGGCGGGAATAACTAAAGATAATCTACAATACTTAAACTTTTTTGCTGGTTTGGTGACTGTAACATTGTGGAGCCCATGACACGTGAATAATACTGTCTTAATAAACATTAAGTATGTCTGATTACTGTTTTTTCAAACAGTTTAGATAATCTTTAAAATATAATATTCTCACAAATTACTTTTCTGCCCGTTTAGCTTAAGAAGTACATAACATTAATGACTATAACTTTAAAGTTAGTACATAAAATGCATATTTTTGTGAATTTTACTTCACAGGGAAGGTGCCTTTAACGTTTTTAAATCCATAGTTATTTTGGTATACTAGTATAGATAGATGAATATTTTTTTATTACCCTTAAGACATTTTAAAAAAACCCTTTGTAATTTAAAAAGTATAAACAAGTATTAATTTTCATCTTGCTTCGCACCTGTGAAATCGGCCGTCCGGTGCAGACAGATCTCGTACCCTATTGTCGTTGGGCAAGTTGTTATGACCCCCATGTCTAACCCTCATCAACCAGTCATGTACCCGAATGTCTTTGCGGGGTTCATGAATACAGCACCAACCCTTAAATGTTGTAAAAAACACATTAACTTGAAACCGAACCCTTCACCGGCCGCCTTGACACACATGTACCCGGTACCAGCCCCCCCTCTTACCCATAACACTTACACCCCTCCTCCTTTACCCCCCCCCAACTAACCACTCTCTTGAAAACCGGGGGTTACGGGTTATGGGGGAAAAATTGGTTTATCATCTATACAAGAATGGGGGAAAAACTTGTTCCACAATCAATAGAGTGATATGCCCACTTTAAGAAACATCAAAAATGCATCTTGAACTGTTGATTTGACAAATTATGTTTATCTTCCTCTTATTTTTATTTTTAAATTAATTATTTAATCCTCTAAAAGCCCCTCAATCATTTCTTTACATTATCAACCATGATGCAATGATCCCTAAACTAACTAACAAATAGGAGTTTGTGTTACCGTTCCGGTCATTTACTAGATTAAAATAGTAAATTATCATACTTTTTACCAATACAGTTTATTAGAATTGTTTTTCTTTGTCTTAACCAGTGAAAGAACGGGGTGTAAAGGAGCCAAATATTTTTTAGGTTTGGTATGTTAATTCACTTATAGAGTTGTACGAGGAGCAGTAACGGCTGGTGAGTTACTGAATTAGTTAAATAATTTTTTATACATTTTGCGGGAACCCTAGGGGGAAATGGAGCTTTAACGTGCTTTACGGAGAAAAATCTTAAATATAATACACTGAGAGAGTTAGAGGCAGATGGGTCTGAAATAGTCGGGAGGGTGTAGAAGAGAATGAAGGGAGTATATATTTGGGGTTGTGGAGGGTCAACCTCTCTACCCTACCTGTAAATTTCCTTGGTGCCGTATTTAAGCGTGTAATAACGCCTGATTAAACTCTTAATGATGGTCATATTTGGTGCTGTATTCAAGTGGTGCCTGTCGCTGTACGAGATCGTTGCGACACAAAACGCCTTTATGAATTTCTAAGCTGCTTTCTCATTCGCCTCTAGTGGTGGGTCCAGAAATAAAACATTGGAGGGATGGTTTCTCGGTCCATAAATGGTATTTAAATTCCCCGGTGGTCTTTAAAATCTAGTTTTGACTAATCTGCATGTTCTTAAAATACTTACTAAGTAGTTATATATGCATACAATACTAATAAAAAAAACTCCACATTAATTAATAACTTTAGTAAACGGAAAGCTGTTACATTATGTAATATATGTTTACATAATGATAGTAAAATAACTTGACTATGGAAAAAATCTTTAAATTTCAAGCATTTCCAACTAATCATCGCTACTGTTATAAAAATGAGGTAGTGTCTGTCTATTGTTCTATTTACATTTACAGACACTTACCCCTACATGAATGTTCGTATACGGACACATATCTCTGCGCAGGGGTTTGTGTCCAGCAGTACACATTATATGTATTGCTGGATGTTCCATACATCTCATTTACAGTTCAAACCAATAGACTTGCTTTATTTCTCCCTTCACTATCGGTTTATCGTGCATTTTATATCATGCAAATTTACCTGTACCTACAGTACAGTGCAATACAATCAGATCTTATTTAAAAGCTTTGACTTACGTATTTGCAATCAGCTCACCTTCACAGACACACACTTAAAGAAATTTAATATAGGTATCAATTTATCCGTTTTATAGCTGCAAAAGTGTCCTATCAACAGCGTTGATGCACATGGTTTTCATCCTTCTTTGCTTAGGTCCTATGGTTTCAGCGGTATTCATGCCAATGTAGGTTTCTATCTGGGCCTCCTTCAAGGTGTCCAGAAAAATGCAAATGTTCGGGTGGGGAGACTGGCGCGTTTTTTTAAAATTACTATGAATACTTACACAGGCGTTTATGGTCTGTCAAAGGTCCAATAAGTTTAGAGACAAATGAAAATAAGAATCCGTAGCGTTAATTATTTGTTTACATTCCATCCTCCGCCCGATTACTCGGCTACCCGGCTACCTGGGGTATCGTTGGCGCTTTCCCGGTGCGTGCCAGGCAGACCATTTTTCGACCCTCGCATAACTGGCGCTTTCCCGGTTTACCCGTTGCCTTCTGAAACAAAGGGAGCTGCCGGCCCTTTCTGGTCAATACCTTCCATATTTTTGGGGCTTCCTGTTGTAAACTATACGTGGCGTCAACTTGGGGAGAGGTGAGAAACTACAAAGACTGTAGTCGACTGCGACAATAGTCTCAGCCTTTATATTGTGTTGGCTCCGAGTTCGTTTGACGGCTGAAGGGTGGCGTGATTGGTGAATCAGTACTTGTTTCAGTAACATTATTCAAACATTTTTTGTTCCAAGAAAATACTAAATTAAATCAAGGAGGCCTAACATGATGTATCCCGATCATTTATTTACTCTGATTCCAAGACCTCGTCCACACCGACGCGGGAGCGGTTGCGTTCTAGTTATTATAAATTTATTACCGGACTTTCCGCGGGAAGATCGCTGGTGGGAACTGGAGGGAACACACTGACGCGGGAAGGCCTGTAGGCCCTAATCTACTTCAACAGTTGAGGCCGCTCGAAAACGGTTCACTTCATTCTTGGGACAGTTTGTATAAGAAAGGGCTATTATCAGGTCAACCTCAGTGGAGCGAAACCTTGCATGAAACGTTGTCCGTAGCAAATATTCCCGCGTCCCACATATATATCAACAGTAATGATAACTCACTTTTAATACTATCTGTGAAGGCATTTTTAAGTTTGCTTGTATGCTTGCTTGCTTGCGACACTGATCCCAAAAAACGACTCAAACGATTTCCTTCAAATGTTCGAAATAAATAATTTCTGGGATAAAAATAAGTCCTAGACAGGCCTCATCACCAAGAAAAATTAAATAATGTAAAAAAACTCAAACGAGTTCGCACGCAGCACGCTGACGTGAAGGAAGTGAATTTCCACATAACAACTTATAAAACTCAAAATCAGTGTAAAAACATACATTTATTCCAATTGTTATTGAAATCTGAAAACTGTTATTTTTTGGCTGTTCTGATGCTCCTGGTTTCATTTACTCGCAAAGCTGGGAATACAATTTTTCGCATTATAATGTTAGGACAAGGTTCAGACAGGCTTGAAAGTAGGTGTGAGGTTGCTGAGGATGATAAAAGTACTCAAACAAAGGAATAACAGGCTTTTCTAGTGTAAAACCCCCATAAGACAACGTACTGTGTTTAGTCTAAACACATTTTCTTTAATAACTTGGTAAATAAGTATGCTAGAATGTCGAGAGAGGGCTTAGAACTTTTGCCTCACTAATTCCCATATTTGTACATGCATTAATTTTACATACAGGGCTTTTCTGACCCTTGTTGGGCCCATAAACTCGAACTTTGAAAGAATAATCCCCAAAAAAGGGGTTTAGAGTTTTCCGATTGTTTTTCCCAACGAACTTGTCCAACTGATTACAGAAAGGAATGTCCCTACTAAATTTTAAGTAAATCGGAAAAAATGCGACCGCTAAAGTGCAAACACATATATATATATATACAATTTTGAACGACCCCCCAAAACGTGATCGGGGGTCACGTTAGGAACTTCTATGGTGGTCCCGGGCTTATGTTTCACCGTGCGGGTCATGCTAATAGTTCAATTTCCAAAGGAAATTCACTAATGAATAGTTACAAAAATTAACATTCGCCTTATGGAGTTTCAAATAAAAAAAAATGAATTGTAACAGCTGTTCATAATCAACCAGAGAACTGTCAAAGTAATACTCATGTTGTTTATGATTATTAACATGTCGTTTCCTGAGAGCAGAGGATAAAATATTTGAGTGAGGATTACATATATATATATTGAGTAATAAAATAAATCAAAGGGACATTGTGCTTTAAATAACAACCGAAGTTTTCCTTAAAAATGTAGAAAAGAGGCAAATGAGTTATACAAATCTGATTATAAGTAGGGGGAAGTGGTTAAATATGCTCCAAGTCATCTAAACAAACTGACTGGCCTTCCCCCGAGCAAAGCTCGGCCCCCAGGTACCATCTCGCTTATTTATGAAAGAATACCGACCAGACTCGGTATATGGCTTCAGCTGGTTGTGGTCTATTGTTAATTGCAAAAGAAAAAACATGTTTACCGATATTTCCTGTAGCAGCAAACCTGCGTACTCACCTCCAAAGTCATTTTTATGGTGAATAAGTAAAATATTACTAGCAGGTGTCCCGTTCTCCGTACGGGGATGTATCAGGCATAGAGCCAGAGGTTTTTCAATTTTATTTACATTATAATTAGCTGACGTAATAAAACGTAACTCCATAAGATTAACATTGGAACTTTGAAAGACTATGGGACAAAGCTCTGAAGTTGGAGGTTTTTTCAAAATTCCAAAAGGCACATCTAGAGAGTAAGAGCTTTTCATTGATACCAATCATGTATACAAAATAATTATTTTAGGAGTTGAAAATTGCCGAACAAAAATCAAGAAATTCTTTTAATAATATAGATGAATTTCTTAATAATGAACATAAAGTAATAAAAGTTGGTATATGGCTTTACCTAGTTGAGTTTAAACAAAATTTCATGAAACCCTATATTTTGTGTTCCTTGTTACAGCAAACCTGCGTATTTAGCTCCCATGTTATTCTTATGGAGAATAACTAAAACGTTATACATCACTCATTTGTGAATGCATATTAAAGAAACTTGGTAAGCGGCTTTATGTGGTAGCCTATGCGATATATTTATGCATTGTAAATTTGCTGAGTAGGCAGGTTTGTAAACTATCATAACTTTTATTAAATCACTACCATCCTTGCATCTATATCATTTTAATTAATAAATCTTTACCTTTTTACACTGATATACAAATTGTATTTTAGGGAGTATAAAGACTATCATCGCTGTTAACAAAAATGTTTGATTCAGTTTTGCACATAACTATAAAAGTTCATAAAAACTACAATTACAGTGAATAGCTAGAATGCCACCCTGCTGTCAAATTTATCAACTAATAAAACAAAATAACATATAGACACCTATGTATAACAAATATGTATGAATAACAAAATTTATATTTATGTATGTGTGTGTGTCCGTTAACTCGATGACTCGAGTAAAAAAAGTCTGATAACGATGAAATTTGGCTCAAATGTGTAAAATGACATTCATGACTTTGAGTTTGAAAACCATAAAAATCGGACCATGGGAACGGTGTTTTATGGGGATTTACAATTTTGCAAAAATCAGTTTTTTGCATTTTTCATCTTCAAATTTGTAAAACACTTAATTTTGGTTTCGACCATTTTATAGAGCTTAAAATGAAAAATAGTATAGTTTTTTGAATCATTAAACTAGGTTAAGTGGTTGCGTAGAAAATGAAAAAAACGTGCTCATAAAATATCCCATGTTAATCTTAGGGGAAAAATGTGTTTAGCTTTCCCTCAGTTCATTGTAATGGAAACCTCACATTTCTTTTTACCAATCAGTTTAGCTCTACAAAACAATCATTTTGGTGTCTTAATTGTTGTTCTACGTCCGACCGTTGCAGAGATATTAAAAGTGCTAAACACAGTACGTTGTCCAATGTTATCCTTATGGAGGATAAATACAATTTGATATCTTGATTATTTATGAATGTATATTGATGAAACTTGGTATGTGGCTTCAACTAGTTGTGGTATATTGATATAAGCACAAAAAAGTTTTTTGTTGATTTTTCCCGGTAGCAGCAAACCTGCATACTCAGCCATAATGTTATTCTTATGGAGAATAAGTAAAGTTTTAGATCTCCCTTAATTATGAACATAAATTAATAAAACTTGGTATGTAGCTTCACCTGGTTGAGGTGTATTGATAATTGCATAAAAACACATATTTGGTGTTCCTTGTTGCAGCAAACCTGCTTACTCTGCCCTATGTTGTTCTTATAGAGAATAAATAAAATGCTATAGTTTACTTATTTATTTATGTATTTTTATGAAACTAGGTAAGCGGCTTTATGTGGTAGTGAGAAACATGTGCATGCATTGGAAATTTGCTGAGTACGCAGGTTTGCTGCGACGGGGGTATTTAAATCCCCATCCATTTGTTATGGGGAATGTTTTGCGTTATTCCTCGTTTGCTGATAACTCTTAAAATCCTGCTATTTGTTCCCGAATCCCTGTGGGATCAAGACCTTTAATTTTAGTCGTCTCCCATCATCCTGCAATTTGCCACAATTTAGACTTAATAATTTCGTTTATAGAATTTGTATAGCAAGTGGCTTGAAGGGACCGTAGCACCTAACCTTTCTCCAATTACACAGGCCAACGATGAACACGTTTTTTCACTAAAAATACGGTACCTTATTCTTATGTTTTTAAGGTGGTGCGGAATCCAAATATGATACTTAAAAAGCTGTATCTCCCAACTTTTTTTCATATTTTATAGTGAAATTTATTAAATTAAGCAAATTTTTATTGAATTAAATAGCTTTTATATAGTTAAAACAATTGTTGTAAATATCTAATGGAGGTATATGATGTTGGTAACACTGCTGAAACACATTTGCTGGACAAAAAAGGTTGGTTCTATTTCTCTGTTAACAGCTGATTTTTTTTAAAGTCAACCTTATCTCACTTCACATTTCCTATGCAAGTGTTAAGTACAATGTATTATCGCGGTTGTAAAACCTCTGCTGACAGTTTTTGTTATATTTGTGGTGAGTTTGTGATTAAAAAACACCAATGAAACATTACAGACTTTGTGAAAAAGGTTTATCTATCATACTTTGAAATTCAACTTGTTGATCAGGATAAATCTTGGGTGCCACCTTGTAGATCCGAAGAACGTGTTCCTACCACATATAAAGCTATGCCTCATGAAACAGTTTGTAAAGGCTTTACCTACAGATGGACCATGTTTCTACAAAATCCCTGCCAAAAGTTTCCACACTTTTCAGAAACTAAACTTAAAGAAGGCGTCTTTATCGGACCTGCATTAGAAAAATGATGTTTGACGTTGTTGTAACATATTGTTATAACTTTCATGTAATTATTTTTGGGACGAAAAGACACAAATTTTTATCCCGCACAGGTTTTTCTAAATACAGTATTACGGTTTTTAAGATATTTAGCTTTGAAAGACAAATATGGCCACCATTTTGAAAAGTTACAAGGTAGAAACTTGATATTCCATACCAAAATGAGTCTTATTACATGTAATACATGTACCAATTTTAAAGTTGATATCTTCCGATATCCATAAGATATAACGTATTAAGTAAAGAACACATACATACAGATAGAAGGAAAACTAAGAGTTTTAGGACATACCTTCTTATGAACTTAGTTCTTTCTTTTTTTATGAGGAATTGTATCCCAAAGTTCTGAAAGGTATTTTTTTCAACCCGTTTATAAAGTTAAACAAATTAAAATTACAATAATAACAACCTAGTTGTCCTGTTGCTCGAATCCGTGCAAGTTTGTACCTAACGAAAGGTTATTTCAGTTGTAAACAAACATAACGAAATATCTGATATTTAAACGGATGATAACATCTGAGAATAATGCGTATTACGTACTTTCAAGCAATACGTGGTTTACACTTCCGCCGGCGCCGGCGCCGTCGCGTCGGATAGCGACACTGTTCCGAAAATTCAGCCCTTTAATTTATTTAAGTGAGGCCTTTTCTAAAAATTCTGAGACGTATTGTAAAATCTACGTAAAAATATATTTAATTTGACACCTCAAACTTTAAAATCCGTTACGGTGCCGTTATCGTGTAATGTCTGTAAAGAAAAACCCTCTAGAGTATTAATATATACTGTAGGATTGTTGTAAAACCAGAGCAAATGAGGACAATCTTAGGCCTATCCGTTTTTTAAGTTGTTTAACGCGTACGGGTAATTTCGGATCGGTCGAGGGAATTTTTTTGGGTCGGGTTGTGGTAGACAGTTGTTCCGGTAGCAACAGATTGTGTGCATCCCTGGGATGCCATGCCCATTTCTCAGAAGGGAGAGGAGGGGGCGGTACTTCTGGTGGGTTTGGGAGTAAGATGGCGGAAAGATGGTGGTCTTCGTTACCAAATATAAATGGGACCAGTTTGAAACGTTACGAAATTGAAGGCCTCCCAAACCGAACAGGGTAGCTACGCTGATTTACAGCAGGTGCGGCGGATCAAAGAGAACCCTCGGGTTTTCCAGAGAGACTACCTTCCCCAACCTCTTTCACCTGCGTTGAGTACTTTTCATAGCACATTGGAGTCAAAATGGCAGACACAGGGAGTTTACTTAACGACGTTCAAAATAAACTGATGATAATGATAAAATGCGTAGGACTATGGTCAGTTTGCGATTTCGTTCGTTTCAGTGTTTAAAGATTATTATTAGTCCTTTGAGCTTTTAAAAACAAACAATGAACTTCCCGTATTTCAAAACCTATTGTTATGATAATTGCTCATGGTTAAAATTAAAGGAAAACTTAACGTTAGTGGTAGGGAGGATAGAGACTAAATTCTAAATTGAAGCCAGTTACTTCAATAGGCATTTTACTTAATTGATAGCTTATTTTAACTTAGTATTTGATAAACATTTAAACAGGATCAACTGTGTATGTTGAAACATATATGTAGCCTATACTGCCTATATTAAAATGTGGTATTACTTACTATGGGTGTTAGATATTGCCCAAGTTTCAAATCTATTAGTGCTGTACTCTGAAGTGTTTTTGAAGGTTGTCCAAACTGATATTAAAAATATTTCAAGATGGCGATCATTATAAATAGCGACGAAAATTGCATCCTTATTACGCATATATAAATTAATATTTTTCCGTTTACAATGGAATTGCTCTTAAAGTGAACATACAAAATTAAGATTTATTTTATTTTAGAGGTTTTAACTAAATACTTAAGAGTATTATGTTAAACAAATTATTAAAAATGTAGATTTAGTTTTTACTTTTGTTATGGTTATACATAACAATTTAGAGCCTTTTAGAACATTATGATACATTAAAGAGGTTTTTTGGTTTGTTCATATTCCTACAACAATTTAAGCTGAGAAAATTAAAATGACCAACACTTCACTATAATTGCTGTGTAAACGATGTTTAATGGCACTTGTAATATTGTAATGTTTTATGGGTTTCAGTTTGATATTTCCAGATTGTTATTGTGTAAATAACACCTTTGGTGAACGTATCTGTAAAATGTCCCCGTGAAAAAAGGGTTGTATTAATCTCACCTTTCAGTGACAAGACTAAAACGATTTATTGTGCACAGTTCGTAATAAAGACAATGTATTCATACATTTCTCAATATTTCTATGAAAATTCAATCTTTTACTTAATATTGTTTCAATATTTCCTTTAATAAACTATGTCGTACAGTTATTAATTCATCCAATATGAAAACACCATAATTTTAGTACAGTCGCGTCGCTCGACCAATAATCCTTTTTTGTTCCTTTACTAATGTTTCTTTATTGGCTTAACACTTGATAATTAACTAACTTACCCCATAATTATTTATTAATCCACTTTCCAATAAATGCAACTTTCCGACAAAATTACTTGTATTTTAAGATTATTGACATACGTTTGCCATGATATAAAAACCCTCCCTTTATCAATCATATAAAACTAACTGTAATAAATAAATATACAAATTATATATTATATTACAAATTTAAAACGCCTCAAACTCCCTTGATCACAGTTAACCTCCATAGGTAGACTCGCAAATCCCACCTATTCTTAAGAAATTCACAATGAATGTATATGTACTAAATTACCACTTAAAGGCCATTTAGCATGTTATTTTTTAAAACACATTCATAAATTATGTTACGATTGGGGGCGTACTCAACATGGGGGGCCCATTACAAAAAATACATATTAACCTATGGGGTTTTTCCAGTAGATGCGGGTTAGTAAAACAATTTCAACGATCAATTACATGTCAACATTGGACGCCTGGAAGTTAAAGAAAAGGCCCTGGGTGGAGTCTTACTAAAATAACGTATCCATAATCAGTTGGTCCCCCTACGACGTGTGGCGATCTGGGGACAGTTTTAGGAGCCATTTTAACAATTAACTGGAATACCATTTTAGTACCTAGACCAAGCGCCTTTCGTCGCTCCAATAATAATCTTTTCACCGTAACAATGACATGGCAACTTTTTAAGTGCACTGGGGTGAAGTCCTCAGGTTGGAAAAACGTATCCATACTAACAACGTGGTATGGTCCAGGAGCAGGTTTGAGGGGCCCTTTTTCAGCCATCTGGACAACGTATTTTCTTCACAAGTGCCAAGTTTTTAATGTGGTCACATGGCAACTTTGAGCACAATGGAGTGAAGCCCTGAGATAAGCGGTTATGAAAAAACTACTTCAAATTTTATGGATCTGTGAAAATTTGCCCAAATCACACCAAAATATGGAACAAATAACGAGGCAACTTTGCCAGGGGACGTTAGGGGGGCCCTAACGTTGGGACGTATTCAACGAGGGCATCGTTTAAGAGGAGAGGGGCTTTGTAAACTTACCTAAAGAACCAACACACGTCAAAATTAGTTGTCGGGATGTTGGATAGAAGAAACCTGTGGGGTGGAGCCCTGAGGTTGGTAAAAAAGTATCCGAAGTAGTCCCACAAAAATATAGAATGGTCCGGGAGCAGATTTTCGGCGCCGTTTTCGAGCCGTTTAGAAAAACATTTTCTCCATAAAAATAACATGGCAGCTTTTGATGCCAACGGGGCGAAGCCCTCAAGACTGGGGATAAACCAAAAATATACCTAATTTTGTTGGTGATCTACAACGTTGTATGGTCCAGGAGCAGCTTTGAAAAGCTTTCTCGCAATAACTTGGGGTACTCTTTTCTCCATAAGAATAACATGGCAACTTTTGGCCAGTGGGGCGGAGCCCTAACTTCGGGGTTACAAAAATAAAACGTTACCATATGTTATGGATCAGTGACAATTGGCTAAAATATAGAGAGAATAACATGGAAACTTTGCCGTGGGGAGAAGGGGGGAAGAAACGCTAATGTTGGTGGGGTCACATATCCAACGTTAGGGCATAATTAAACAGATACGGCTTTGTAAAACAAATCCAAAGAACCATCACACGTCAAAATTGGACGTCGAGAAGCGGTAAGAAGAAGCCAGAATGGCGGAGTCCTGAGGTTGGGAAAAAAGTATCCGGAGTCATTTAGTCCCGCAATAACATGGTATGGTTCGGGAGCAGATATGAGGAGCGTTTTTCGCAATCACCTTGAATACTCTTTTCTCCATAAGATTATCATGGCAATGTTTTAGCCATTGGGGTGGACCCCGAATAAAGGGTTATAAAAAGCCTATCCAAATATTTTAGATCATTGACAACTGGCTAAATCACGCAAAAAAAAACGGAAAGAATAACATCGAAGTTTTGCCAGGGGGCAAAGCCATAAGGTTGGTGGGGGGGAAATTCAACGATGGGGCATCATTCAAGAGATGTAGCTTTGTGAAAAAAAAATTAAAAAAATCATCCCACGTAGAAATTGGACATCGGGAAGTAATATAAAAAGCCAGAGGGGTGGAGCCGATTGGGGAAAAACTATCTGAATCATTATAGTCCCCCAACAATATGGTCCGGGAGAAGTTTTGAGAAACCGTTTTCAAAATCAACTGGGACACACACGCACAACTTCTTTATTATTATATAAATTTCCGTCATGGAAACAATATGGCAAAGTTAAAGGAAATGGGGTAGAGATTTAAGTTTGGGTTTATAAGAAAATATATCATAATTAAATGGGACAGTTAAACCTGGATAAAATCATGCAAACGGACGTAAATCATAATATATGGCAACTCTCTCAGGGGGCGGAGCCCTATAAGGTTGATGGGAAGGACGTATCCAGCGTAGGGGCATCATTCAAGATATGTGGATTGATAACACAAATCCAAAGAACTTTACCACGTCAAAATTGGTTGGCGGGAATAGTGATGGAAGAAGCCAGTGGGATAGAACCCTGAGGTCGGGAAAAAGGTATCCGACATATTTTAGTCCCCCAAAAACGTCGTATGCTCCGAGAGCAGTTTTGAGGAGCCGTTGTCAAGCCAATTAGAAAAATAGAAATATTTTCTTCATAACAATAAAACGGTAGCTTTTAATCCCAGTTGGGCAAAGCCTTGAGGTCTAGGGGTAAACAAAAAAATATCTATAACATTTATTTTGGTCATTTATATAACTTTGTATGGTCCGGGAGCAGTTTTGATTATTCGTTTTCAAAATCACCTGGACACACACGAACTACTACTTTATTATTAGAGGTAACAGACCTTTCTTTCTTAAGAGCATCATCGTAACTTTTGGGCGAAGCTCTAAAGTCCTAAGACTTTGATTATTAGCTTTAAGCCTTCGTACGGGCAACCTAATTGACCATGCGAAGTTTCACCCCATCGGATAAACGGTGTAGGAACACATGGACGTAAAACAAAAAACAGATACACCCTACCATCTTTCTTGGGCGAGGCTGGAGGACGAAAGGAAAAGTACTACAACAACGATCTTGTTTGGAAAGTTTAAATTAAATAATACTTGTATTAATATAATACGGTCTTGCACATTCAATCCACCTTTTAAGTAGGAATTAATAATAACAATTACCTTCATGATAATTTCAAAAAATGTATTACGACTTCAAAACACAGTGAAATTATCAAGAAATTATTAGAATTTAAAGCATATTTTAGCTGTTTGAAGTCAATGGTGCAAATTACACGACTTTGGAACGCGGCGAATATCTCCAGATTTATTGTAAATTCTATGCACATTTTGACGTTTCGAAATCAGCTTATTAACCAGCCTTGACTTCGAAACGCCGCTAAAATATCTATATATATATATATATATATATATATATATATATATATGTGTGTGTGTGTGTGTGTCCGTAAGCACGATAACTCTCGTAAAAAATGTCCGATCTTAATGAAATTTGGTACAAATGTGTTAAGTACCATTTATTTGAACGAGTTCTAAAACCAGATGAATCACACCATCCGAAAAGGGGTTTTTGGGGGGTTTTGTACCCCAAAAATGAGTTTTTTGGGGTTTTCACATCTAATTTTAATTTAAATCAAATTTTAATTTTTACCATTAAATTCAGCTTTAAAAAACAAACAATTTGGTATTTTGATCATTGCTCTACGTTAATTGGTTACCGAGATATTGAAAGTGCTAAACACAGTACGTTGTCTGATGTTATTCTTATGGAGAAAAATAAAAATTGTATATCTCGCTTATTTATGAACATAAACTGGTGAAATTTGGTATATGGCTTGATCTCGTTATGGTTTATTGTTGTTTGCACAAAAAAAATGTTTCACCAATGGTTCCTGTAGCAGCAAACCTAGGTACTCGGTCCCCATGTTATTCTTATGGAAAATACATGAAATGTTATATATCGCTTATTTATGAATGTATATCGATGAAACTTGGTATATGACTTCACTAAGATGACTTCTATTGATATATGCATAAAACCCATTATTTTGTGTGCCTTGTAGCAGCAAACCTGCGTACTCATCCCCAATGTTATTCTTATGGAGAATAATTAATATTTCAAATATCGCTTGTTTGTGAATATATTTCTTATGAATCCTGATAAGTGTTTTAATGCGTTATGTTATACAGTGGAGTCTCACAAACTCGACACAATGTGGACTAGGACCCTGTCGAGTTTGTGGAATGTCGAGTTATCCAGAATTACATTGGGAGGGGAGGAAAACACATTATTTAGCTGTAAATTGTTTACTGTATTAGATTTTACTTAAACACATTATATTATAAATGTATAATGTTACTGTATTACAAACTTAAGGACAATATAAAAATTAGATAAATACTTAAAAATTGAGAATTAATAACTAACTGTCCTCGTTTCCAAAATATATAGTCTTGTAATGCATGTACTGTATAGTAAATGAGGTGTCGAGTTTCCCAGAGTGTCGAGTTATCGGGAGTTGGGTTTGTGAGACTCTACTGTGTATTCATTGGAAATTCGCTGAGTATGCAGGTTTGCTGCAACGGGGGTATTTTAATGTACCACAGCCTTTGGCATTGAATCAAAATACCTAAAGTTAATGTTTATTGTATCATGATACCTTCAGTTTTTTCTTAGGGGTGGAAAAGAAAATTTCCGCTTGAAAACTACGTAACTTACATAATATTGCATGAGTTACAATGTTGTCGATGCGGAAGAATCTTTGCTATACACAATCCATTCATAAAATCCATCGTAAATATCTGACACGATGACCAAGATTTAAACTCAGACATTGCAATATGTTAACAAAAGATGATGATGGTTTGATGTTTTAGATCAAAGTAGTAAACGTAAACCTTCTTAAGAATGTGACACAAAACGCTTTTAATCCAAGTTTCAAATTATTATACCAGCTTTTGAATCGGCTCCGCAGCTTGCCACTCCGCTGGGAAATTACATCTAAGAAGGTCCTTATCTAAAAGTCATCCTATTTTCGACAAAGTCTAGTCCTTTATCCTCCCTTATAAATAAAAGCTCTTTATAGGTTTAAAAGATATATTTATTTATCAAAAACAAACAGTACTTTGTGACCATTAAATAATACTTTTAGCCGAGGCAAACGTCATAAAATAGCTTAATAAGTCCTTTTCGGTTTTAAATATATCTACATGTTAAACCGGTTGGCACCTAGGTAGTTCGGAATAACTTAAAGTGAAATTAAAGAAGACAAATGAATTAACAATATTTATTGCACATTAATTTAAATTCTAACTTAACAGTATAACTATTCATTTCATGGGATAATCAATACTACTATAAAAATGAGGTGATGTCTGTCTGTATATCTGTCTATTGTTCCATCACGCCAAAACCACTGGACCACCAATTCTGCTGAAATTTTGCACAAATTTTGTCTTTGTACAGAGAAATGTCTTAGGCCTATTGCCGTTTAAAAATGTCCTCAGGGCTCTGAACCACGGGACATCCAAGTTCCCATGTTTTTCATTTGGGGGAGAGTTTTATTTGGTTTGTGTTACATGTGTGTTTTACTAATTCAATTAATTTAAATAAACATCTGTTATAAGGAGTATATCTAACTAAAATTGTTCTAAAATTCTAAAATTTTGGAGTATGTCTATCTAAAATTTTTCTACTCTGAATTTTCACCCCGTTGCAAAGCATGGGCATAGCAGCTAGTATTAAAATAAAATACCCCCCAGTCGCAGCAAACCTGCATACTCAGCGAATTTCCAATGGAGATATAAATGTCTTAAGACTACATAAAGCCACTAACCAAGTTTCATAAAAATATATTCACAAATAAGCGGTATATAGAATTTTAATTATTCTCTTTAAGAATAACATTGGGGCTGAGTATGCAGGTTTGCTGCAACAAGGAACACAAAAATTGGCTTTTATGCTAATATCAATATAACTCAACTAGGTGAAGTCTTATACCAGTTTTTATTAATTTATGTTCATAATTAAGGGAGATATAGTATTTAATTATTCTCCATAAGAATAAAATGGGGCTGAGTACGCAGGTTTGCTGCTACGGGAGCCTTTTGTAAAAATAATTTTGAGCAAATATCAATAGACCACAGCCATATGAAACCTTATACCAAGTTACGTCAGTTTTCGTTCATAAATAAGCGAGATATAACATTTTTCCATTCCTCCATAAGAATAACATTAGACAACGTACTGTGTTTAGCACTTTCAATATCTCGGTAACCAATTGACGTAGAGGAATGATCAAAATACCAAATTGTGTGTTTTTTAAGCTGAATCTAATGGTAAAAAGGAATATTTAACTTTTTCAAAAATTATATGTACAAAATTCAAAAAACCCATTTTTGGGGTACAAAACCCCCCCAAAATACCCCTTCGGATGGAGCGATATGGCTGGTTTCCGAAATCAAAGTCATAAATGTTGCTTTACACGTTTATACCAAATTTTATCAAAATCGGATAATTTTTACGAGAGTTATCGTGCTCACGGACATATATATATATACATATTCAAGCTATAAAGTCAAATAACCAAACCACACAAAAATCAAAATCTGCCGAACATTTTTTAATAACAGATCACAATTTTGGTACACTGCAAGAAAGTTTAGAAGTTTTGTCTGTTGAAAAGAAAGGTGACAAAATGAATGCCAAAGAAGAGCTTCACATTTACATGAATTATTCAGAAGACAAAACTAATATACTAAATATAATGCAGGCGCAACAAAAAAATCCAATCTTTGAAACAATAAAAAAATCAAAAGTAATTAATCATATTTAGATAGATAATTTAGCATATGTTAACAAAATTATAATACTGTTTTGTTTATTTACAGATTGTTTAATTTTAAGTTTAAGGTTATTAGCTGCACTGTGATCATGAGGTAAACCTCGAAACACGTGTCAGTGAATTAAAAATGAATTTTAAAGGGTACTCTGGTAATTTTCTTTTAAAAGTAATAATATATATATATATATATATATATATATATATATATATATATATATATATATATATATATATATATATATATATATACAGTTTAAAAAAAACGGTGTTTTGGGGTCTGGGGACCTCAAAACAAAAAGTTATCATGGTCCCGGGCCTAGGTCTTACCATGCCGACTACGGTAATAGCTTCTTCCCTATAGGGGAAATTCGCTAAAAATGTATTAACAAATTGTATTCATGTTTAATTAATTTCAATACATCACTTTACCAAAATACTCGTATATTACTAGGTAACAGAGGTAGTTCTACTAAATTATCATATAGAAAGATATAAAGCACATTATATATTTTCCTTTGAATCTTTTTGAAAATGGAATATACTTAAACCGACTGATTTACTTATAATCTTGTTTGTAGTGATACAAACCATGGAATGTTAAGTTTTTCCACTAAATGTCAAAACTTGCCCATTTACATCGTATATAAATAAAACTCCTTATATGGATTAAAATTGTTTTAATTTCAACTTACTTCTTAACTAAATTTTGCCTAATGTTACATTCTCAGCCAACAGGTGTAGTTATATATCAACCTGAACTGGATATAATTCTCCTCAACTGTATGGTATACGATGTTCTGTGATTAGAACCAATAAATAATCCCAGAATCGTTTCCTTTATTTCATAAATAGTTTATACAAAGAACATGATATTTAATACAACTATTCAAAACCATTTACTGAGTCATTTTAAATCATTTAATATTTCTCTAATTGGGTCTGATAATGAACCGTGTGACTGCTCGAAATTGACAGCCTGGTCCTTAAATTATGATGGTTTCCGTTTTGCATGTAAGTGCAGTACAAGTGTAAAACGATTTTGTAGAGTTATGAGATGTGATTTATTGTATTCCTTTTAATTGTAACAACAGTTATCACGCTACCCAAGAAGTTAATCCAGGTTTATTTTTTAAGTCTCAGTTAGAAAGGTAAGACAACTTTTATGATTTGAAAACTGGTGGTGGAGGACTTGTGATTGAAACTTTACCCCGTCACAGCAAACCTGCAACCTCAGCGAATGTCCAATGGAGATATAAATGTCTTAATACTACACAAAGCCACTTACCAAGTTTCATAAAGATATATTCACAAATAAGCGATATATGCAATTTTAATTATTCTTCATAAGAATAGTATTGGGGCTGAGTACGCAGGTTTTCTGCGTCAAGGAACACAACAAATGGGTTTTTATGCAAATATCAAAATAACTGAAGTAGGTAAAGTCATATACCAGTTTTTATTCATATATGTTTATAATTAAGGGAGACAAAGCTTTTAGTTATTATCCATAAGAACAACATTAGACAAGGTACTGTGTTTAGCACTTTCAATATCTTGGTAAGCAATTGACGTAGAGGAATGATCGAAATACCAAATTGTGTGTTTTTAAGCTGAATATATATACAGTTTCGAACGAATGGTGTTTTTGGGGTCTGGGGACCTCAAAACGAAAATTTATCATGGTCCCGGGCCTAGGTCTTACCATGCCACTTACGGTAATAGCTTCTTCCCTATAGGGGAAATTCCCTAAAATTAACATAATTAATCACATTATGGTCTTTTACCGCATATGCAATCACATAAATTTATATAAATGGAAGTTAATCATAAACGATTATAACATTTGTATAAAAAGTATTAATTAATCAAATATTTTGATAAGTTAGATTAGTTATAAGTAACTTGTAACCAGTGCACAGACAACCTGTAAATAACGATGCGTGTTATAAGTAACTTGTAACCAGTGCACAGACAACCTGTAAATAACGATGCGTGTTATAAGTAACTTGTAACCAGTGCACAGACAACCTGTAAATAACGATGCGTGTTATAAGTAACTTGTAACCAGTGCACAGACAACCTGTAAATAACGATGCGTGTTATAAGTAACTTGTAACCAGTGCACAGACAACCTGTAAATAACGATGCGTGTTATAAGTAACTTGTAACCAGTGCACAGACAACCTGTAAATAACGATGCGTGTTATAAGTAACTTGTAACCAGTGCACAGACAACCTGTAAATAACGATGCGTGTTATAAGTAACTTGTAACCAGTGCACAGACAACCTGTAAATAACGATGCGTGTTATACAAGTTTAGGTTTCGCTCCGCAATCAGAAAGTTATTCATATTGGGTTACGTGATCGAAATACCTTAGCTAGCAAGAAATGCAACATGCTCAATGAAGATTGCCACATCTGATCTTTACAAAGAAGTCCCGTTCTACCTCACGAAAGTTAATACTAAATAAATAACTTGAAATTAAAGGCAATGAGGGAAAGTTGTCACGATATAATACAATCCTGGGTCGGAAACGGAAACGGGCGAGTTGGATGGTAAAGTTTGCTCAGGGTCCTTGGTATTCAAGGATTGCGATGAATAATCTTGACGCTTATTTAGATTTTAATAAATGTATGGAAGATAAATCCTCAGCTTGAGGGGATAGTATTTATAAGTAAATGGAAATCAGTGATATTGTTTTAGTTAAAAACATACTCTATGATGTTTAAACACCTTTAATCCTGACTAATAACCCGCTTAGAAAAATTATTCGTCAGGATTCACTTTAGTTCTGGAAAATGAATGGTCATGATTGTTATAAATGCTTTTGTACTATAAATGCTAGAGTATTATTACTTTCAGATGTTATAAATGCATTCAAACCAACATTAGTTAAGAGTAAGAAATCATAATTTTCTTGGTCCTACAAGTTGCTACTTTTTGATAATATTTTGAATTCCTCCAGTAAATAAGTGGCTATATATATATTTTTATTATTGGATAAAAATCAAATTAGGAACTTTAAACTAGAGTTGTAAAATAAAACATGGTTCCCCTGCCATTGTCTAACAAAAGTGTAATTTTCCTAGTCTACAGATGGTTTATATATTTCTAATATGTTTTTAATGAATTTAACTTGGATTGTTATTTAATATGTAATTTGTAAACAGATTTGTTATTACTCTGCGAGGGTCAGAAAATTGTAAATTTATTTTACTGTTTTAAATTCTTTTCTGGAAATCGAATCTCATCTCATTACAAAAGCAAATGTTAAAACATTTAATTTTTAGGGTGCGTAGTTTGGAAATATGACTTGGCAATAAAACTATTATAAATATATACATCGCCCTAAAAAATACTTATAAGTATACCATTTAAATTATTTACTTTGGTAGCACAGAAACACTGAGTGTTTACAATTTATTATTTTTTATCGTATTCTTATATTATTTCAACTACTTCATAAATTGTACATTATGTATATAACAAGTAAATTGCTCTATTTAAGAAGAGATGTAAAATAAACATATTTTCGAAATAATGAGATCATTATCAACTATTCTAATGTTTACGGAAACTGTAAGAGTTTATAATAATGTTTAGTTAAGGTTTGCATAAGAAAAAGTGCTACATTATGTTCTGTCATTTTAAATTGAGAGTATAATTCAAAACCTTACTTTCAGGACAATATTAAAGACAGTTATTATCAAATTAACTTTCGACGGATTTGTTTTCTATAATTCGATCAAGGCCAGACTAAAAAGAGTATTCGAATTTATTCCAATCTCAAAACGCAAGTAAATCACAGAACTTTATTAAGTCACAGAATACACTCTTTTAATCCAAGTTTCAAATGATTATCTCCTGGTTTCAACCATCTGATACTCCATTGGGAAATTACAATTGCGACGGATCGGTTTTTACTTAAACAAATTAATCTCTTTTCAAAACTTCTTTACCAGTTATTAAGGTTGATTCAGAGAAAATGATCAAATTGCTGGGAAATAAAATAACCAGAAACTGGTGATCGTTTGGTGTGTTTTTATACTAAATTAAATAACCACAATTTGTAAAACAAAGTTCTGACCAACATATTTCATTACGACAAAAATAGAAAAATTAACGTTACGTGCTACAAGCGTATCCTACAAGTACGTGCTCCAAGCGTATCCTACAAGTACGTGCCCTTCTTTGTCCACATAAGTTTAAACAAATTTCTTATTTTTCTCACTTTTACAACGATTTGGCTTCAATTCTACTTACAATTTCTTTTGCACAAAAAGTAATTGTATTGTACATTTAATATATATATATATATATATATATAATATTTTACCTACATACCATGTTTTGCTAGTAGCACTTGATCGTATTTTCTGCGTATCTGCATATAGAATTTTGCTAGTAGTACGTGATAGAGGTGGTTGATATATATTGAGAGAATGCCAACAGTTTAGCCGGGGTATAGTTACAACAAAGGAAATATAAAGGGTATTGTCAGTTACGTCTAATAGTTTAATTATTTTACATGTTACTAAATAATATATTTAACTCTTATTCATTTAATAACATTTCAGATTGAGTATTCAATACTCAATATATTATACTTTTATTGGGTTTGAATTATTTGTTATATTTCATTTTAGTTAATATTTTTAATTTTTTTTATCAGTAAATATTTACCGAAGTCAGCAATAGATTTTTGCAACTACAGATTATCAAGGATATTCTTTCATTTTATAACTTTATTCCTTATACGAATAAACCTTTGTTAGTATCCTTTTTATACTTTATAAAATAAGGTTCTAAAGAGTTTTGAAACAGTTTAGCCATCGTAAAGGACTTAATTAAGGCTAAACCTTGACGGAGGCCACCTCTTGAAGCGAGGTCCGGCTTAGGTATAACCTATACGTGTTATCATCGGTTGAAGTGGTTTTCTCTTTTGGTTTAAGTCATAGTAATTGTTTAAAAGCTTTAAAAGTTACGGAATAATTTAAGCAAGGCTTTTAACTGTAGACTAGTAGTTTGAAAAATTAAATTATAAAAATGTTATGAGGTAAACATTAAACTATAGATACAGTATTACCAATATTCATTCCAAATCCTTCCGTATTTAATATATTTCCGTATTATATTTCCGTATTAAATATATTTAATACGGAAGGATTTGGAATGAATATTGGAAATACTGTATCTATAGTTTAATGTTTGCCTCATAACATTTTTATAATTTAATTTCTCAAACTACTAGTCTACAGTTGAAAGCCTTGCTTAAATTATTCCGTAACTTTTAAAGCGTTTAAACAATTACTACGACTTAAACCAAAAGAGAAAACCACTTCAACCGATGATAACACGTATAAAAAAACACACAGACAATTAATAATAAAACACAATACAATTTTCAAAATGATAAAAAAATGAAGCAGTAATAAAATCTATCAATAAATTATAATTAATTTTTCAAATTGCGTTTTAAACCCGTTTTAAAACTTGATTAAATAAATATTTATACAAATCAAGGGTTTTTATAATATATAATAAAGCCTTAAGAAATATTACTACCATATACCAACGGTTCAACACTCGAGTATAATTTATAGGTTTGTTTTAAATTATAATAGAAAGTAAATAAACTCATGAAATTGTTTCTGTAAACAGACAAATGATAACTTTGATTTCATATCTACTGTAGGCAAGAATGTACCATACCTGAAGTTTTAAAGAAAACCAGTGAGTAAATTTTTTGAAATATCAAATATATAAATTCTCCAAATACAATATAGGTCAGGTACTGATTTATATTTCTTTAATTTCTATATTTTGTTAATATCAGAAGAAGCGCTTGTTCAAGATGAAATAAGCGCCTTTTCAAGGTAAAAAAAAGAATAAGTGTAGGGTTGTTACTGTCTTATCGTGAAAATTAAAGATTTGGTTTCCTTACGTTTTTGTATACCGAACTTGTAAAAATTACCAGTGAGAACTACGGAATTAAATTGAGTAGCCTTAACAAAATTATTTCAAAACTACGCTTTACATTTATAATCATCTTGATTTATTTTTAACACAAATTGCCACGTAATTATGTTTAAACGTCTACTGAAGCTTACCGTAAAACTGTATCAAATTTGTTTTGTTTGATCAAAGTCGCACAAAAAGATGCTTTCGTTTGGCTAAGTTTAAAAAGATGAGTCGGACAAAGTTTGATTTTTATTAAACTCTGCTCAACTCAAAGTCCCTTTTATTGTCATTTTGTCAAACACGAAGTCTAATTATTAGTTTAAATGTGATTAAAACTTTCTTGTATTAATTTAATTTTTAAATGTCATCTTATACTTTGTGATTACTTTGATTACCGTTCTTAATTATGTATAAAGATAAAAAGAATAAACTTCTTTGTGTTTAAAAAATACTATACACTGTCACAACAATAAATAATATTTTAGATATAATCCAAAACTAAATGCAAGTGACATCTTTCATTACACTTCATATTTCACTTTTTATATAATCTCTAAAAGTGAAAGTTTAGCCGTACTCACTTACATAAACTCTCTCTTACTTAAAAAACTTATTAAAAATGTTTATAACAAGCAAATAAGTTATTTTTACATTTATATTAATAACAACATTGACAACAACTGGATTTTATTTAGCTGTGTTTTTACCATAAAAAGTTATATTTTAATCATACATACATTAAATATTACATCTAATTCTTCTTCATCATACTTAAAATAAGTCTCACGGTGACTAGCCTCAGTCTTTCGGCCTGAGAAATAATGATGTTGAGAAAATAAAACGTTTTAAGTCTGACCTTTAGTTTTGATATTTCTATAAAGTTATTTAGCTTGTTTTAATATTTTTATCGTTCTGCCATTAAGTCAATATTTATATTTATAATCAATAATTCTACCGATTGGTAATCATATTTACAGATAGAGATAAGATCCCCGCATTATGTGGATATCTTCACCCTCATGATCTGTTAAAAAATGCGTCGGCATTCCATTAGTCTTGCTTTTTAAATTTTACATAATGGCGTTTAACATCTGGTTCAGACAACAACTGATAATTATATACAATTCAATTAACCACCTCTATAAGATTTACACTGATACTTTTAAGACCTGTGGAATTTATTAGTTTGAATTACTGTGGAATCACCACGAAACCAAGCCCTGCAAAACAATATCAAATAATCGTTGGCAAACTACAGAGTGATGCGCGGACATAAACAAAACTATAACGATTGTTCGAATTTATAATCTCTTTTTTGAATTCGTTAGAAAGTGTTAAAATATTGTTTACTAAAAATATATTTGGATCCACTGAAAAAAATAAAACTTTAAGAAGCATTTAACTTTAATTTGTTTAATAATTTATAAAACCGATTAAACTTTAAATGGTATACTCTACAAGCTCATATGCGTTCACGAGCTTTATGACAGTTTAGCTCGGCTGAGAGATATAATTAAGGTTTAAAGCAAGGCTTTATTTTTAATTAAACACGTAGGGACATGTTACAGTTCCAAACCAAAAACTAATTACAAAGCATTTGGACAATGCTGTACACTGCGTAACTCAACAAATTATAGCATAAAATAAATTTCATATTAAATATTTAAAGTTTTAACACGGTAAAGGTTAAATTATATTAGTAAAATAACTTGAGGAAAAAGAAATACGATAAGTTGTTTTGAAAATACTTTTATATAAACTATAGTTTAAATTTTGTAGCCAATAGAATATGATTTAATTTGATTGTATCCTGGAGGATCGTAACAAAATTGCAACTTTTGTAAATCGGGTACTGAAAGTAAATAAAACATATCTTAAAAGAAGAGATTAAATAAATAAATACATGTAACAGTAATCAGAGCCAGATTGTAATATCATTAGTTTGCATGATATAAAGGGTGAGTCAGACACCCGTCCAGCATTTATAACGGGAGAACGGTTTGGTCTAAAGTCATCAAACAAAATTCTTTCCCCTAAAACCCATATGGGCCATCTATTAAAAATATTCCCATCAAAATCGATGTACAGAATGTTCCAAAACTGAAGGTCACGGGCTCGAATCTCAAAATTGTCTTATGTAAACATTGGGACAATTATATATCATTTTAAAGGTCTTATTAAAAGAAAAATTTTGGTGAAAAAATAATTTACTTATCTTTATCCGTTTCAAAATGGCGGCCATTTTTGTTTAAAATATTGACATTTACGGAATAACCTGTATGGTCTAAACCACTACTTGTATCTTTTTTCTGATTAATTTTCTTACTCGTGATAATCTCAGCTTTACTTTGGTATGCTACATGAAAGGTTTTTGAGAAAAACCTATATTTAAAAACAATATTTATTTTTAAAATGTCTATTTGCCCAAAATTCAAAAAAAGTCAAATGGTAGCGTATGTCAAAAAGCATATCATTGAAAAGGTCTTATAATCCTAGCAACTTTCTAGTTCACACCAACCGTGTATCTCTTTTCGTTCTTTTGCAATCAGTAAAAACATAATTCTTTCTTATGAAATGCATGTTAATTGTACATACCAATTGTACATAACACATAAAACGAATGTGGCCACAGAGTACATGCAAGTGTTATGCAAATGAACATGCATTTTACATGGGAAAATAATTTCTTTTGCTGTTTGCAGAAAAACTAAGAAAATCAAATCGAAAAAAAGATACAGGTAGTGGTTTAGACAATACAGGGTATTCCGTAAATGTCAATATTTTAAACAAAAATGGCCGCCATTTTGAAACGGATAAAGATAAGTGAATTATTTTTTCGCCAAAATGGTTATTTTAACAATACCTTTAAAATGATATATAATTGTTCCTATGTTTACATAAGAAAATTTTGAGATTCGAACCCGTGACCTTCAGTTTTGGAACATTCTGTACATAGATTTTGATGAAAATGTTTTTAATAGGTAGCCCGTATGGGTTTTAGTTGGAAGAAATTTGATTGATGACTTTAGACGAAACCGTTCTCCCGTTATAAATGCTGGACGGGTGGTCTGACTCACCCTGTATTTATGTAAAAAAATATATAACTTCCAATATTTGTTTATCCTACTTAAAATAATAGTATAGTGTCTAGCACCTATGATATATCTAAATACCCTCGTATTATCGATTACTTGTTCCGGGGGAAAGTCTGCTACTGAAACCTACCGCCACATCCTGAAATACCAAACACTGACAGCCGTGACTCTGAAAGTGAATCCAATGTCTATTAAGGACAGATATCTTGGTTATCGTTAATCCATATTTATATCGCACATTTCGTAATTATTTTTCAATTGTAGCTTTAAATAGCTTGGTACATTAGCGTACCTTACTCTGCAGAGGGCTGTATCTCAACCACATAAAACTATAAACATAGTACCATCAAAATATATTCATAAATAAGTAAGATATCAAATTGTCGTGTTGGCTTGCATCTTTATTTGTATTGACTAGCTAGTATAAACAATACATTTTAGTATGAAAATATAAAATTAAGCAGTACTAGGTGGCGATAAAATCAAATCTGAAATTCTTATCACTGTAACTTACATAAATTTTAGTTTGGTCCAGTTTTTTTAAAAATTCATATCTATTGATATCGGAAAACTGTTATGTAAACAATATTTGTCGATGCTTGTATTGACACCTTTGTTCTAATTGTTTCTACCCTTTCCCCTTTCTAATTTATTCGTATTCATCTTTAAAAGAAATACACGATTTATGGCTACTTATATTGAGCTATTTGGTACATTTTTTTTGTTGCTGTTGTTTTGTATTTTATTTTAAACAGGCCAACAATATGGATTGAAAAATAATATTAGTTATATTTTATTTCATTGCACTACAAGACAAAGACACTTTTTCTATTTTGTCATAGTTAAATAGGTCCTCGTCAGTTTTTATTAGGGGATACACGTTTTATTTCGTAACATCTATTTGGATAGTCCTACCTAT
Source organism: Allygus modestus (assembly GCA_963675035.1). Lineage (NCBI taxonomy): Eukaryota > Metazoa > Arthropoda > Insecta > Hemiptera > Cicadellidae > Allygus > Allygus modestus. Next base: position 36,008,301 of record OY776115.1, read on the forward strand.
GCAGAAGAATATAAAGGAAGTACTTTTATTTTCACAACGAAAAATAACAATAGTAGTTTTACGGTACCGGTAATATACTTTGAGGGAGACTATTTGTCAAAAGAAGTCACAACTAAATCACACAGTATATCCGACTTCTAGAAAGAATTATACTTCTTCCAGCTGTAAAAGTGATCTCAACCTCAACCACCTAGTCATAATAGTTTTCTCATTTGGGATAAATTCCAAAATGTACAACATAAACATATAAATTCACTCACTATGCAAATTCACAGTGTTTTATTTTTGTATATAAAACGTTAAAGCGATTACTTTTAATCACCTTCTGGGGTTTTATTCAGTTTTAATGTTTCATCAAATCAGGGCTGAAAATTAACGTGGGCCTGGTTCGTTGTAGTCTTCGCTTCAGTGGAAATTTTTGGGACTTCGACGCAACTTCAACATTTTAAAATGTATGCCTCTTATCAACTACAGTTTTTTTAAATATAATATCCATCTATTTTTTAGACAATCTTTTTTTGCACTTCATTAGTTTAAACTGCAAACCACACTTCTCCTTTTCAATTATTATTTCCTCAGTTTCCAGATGGTTTTTTGCTGTTAAAACTCAATTTGACTTATTATGAAAATAAAATTTTGCACTTATTTCAGAATTTTATTTCAGAATTTCTATTTACAAATGACAATAAAATTCTCATTAAAAGCTGCTAAAAACCATCAGTATTTAGTTACAAAATGCTTATACCACCATTTATATTTAAGAATAATAACAATTATTATTTGTGATTGGATGAAGTAACTATATACTTCAGCAAATGACAAATAAATATTATTATAAAACACAATTAAGTTTCTCTTAATCCACAAACATCTGTATTTAATTTGCTTAACACTTGCCTTGTTCCCAGTTGGCGTTCAATTAAATACTTTGTTGATGCCTTCATTATTTCCACAGAACCGAGGTTTATTTCCAGGGATGGATTTAAAAGCCTGGAAAATCCTTTATAAAGCTAACACTTTATAATGGAAACAAGAATTGTTTTCAATGTAATTGTTTTCCCTTACTTTTAACATTATTTGCACGTTTCTAAATTTTATTATTTTGCTGAAAATTACAATCGATGTGAAATTTACTTATCGTTACTGATAATTAAATAAATATATTATATATGAATACTCATTATTATATTATTCGTTATTAATGTATACCTAAGCAGTGTGGCTATAAACTGTATTTTTTGTTATTGTTTTAATACTTTGCATTTTATTCAAAAAATAATCATATAACAATAATTTTTATATGTTTTTCATTTATAAAATAAAAATAAATCTACCTAGTGTTCATAAAATTATAGAATACTAAAAAATCTTACAATATTAAATGAGTTAAAACAATACTATAAATATTATTCTAATTGGTCATCTCAATAAAAACAATTTATCATTATTTATAGAAATATTTTTTCTTCTATAGTTAAAACACCAATTTTGGAATGCATGTCATTAAATGAGATATCCAGCGTGCTAAATTTAAGTTTAATTCCATGGTAAACCTCCAACATAATGCATATACAAACATTCGTTAGGATTCCTAAATTTGTACAAAATGAGAAAATAACCAAGATTCCCACTTAAAGGATTGAATTTGTAATGTTTATCTAGGGCATACGTTCATTTTATTTGATCAGGTGATTATGTAATCTTGTGTATTTTAGACATAAACGTTCATTGGTTTCCCTAAAGAACGCAGCTAAAACAACATTTTTTTCATGAACTTTTTTTACATTTTCTAGTCATTGCAATGAATCTTACCAATTTAAATGGGATTGCGAGAGTTAATATAAAAAAATATAAATATTCAAAGTACAAATTTATAATCAACAAAATTATACATAAATAGTAGGCCTATAAAAATAAACAGGAATACCATGATTAGGATTTGTTAAAAATCTTCTGTGTATTTTATTTTGTAACTATAATTATAATATTAAAGTAGGTCACAAATGCATAGTAAATAAATTAGACCTATACCATAAAACAAAACAATTCTTTTGATAAACACTATTAATTTTTTTTAAATTAAATTTTATGATTTGATTCATATTTCTCATACTGAATATTACCGAAACTCCTTTATTTCACTTTCTCTCTTTACCTCCACCGAAAAAAAGCATACTTTTATCTTCAAAAGACTCTGATTTTTATCAACAGAAATAATTATTTGACGTTTCTCTCCTGCTTTGATACGCAAATTAAACCTTTCTGTAAAAAGGTATTCAGGATCTTTTTAATTTGTATGTTTTGAAATCTTGACACTACCGCGTAACAGCTACCAATCATTTGGTAGTTGTTATTTACAATTAGATTAAGGACAATTTTGAATTAATTCATATTGTAGCATATCCTTATTTATTTCAAACAAACTGCATGGAATCTATATTTTAGATTTAATCATTGCAAAACGTATAAAGTGCGGCTTAACTAAGAATAACACACACAGATCCAAGTCGCGTTTTAATGAAAAGCGTTGTTTAATTAACCAAAAGGCGTTTCTAGTTTACATAAATCTAAGGTTGTTTTAGGAATTGCAATATTGAACCTGGTTATTCTGATTTTGATTTTGAATCATAATGAAAATTTTAAATATTTTAAAATCAAAGTGAATACATTACATACATTTTAAAAGTGTATTTTTATATTTATCTAATTTATTTGCTAGCAAACTTTATAAAAATTGTCTATCTCAATGACTAAAACTAAACAATAATATAGGAAAAGTTGTGCCTTAGTTAAGAAGTCCAAGTAAGGAACAAAATTGGCAATTAACAAATAAAAATAAAAACCCGCTTGTGGTCAACAGCCACATTCACCACGACTGTTGAGATTTATTTATCTAAACTTTTGAAATGTAACAGAACAGTTAATTATAAAACTTTCGTCATTCACTTTGCTTGCCAAGTAGCTGACAGCTTTTCTCAATAATACATAAATAAAGTTGTCGGATCTCTAAAATTCACAATTCAAATGTAACCTTAAAAGATAACGTTTTGAACAAATAACCAAGTTATAATTGTACTTTTAGGTCGTTAATTTTAATTAGATCGCAAGGATAAAACGGAATTTCAGTTATTTACCAGTATAATTTCATATAATTTGTTCATTTAAATTTGTTTTTGTTGTACACTATACAAAATATTCATTTGGGACTAAACTAGTTAAACTAACAACTATTGTTGATAAACTTGTTTGGACTATTGGATAACTCAACTCCCGTTTCACTCATTTTTTAACTAATTCTTTTAGATATTTACCGGCTAAACATATGGTTAATATACAGTATAATCAGTGCTAAGATTTAATATACACTAAAATGTAACCATACATTTTGTAGACGTTGAAAGATCTATTGAGGTGCCAGCTGAATCACAATGGTAGTTAAAATCCTTTTTGGTAGGATGTGAAACAAAAAGCAGTTAACTCCTGACATGCTTGGTGTTAATTTGAGCTCCTTTGCTCCAAGTTCATTAAACAAATCAAATAAAACTGGTTTTATAAAAAAACTTAAATTTAATAATTAATCTATTGCACACAAGAAGTTTTATAATACATATAAGTATAAGTCAACACTTTAATAAAGGTTTGGCATGAATTAGTATGATTCCGTTATGATGGGTATTAAAGCAAGTTTCAAAGCCGTCCTAAGATAATAAAATTTTCAATTTAATAAAAAAACAACACAAATGAAGTTTTTAATTAATAAATTAAGATAGACATACAGTATTTGAATAACCCTTCAAATTAACTCAGATCAATCTTACTTAGCAACTGGAAATATTGATCAACTTGTGCACAACACTTTTAATGAAATCTTGAATGTTTTCGGCACATTATTGAGAAACTATTGTTTAAAATTCTACTGTCAAAACAAATTAACTATGTTTACGTTTTTTTTTTGTTTTGAATATTATTATTTATTCATAGTTTGTGTTCGTATAATTTATAAATTCTCACCAATTCACTGTGGATGTTTTCCACGGTGAGGATGAAACATTTGTGATACCAATAAATAATAATAACAAAACAAGGAAAAAATTCAACTACCCGTTTTACTTTTACAGTAAAAACTTGTATTTGATGTTTGTTACTATTTACGTTGTTTAACAAAACCCTTTATATTTGATTAAGGAAGATCTGTGTTAAAATATCTGATCTGTTTACACTAATATCAACGATACGAGTGAAACAAAGGTATGATTTGATAATGATAGACCAATGATAACAAAGTTACGTTTGGTTTTTAATTCTTATTATTTTTATACTGGATGTCATGGAATGCCCTTGAAGCTTGTTTTTCTTTGATAAGCTTATCACGGGGAAGTAGGTTGAAATACTTGCTTGAATTGCAAACCATCTTTATTATAAAGTAAAATAGGACCTTCAAAACCAACGTCACTAAAAATACAACATGATCTGTAAGGCGATTCTTAGACCGTAGGCCAAGGTCGATACCCCGGTTGAGAACCACGAGGTTGTTTCTTTTGAAAACTATTTGGCCTAAGACTTAAAATAAAAACGAGTTCGCACGCAGCACGCTGACGTGAGGGAAGTGAATTTCCACATACTTTTAAAACTCCAAATCAGTGTAAACCAATCAACCTCCTTTAATCAGTGTATTCCAATTTTTATTCAAATTTGCAAACAGTGATTTTTTGGCTGTTCTGATGCTCCTGGTTTTATTTACGTGCAAAGCTAGGAATACAATTTTAGGTAATTTCCCCTTACCAGTAAAGGCTAGTCATAACATACTGAAAAACGAGTTTGCACGCAGCACGCTGACGTGAGGGTAGTGAATTTCCACATAAAAACTTTTGAACTCAAAATAAGTGTAAAAATATACATTTGTCCAATTTTTATTTAAATCTGAAAACATTGATTTTTTGGCTGTTCTGATACTTCTGGCTTCATTTACTTGCAAAGCTGGGAATACAATTTTGCGCATTATAAGGTTAGGAGAAGGTCCAGACAGGCTTGAAAGTAGGCATGAGGTTGCTGGGGATGATAAAAGTACTCTAACAAATGAATAACAGGCTTTTCTAGTGTAAAATCCCCATAAGACAACGTACTGTGTTTAGTCGATACACATTTTCTTTAATAACTCGCTAAATATGTATGCTAGAATGACTAAAGATGGCTTAACACTTTTGTCTCACTAATTCCCATCTTTTCACATGCATTAATTTTACATCTGGGTTATTTCTGACCCTTTTTGGGCCCAAACACCCAACATTTGAAAGATTAATCCCCAAAAAAGGGGTTTAGAGTTGTCCGATTGTTTTGCCCATCGAACTTGTCCAATTGATTACAGAAAGGAATGTTCCTACCAAATTTGAAGTAAATCGGACAAAAATGCGACCACTAGAGTGCATACACACACATATATACATATATAATTTTGAACGACCCCCAAAAACGTGTTCAGGGGGTCACGTTAGGAACTTATATGGTGGTCCCGGGCTTAAGTTTCACCGTGCGGTCATGCTAATAGTTCACTTTCTAAAGGAAATTCTCTAATAATAACCCTCGTTCAGTACTGAGCATCAGATTCTCACAATTACATTTTTAATAAAAATAAAATGTACTAAAATATAAAATATATGATGCACAGAATTGTATATCCATGACTGGTAGTTTACATACTGTCTGCTTCGAGGCGATACACTCAGTCTTCGGAAGTGTGACGTCATCCATCAACCCTTACCGGAAATACGTCATCAAGCCTGTGTTCTATAAAACTCTCTCAAAAATATTTTACCTCTTCAGCTCTTATTTATTTATTTATTTATATATTTAATGAGAATTGGTTTTAAACATGCGATATAATCAGTAAAAATTTGTTTTTTAAGTTTTATACATTTAAATATGGATTAAACTTAAAATTATTACGAATAAAGATGTTTATTGATAAAATTGTTTTCTCATGTGGCAGAAAAATAATGGAAACTAATCTGAAAAATTGTCATTCATTTTTCACTCCCATCAAAAACGAGTTTTCCAGACAATTATAATGTAGTTTTAAATATTTTTTCATATGTTTCTGGTAATAACATAGAATTTGGTAGATTTTTTCATAAAAATTGTAATCGCTCAGCTACGGGTCACATGATCTTTATAATCTTTACACCATCCTTTTTTGCTTCAAATGTATATTTTTTTAATATGCAAATCAAATGCTTAATAATTTGCCATTTTATAGATATTAAGCTTTAACAAATTTAATGCCCACCACTTTCAGTCGGTTAAACATTGAAACGCCAGATTTAATAAATAATTAGCTCTAAACTAGTGTATTATACATGCTAAGTTTCAAGTAAGTATCTAAGATGTGCTGCATTGAAAAAATCACATACTATATATATATATATATATAGTTTATTTTGTTTTTACAGATCAAAGAATATTTCTTGAGAAAACATAACATTAAACATATACATCTCCTTTTAACAGGTTTCAACTCAATGTAATTTTTAGCGAATTTCCCCTATAGGGAAGAAGGTATTACCGTAGGTCTCATGGTAAGACTTAAGGCCGAGACCATGATAACTTTTTGTTTTGAGGTCCCCAGATGCCAAAAACACTATTCGTTAAAAGTTATATATATATGTATATATGTATAACACGGATATATGGATATATAAATACGGATATATGGATATATAGATATATATGGATATATATGTCCGTTAACACGATAACTTGAGTAAAAAACTTCCGATTTGATGAAATTTGGCTCAAATGTGTAAAATGACATTCATGACTTTAAGTTCGAAATCCAGAAAAATCGGACCTTGGGAAAGGGGGTTTATGGGGGTTTTAAATTTTCCAAAAATCAGTTTTTTGCACTTTTCACCCTAAAATTTTTAAAAAACTTAATTTTGGGTTTGACCATGTTATAGAGCTTAAAAAAAACAAATAATTTAGTATCCTGAATTATTAACCTAGGTTAAGTGGTTGCGGAGCAAATCCAAAAAACCTACTCATAAAATCTCCCATGTTAATCTTATGGGAAAAAGGTTTTTGGCTTATCCTCAGTTTATTTTAATGTAAACTTCACATTTGCTTTTACCAATCTGTTCATTTCCACAAAAAAATTATTTTAGTGTTTAAATTGTGATTCTACGCCCAACCGTTGCAGAGATAAACACAGTGCTAAACACAGTACGTTGTCCAATGTTGTCCTTAAGGAGAATAAATAAAATTTGATATCTCGATTATTTATGAATGTATGTTGATGAAACTTGGTATGTGGCTTCACGTAGTACTGGTATACTGATATTTGCACAAAAAATTTGATTATTCCCGTAGCAGCAAACCTGCGTACTCAGCCCCCATGTTATTCTTATGGAGAATAAGTAAAATGTAATGACTCCCTTAATTAATTATGAACATAAATTAATAAAATCTGGTATGTAGCTTCACTTGGTTGAGTTATATTGATAATTACATAAAAACCCATTTTTCTTTTCCTTGTTGCAGCAAACCTGCTTTCTCAGCCCCCATGTTATTCTTATGGAGAATAACTAGAATGATTAGCGCTTATTTATGATTGAATATTGATGAAACTTAGTATGTGGCTTCGCCTAGTTAAATTTTATTTATATTAGTATAAAAACCAATTGTTTATGTTCCTTCTTTCAGCAAACCTACGTACTGCATTTGGTTTGCTGCGACGGGGGTATTTCCGTATTTTTTCTCATCCAGTCATCCCGACCCAACTATGTTGTCATCAACCCGGAAAATCAACTCAGGCGTCTATTGTTGGTGACCATTCTGCATGGTAATGTCGTACCTTATAAGGCATACATTTGAAGTGTCGTTTATCTCCACCGTTGTTAAATTCACCTCCTTCAATCAATCTGTGATAATGTTGTTTAGACTGAAATAAATTTTAACATATTCCTTGCATAATTGACGTCGGTTATTGTTACCTTGAAAACATTATACTAGACAGTGTAACAAACTCTGTGGACAGTGTAATAAGAACTCTGTGGATTTTTTATACTCCTTTTTTATTTATAAACTGCATGGTGTAAAAAGTGTATTAAAGTAAATATATTTAAATCAAATTATAACACTAAATGAGGCATCAATTGGCATATTTCATCGCTTATTGTGATGGTTTAACTGGTAATAATTAATATTAGCTTTTAATGCAAAACATGTTTAGGCCTACCTAGTCCTCAGTTTGGAGAAACGCAATCATCATAAATATATCGGATAAAACAAATACACGAAATTTAAGATTTTTGAGCTTCGATGGAAAGTTATTCAAATTGGATTACGTGGTCGAAATACCAAATTTACCTAAAGTGAACAGAGAATATGATTTAAAAAACTAAAACAATTTGACTCGACCTTCAAAGGACAGCGGTAGTTATAGTAATTGAAACATGGCAGAAATAAAATATTAAAATAACCTGTCCTTGCATGAAAAAGTATCCTCGGATAATATTTTTTTTTGTTTTTTCATCTTGAAGAAATATTCCATTTATGAAAATTTAATTTCTTACTAAAGTAATGTACAAAGGTATTATTTAAAAGGTAACTCATTTACCTTTTATTTACTGTTAAAAGGTACTCATTTACATAATTAACCTGATTGGTAAACTATACTCTATAACAAACTGCTTTATACACAGATAAAGTGTTAATACTCGAAGAGCAATAAATATAAACTTAAAGGTCATAATATTAACTATAAGTGTAATCAAGCCACAAATACACGTTGTATTTATAATTTAGTGCTGATGAAACTTCTTGGGAATAGCAGGGACAGATACAAAATAAATGTGGTATTTTAAGAGTTTTAATGAAGGAGTTTCTTAAAAAACTAAATTTCTCAGCAAGGTCAGACATTTTAATCAACTATAAAATAATAATCCCACAGCTTTAATCGGATTCTGATCCTCTGCTAGAAAATAACTGTCTCCAATTGGACAAAAAATAAAGAGCTTTTATAAAATCTTGTTGTTATTTAATAATATACTTGGTTTAAATTTATTTTATAAAATATTTACGGATTTGTTTCTTTTGTTGATTTTAATTATTCATTATACTTGTTATGAGGGAACACGTTTGCAAACCTGATAACAGTTATAATCGGGTTTAGGCATTGTTTTACCTAACTGTTAAAGTTTTAAATGAGTTCATAATTATAAAAAAACTAGTTATAAAATGTGTTGAAACTGGTGTCAATAGTTTCCTGCTTTTGTCAGTTAAAGATTCTAAGTTACTCTCAACCAAGTATGTTGTAATTGCATTACATATATAGACCGCGAAAACCATGGGTAACATCTGAGCAGTTAATATAATTAATTTAAATAAATTTCTATGAAACTTGGCAAAAAAATAAGAAAAAAATGCATTTGTTAAATCATTATATAGAACTTGTGCGATATAGCTACCATAAAAAATAATACAACAAATGTAAATTATTTGATGGTGAAACTCATGGTGGAGGAAAAAAATAGGTGTGCTACTCGCGTGCCTAAAATAGGTCAATTCCGCACATCTACGTCACACGGGATGCAATCTCCACTTCGCTGACACACTATGATTTTTTTTCAATCAGCTGACAGTCGGCGCGGCGCTCACCTGATGTGACGACTTGCATCCCGAATGACGTCACAAATCTGCGCAATAGCACACCTATTTGTTTCCTTCCACCATGGGGAAACCTAGTAAAGTAAGCAAAAGGAAATTAATGGTTTTTAGAAATAATTTAATGGTATTATTAATATAACTTCATGATATTGAAGTTTCTTTTCAAAATAATTTAATGAATACAATAATGAATACAATAATAATGAATATTTCGAGAAACATTTTCTCGAACCATAATACATTTTCACATGTTTTAAGTTATATTGAAAAATTGCAGACAAACATTGGTTCAGACCGTCAAAATAAAATAGTAAATAAAGATACTGTTGAATTAAAAAGTGTCACATAACGTTGGTCAACATCCAAGTTGATGATTACAGTTGGGTTTAAACTCAACTTTTCAGATGTTACAGAACAGTTAATTATAAAACTTTAGTTATTTACTTTGTTGCCCGGGTAAATTAAATCGTTCCGTTCTCTTATAACCTCTGTGAGAGTTGTAATTTATCACTTTACGTCGAATTTTGTATATATTTCCCAAATGCAATCAAATTTAAGTTCAATATTCACAAAATGAAACTTGTACTTCACACTTTTTCTAATTTTTCAGCAAGACAACTTATTGGTAGTCAGTTTCAGCCACTTTTATCAAATACCCAAATATGGCGTAAATATTAATACAAATATTGTAAATACTTAATTTATTTATTTGACTGTAAACAAAATATCAATGTAATCAAAGAGTAGGGTAATGTTTGTGTGTGTGTCATCGTGGAACAAAGTATTTGCATGGCTTAAACACAGACTATCTTTCTTAAACCACCCCATTTATCCGATTCATGTAAAATAATAAACTTAATAATAAACTACTTCGATAAAGTTCATGAACATTCATAAAATTCAATATGTTAAATATAACGTAATTACGTCCTATTTGTACCCAATAAGTAGGCCCTATTGTAAATTATACATTTCGAAATATCTGGGTGCAAAAATAGAGAGACAACATTCAAGTTGTAAGGTACTAAAGTTGTTAAGGTAAATTTATTTGGTTCCTTCTTATATTAATACTGATTCACAAATCTGCCTAGTGATTAAAATGAAAACAGTTCGTTGTGCGTTGTACAAACGAAACAAAGTAACCATTATTTAAGCTTCATGTGGTAGTAAATCGTAATCGTTAGTTAAATAGTTAACAAAGTAAACGAAAGCAAAAGGTTGAATAATTATCTTGAAACAGGTGAAAACAAAGCGCAAACTTCTGTTGTGCCGAGGGACACGTTACTAAAGCGTTTAACTTAAGAGCCAACTTGTTCATACAAAGACATTTGTATTTTCAGTTAATGCGAGATATTTGTTCGTCTATAAATTTCGAGAAATTTATATTTAAGGCTGTATTGTCAGTTTAGATTAATCTATCTTATTCATTATAATGTTTGTTTTGTGACTCATTTTAAAAGTAACATTTACTATGCACTGGAAATAATATCCTTCGATACTGATTTGTCAGACGGAAAAATGTATTGATACATTTTTAGCCTACGGGTATAATAGATACTTTTTGGAAAGGCATGAGTCTTAATTCAGATTATAAAGTTTGTATACTATTCTGGTTGTAAAAGATTTATTTCTAGAGTAAATTATAATTTAAATTTTTAAAACTGTTAATACGGTATAACAAAGCTTTCAATCAAGTGTTTTAGGAATGACGAAAATTAAAAGCGTTTTCACAACTTGTAGAACTATAAGAACATTTTCTCATCCAAAAGTTTTCGTAAAGAAGACTGTTGTTGTTATCTGTGATAAATCCTCAGGTTGGTACTAGTGTACAGTTCCTGATATAGACATTGATAACAATTAGCACTCGATCTCCTTTCAAATTGTTAAGAATCATATGTTCGATGTAAGTCACCAATTAAATCTCACTTAATAATTTGTAGGGCTCTTCGTTTCAACTCTAAAGGAATAAACAAATATTTTTTTAAATGTCGATATATCATGAGTCTAAATTTTATATCAAACAATACCAATTTAATCCAGAAATTCTGTACTGTAGATCAACATTGTATATCTATAATAAAATAAGATTTAAGTGTATGCTACTTAACCTGGTTTTTGGTATAGAAATAATAAATTCAAATTTTTGATCTTCAAAGTTTCAATATTGTGGTATTAAAAGTAAACAAATGAAAGCGGGTCGTGCTGGATTCTGAGTATGACTGACCGTTATAGTTTTTTATATAATTTAAATAATACATTATTGCCTATTGTATAAACAGCTATAATTAAAAATAAAAATGCCTATGCGAATACGCGTTAGTGCATTTTATGATCAAACATTTCGTGATCTAATACAAGTTATAGATTTAACAAAATGTGATTTAAACTAAAATCTTTTAATAAGCATGATTATTGAATAAATAAATACTAAGAAATAACATTTTACAGCTAATAGAATTTGGTATTTATCAAATATGAGAATTTTTCTTTAAGGCTCACAACACTGATTGATGGCATTTACAAATTAAAAAATTACAGGAAATTAAGATTAATCTAGCTTTCTTAGGAACAGTGATTGTTATATGCTTTATAGATTTGTCTGTCTAGTATTTGAAATACTATATAAACAATATTCCTTTTAAATAAGTATATTAGAATTGCTTAAGCAAACATAAGGCAACTGAAAGTTCTTTAAAAATATCATACTTTTAAAACTAAATATAATTATGCCTACAACTAACCAACGACAAATTAACACTAGGATCATTGTCCTCCTCTATAATACAGTTGATTTGTCAATAAAATAAATTATTCCAGTGTAAGGTACTATTTACAGTGAATACAAATACTTGTTATAATAAAAACGTTCAAGACGCGGAATAGAATTGAGCGTTGTAGAGCAACGAGGTTGAAAAAGTCTGATTGATGATACCGCAAATGCAACCACGAGACATGATTGATACTTCAGACTTGCAGCTTGGCATCCAAATAATTTATTCTATACACACCTGCTTGGCTAGTTTTAGGTTACAACTAATGTAGTAATTTACGATAATCTAAAGTGGTGGGTAAAGCATCGAAGTACGAGATAAAATAGCCATAGTGAAGTGTTTCGAGGCCGAGATAGCCTGATGGATACAGTGGAAAGTTACTTAAGGTAACAAATCTAGTCATAAGATTGTAATTAAAGATTCTTTGGAGCTTTCAAAAGGTCTTCGACACTTTAAAATATGAAACTGAAAGGAAACTCACGATCTGGGCTGTAAATATAGTCTTAGACTTGGGAACTGGCTGAGGTAGGATTGTATAAAAATTGTTAAAACTAATAATTATTTCAGACCTCAAACACCACAGTGTGGTATTGTTTTAAAAGTGTAACAAATAAACAAACCAACGCCTAGCGTAAGCAGTACAATTCGAATGCTTGGATCATTTAAAAAAATCATTAGGTATATTTATAATAAATAACTACAAAGTTAAACAAAATGAATTGTATTAGGTAAACAGCAACATGGTTAGAAACAAAATATAAAGCTAAAAACTCCCACCATCTGCATACACTTTATGTGATTAGGAACATGGACCTGCAGTACATTCACAATGTTAAAGTAGTTAAGTCAGGAAATCCCCTAGAACTTAAAAGTTAGCTAATTAGAGAGTTTGAACCAACTTCCTTTTATTTTACCACAGGGATACTTATTTAACCTGTTATTTGGTCGCACTGCAACAAACATTACTTTCTGATTGTATTTGTTGTCAAAGATTATATAAAAAGAGATAACAAATTCTATGTGTTTTTCATTAATTGTATTTATGACATTTCTTATAATACTGAATAACATAGTTTACAACTAAAATGTCTATATTAGGAGGCACACTATCTTTCCTTCACTCAAGACGGGGTTTCCACAAACATCGGGTTGATTTACATAGGCACTTAGATTTTTTGGGGTAGTATTTACACTTATAGAAACAGGCTACACTGTTGTCCACTAGAATTATTTTTCCCTATTTTCTGACGCGCTATGTAATCACACCATTATCCAGGCTCAAGTAAATACGAACTACACTGTGATAGACTGTATCTTACCTCCTTGGGGTGAGGGCGCAGATCGGGGGGTGGTTTGATGCCCACTACATACTCGGGGGGTGGGGGTTGGTCCTCCCGACACTCTTGCATGGTCAACAATCTCCGGTTCTCCAGCTTCCACGAGATGGCCGTGTAGCTCTCGAAGAACGACCCGTCTGTCTCTTGAACACTGGAAAGAAAATCAAGGGTTAATCCGTCTCACGAAGACTGTGGTCTGTTGGAGATACACTTTAACTCACTGGAAATAATCAAGAACTCTTCGGTTTACGAGAATGTGGTTTACATACACCATTGTCCAGATCAATAAATCTGCCTTTTAAATGTAAAATACCCCCGTCACAGCAAACCTGCGTACTCATCGAATTTCCAATACCACATAAAGCAAAGAACAAGTTACCAAGCATACCAAGTTTCATAAAAATATATACCTAGGTTTACTGCTACGGGAACCATATGGGAAAATTTTGTTTTTTGAGCAAACAACAACAAACCACAACCAAATGACACTATATACCAAGTTTTGTCAGTTTATATTCATAATTAAGCGAGATATAAAATTGATTTTTCCCAATAAGAAAATCATTAGACATCGTACTGTGTTTAGCACTTGCAATATCTCAGTAACCAATTGACGTAGAGCAATGATCAAAATACCAAATTTTTTAAAGCTGAATTCAGTGGTATAACTAAATATTTGATTTAAATAAAAATTACATGTGAAAACCCAAAAAAAAACATTTATGAGGTAAAAAAAACCCAAAAACCCCCCTTCGGATGGTGCGATTCGAGTGGTTTTCGAACTCGTTCAAATAAATGCTACTTTACACGTCTGTACCAAATTTCATCAAGATCGGACCTTTTTTACGAGATTTATCGTGCTTGTGGACACAAAAATAATAATATAAATATATAAATATATATATATATATGTATATATATATATATATTTATATATATACATAAATACAAATTTGACCGAATGGTGTTTTTGGCATCTGGGGTCTCAAAATGAAAAGTTATCATGGTATCGGGCTTAAGTGTTACCATGCCACCTACGGTAATAGCTTCTTCCCTAAAGGGAAAATTCGCCAAAAAAGAGTTAGGTATCTTGAAATTTAGAGTGGATACCCAAAGCTAGCTGTTTTCAATGCTGAAAAGGTCTCTAGATACTTGAACGTATCTTGACCACTAGCCAAAAATACTGACCCCATGATATATGTTTGATAGATAATCCATCACTTCAAATCTGGGAAGAAAACATAAGATAAACTTTAATTATTTTCTTTTAAACATTCCCTCAGGTAAAATGTTTTTCTAAAAAAATAAATCACACTCATACAAACAGATAGGTAGAAAAAAAATATTCATTGTATACAGGGAATGTTGTGTTATTTACCTTCATAATAATCTGGCTATGTTTGGGTCATTAGTTTCCAGACACCTTGTATATTATACATTCAGATATAACAATATATTTGACGCTAAATTTTAGCATTAGTCTGGACTTTAAACAGCAATTTTTAAGTGTTTATTAGGCGAGAGCAAGAGTAACATATCATGCTTATATTTCAGTTAACGATGTCGTTAGTAACACATCAGTAATCTTTGTACCTACTGAGCTTTTACATTTATACCCAATCATAACATTTTAATTAACTCAATCATTAGATGTGACTCTTAAGCTAAAATAATATATCCGGGTTGGGATTTGTTCACTTTCATCCTCCTTAGGATTGAAAACGATTTTTAAACCAAGTGTAACAGAAAATGGCTTTATACATATATGCAACAAAACATATTTGTTTAGGTAATTTCCCCTTACCAGAAAAGGCTAGTCATAACATACTGAAAAACGAGTTTGCACGCAGCACGCTGACGTGAGGGAAGTGAATTTCCACATAACAACTTTTAAACTCAAAATAAGTGTAAAAATATACATTTGTCCAATTTTTATTTAAATCTGAAAACATTGATTTTTTGGCTGTTCTGATACTCCTGGTTTCATTTACTTGCAAAGCTGGGAATACAATTTTGCGCATTATAAGGTTAGGAGAAGGTCCAGACAGGCTTGAAAGTAGGCGTGAGGTTGCTGGGGATGATAAAAGTACTCTGACAAAGGAATAACAGGTTTTTCTAGTGTAAAACCCCCTAAGACCACGTACTGTGTTTAGCTGATACACATTTTCTTTATTAACTCGGTAAATATTTATGCTAGAATGACGAGAGAGGGCTTAAAACTTTCGCCTCTCTAATTCCCATCTTTTTACATGCATTGATTTTACATCTGGGGATTTTCTGACCCTTTTTGGGCCCAAAAACTCGAAATTTTAAAGATTAATCCCCAAAAAATGGGTTTAGAGTTTTCCGTTTGTTTTTCCCAACGAACTTGTCCAACTGATAATAGAAAGGAACATCCCTACCAAATTTGAAGTAAATTGGACCAAAAAATGCGACCACTAGAGTGCAAACACATACAGTATATATATATATATACTTATATATATACTTATATATATATACTTATATCCTATATATAACTTAATAAATAACGTAAAAAATTGTATATATATATATATATAAAATTTTGAACGACCCCCCAGAACGTGTTCAGGGGGTCACGTTAGGAACTTCTATGGTGGTCCCGGGCTTAAGTTTCACCGTGCTAATAGTTCACTTTCCATAGGAAATTCACTAATAACAGAGCGCTCTTAAACCAACAGCCTGTTAACGGGCTAACGATACAAATGCGTGTTATTTCTAACTGTTCATCCCCATAAAATATGAGTCCTTAGGTCTCGGAGTACAGATACTTTATGATACAGTAAAACATAATAAAATAATAATGTAAACGAATTGCATATATATTAGGTATATACAATTATCTAAAATGTATTTAATTGAAAGTAGCCAAGTTCCTGTTAATTTTAGAACGAGTGACGCATAATAAAGTATCACACTTTGTGTTGTCTTTACGTGTTTGTAGTCCTTCTGTAATCTGAAAATAGTACAATAAACTATTTTTGCATAAGGTTTATGTTTTGAAAATAACAAAACGTAAAAACTTAAACACTGTGAGCTGACTCTGACCATTAACCTTTAACTTGTTAATGTAAATGTACATTCAGTTTTTATTTGCGTTGCCTATAACTTACAATTATTAATGTTAAATAAATTCGACTTTTAAGAAACCAGATAAATTAAACTGATATCATAAAGTAGTCAAGTAAATAATTCAGTTTTATGATTAATAAACTTGCTTATCAAAATTATTTGATTTCATTTAGAAATAGTTTCATTATCAAGATATAAACAAAGGAAACAAAGTGTTCATTTTCGTAGCTCACAAGAGAACAATTACTTTTAATTTAACATGAAATGCAGTTGACTATAAATGTCATTGTTTATCTGATTGTTATCACAGAATTATGGCGAATGAAACAAAGACCAAGGGTGCTAAGAGGTTCTGCATAATTAATTTGATAAACAATGCGTTTGAACATTATTTTAAGATAGACTATGTAATAGTATGGTTTAAATTAAAAATCATAAATTACCATTTTCCATTTTAGTCTATGCTTGTTTTACAAGCCTCTTGAAAAAAATGTAAACCACATTGATGCATGATCAAGCAAAAATGAAAACTACTTATTTATAACACTCCTGTTTCTTAATCACATCAATAATATGTAAAGCTGATATACTGAATGGTTTAAATACTAGATGGCTTAAATAGATGCCAATAACATATTACAGTAATAGCTACTAACAGCATTTTACAACTAACATGCTAACATCATCCATAAATTATTTGTATTGAATACATAAGTAATATTGATTGCAAGTAATATTTTGAATAAACTACGAAATTTTTAAAATCTGTGAGTATGGTAGGCCATAACAAGATTAACGTGATATATATATATGAATGAATAAATGAAACAGTATGTTTATTCCAAAGCAAAATTTACAGTAAAACAATGTACATTAAAAACATAAAATAAAATGTAGGTTTATATATTTATGTAATATCTGCAGTTTTTCGCATGCACTGCGAGACCTGATATTTCACAGTATGTTCCTGCGGTGATGTTGACGTGGATGTGAGAAAGCTGCGGAGGTGGTTAGGCTGTTGACATGTCGTAATGACACTTCAACCAAAGCACATCAACACGTATTCCGGCACGAAACTGCTATAATTTATAAACCCTTTGCTGGTCTTCTCGTTACAGTAAACTTTTGAAAATATAATGACTGCATTTACAATTGAATATAAACCTCTTTTCTACTGAGACGTGTGACATCGAAATGTTGTTTGCCATATAAACATAAATATCGTCAACAATTAAAATTGTTGATTTAATGCGTTATTTAAGCGTGATTATAATTCATCAAGTAAATACATTTTACAAGCATCCTAGGATTTGAAAGTAAATATGAATAAAGTACGTTTGGCACTTAATACTACTAACACTCAAAAGCGTTTTGCTATTTATTCATACCATGAGCTTAAGCAAACCTTAAACATTCACGCAACAGTAAGCTCTTTAATGAATAAAAAAAACATTTTTTACTTTGAATGCAAGTCAGTTGATGTATATTGGAGGAAGTAGGGTTGTCGACTTTAATTTTGGTTGCGATTGAAAAATATGTCCAGCTTAACGCAGTTTAATTTATTTATTTGTTTGTAAATTATGAGGATGCACCAATTTTTAACTTAATAATTGTTCAAAAAAATCCTGGTGATATGGATTTCAACAGGTGGAAGCTGTGTATACATTACTATACAGGGTGTCACAAAAATGCGTAGCGCGCTATGCAGAACCGGATTCTACATACAAAAATAAGTCGAAAATGTACAGTAACATTTTCGCGATTTCGGATTAGTTTAGTCGTAATCCGCCATTTTGTATTTTTTTGAAAATAATTAATAATTCAAAAACCCTTTGAGATAATTTTTTTAAATTTGGTATAAACTTTTAGTTTCTGGTTTTTAACATTTTTCAAAAATAATTTTTATTTAACTTATCAAATTTCAAAATGGCGGCCATTTAAATATTTCAAAGTCAAATTCCATGAAAACTAGCAAATAAAACAAAATTTTACATGACATAAAATTTAAAGCACTTTGTAATTCAAATCTAATGACATTTTTACTGTAAAAATCGGTTAATAAATAAAAAAGTTATGGTAATTTTTTTATAATAAATTTCAAAATGGCGGCCATATACAAATTTCAAAGTCAAATTCCTGGAAAACTAGCAACTAAAACAAAATTTCACAAGACATAAAATTTAAAGGACTTGGTGAAATGCACTAGGGAATTTGACTTTGAAAATGTTATATGGCCGCCATTTTGAAATTTATTATAAAAAATTGCCATAATTTTTTTATTTATTAACCGATTTTTACAGTATAAATGTCATTGGATTTGGATTACAAAGTGCTTTAAATTGTATATCTTGTAAAATTTTGTTTCAGTTGCTATTTTTCATGGAATTTGACTTTGAAATATTTAAATGGCCGCCATTTGAAATTTGATAAGTTAAATAAAAATTATTTTTGGAAAATGTTAAAAACCAGAAACTAAAAGTTTATACCAAATTTAAAAAAAATATCTCAAAGGGTTTTTGAATTATTAATTATTTTCAAAAAATACAAAATGGCGGATTACGCCTAAACTAAGCCGAAATCCAACAAATTTTACTCTACATTTTCAACTTGTTTTTGTATGTAGAATATGGTTCTGCATAGCGCGCTACGCATTTTTGTGACACCCTGTATAACGCGCCTATGGGTTGTTTACAAACGGAAGGGGCAGGTAGGTAGTTATTGCTACCCCTCCGGGATTGGGTTAACGTTAACAATATAAACAGGTAAACAACCTAGGTATTTTAGGTAAACTGGTTTGACACGGTAATCGGTTTCATAATATATACCGTGTATCTCTACATTTTGTAAAAAAAATTACTACGATTTTTATTAAATTTATTTTGCATCCGAATTTATTTTTAATAACTGTTCAAATATTGGTCTAATAACTGATTAAGGCTAAATATATTTTATGAAGTGCAATTCATTAATAAACCAATGACAAAAAACAACTAGATTCAGTTTAAACCCTTTTTAAATATTTACTCAAGATCGATGGTTGACAATATTTAAGGCTCAGATACTGCTCTCTTAGCAGCATTATTTTAATACTGTATAACATTACACTTACCTATCAGTTCCGTGGTGACAAAGATCCATGCTTTATTTATGGTGACAAAGTAAATACCAACCGTCTTTGGCAACAAATTAGTTTGGCCTGTCTTGAGTAATCCAATGCTTAAGTGATTACATAATGCCATTACTTGTTTCCTTCACATGCAAATAGCATTAATTTTTTCTGACTATATCTACACATTTTTTCTGAAATGTCTACAGTGTACGTGGGTTATCTCATATTGGCAATCTCTGGAACAGTTCCCCAAAGGCTCGTACCCGCCAGACTACGCAGTAGGGAGTCATCTATGTTATAACTCGCCTGGTGAAGTAAGTCCCTAAAACCATAGTTATGAAAATCCATAGTTTTCAAAGCAAAGGCACGTCTTTGTATGTAATCTATTACTTTTACAATTACTCACTCTTGATATCAGTCTCCTCCAGCACAAAAAAAACAATTTAATATAAGTCTTTCTTGTTTATAATTTAAAAACAGCGGATGATAAAAAAGTCTATTAATCTACTCAGTGTAAAAACTGTTGGGCCTATTCGAATTAAGTATTTTTGGCAAAAAAGGGTTTTTCTCAAATTTCTTCGCAAACAGTGACTAAAACTGTATTTTGTAATGGAGATAACTTTATTTGTGTTATTTTTGTCATTTTTGCAATCAACATTGCCAAGGTAAACTTTCAAAACGTTTTAACTTTTTGACATCTCCCATGAAGCTAATCAGCTGAAACTTTGAGGATCAGGTGTAAACTCTATAAAAGCTGACAGGCTAGACAGTCACATCAAAGGTTTGAAAGAGTCCTTTTCCTTGAATTGCGTAGTGTTTTTCTCTATACAAATAAACTCTATTTTTATGGTTTGCAAAATTGTATACATAAAAGTATACAATTTTATATATTGGTCGTATAAATTGGCTGCTATGTTAAAACATAATTCATTTAACATAAATCTAAGCCACTTACACCTCTACAACCCTACACAACTTTAAAATATATATAATGAGAGTGCAAAGTTTGGATGGATACAGTTAAAGTTTAATTAAAATTTAACGTAAAATTATAATTGCTCGACAACTTAAGAAGTTAATTAGTTTAAGAAATCCTTTATAAATTAATTAGGTTAAATCATTGAGAGCTATAATAGTGGAAATAGTAATCACTGTTACATATTAGGTAATGATAAATAGTTCGAAGAATAGTTAAATGCACGCAAAATATATAGAGATGTGTGTAAAAAGATTTACATTAAAATTTATTTTTTAGTCAAATTAAGATGTTTTATATGTGTTATTTTAGTTAAGGCAATTTTACATAAGTATACCTGATCCAAGGCTTCACCGTGTTATATTTGAAAAATATCCATGTAAATAAGGATTTAAATTCATCATTTATAAAGCATCAGCGTTTTTCTCACACGATATACAAAAAAATCACCCGGTTATTTATCTTCAAGTGTATCGTAATTCGTGTATAATCTTGAAGAACGTAGGTACAAAATGCAAAAGTTTTTCGCCTGACATGACCCCAAAGGCGGTTGTCACCACCAGCAATTCATCACATCAAAGCTAGGTCAAGTAAGATGGGGCCAGAATGTTAAGTGTCCAAGACCTGACACTTCTAAGTATTACTGTTTTCACATAAAATAGAACAATAGTTAAATAGAATAGGTCATATGTTGCATGAACAATTTTGTTCTTACAATTTCTTTGGATGAATATTGTTAGAAAATACGTGTTTCGGATTTATTTATGTTAGTCTTCTTTTATTGTCCTAACATTTTCAATGTGCCCGCAATTTGTATTTTAAAACTTTCAGTACACACTTGTTTTTTTGTGTGTTTTTTTAGTTAAAGAAACGGAACGAGCGTAAGCAACGAAAGATTACTTAGGTAATTGTGAAGGAAGCAATTCCTCTCCACAAAAAAAAGAAAGAGAAGCTATTCTATTCAACGTGAAAATCAATGAGGCTGGAGACCAAGGTTTAACAATGTATAATTATTAGGTTTTATTTGTATTTTTTGTATGAGAGACAAAATTAATGTGCCCCTAGATGTGCCCTACTGTCTTTGACTTTTCAGGTTTACAGTTATATTATTTAATTAATTATTAATAAAATTATTCACGAGTTGTCATAATGTTAAGGAGTTCTTGAATATTAGTATATTAAGTTACTTAAGTTGGACCTCTAAACCTTTGCTTTCTATCTCCACATCTCCTGGAATAACAATGTATACCATACTCGAGTGAAATTGACTTTCAGGTTGAATAGTTTGAGATGTATTTTTAAAAATCATTTTGCAACGTCAGTAGAGATTAATCATTCAATATCGAGCGGAATATACAAAGTAAATTTACTTTAGTAAAATAGAGAAGAAAATTAATGTATAACTATTAATTTCAATGAATTGCAAAACCAATCTTTCTCAAGCTAAAAAATTACAATATTTACGTAATACCAAACAGAATGAAAAATATCAGTGACTAATCAATTTTACTCGAATTTATTCCTAAGAGTAAAATTATTACTGGCATCCTTCGATATTTCTCATTTTGTTTTCATATTCTGTGAGTCTACTAACATAACGCTTATTTCTCTGAAATTCAATGAGGGGAAATAAAGCTTAAATTCCAATTGGGAAACTTTTAGGATTAAACTTATGTTAACAACTTTAAAACAGGTTTACATGCTTTGTCATTTGAGGATTATATAAAAAAGAATCCATTGAAGAGTTTTCGAGGTTAGTAAGCTGTAAAATATTTAGATTTCAAAGCAAACTAATTAACCACATAAGCTCTCTCCGCACAAGAGGCTCATTGTAGTGGGCTGTTCATGCTTAACTGGCAATTAGCATTTAGCGCTCCAGGTCAGAAGCGGATAACAACAGCTTGGAAAATTCACAGATATTCAACGACTTCCCCATCAGTTTTTTCAAGCATGTTTACTTTTTACAACCCTCCTTTACAAAATAATTAGGGATTCTCGTATAATATTTCTTGTTAAATCTAATCATGTGATAGTAACAGAACTAAACACTATCATGTCAATGGCAATATAATATTTATTCTTCCAAACAAACGATTCGGAGTTGTTATGGGCTCATTGTGGCCTACTTTTTAGAAAATTAGGTATTATGACTGTTCCTAGTTTATATATTTAAATTAGCCCAAAGTTGGCCTATGGGTACTTTTATGACCTATCCAACTCTTGTGAGAAGCTCGTGAGAAGACGGGTAGAAACATTAATTATTCAAGTATTTGTAGCAATAAGTATACTTTACGAACGTGACTCTATGAAAGCTTACTAAATATTAAAATATAAGTATTGACTATCAAAATCAAAATTTTATTATATCATAATTTGTCGAACATAAAATGAAAGTTTTGGATATATTAAACATAATTTTCATCTTTAAATAACATATTTAAGGCAGATGATGGGTGAATAAACTTTCTGTAACCATAAAATACCCCCGAAGCAGAAAACCTGCATACTCAGCTAATTTACAATGCATATACATGTATCTTAATGCCACATAAAGCCACATACCAAGTTTCATCAATAAACAATCATAAATAAACTGTTTATCACATTTTTAATTTTTCTCCATAAGAATACATGGCGGCTGAATATGCAGGTTTGCTGAAACAAGGAACATATGTTTGCTGAAAACATGGGTTTTTATACGAATATCAATATAACTCAATTAGGTAAAGTTAGTAAAGTTAGTAAAAATATAAAACCAAGTTCTATTAATTTATGTTCATAATTAAGGGAGATAACATTTGTTATTCTCCATAAGAATAAAAATGGGGCTGAGTACGCAGGTTTGCTGCTTCGGGAACTATCGGCAAAATTTTTTGTGCAAATATCAATAGACCACAACGTTATAAAACAATATACCAAGTTTTGTCAGAATAAGATGATAAATAAGCGAGATATACAATTTGTCTCATTCTCCATAAGAATAAGATTGGATAACGTACTGTGTTTAGCACTTTCAATGTATCTGTAACCAATTGATGAAGAAAAATGATCAAAACACCTAATTTATCATATTTATAAGCCGAATCCAATGGTGAAAAGTAAATTTAGATTTACTTAAAATTTATATGTAAAAATCTAAAAAAAAACATTTTTGGAGTACAAAACCCCCAAAATACCCCTTTGGATAGAGCGATTTGGCTGGTTTTCGAACTTAAAGTCATAAATAGACATGTTTGTACCAAATTTCATCAAAATCTGACCTATTTTACGAGAGTTATCGCACCCACGGAAATATATACAGTTTTGAACGAATGGTGTTTTTGGCACCTGGGGACTTCAAAACGAAAAGATATCATGGTCCCGGGCCTACGTCTTACCATGCCGACCACGGTAATAGCTTCTTCCCAATAGGGCAAATACGCTAAAAACACTCTTGTAAAATTCGTCGTATTCCAACAGTGTCAATCAGGGTTGTGACTAACGCTAAAATAATGATATGCAGCACAGTACTTAAAGAACTATATGCTTGGATAATGTGATGTTACCACTTAATTATCGTCTGCTTCCCCCACAATTTCAATATCACCACAAGTGTCATATCGGATATCACAATTTGACGAGTAACATATTAAACTGCAGTTCCCGTTTGTGTCATACCTCGGTAAAGGAGGGAAACCTCGAACTAAATTACAATACACCAACTCTGGTGGTTTGGAGTACCATAGATATGAACGTATCGGCAATTCAAAAGCAACAAATACATATACTCATTTAACAGAATTACTGAATTGAATTACTTAAGTATATTAAAGTTTATTAAAGGTATTATTTAACACGGATGATAGGCCTTTTGGAGGCCTTCAGACTGGTCATATTTAAAACTGGGTTCATTTCACTGGGTAAGATTTCACACGGTGTAAAACCGGTCAAGCTGGTCATAACAGCTCTTCAGTCAACCACAGACACATTCACTCACCCTCTGAATGTTCCTTTCTTGAAAGTCAGAGAAGAAGGCGTGATATAACGGGAAAGTATAGTAATCTAATCCCACGACCGCTGCGTGGCTTAACCTGGTCGATTTAATTCCATAATTATTCATAAACCATATTCTTGATTTACTTCATTAACACCACTTTTCGTAGTTTTTGCTTATTTTGCTTTCGTTCGTGTATACCAAAAACTACTTTGCTAACAATGTTTTACTATAATATTTCTATTTTAGTGTAGTCCCTTGTTTTGTAACAATTATTAGGTTAGACACAAAAGACGTGCATAACAATCTTAATGTAGTTCACAATGAGGAACATCTGCTGTAAAGTTTTATAATAATCCAAGAACCATGCAAATATAAAAGCAAATTTACAATTTTTGGGTATGAAGTTTTATATTCTGGATGAATTCACATGCTATTTTGCATGAAAATAAAATGTTAAGGGATATCACTACGCGTCGTAACATGCATTTTTTAACGTTACGTTAGTATTTATGTTTGCACAACTATACGTTATGTCTAGCAGAATATAACATACCCATAATTATTTATGAGGGACTTAAAAATAATGTAATGGTAATTTCCAGACGTTACTTGCAGTAGATGTGAACTGCCGGGGAGGCATACTATTCGGCGTTTTTTTCCCATGTTATTCTTATGGGGAGCCGTTTTTGCGCCGACGCCAGCTCCCGCCTATACTAATAAGCCACAAGTTTCCTTGTTGGCCTGTACTAATACCCAACCCTTGCCTATATTAAATATATTGTCCCCATCCCTCCTCTATATTTTTAAAAATTAATTTTCAAAATCAGGCTAAAAAACTATCTTTAGTGTTTATGGTCCGATTTGTCTGCAATTTGGATATGTTATTGTCGTAGGCAAGTGTTTTAATAAATTCCACTTACATATCCCAAATTCACTATTACGGTCAAATTAAAAATTATTTTTGAAAAATACTGCCAATTGCCAACTTCTTTATTTACTGTCCGATTTATTTAAAATTTGGATATGCTATTGACCTAGGCAAGTGTTTTAATAAATTCCACATACATATCCCAAATTCACTATTATGGTCAAATTAAAAAATATTTTTGAAAAATACTGCCAATTGCCAACTTCTTTATTTACTGTTCGATTTGTTTAAAATTTTGATATGTGATTGTCCTAGGCAAGTGTTTTAATAAATTCCACTTGCATTTCCCAAATTCACTATTACGGTCAAATTAAAAAATATTTTAGAAAAATACTGCCAATTGCCAACTTCTTTATTTACTGTTCGATTTGTTTAAAATTTAGATATGTTATTGTTATAGGCAAGTGTTTTAATAAATTAGCCTTACATTTCCCAAATTCACTATTACAGCCAAATTAAAAAATATTTTTGAAAAATACTGCCAATTGCCAACTTCTTTATTTACTGTCCGATTTGTTTAAAATTTGGATATGTTATTGTTGTAGGCTAGTGTATATGCACCATCCACATTTTACAAATATTGCGGTTAAATTTTAAAAAATTTGGAAAAATACTGCCAATTGGCAACTTCTTTATGGTCTGATTTGTTTAAAATTTATATATGTCATTATTCTAGGCTAGTGTATATGTACCATCCACATTTGACAAATTAACTATAATGGTCAAATTAAAAAAAATACTAACAATTTCAAACTTCTTTATTTACTGTCTGATTTATTTTCGGATATGTTATAGCTCTTATATAGGTAACAAGACCACACTACCACACGTTCCATTACCCCCTACAATACAGTATTTTGTCTTTTTGTTTGTTTATTTTGCTGTAATCCCAAAACTGACTTTGCTGTTTATTGTCCGATTTGCCTACACTTTGGATATTGTCCTAAGCATTTATTGTCTGATTTATTTTTGGATATGTTATAGCCCCCAACTATTATATCTAAAATTACAATATTATTTCCACCTATAATACAGTTGATGTGTTGTTTGTTTTGCCGCAACCTAAAAACTAACATTGGTATTTGTTACAAAACTATATTTTGTAAATTACTACCAATAACTCCTTTATTTACTTTTCGACTTGTTATATCCCCTTATATCTAAATTTACCGTATATTATTTACCTTTTAGTTCTGTTTTGTCGTAACCAAACTTTGGATATGACTGCAATATATTACTGGCCATTGCATAAGTAAATACCCCATTTCCAAATTCACTATTACGGTTGGATTAAAAAAATAAATACAAGCTTATTATATACATCCAGCTGATAAGTAATATATATCCACAATTATGGTCAGAACTGCCTAAATTTTGGATATGTTTTAAGCCAATGCGATAACAAAAATAAATTTTTAAAACCCAAAACAACTAAACACAAAACACTAATCTTTCTTTGTGCTTGTTTGGAGTAGTCTTTATTTTATCCAACTTAATTTTAATTTTGTAGTTAAAATCAAACTTCCCACATTCTAGCTCCCTTTCCAGCCAGTGGTTGGAGACATAAAGGTTACGAATATTTTCAAACTGTACAATATATCTTTTTCTACCCCTATGTTGGACTTGTTTAATAGCGCACCATATTCCAAATCCTCCAGTCTACTACATTCTTTAAATTTAACATTGCCTTTAATATCTTGCATCTCTATGTCCCACCCACTGTTACGGAAACTTTCTATTTTTGGAAAGGAATTGCCATAAAATGTTGCGGTTCCGTTAGTGTTAAAGCTTGCAAGTGGCTCGTTGGTAGGTAGATAAATAATGTCCAAATCACCACTGTATGGCAACACGCTATAACCTTGCCTATTCTTATTTATCTCTATAAATACAGTTTTACAGACACCTTTAACATAGTATACACCCCTCCGTCCATCCTTTTCTGCCAACACTCCCACAAACTTGTTTACTACAAACGCATACACTATATAATGTCCATAATGCTCTAGATCCTCGTCGCAGGAAGTAATCTTTTAATTTATCCTCTCTTTCCCTTCTTTAGCCAACTGTGCTTTGTATTCCTCTGCAACAGTATTTTCCACATATTCCAATGTCTTCTAATTCCAATTTCCTCTTTTTGGAACAACTCTCTAAGAAAGGCTTGGAAAGTGGCTCTATTTCTTTAATAGTGTATGGGTACAGTTTATTGGTCCGGCTTCTTAAAACGTAGGGAGTAAGGTTAGGACTTTCCACTAAGCCTAATTCTTCTAAATTGATGTGTTTAGGTATAGTGGAGAAAGGTGTATTTGATTTTGTAAAACATGTGCCCCCAGATTTGATGTAACACTTATGCTTTACACTTATGGCATCCTCCTCTATTACCTCTACATAGTTAGTTGGTAAACAGTTAAAGCTAAATGCAGATAGAGCATACTTTATTAACTTTTCCCTTTGTGTGTTTTTTTTTGGCAGTTTTAGTTGTACTCCAGTTATCTTCTTCGTATTACTATTACCCCAATATGCATCGTTAAACACTAAACAACAACTGTTTTGTAATTGATTGGCAACTTTCACCCACATCTTATGCAGAGGTACAGCATAGAATGGAGCATTTTGGAAGTACCTTTTGTTGTCTTCTATTAGACTTAAACAATCTCTTAAAGGTTCAAACCCTTTACCAAAACCTCTACAATAGTTATAGATTGTTGCCTCTAACCTTGTTATTCCATTCTCTCTAGCTAGTTTAGACGAGAACGTTTCTTTTAGTCTCGCACAGTTTACAAAGTTTATTATATGGTTTCCTATACTTTTAATTACTCCAGGACTTGTAATCTGGCATATAAATTTATTATATATTTTTACCCTGCTATTTACATTAAACCATGTTAAACAGTCTTTACTAACATTATCTACAATAACATTATATCCATTCGCCCCTTGGTAGCAAAAGTTAAAGTTTTCTGTAAGATATTGGCACATTTCCTCTTTATTAAATATTCCAGCCAAATCTAGTGTTATATCGAAATCCATAAGATAGTACATTTCTTTTTCCAGATCTTGCAGTATCTTTGGAAGATCTTCCAACAAATCCTTAATTTTAACATTTGCAAGCTCTATTTTATAGGGAATTGCTATAGGATCATCATACTTTTGTTTAATTTGGTCAATATCTTTCTTTATTATTTGTAACACACCCTCGCTTTGGGAGAATGGTAGTTTGGCCACAACACCACGTCGAGCTAAAGAGAACTTTTTAAATATTCCTCATAAGTAGCTATTAAACGAGCCACATATTTCCTTCTTAACTTTAAATTTATTCCGAACGTCCCCATCACAATCCATAACATTGGTTATCTTAACTAACATTATGTTATCACAAAACGCATCCGTTATAGATGTTAAGTTATTTAATTTTGGTTCGCCCTCGCAATAGTTTATATTACCTATGTCTGTAAGAAGGTTATTATTACGGAGATTTTCTAATAAAAACCATATACCAAATCTTTTGTTAGTAGGTTTAATACAATTTCCCAATAAATGGCTAACAGAGTACATTTCTTTTATACAAAAAAGTAGCGGAAACATGTAAACAGGACAGATTACACTATAGGTATATAGAGGTTGTAAATGGATATTGTATATAAACATAGGCGAGCGGTAAGTGTAACATGTAAGTGGACACCCATATGCAAATATGGAATACCCACAAATTCGACTAAATAAGTTTATAGTCTCAATATAATTAACATATTAACTAACGATGCCATCCCGCACTAGTACCCAAATTGTCGAAATTCTATAATTCTATTCTTAGTCCTTGTATTAGGTTTTGTACTATTAAACCCTACATCCTGTGCAGTAGAGTAATATATGTATTTAATACGCACATTCTACAAGACCTATACATCTGTTGTATAAGCAGCAGAATAGACGTCTCATTGTGTTGTTGTAAAGTAAAACATAAATTGTGCTGGATACAACCGGCCAGATATTAGACAGGAAATGTGTTGGAAGTGTATTGCCAAATAGTAAGACAAACACCACATAGTGCAGCATGTAATCAATCCATTACTATTTAGACAAAGGTCAGTATTGGTACAACATCCGATATATTAGCGAAACCCACAATCAAACTTGGAAAACAAACAGTAAAAAAATAATATTATAGTAACAGAAATAGTAAGAGTATAAGGACATAGTAATATTTAAAGTTTATAAAACAACACAAATGCAGAGACACAATGACACACTCCAACACATTACGACACAGGCACATATACTGGTTTACAGCCATTTAACACAACTTTACAGGTTCTGTCAACCGACACAAAAAATAGTTTGTAAATTGTGTAAGAAATATATGTAATATAAACAAATTTAACACAATCATAACATTTTGAGGACACAATGTTTGGACTGGGTTTCGCTAATATATCGGATGTTGTACCAATACTGACCTTTGTCTAAATAGTAATGGATTGATTACATGCTGCACTATGTGGTGTTTGTCTTACTATTTGGCAATACACTTCCAACACATTTCCTGTCTAATATCTGGCCGGTTGTATCCAGCACAATTTATGTTTTACTTTACAACAACACAATGAGACGTCTATTCTGCTGCTTATACAACAGATGTATAGGTCTTGTAGAATGTGCGTATTAAATACATATATTACTCTACTGCACAGGATGTAGGGTTTAATAGTACAAAACCTAATACAAGGACTAAGAATAGAATTATAGAATTTCGACAATTTGGGTACTAGTGCGGGATGGCATCGTTAGTTAATATGTTAATTATATTGAGACTATAAACTTATTTAGTCGAATTTGTGGGTATTCCATATTTGCATATGGGTGTCCACTTACATGTTACACTTACCGCTCGCCTATGTTTATATACAATATCCATTTACAACCTCTATATACCTATAGTGTAATCTGTCCTGTTTACATGTTTCCGCTACTTTTTGTATAAAAGAAATGTACTCTGTTAGCCATTTATTGGGAAATTGTATTAAACCTACTAACAAAAGATTTGGTATATGGTTTTTATTAGAAAATCTCCGTAATAATAACCTTCTTACAGACATAGGTAATATAAACTATTGCGAGGGCGAACCAAAATTAAATAACTTAACATCTATAACGGATGCGTTTTGTGATAACATAATGTTAGTTAAGATAACCAATGTTATGGATTGTGATGGGGACGTTCGGAATAAATTTAAAGTTAAGAAGGAAATATGTGGCTCGTTTAATAGCTACTTACGAGGAATATTTAAAAAGTTCTCTTTAGCTCGACGTGGTGTTGTGGCCAAACTACCATTCTCCCAAAGCGAGGGTGTGTTACAAATAATAAAGAAAGATATTGACCAAATTAAACAAAAGTATGATGATCCTATAGCAATTCCCTATAAAATAGAGCTTGCAAATGTTAAAATTAAGGATTTGTTGGAAGATCTTCCAAAGATACTGCAAGATCTGGAAAAAGAAATGTACTATCTTATGGATTTCGATATAACACTAGATTTGGCTGGAATATTTAATAAAGAGGAAATGTGCCAATATCTTACAGAAAACTTTAACTTTTGCTACCAAGGGGCGAATGGATATAATGTTATTGTAGATAATGTTAGTAAAGACTGTTTAACATGGTTTAATGTAAATAGCAGGGTAAAAATATATAATAAATTTATATGCCAGATTACAAGCCCTGGAGTAATTAAAAGTATAGGAAACCATATAATAAACTTTGTAAACTGTGTGAGACTAAAAGAAACGTTCTCGTCTAAACTAGCTAGAGAGAATGGAATAACAAGGTTAGAGGCAACAATCTATAACTATTGTAGAGGTTTTGGTAAAGGGTTTGAACCTTTAAGAGATTGTTTAAGTCTAATAGAAGACAACAAAAGGTACTTCCAAAATGCTCCATTCTATGCTGTACCTCTGCATAAGATGTGGGTGAAAGTTGCCAATCAATTACAAAACAGTTGTTGTTTAGTGTTTAACGATGCATATTGGGGTAATAGTAATACGAAGAAGATAACTGGAGTACAACTAAAACTGCCAAAAAAAAACACACAAAGGGAAAAGTTAATAAAGTATGCTCTATCTGCATTTAGCTTTAACTGTTTACCAACTAACTATGTAGAGGTAATAGAGGAGGATGCCATAAGTGTAAAGCATAAGTGTTACATCAAATCTGGGGGCACATGTTTTACAAAATCAAATACACCTTTCTCCACTATACCTAAACACATCAATTTAGAAGAATTAGGCTTAGTGGAAAGTCCTAACCTTACTCCCTACGTTTTAAGAAGCCGGACCAATAAACTGTACCCATACACTATTAAAGAAATAGAGCCACTTTCCAAGCCTTTCTTAGAGAGTTGTTCCAAAAAGAGGAAATTGGAATTAGAAGACATTGGAATATGTGGAAAATACTGTTGCAGAGGAATACAAAGCACAGTTGGCTAAAGAAGGGAAAGAGAGGATAAATTAAAAGATTACTTCCTGCGACGAGGATCTAGAGCATTATGGACATTATATAGTGTATGCGTTTGTAGTAAACAAGTTTGTGGGAGTGTTGGCAGAAAAGGATGGACGGAGGGGTGTATACTATGTTAAAGGTGTCTGTAAAACTGTATTTATAGAGATAAATAAGAATAGGCAAGGTTATAGCGTGTTGCCATACAGTGGTGATTTGGACATTATTTATCTACCTACCAACGAGCCACTTGCAAGCTTTAACACTAACGGAACCGCAACATTTTATGGCAATTCCTTTCCAAAAATAGAAAGTTTCCGTAACAGTGGGTGGGACATAGAGATGCAAGATATTAAAGGCAATGTTAAATTTAAAGAATGTAGTAGACTGGAGGATTTGGAATATGGTGCGCTATTAAACAAGTCCAACATAGGGGTAGAAAAAGATATATTGTACAGTTTGAAAATATTCGTAACCTTTATGTCTCCAACCACTGGCTGGAAAGGGAGCTAGAATGTGGGAAGTTTGATTTTAACTACAAAATTAAAATTAAGTTGGATAAAATAAAGACTACTCCAAACAAGCACAAAGAAAGATTAGTGTTTTGTGTTTAGTTGTTTTGGGTTTTAAAAATTTATTTTTGTTATCGCATTGGCTTAAAACATATCCAAAATTTAGGCAGTTCTGACCATAATTGTGGATATATATTACTTATCAGCTGGATGTATATAATAAGCTTGTATTTATTTTTTTAATCCAACCGTAATAGTGAATTTGGAAATGGGGTATTTACTTATGCAATGGCCAGTAATATATTGCAGTCATATCCAAAGTTTGGTTACGACAAAACAGAACTAAAAGGTAAATAATATACGGTAAATTTAGATATAAGGGGATATAACAAGTCGAAAAGTAAATAAAGGAGTTATTGGTAGTAATTTACAAAATATAGTTTTGTAACAAATACCAATGTTAGTTTTTAGGTTGCGGCAAAACAAACAACACATCAACTGTATTATAGGTGGAAATAATATTGTAATTTTAGATATAATAGTTGGGGGCTATAACATATCCAAAAATAAATCAGACAATAAATGCTTAGGACAATATCCAAAGTGTAGGCAAATCGGACAATAAACAGCAAAGTCAGTTTTGGGATTACAGCAAAATAAAAAAACAAAAGACAAAATACTGTATTGTAGGGGGTAATGGAACGTGTGGTAGTGTGGTCTTGTTACCTATATAAGAGCTATAACATATCCGAAAATAAATCAGACAGTAAATAAAGAAGTTTGAAATTGTTAGTATTTTTTTTAATTTGACCATTATAGTTAATTTGTCAAATGTGGATGGTACATATACACTAGCCTAGAATAATGACATATATAAATTTTAAACAAATCAGACCATAAAGAAGTTGCCAATTGGCAGTATTTTTCCAAATTTTTTAAAATTTAACCGCAATATTTGTAAAATGTGGATGGTGCATATACACTAGCCTACAACAATAACATATCCAAATTTTAAACAAATCGGACAGTAAATAAAGAAGTTGGCAATTGGCAGTATTTTTCAAAAATATTTTTTAATTTGGCTGTAATAGTGAATTTGGGAAATGTAAGGCTAATTTATTAAAACACTTGCCTATAACAATAACATATCTAAATTTTAAACAAATCGAACAGTAAATAAAGAAGTTGGCAATTGGCAGTATTTTTCAAAAATATTTTTTAATTTGACCATAATAGTGAATTTGGGATATGTATGTGGAATTTATTAAAACACTTGCCTAGGTCAATAGCATATCCAAATTTTAAATAAATCGGACAGTAAATAAAGAAGTTGGCAATTGGCAGTATTTTTCAAAAATATTTTTTAATTTGACCATAATAGTGAATTTGGGATATGTAAGTGGAATTTATTAAAACACTTGCCTACGACAATAACATATCCAAATTGCAGACAAATCGGACCATAAACACTAAAGATAGTTTTTTAGCCTGAATTTGAAAATTAATTTTTAAAAATATAGAGGAGGGATGGGGACAATATATTTAATATAGGCAAGGGTTGGGTATTAGTACAGGCCAACAAGGAAACTTGTGGCTTATTAGTATAGGCGGGAGCTGGCGTCGGCGCAAAAACGGCTCCCCATGACAGAATAACATGGGAAAAAAACGCCGAATAGTATGCCTCCCCGGCAGTTCACATCTACTTACTTGCTTGTACAGGTTTAGCCCTCTCAAATTGGATAATTTAACTAATATGGAGATTCTATGAGAAAAGTCTTTGTAAAGTAAATGCTAGCCTTGTTGAATGAACAACAAGGTCATTCAAGAGGATCTTTAGGATAAGGGGATGAAGCTGAAGTGATTATCAAAGTTTTCCCTTTAAAAATTGAACATTTTATCAGATTATAAGTTTTGGATTTTGAGGGCTGGGTTTGCTTCTCTTGGGTTGTTATCAAGACGCACAACATAATTCAAAAATATATTGGAAGCAGGTTAGAATTAGCCAAACGAAATTAGTTAAAACTTAATATTCATCGATATGGTGAAATACATTACTAAAGTTTTACTTTAAAGTAAAATTTAATATGTTATAAATAATAAAGACGAAAAAACTTATACACTCTCCACGTTCCAGAATTGATGTACCGGTTAGACAATTACAATTTTAACCCTTACTCTAAATATTTGACCACTTCCAAAAAAATATTACCTTCTCTTCAATTCTGAGCTATTAGATCAATATACACGAATTTTGGTGTGCACGAATTTGGGTGGTAATTTTTCCCACACAAAATACTATTCGAACTATGCTATTTAATTTTATTGGGGTCTGAGGGCTATCGTAATTGGCAAACAAGTTACAAAACCCCCATAAAAAGTAGTTTAAATAGCTTTAATTATATTGTTGCATTACGAGTTGAACTCGCACTGCCACGATCTTGTGAAAGTCTTACATCCATGTTAATACACATAATAGAGTTTAGATTAAATGACACTCTAACTTGCCCGAAGCGCTAATGATAAATGGTGGGACTTGTGGCTCTGTGGACGATGAGGTGGACATATTGCACTAAAATTTCAACAAACGATGTAATTTAGGTCACATCAATCATCTCTCATGTTGTAACTCGGAATAAGCTAAAACATTTTTGTATAAAATCAACATTACAGAAAGTGTTTCATTAAGACTCGTTTATACTTAGACAGTAATATGTTTTCAATTAAGATATGCATGACTACTTCATTTTGCATTTGCATTAAATATACATAATCTAGATTGTAGATATTGTGAAACACATATTTTTTTATTGCATCACTGTATTTATTATTTACTGCCGTTCATACAACTTCAACAAAGCTGTAAAAAGAGGCGTAAAATTTAATGGTAACTAGATATATGCGTATATACTTATAAACTTACACATATATACTTACACATATGTATATACGCGATATACGCATATATACTTATTGTTCTATTCAATTAGTATTGAATGTTTTAAATTTCACTACTGGTAGTACTGGTAGTATACGATGATAACTAAAATTTATAATAAACTAAAACAAAATTTAAGGATTTTTTAGTATACTTTAGTTACAATTTAATTATTGTTTAGTATTAGCTGATACCCGTCGCGGCTTCGCCCGCATCAGTACATAGCGTTAATAAGATCTATTTTACTGATTAAATGTCGCACCGTACTCCAAGGCAGCATTTCCAAATACGCCCCATGTATTCTGGTGAACGTTTGCCACTGTTGAGCAGTCCTTACAGCAATAGAGCTTCAGCTTCCTCGGCAGTTTCTGTAGATTGATGCTCAGCCATTCCAGTTGCTTTCGATGCCGCCGAGCTTGCTCTTCACGTTGAAGTTTCGGTTCTTCTGGAACTTACTTGGCACTTGGTTCTTTTCTAGTCGTCCAACTGGTCACTAGTGACGTTGGACCAGTCAAGGTGTTTCCTCATGGAACACAGTCAGGTGGTGAAGTGATTGGATTTGGTTCGATTTCATTTGATTCGGATTTGATGTTTGGATGTATGAATGAGGTGAGGGTGATGGTTTCAGGATTGCTCGAAAAATTCTTAAAATACTTTTCTTCGCTCTGATTGCTGCCTGCCGCAAAGCTTGTTGAATCCTACTAACTAAAGTATGTCAAATCCCTTATGTTTATCCCATATGGGGACAAACTATAACATATGGGGTAGTAGTTAACTTTAGTTTTAATAGGGATTATGGGGGCCGTAACTAAAAAAATGTTACACTTGTGTATTTAAGTGTGTGTAAACTCTTGTACTTTACGGGGTTGCTAGCCTTTGAGAACGAAACAATGGTTAAACACTTTAATCAACCATAACCAAATTGACTCGCTTGGCAGTGAAATGGTAACTCGCAGGATGTTAAATTGAATTAACACAGATGACACAGCATAATTTTATTATACTGTATTTATATAAAACCTTATATAAATAACCAGGTGCACATGATTAGCTAGAATATCAAACCCTTTTCCAATGATTGACAAGTAGTGAAATATCAATTGGTCGTTAATTATTGACCTTGATACGTTCACTATAAGCAAAGCCCAGCATTTTTAAATAAAACAGCATTTAGAAATAAAAACTTATTAACAACAAACAACAAAACCCTCGCTATAGTAAAAATCGACTAAGTACAAGAATAATCAGCTCAACCTCTACACTTAAATTACAGCGCTCACAAATCTACAACCTAAAATAAACTGCTACTACCGTGACTGTCCTTCATTTGAGAACTAATGATATTATCTAAAAATCATTATTACTCCCTACGTTCATCATCAAAGGTTCTACGTAAATTCTACTATACACAAATCTTTATATAACAAATATAAATTTACTTCATCCTATTTTATTATCCAGGGTTTCACAGAAATCAATTTATGACTACAATTCAATGGTTTTACTTTAAGGATCGAGTTTATTTGGATTTGATATAATTATTTAAATTAGCTGTCTGGACCCATTTACATTTAATTTACATACCCAGGAAACAGCTCCCGTAGTGGATTGCGTTCCGTGGAGCGTCACCGGTGTCCAGGTGCCGCGCCGCGCCTTTTCTTGGGAAGTCCTCGAGTTGGCCCTCGGGTTGGTTCGCGGTGAAGTCCTCGGCGTTACGTCGTTGAAGAGGCTTCTGCTGGAGAATGTTGAGATAGGACATCTGAATCCTTGGTGGCAATCTCACTCAACCAAGGATAAGTTGACCCTCCTCAATCCAGGTCCGTTCAGTCGTCGACTCCTATTTTCCTCTTCCGCTACCCTCTTGACGACTCTCCAAAGACTGAATACTTTTTCGTCCCCAAATATTTCCACCTCTCTCACTTCCCCTTCCAAAATAACTTCCATTACCCTAAATTTTGCCTTCTGGCCAATCAAAATAGTTTGACGCTCCGCCCTCTACGCCCTATTGGTTTATTAACAATTAGCGGGGATTTTCGCAAGGTTGCAGTTCACACGTTCGGAGAGACGTGTACTGCTTGCTTGGCATATTTGGTCTTATCGGCGACTTCTCATTCGATAACAGGAAACGAGCATTTCCTGTTATTGTCCGTCTGGTCTCTTTCCGGTACTCTAATTTCAACATCGCGGTTGCCATATGTTGGATTGTGATCAATCTTTCACTTATTCTTAACTTGTAAATTAAATTATTTATATTAATTTTCACCTCCTTTATGTGTGATACATAATGTTTTACGTAAATACCAATTAAATAATATTTTCATAATTTGGATTCTGGTGTTTGTAAAATTAAAGTATTTTTTAGGGGCACAAGTTTAATTTATTAGAATACTTTTACGTCTGCCATTGTGATTTTGGGCATTCATTTTTTTGTTTATGGCATTTTTCTTGTTTTAAACAATAAGGATCAAATATTTAAAAAATTGCTCTTCATTATTGTTGCCTCTCATTTCTGAGAAGGTAACTAAACAAGTATAAAATACCTTAAAAAGTGAAAGATTAAGACGATCAAGCCTAAGTGCTGATATAACTAAACTGAGCTATATTAATGTGTAAAACAAAGCTCTTTATGGAACGCCTAGTCATTCTATACATTGACTGAAATTGGCAACAAAAAATATTAAAGAAAGTGTATTTTATATTTGCCTGGACGCATTTGCTGCGAGTATTTGGTGGAGTACCTGCTGCGACTTGCATGTCAGAATCTGTTCCATGCCTGGCTTTCAATAAGGATCCTAGGTGATGTAACATGTTACAATGTTAGGTAGTTATTTCCAACTCCTAACCGCTGCTGCGCGCAGTGCCGCAATATTGCATCGGAAACTTCAAATACTCCTATTTCAGTGCACTGCGTCTGTTATGCTATACTAGCTTAGTTTACTAATACTAAAGGGGTGAAACAAATCTGTGAGCGAGTCTGTTTCACATAGAAACAGAGAAATTGAGAAAATTGAGGGATTGAGAAAGTGAAAACTAAATGGCGGCCGGGCCAGCAATTATCTGTCTTTCTGCAACTTCTATTGCACTTTCTATTGCAACTCTCTTACCCAATTTCACAGGAAACTTAGTTTTTAAAACGGCCGAACTATAAATTTTGAGTAGGATTGTCAAAGGTTTTGAGAGACTAAATAAAACAAAGGCCAATAAGCTGATTCAGAAGTTAATGTTACGTTTGAATTTCAGGTTGACCACTTTACTACTGCAAAAAGGAAGAGAGCCGCACTCTGAGAGAACCGGATATTGCTGTAGTCCAATGCCGGGAGTTTCCGATCACTTCCCTCACTCTCTGTTTCCTGTCCTTACATTAGGGAAGGAAACCCCCTAAAAACAACGTAATTTGTTGTATCTATTTATTAAAAACTAACTAATTAATTTTCTTATTTATCTCATATTAACAGTATTTAGTTGGATATATAATATATTTGAAAATATAAAAAAAACTGTATACATTATTCTGTTAAATACGTAGTCAATATAGTGTTATACTATAGAAACTCTTGTCAAATAGTTACTGAATATTCATAGTAACGTTTTACTCCAAAATTAATAGAACGGGTTTACTTTTGTAGGATACACATTTCGGAGAAATCTGGTTCTTCACTACATTATCCTTTTACAAACAAAAATGCGTAAACCGTATATTTGAATCGTATATTGTGCGTAAAGGCTCAGGCACAGTTAATTAAGTGCATTGTAATAACTCTTTACAAGCTGCAATACTAGTATAATAACAAAAAACATTACCGTAACATTACCGTAAACATTACCATGAAAGTGAATGTTTAAACGATATTTTTCCTTACATCCACCAAAATCTACCAATAATCTATTGATTTTTATTTTCCAACCATTTAACCCGGTTATTAGTGAATTTCCTTTGAACTATTAGCATGACCCGCACGGTGAAACTTAAGCCCGGGACCACCATAGAAGTTCCTAACGTGACTCCCTGAACACGTTTTGGGGGGTCGTTCAACATTTTAAATATATATATATATAGACATATATATATATATATATAGAGACATATATATATATAGACATATATATATATATATAGACATATATATATATATATGTGTGTGTGTTTGCACTCTAGCGGTCGCATTTTTTGTCCGATTTACTTCAAATTTGGTAGGGACGTTCCTTTCCGTAATCAGTTGGACAAGTTCGTTGGGCAAAACAATCGGAAAACTCTAAACCCCTTTTAGGGGGATTAATCTTTCAAATTTCGAGTTTTTGGGCCCAAAAAGGGTCAGAAAAGCCCCAGATGTAAAATCAATGCATGTAAAAAGATGGGAATTAGATAGGCGAAAGTTTTAAGCCCTCTCTTGCCATCCTAGCATAAATATTTACCGAGTTATTAAAGAAAATGTGTATCGACTAAATACAGTACGTTGTCTTACGGGGTTTTACACTAGAAAAGCCTGTTATTCCTTTGTTAGAGTACTTTTATCATCCCCAGCAACATCACGCCTACTTTCAAGCCTGTCTGGACCTTCTCCTAACCTTATAATGTACAAAATTGTATTCCCAGCTTTGCAAGTAAATGAAACCAGGAGTATCAGAACTGCCAAAAAATCAATATTTTCAGATTTCAATAAAAATTGGACAAATGTATGTTTCTACACTGATTTTGAGTTTTAAAAGTTTTTATGTGGAAATTCACTTCCCTCACGTCAGCGTGCTGCGTGCGAACTCGTTTCTCAATAACTTGATTTACAACAATTTAATTTCTTAAACAGTATTATGTTTTCATAGAATAATATTCGTTATTAAAATGCAAAGAGTCTTAAACCCGTAATGAGTATAAGCAATCTAAAAACTTTAGAAAACCTAAAATATTAACAAACTATACTATACTAGCTATACAGTGTATCCAACAACAACAGAAATTAAATAACTGATATAATATCGCGCTAAATATACAGCTATTGCATGTATTTATTTACTTTTACATGTATTTACATTTCAGCAGCGGTACGTCGCGGAACAAAACAATTCGGTTGCAAAGCAAACAGTCAATACTCATCAAAGTTTCTGTGTAATCAGGGCCATATTGAATGAGTAACAGTGGCGCATATAATCTGTACAAGCTTAGAGCGATTTAGTTATAGCTATAGGCACAATTTGTTTTGATTTAAATAAAATACAGACTATTTTATTAATCACATTTAAAATGTTAGATATTACAAATTGTTCAACATTTTAAAAAACCTACTTTTTTACTATTGCACCTAAAAGGCTTCATACAAATGAACATTTAAAGACATTACATATTGTAATACGTAATCTGAATTGAGAATTATTCAAGTAATACATGTTGTGACGCGTAGTGACTTCTTAGCGCGTGTCACTTCGTAGAATACACATTAACTCAACATCTAGTTATGGAAATAGTGGTTTCAATTACAAAGTTAATTAAATACAACCTTCCTATTATTTTCTTACTTTTTATGGTGGGGGGGGAGGAGAAAGTATTGCACTTCTCTCTATACTTTACAAGGAGAGCTTAATTTTTAATAATTCAAGATATCAGACCTTTTAAATATATTCCTACATTTACTGAAGGATATTTAAACAATAATATCTTGATAAGAACTGTATACATTTTAAATAGCATTTTAAACTAAATATATATTTTTAAACATATACAATTATCTGACACGCTGTAATGTTGTGCTGTTTACCTGCACCATAGATGACACTGTCAGTATCCAACGTCATCGTGGTTACTGTTGACAGCATGTAATAACGTTGTGGTGTAATGAGGTTAACCGCCGCTATAAATACACGTACCTCTCAGTAACGTTTACAACGTTATATCAAGTCTATGAGGAAACGTTTACCCCATAAAAATTTATACATACTCCCTTGTTAGTGAATTTCCTATGGAAAAGTGAACTATTAGCATGACCCGCACGGTGAAACTTAAGCCCGGGACCACCATAGAAGTTCCCAAGGTGACCCCCTGAACACGTTTTGGGGGGACGTTCAAAATTACATATCTATACATATATATACACATACATATACACATATATACACATATATGTTTGTAAAATTACATATCTATAATATATATATATATATGTGTGTGTGTGTGTGTGTGTGTGTGTGTGTGTGTGTGTGTGTGTGTGTGTGTGTGTGTGTGTGTGTGTGTGTGTGTGTGTGTGTGTGTGTATGTGTTTGTATGCACTCTAGCGGTTGCATTTTTTGTCCGATTTACTTCAAATTTGGTAGGGATGTTCGTTTCTATAATCAGTTGGACAAGTTCGTTGGACAAAACAGTCGGAAAACTCTAACCCCCTTTTTTGGGGATTATTCTTTAAAATTTCGAGTTATTGGGCCCAAAAAGGGCCAGAAAAGGCCTTGATGTAAAATTAATGCTTACTGTATATTAAGATGGCAATTAGTGAAGCAAACGTTTTAAGCCCTCTCTCGTCATTCTAGGTTAAATATATACCGAGTTATTAAAGGAAATGTATATCGGCTAAACACAGTACATTGTCTTATGGGGTTTTTACATTAGAAAAGCATGTTATTCATTTGTTTGTGCATTTGTATCATCCGCAGTAACCTCGTGTCTACTTTCAAGTCTGACTGGACCTTCTCCTAAACATATATAATGCGCAAAATTGTATTCCTAGCATTGCAGGTAAATTAAACCAGGAGCATTAGAACAGTAAAAAAATCAATGTTTTCAGATTTCAATAAAATTGGAATAAATGTATGTTTTTACACTGGGTTTGAGTTTTAACATTTTTGTATGTGGAAATTCACTTCCATCTCGTCAGCATGCTGCGTGTTAACTCGTTTGTGTAGTTAAATCCGTTTTACATTATTATAAAGCACCATCAAAGGACATGTTATAGTTTTATCAATATTACTTAGCACAGGCCATAACAATGGTTATCTCTATTGTTTGTAGTACATCGTAGTACCCGTTATTTCAACTTACGAACTACACAGCAACGCATTCCCTATACAATAAAATTACCAATTAACATGTTAGTGGCCATGTAGAAGCTTGGTTTTAGCAAAGTATTAGCATATTAGTGGCCGATGAAAACAAGACCACCACGGGACAAATATTCAAATCGGGATGCCTACGAATGCATGTTTCGGGAAAATGCAGCTTCTATCAATCCTTATTAGACTGAAAAATGTTCGTTTACCATAATATTCTTTTTGGAAAAAGAAATGTACTTCTAAAAGGAATTTTCTTTTGTTATTTTTTTCCAAAAGTGGTGGGAGAGTTTAAGGGTGTATTAAAGAATAAGAAAATATAACTGTTACAATTTTTATCAATTTGATTAATTTGTTTACGCTTTCAAGGATTGGAAAGTTTTTATCGGTCAGAATAAACGGAATTTGTATATCTCTGCTGAACATGATCGTTGGTGATGATATCGTTGTAGACTATACAGTGCTGAGATGACCATAATTTGTGTCAGTAAGTATTAAGTGGAGATAGTATTAAACTGCAAACCTATTTCCCCAGAAATTATGGGGTTGTTTCAACACATTCTTAATTTATACCCAGATTTAATAAATAACTGTATGAGGTGCTGTATAATGTGTGTAAAAAGTATTTAAATTTATAATAATTTTGGTTGATCTTGCACATGAGTAAATCCTATAAATAAAAGTGTCGCTAGTCACTTTGAAGACCGTCAAAGCAGCTATTGGTCTACCATTAAATAATACCGAACACATAAAAATTAACATAATCCTGTGTAGTAGGGAAGAAAGTTAAAACAGAAAGTTAGTATTTACAAAAGTAGTTGAATTATCCAAAGTTTGAGATTTATTTGTTATAGAAAGGGATAAGAGATTCGTGAATTTGCTCATCAGACATACATATATATATATACTCAAAATGTTTATTTTAAAACAATACTTAGTAGAACTTCTAATACCCTTACCACACTCAGTTTTAATTGAACAATTTCAGCGCAAACTAATTAACTACGTAAGCTCTCTTGAAACAAGAGGCGCATTATTAGGGCCTGTCCTCGCTTTACGGACAATTAGCCTGTATAGTGTGATACAGGACAGTGATAAATTAGAAACTGACCATAGTAACGATACGTTGGTTCTAAAGCCGCTCCCGACGAAAACTTAAGCCGAAAATTTGGTGAACTTGGGTGAAAATTTGAGTTTTTTAATTAAAAAGAATGTGTATTGAGCTTGTTTTTTTATATAATATATATATATATATATATGTAATAGTTACTTATATGATGTAAGAAAACCATTATAAAATGTGAGTATAACTTCAAGAAAGTTATATGACTTTGAACTAATTTAAAACATTCAAAGTATTTTAAAAATTTACTAATTGATAATGAATTAATCATGGACTTCCGCTGTCTCTGAATACCTTATTCCAAGTCCAAGTTTGATAGGTTTTAGATTTCTAGTTTATTTTTTTTGTATGATGTAGCTTTAAAATATTTATTTGGAGATCAGGACTCTAAAATACAAGGTGGGTGCATATTATGAGACATAGGACAAAGGATACGGAGAAACTTTAATTTGTTAGAAAGCTG
Source organism: Allygus modestus (assembly GCA_963675035.1). Classification (NCBI taxonomy): domain Eukaryota; kingdom Metazoa; phylum Arthropoda; class Insecta; order Hemiptera; family Cicadellidae; genus Allygus; species Allygus modestus. The sequence goes on from OY776115.1 coordinate 36,052,700, forward strand.
GCTATTGACAAGAATATTTAAAGGCACGCCATGGCAATAGTCGTAATAGTAATGGGAAACAACTTTAAACGTTATTATTCGTCCCATACTTGTATAATTTGAAATGAAAACCAATATTTCAAGTCCTACGGAATAATTAAAATGATACCTCTCTATATTTGTATTTTTCATATGGGATTTATTTTCTAAATTTAATAATATTTTGACAGCAAACATAGCAAATTTGTTCTTATGAGGTTTTGAACCTGATACTCATTAAAAAGGATAAAAATCAAATCAAATCCCAGTTACAATTATTTTCGTGAGATGATATGAAAAATGTTGACCCAAAATCTGCTTTTGGATGGTTTTAGATTATTTTACATGAGTTGACTGTCAATTAATTAGGAATTCCTATGTCATATAATAAAATTACCACATTTTATACAACATAAATGCCATGAAATAATTTCAAACTCAAATTACCTTTAATGACAGTACTAATTAACCACGTGAGCTCTCTTGAAGCAAGTGGTGCATAAATATGTCTTGCCTTCGCTTAATAGAGAATTACCTTGGTAGATTTATGCCAACAATGGAAGCTGTTAAAACTATATAGGTTAATTATAGAGTTTATATAGGTATTGATTAGTCAACCCGTTTTAGTAAACATTATACCGGGTGTTCCATTAAGGCCCCCTCTTAATTTCTGAACGACCGTAAATTTTCAAATAATCTTGTGGTAAATGTTACTAGCATAAGTCAAAGTAGTTTCTAAGTGGTTAACGGTTTCAACTCTCACCCCTAAATAGGGGTTGCTGGGGGTAGTTTTAATTTTTCAAATAGCAACCCCTAACAAGTTGCACATAATTTTAAAGAGGGTAAAAAACTCAAATGGATGTCGCAAACTAGACCTCTCTATGTTTATTTAATCTAATGTTTTGGCCAGCAAGAATGGCTTTATTGTGTTATTTATACTGGTAAGATTCCCTTACTAGACTCCTTACTAGAAATCAAATGCAAAGTGGGGAAAATCCAAATTTCCTTTGATCAAACCTTTGAATAAAGACCATTTAAAGTGCAAGAAACTCATTTGAAAACCCTCTTTATTTTTGCCAAGGCTTCCATTCCCTCTTGGCAAAAATAAAGAAGATTTTAAAATAAATGTCTTGCACTTTAAATGAATGGTCTTTCTTCAAAGGTTTGATCAAGGGAAATTTAGATTTTCCCACTCTGTACCTGATTTATAGTAAGGAGGAGATGTTTAGCAGTTTAAATAAAAAAATAATATATTTTATGCTGGCCATAACATTAGATATAATACACATAGAGAGGTCTAATTTTCGGCATTAATATTTTTCTTACCCTCCTTAAAAAGATATGCAACTTGTTATGGGTTGCTATTTGAAAAGTAAAAACTACCCCCAGCAACCCCCTATCTAGAGGTGAGAGTTGAAACCCTTAACCAATTAAAACAATACTTTGACTTATGATAGTAACATACCAAAAAATTGTTTGAAAATATATAGTCGTTCAAAGATTAAGACGACCTTTATGGGACTCCCGGTATATTACATGCCACACAATTACACTAAAATCGATCATTTTCAAACTCTTTTACTAATATCAAAGACACCACATTTAAAATTAAATTAAAACTTGTTGACATTTTTATAAAAAGATAACAATCACGCTAAATGGATTATACGAAATACTTCACCGAAAATAGCAAGAACATTACCAACAGACCAAGAATTATAGAAATACAGTTGCAGCTTAATTTAAAGATCGCATATGAATATTATTGAGTCAAGCATACCATATTTTACCGCTAGATAAAAATTTGTACCGGCATGTGTGTGCTGTCAATTAAAAAATTAAGAGTATTTTAGTAGATTCGGTAAAACCCTTACTACTGGTTAAAATGGTAATCCGTGGTTTTGGTTGAGCTGTGCTCTTCTTTCTTATTGAAATAATAATCCTGATTCTTACACCTTATTGGTTGAGTAATATTTGAACTTGTTATATTTGTTTGATTGTATTTATACTTCTACTAAAGCGTCTTTAATTTATGTGTAACGTAAAAACATTATAACTAGCACAGGATGTATTTTTCAGTTGCTAGTTGTGGGATCTATAATTATTACAAATCATACCATAAGATGCTGAAACGTAATAGTCAATATTGGGAATTGGGAATATCTTTACGTTAAATTTTGATTATTCTTTGTCCTTTTTTTATAAAATGTGATGTATTTTTTACATGTACCCTCGAGGTTTAAACTTCAAAATTACTTATTACAGTAGGAAATTAGTTTGTAAAAAAAACCTTTACAATATATGTTCAAATAATAAAATCAATCTCCGTTGAAGTTGAAAACGATTTTGGACTAATAATAACTAACTTGTCTACTAGACACCGAGTGTACCCCGAGAGTACAGTGTTATATCCTTTGATATCACTGTTATTTCCATTTATGTTTATATAACACTCACTCATGTAAGTCAACTTCACAAAAGGCTGCAAAATACTTGCTATGTTATAAAGTTAGTCTGGCACCTAAGCTAGGTTCAAGAAGAGCTTACACTGGGTTTATTGTTTGCGCACATCACTGACAAACAGAACACTTCTCATGTTGTTGACGAATTATAAAAGCAACTTCATTACCCTCAACGTTATTTACTAACTTAAAAATCCACTCGTTGAAAGCACTACCAAAGGAATTTTTGTTTTTTAAAGACCTTAAATACCCCCAACATTCAACATTTTCAAAGAATGTTTTATGCGCAATTCGTTATGTGAAGCTATGGTTCCACAGACTGCGGAATTTACGGCGGGCGGTGCGAAATTTTCCGCTGCGTAATTATAACGACACTGGTTCAATGGAGTTCCCTGTTGACTGGTTCCACAGACGTGCGTTTACGCATCCGGAATGTTCGGTTCCGCCCGGCGGACAAATCATACTGGTCTGAGAGCAGTGCCCGTCCGGAATCCGCCAGCGGAGAGAAGCCTTCTAGCATTGAGACTGGGCAGATTTTGTTGTAATATTATTTATTATGCATCGAAAAAATTTTCGATGAACGTTTTTCATCGACCGAAGAGGAGGAACATGTTGAGTTGGTGTCAGGCCATGACGTTTTCCGGAATACAAATAATACCCAATTTGGAATACAATAGGAGAAAAAATTGAGAAACAGATAATCTTAATTTATAATTAGTTGTTTTAAGTTCCAGTGGCCTAGATTCGATAGGGATCAGGGGGTGTTTCCCCCTTGTAACATGGAAAAATGTAAATGTTTATTCTTCTGAAATCAAGCTTACGCCTTTTTACTGAAAATAGATGCTTTTAAGAAAACACATATGTGTGCAATATACCTATAAATACCCCCGTAGCAGCAAACCTGCGTACTCAGCGAATTTCCAATGCATATATATGTATCTTAATACCACATAAAGCCACATACCAAGTTTCATCAATATACATTCATAAATAAACGATTTATGACATTTTAATTATTCTCCATAAGAATAACATGGCAGCTGAGTATGCAGGTTTGCTGAAGCAAGGAACACAAAAAATGGGGTTTTATACAAATATCAATATAACTCATGTAGGTAAAGCCACATACCAAATTTCATTAATTTATTTTCATAATGAAGGCAGATAACACGTTACTTATTCTCCATAAGAATAACATGGGGCTGAGTACGCAGGTTTGCTGCTATGGGAGCCTTGGGTAAAAAAGTGTCTTTTTGAGCAAATATCAATGGTCCACAACCAGATGAAGCCGTATACCAAGTTTCGTCAGTATAGGTTCATAAATAAGTGAGATATAAAATTTTTATTTTTCTCCATAAGAATAACATTAGACAACGTACTGTGTTTAGCACTTTCAATATCTCGGTAACCAATTGACGTAGAGAAATGATCAAAATACCAAATTGTGTGTTTTTTTAAGCTGAATCCAATGGGAAAAAATAAAATTTGACTATTTCCAAAATTATATGTAAAAAATTCAAAAAACCCATTTTTGGGGTACAAAACCCCCCAAAAATACCCCTTCGGATAGAGCGATCTGGCTGGTTTTCGAACTTAAAGTCATAAATGTTGCTTTACACGTTTATACCAAATTTCATCAAAATCGGATAATTTTTACGAGAGTTCTCGTGCTCACGGACACATATATATATATATATATACAGTTTCGAACGAATGGTGTTTTTGGGGTCTGGGGACCTCAAAACGAAAAGTTATCATGGTCCCGGGCCTAGGTCTTACCATGCCGACTACGGTAATAGCTTCTTCCCTATAGAGGAAATTCGCTAAAATGTATCTTTAAAATAAAATTACCGATTATCAACACATGTCAGTGAATAAACAAAACTAATTTTTAATGGTATTCTAGTAGTTTTATTAAACAAATAATAATAACAATAGTAGTAATCTTTAATGAGTTTAACCAAAAAGAAAAATTGGTCTTTCGACACGCAGAAGTAGCGCTTAAATTTAGTTTCATCGTCTACCAAATGTCTACGAACGAGTATTTTGTAAGCTCCTTCACTGTCCCTATTCTTAAAAATATCCCTCCGATCACTATGAGTTGACACTAATAAAGGCAAAAGATCGACAACATCATCATCAGTTTCATCATAACGCATCAAAGCCACGAGGGCTTCCCTCTTCCTATCCATACTCGTCACTAGTTTGGACACAACTGAATTTCCGCACCGTTATTTACGGAGTCACAAGAACCACCTCTCCGGATTTTACGTGGCGGAATCTCCGCAGCAGAAAATTTCGCACTTCCTGCCGTAAATTCCGCAGTCTGTGGAACCATAGCTTTAAAAATGTTGATAAGCCTGTTAAAGAGGAAAGCTTTGTTTGTTTTGAGGAGTTTGTATTGTAAGCGATCAAGATTAAAACATGTTATGCAAATTAACAAGATAAATTAATTGTACCCATGGGGAATCCCACTAATGTTTATGTCCAATACATTAAGTCACTAAGAGCGTTTAATGCTAATGCAATAATCGTTGGAGTCTACTAGTTTTATTATATATGCTATTATTTCCTGAATCTTCTCCTGATGTCTGCGAGGGTAAATAAGGTGGGACCGGAAGTTCCGGATATTTGAATACAGCAATATCCGGTGCTCCGAGTTTGTGGGATCCTCTGTTGAAGTAGTAAGACAAATAAACCTAACCCTTCCGAGTGTTCACTTATTATTACATTTTTATTTTGTATAGTTTGATACGATAGCGTATATATTAAAATTATATTTGAATGCAACGAGGTCGCCATGATCGCTGCAAGCTGTAGTAAGGAAAGTAATTTTAAAATACAAATAATTAGCAATATGTATATAGCTGAAGAATATTACAAGTTGGTCTACCTTAAAGACTTATTAAATATATTATTTATAATAAAGGTATAGAAAGAGTCTTATTTATGTAGAGCCGATTATTGATCCTGTCAAGCCCAAAATACTTGGAGAGTTTCTTTATTATAAAGAGGTAAACTTAATAGCAGTCAGTTTATTAAAACTTTAACATATTAGAATTTTCTATATTATAATTTTCTTCTAGAGTGTTCCAAACCTAATAATCATTGGGGATTAAAAACATTCACTAACCAAAGAAAAAATTGGACAATGTGTATATATTATTAGATAATATTCTCTAAATATCGAAATTATTTCAGAGTTGGAGCTTGTTAGAAGGGTAGGCTGAGCCGTCCGAGATGGTAACGAGGCTGTTAGCGAAATGTCGTTTACCAGAGGAAAGCAAACTGAGCAGCGAGGGTAAAGGAGTAAAGGGGTAGGGGTTCTGGCCCGATGGAAATTTGGGGGATGGATTGATAATACAACTTTTGCCCAAATGATATAAACATTTTGTTACAGGAAAGTTAGTGCAGTATTGCTTGAAATATAGTATTACATGTCATCCATTCATTATTTAATGATAATTGTCCTATTATGTACTATTTTATGTTTAATATCCCTTATCAATGTGTTAATTAATTAATTTCCCATAAATGTGCTATTTATATTAATTGCCTTATGTTCATGCCCAAAAATAACCATCCTTGTCACCACTCCTCAGAAAATCATTTCCCTCTGTGTTTTTAATGTTTATTTATCTGTGCAATTGTAAAATAATATGTATTTCATTAGTTAATCACCAATAATTATTCACAGCCTATCCATATCTAATAACCTACTCACTTAATTTAATATGTTTACTAATAATAATATTTTAAATATAAATTTATGTGAGAGGATTGCAATAGAATTAAAATGTAATATAATATACTTTTCAAAAATAGTCCTTAAGGAATCTAAATTACAGTGACCAGTGTTAACATATGTGTGTACCATGTGCTTTCAACAATGGACCATGCTTCCAGACCTCATCTCTGCTAGATCTTCCTTCTTGTTCCAGATGCCATAGTGTTAAGACATAAAATTTTGTGCAGGACATTGTTCCTATTTAAATTCACCCAGTATGGCCTAAGTTTTGAATTGCTTAGTGCTCAGTAATTAGGGACTCATTGCTCAGTATAATACCACTTTAAATTCACTCCATTTTCTTTGTTATATCCCCAAAATTGGTATTGAGCGAAGAACTTTGTAAGCTGATTGGTATACCACTTCCATTGTGTATTCTATTAGGGACTTGAAAGAATACATACATTTAATAGAACAAGTCTAATGTTCTGAGATTTTAAATTAACATCAAGAGTATATTATTACATTGAACTATCTTTTCTAAATTTAATTTGAGTATTTTAATCATCAGTAAATTCAGTGAAAACCATTGGACTTTCCTTTTGGACAACACCAAAATTTATCATTGTTGCAATTTGTAAACAACATAAGCCTAATTGGACTAAATATTCTTTCACACATAAATTCAACGTTATTCAAGTCAGCACGATACACCCCCCTGAGAAAAAGAGCTCTCATTTATAAAAGAAACCCATTTATAAAAGAAATATGAACATTTTAGTCTTAAGCCTACATGTATTATTGCCATCCATCTTATAGCCTAGGCCACTCACTGTAACTTTCCCCTGAATTGTAGATTATTGTTAATCCCCTTTGATTGATAACTTTTAAAACACAATTGTTGTTATCAGATAAATAAATATTATATTGTTCCTCTGTACTTTATATTTCATTTAAATAGTTAAAAGACATTTAGAAAATTGTATACCTACCTTCTGTTGATATCCAGATTAATTACAAAACACATTCTACTCACTACAATAAACCAAAGAAGACCATAGGTAGAAACATATTTATTGATAAGTCAAGTAAGAGTATTTGTGAGCTATATTTAAATAGCCTAGTGAATTTTGTAGGTAGTAACACAAATTATTGTGAAGACAAGCTAGGCTCAGCACATGGTAGCCATTGCCCACAGATCAGATAGCGTCACTTTTGCATCCACATTTCCCGATCACATCCGAACAAATACGGAATTAAGAGTTAGTAAATTAGAATCATAAGTAAGAAAAGAATATATAAAGAATATAGAGAGAGTAATAAGAGAAAGTAACGATTATTGAATAAATAAAAATTGTAACGGGTACTCAAAACATATAATGAATTAATTTAATTAATTGCACAATACTAATTCATAATTTAATTAATTATTACTTACTAAATCTTTACAATATATATGAATTTCTTAACAATATATTCGTGTTCAATTATTCAAAACAGCAGGAAACTTTAATGTTTGTTTGTATAACGAAAAATCTGGGAGGCTAAATCAAGTAAAATACTAGACTCGTTTTTGAAATTATATTATTTCCAACTAAATAAAGGTTCTTTCTATAGTTTTGACAACAGTTGCAATAGTTTTTGATCGCCAATCTCGGATGCTCTTAAAAGAGGTGGTAGCGTATTTTTGTATTAGTAGAAAGACGTTACTTGTATATATTACAAAAATAGTTTTCCTTATTGATTTTCATGCACAACTATTTCGTTTACCTAGATTATTTTTTAATTAATTGTGAGTTTATTAAAGAAAGGTATTTACCTCAATCATAATCCTTATTTCTGGAATTTTATATGTTGATAAGGTTATAATGTCATGGAAAAACATGCTAATTGTGATGTACTCCCACTTTTACTTTCTCCCCCTATACATAGTATATGGAGAAAGTATTGTTTTCGTAAAAATTTTCGAATTTGAGTTGTTAGTGGAAATATTCGTTTTGGTGCTCCCTGAACCCAAAAAAGTGGTTTTTACGTGATGTCTGTCTGTGTGTGTGTGTGTGTCTGTGTGGATGTGTACAGAGCTAGAGCCCTAACGAATGGGCCGATTTTTATGAAATTTGGTATGTAGGTACTAATACACGATATCTCCAGGCGTTTTTTTCATTTTTTTTGAATTTTTGATTTTTAAGGGTAATTATCCCCCCAAAACCGCCAAAAAACATGAAAAATCCAAATTTCTCAAAAACGGCTCTAACGATTTTGATTAAACTTTCGTGGTTTGTAGAACTTTAGGTTTCCAACAAAATGACACCACCCGCATTTCTGGAAAAATTCGGGCTCAGAAATTACAGGACTTAAAACATCCAAAATTCAGTTTTTTGGATTTTTCATAAAAAATCATAAATGTTAAAAAAGATTACTATTCACCATTAAAAAGAGCTCAAAAAACTAAATAAATTAGTATTTTAAATTACTATTCTACGATTGCTAGTTGCGGAGAAAAATGAAATTTTCATTTAGCGGTAAACACAGTACGTTGTCCAATGTTATTCTTATGGGGAATACAAAAATAACTATTTCTCTCTTATTTACTGATCAATTTCATTAAAATTTGATATGCAGGTCAAGTTAGCATTGACCAACAGATGACGTTCGAAATGTGTTGCTATTTAACCCTGGGGGGGCAAGGGGGCATTTCCCCTCTCAAAACCACTGTGTGTAGCAACGGACTCTATAGTGCCTCCCAAAAAGGGATTTGGGTGAATATTTCTGAAATAAACTATTTTAGACAATTTTCTGTACATTTATCTATACTTCATATCCTATATTTAGTAAATAACAAATATTTTTGTCATTAAAGTTTGGCTAAAAGGAAGAAAGTATGTGTCAGTTTCCTGATACCGTTTATTTTTATTATATTCACCGAAGCTTCAACAAAACTGTGACACTGTGTCAGTACAATAGAAATATTATAAAAGAGTTTTAGAAACAACTACCAAATCGGAGAGCCTTGTAATATAATTACATATAGGGAAACAAAACATGTACCATTGCAAAATGGAAACAATTGTATGAATAAAACCTTTCCGTAAAAAGCCTTTACGAGCCATTTATTAATGGTCGGAGTTTAAATGTTTTAAAACTAAATTAATTCAAGGTCTTATTAACCACTGAATTATTGTTTTGAACTATTCGATGTTCGTTTCATTCAACTTCTGTAAACAATTTAACTCATTTTAAAACATGCTCCATAAGCTATGTTATAATAATATAATTACCAACTTAGTTTTATTTAACTTATAAATTATATAACCTATCTCGTAATGTCCTTAAACTATTTCATAATACCATTTTCAAGGTGATTGTGTCGTTTAAGTACTTCAAATTTCTGTAGCTATGTATCCAAAACATTTCACTAAATTTTTGTTTCTTCAAAAGTAATATAACCAACGTTTACTATATATTTGAACGTGTATCTTTGACCGTAGTGTAACATTATTAACGTGATATGGAACTTTAAGAAGTACAACAGTCACTTTCTATGTGCATTTTATTAGTTATTATGCTTTTATAAATGTAATTTAGCTTCTAAAAAAACGTTTGTTTTCACAAAGAAAATTAAACCAAATAAAATAGGGTAGATAAAATGACTCGTTCAAACCTCTGATGTGGCAGTTTGGCCTGTCAGCTTTTGTTGAGTTTGTCTCTTATACTGAAAGTTTTAGCTGATAAGCTTTACAGAAGATGTCAAAAGTTTTTTATTATAATGTTTATAAAATTATTATCTCTTTTATTCAAAATAAATAAATAGTTCTATGAGAGAAATAAGACACAGCTGTTAGTTACAATGAACAAAGAAAATCAATTTACTCACTAAGAAAAACTATACATCAGTTACAAAAAAAAAACATATCAATAGTATTCACAGAAAAATGTTCAAAATGTCTCTATAACTCAGGGTATTATATATTCATGGGTTCAAATGCTTCTGGCTTGTTAACAAAAGTTATCATAAAGATCAAATTAGAATATTCAATGCAAAATATTATGTAGAGATATTAAATTTTGAAAAAGAATAATGTTCAAAGGCTTTTCGAAAAACTTGCTGAGATTGTATTACACTTGTCCTTTCTTGAAGTTAAAATAGTTGACAAAATAATTAATTAGTAGTTTAGATGAGTCCAAAAGTTCCTATTAAAATCAATAAAGTTCTTCCAAATGGAGCTGAAAAAGGTTAGTTCTGAAAAATGGAGTGATCTCACCAAAGTCCTGTTAATGGCCTATGATAAACGATAAAAGATAAAAAAGGATTCAGGTGGGCTAATACAGCTGGGGGAAACTTTATTAAATTTGTTAAACCGCACTAAATAATAAAAACTGGACAAATTCTCTTCTTCTAAATTTCTGGATTAGAGCAACATGCTCCTTGCCCTAAGACTTCCCAAAGGCAACTCCTCTCACTTCTTGTTCAAATTGTAGAAGAAGGTCTATTATCCAATAGCGTCGCTTGCCAATAATCCAGGATCTGTCTAATTTTTCTATTGGCTAACAGCTGGAAATTACACTTTTAATTGGTTGTACACTTCACTGAATTTATAAAATCATTCTCTACATAATTGAATTTGAAAAAACATGAATTTAGGTCTTCAAAACTAGAAAATATGATTAAGAATCGAAATAGTTACTAAAATATATTAAATTCAACTTAAAATACTCATAATTGCATTTCTACAATGACCATGTCAAAAAACAGCTGTTTAGGGAAATCATACAAGTTTCACAATATTTGCAATGTTTGGTTAAATATTTAATTTCTGCACATATTTAGGTTATTTCTCCTATACCCTAAGTTTACAATTAATTTTAGTTCAATTGTTAAAATATTTATTTTTCATTATAATGTACACTTGAATTTAAAAAATGTAAAATAATGTCTTAAAAATAGCGGTAGGATACAATGTGCTGTGTGGACAATTATACGGTAGTAGTTCAGAGTTTATCCACTAGGTGTCGGCACTGAATGGACCGGCTGGGTGGTAAGTGACAGACGACATTCGTTCAACAAGATGGCTTCCGTGGATCAAAAGAATGGTGTTGTATGTTTACCTATTTACATTTATTTCGTTTTCAATTACATTTGTGTGTAAATCTTATAGTTAAAATGGATAGGAGAAGTGTCCTACTTACTCTTAAATTCCAATCATTATGGTTATATAGTTCGAAATAGTGCTAATCTTCTCAGAAAGGTGCAGTGTTAGAAAGGTTATTTCCGTTGTGAAAAATAGTCGTACATAAGGAATTTAAATCTTTCTACGATACTATTTACAAATGACATGGGTTACTTAAATCCTATTACAAAATTCTTTTGTTCTGGTATAAAAATAAATAAACGTACCGGAACCAATTTGTCACATTTAACCTTGTCATGGTTATTAAATTTGGTATCCTGGGATAGGCCAGTGTATGATTTGGATTAACATTATTCTGTGAGTACATCGATTAATATAATGCTTATTATCTAAAGGTTATTACTTCTTTGTAAAATATACTTGTTGGGAATTATCCTTAATATCTAAAAAATTGATTACTTAATACTAAAACAGGATTTACAAAATTGACTTGTAGGCTATGGTCATACTTGTCTAGGTATTCTGTGAACTTAGGCATTGTCTATGGGATTTATTTATGGGAAAAAGTCTTTGTATTAAGCTGATTATTGTTATCACTAGAAAATACTGTAATAAAGCCCCTTTTTGTTTGGCGAATGGTTCAGTTCAAAATGAGTCCAAACAAAAATTACAGTTAACATTTCAATACATATACTGTATATGACTTACCTTAACATTAAATACAATGGTAACAAAACATTAAAGTGGAATATATGGGAATAAGGGATGAACATTTAAAACGTAACCTAACTAAATTGTTTAACTAAATATAACATGAAATTACTAAAAGATCAGGTCGCTTATCTAATATTTACAGGGTCATTATATTTGCGTAGCAGTTGGGTGTGGAAGGGTCCTTCATACAATTCTAGTTGATTTAAGAAAATGGGTTGCGAATTTATTTATTAACTGTTTTAATTGCCCCTTTTGTACTGGGTTTAATGTATCGGTGTAGTGAGTGATCTTGTTGATTTCCTTCTGGATCAGGTGTGGTCTTATGTTTAGTTTGAACTGGTTCTCATTGACTTTGTTCGACAACTTCGACAGTCTGTCATTCCTGTCTGACATTTGCTCTCCTATTTTAAAGGTAGTGGGCTCCTGCTCGTTTTTTCGCTTTAGGGTAGTCTTCTGTAGCTTTGTCTGACTGTGTGGCCTAGTTAGGGTGAAGTTTTCTAGATGAGCTGTGTGGTTAGGTTTGGTTTCTGGTTGAAATTTGGTCCAGTTTTGTTGGTGGTTAGGAAGCAATATTTTCATGGTTCTTTTGATGTTTTGGATGTAGAGTTCTGACATGGTCCTTGGTGGTTGACTGTTAGGTTGTGTTTGGTTGGTTTGTCGTTCGATTTGTTTTTGAATTTGATTAGGTAGCTGATCTTCAAGTGCTTGAATACGAGTTTCCTGTTTGATGTTTTTATCTTCAAAATTAATATTAACTTGTTTTAAGATTTCGTTTTTCATTTGTAGGTTTTGTGTGTGAGTTTTAAGTTCCAATTTAGAGATTTTATCATTCATCCTATCTTCAAGCATGTTTAGATTTTCAGTCATTTTTTGAGTTAGGCTACTTTCTAGGTTTATATTTTGTTGAGTTAGGTCTGTTTGTAATGTCTCTATTTTAGAATGGACAGAGTTGATTTGGGATTTCAACTCGGTATTGAAATTTTCGATTTTAGAATTGACTGTACCAATTTGAGTTTCGATTTTAGAATTGATTGTACCAATTTGAGTGTTTAGGTTTGTCAGTTGGGTAGTCATTTGTAAGATTAAGTGCTTGAGCTCTGTTTGTTCGGTTTCTATAGGGTTTATGTTGGAAGGGTCTAGATTTTCTGTAGTTTTGTATTTGTCTAGGCTAGGTATTAATGGTTCTCCTCCTACAGCTATGTCGTGTCTATTCTCTTCTGTTTGAGTGTTTGTGGTGTCTATAGTGTTTGTGTTCATGTTGGGAGTTGTGTAGTCTTCTAATAACTGTAAGTGTTGCAGTTCTTCTATAGGATATGTAAGGTCTTCGTCTTCGCCGCCTTCCGCTAACTTGGCACTTTTACGGGGATTTTTTCTAAGGTTATAAGGAGATGTCATTTTCTTAGGGAACACACAAAAAATAGGGATAGGTCCTAGATAAATAACGGGGATACAAAAAAAATGGGGGGAGTTCCTAATGGGGTTTCCTACTGGGGTTTCCTACTGGGGATATTCTTATCTTAGGTACAAGTAATCTAATATTCTTATTCTAATTAAATATCTTAACTAAGATGCAATTATGAGTTTTGAGTTTGTTTTTTGTATGATAACTTTTGTTTCATAAAGCCACCACGTTGTTGCGCCATTTTTATTATAATGTTTATAAAATTATTATCTCTTTTATTCAAAATAAATAAATAGTTCTATGAGAGAAATAAGACACAGCTGTTAGTTACAATGAACAAAGAAAATCAATTTACTCACTTATGAAAAACTATACATCAGTTACAAAAAAAAAACATATCAATAGTATTCACAGAAAAATGTTCAAAATGTCTCTATAACTCAGGGTATTATATATTCATGGGTTCAAATGCTTCTGGCTTGTTAACAAAAGTTATCATAAAGATCAAATTAGAATATTCAATGCAAAATATTATGTAGAGATATTAAATTTTGAAAAAGAATAATGTTCAAAGGCTTTTCGAAAAACTTGCTGAGATTGTATTACACTTGTCCTTTCTTGAAGTTAAAATAGTTGACAAAATAATTAATTAGTAGTTTAGATGAGTCCAAAAGTTCCTATTAAAATCAATAAAGTTCTTCCAAATGGAGCTGAAAAAGGTTAGTTCTGAAAAATGGAGTGATCTCACCAAAGTCCTGTTAATGGCCTATGATAAACGATAAAAGATAAAAAAGGATTCAGGTGGGCTAATACAGCTGGGGGAAACTTTATTAAATTTGTTAAACCGCACTAAATAATAAAAACTGGACAAATTCTCTTCTTCTAAATTTCTGGATTAGAGCAACATGCTCCTTGCCCTAAGACTTCCCAAAGGCAACTCCTCTCACTTCTTGTTCAAATTGTAGAAGAAGGTCTATTATCCAATAGCGTCGCTTGCCAATAATCCAGGATCTGTCTAATTTTTCTATTGGCTAACAGCTGGAAATTACACTTTTAATTGGTTGTACACTTCACTGAATTTATAAAATCATTCTCTACATAATTGAATTTGAAAAAACATGAATTTAGGTCTTCAAAACTAGAAAATATGATTAAGAATCGAAATAGTTACTAAAATATATTAAATTCAACTTAAAATACTCATAATTGCATTTCTACAATGACCATGTCAAAAAACAGCTGTTTAGGGAAATCATACAAGTTTCACAATATTTGCAATGTTTGGTTAAATATTTAATTTCTGCACATATTTAGGTTATTTCTCCTATACCCTAAGTTTACAATTAATTTTAGTTCAATTGTTAAAATATTTATTTTTCATTATAATGTACACTTGAATTTAAAAAATGTAAAATAATGTCTTAAAAATAGCGGTAGGATACAATGTGCTGTGTGGACAATTATACGGTAGTAGTTCAGAGTTTATCCACTAGGTGTCGGCACTGAATGGACCGGCTGGGTGGTAAGTGACAGACGACATTCGTTCAACAAGATGGCTTCCGTGGATCAAAAGAATGGTGTTGTATGTTTACCTATTTACATTTATTTCGTTTTCAATTACATTTGTGTGTAAATCTTATAGTTAAAATGGATAGGAGAAGTGTCCTACTTACTCTTAAATTCCAATCATTATGGTTATATAGTTCGAAATAGTGCTAATCTTCTCAGAAAGGTGCAGTGTTAGAAAGGTTATTTCCGTTGTGAAAAATAGTCGTACATAAGGAATTTAAATCTTTCTACGATACTATTTACAAATGACATGGGTTACTTAAATCCTATTACAAAATTCTTTTGTTCTGGTATAAAAATAAATAAACGTACCGGAACCAATTTGTCACATTTAACCTTGTCATGGTTATTAAATTTGGTATCCTGGGATAGGCCAGTGTATGATTTGGATTAACATTATTCTGTGAGTACATCGATTAATATAATGCTTATTATCTAAAGGTTATTACTTCTTTGTAAAATATACTTGTTGGGAATTATCCTTAATATCTAAAAAATTGATTACTTAATACTAAAACAGGATTTACAAAATTGACTTGTAGGCTATGGTCATACTTGTCTAGGTATTCTGTGAACTTAGGCATTGTCTATGGGATTTATTTATGGGAAAAAGTCTTTGTATTAAGCTGATTATTGTTATCACTAGAAAATACTGTAATAAGTTAAAACGTTTTGAAAGTTTCCATTGGAAGCATCCATTGCAACAATGGAGATATTTTCTCAGGGTGGATCTCCATGACGACATACAGGGTTATAGCTTCTGTTCAGTAAGGGGACTGAGAAAATGGATAGACTTCAGTTTACAACAGATGGGTAGATCATTCGGTTAAATATCGACTATTGCATTATGAACCATCGATTATCGTGGTCGACTACTCAACTAGCGTCAAGAGGATCCACAACGTTCACAGCTTTTTAATTGTAACTTTCCCGATGTTCGACAAGCTATGGTGGACCGATGGATATCGGACTCACGATAATGCGGTCCCGGGTTCATTTCTACTTTTGTACTTACTTTTTGGGGTTTGCATTTCTTTTAAATTTTACGTTATTATTTCCAGTTAAGTCTTAATTTTGCCGTTTATTTTTTAAGGTAGGTTAGATTAGGTTATTTTGTCGTGAAATGCAGCAAAAACAACTGTTATATTTTATACGTAAATCCGCGTTCATTACGTTACAAAACAGGTCATATCACGATAATCGGTAGTCCGTAATACGATACTCGATATCTAATAGAATGATCTACCCATCTGTTGTGAAGTGAAAGAACCCTTCGTTTTTAAAAGTTTTACATTTATTTTCGGTTAAAATATGAATTGTTTCAATCAGTCCTTAGTGTTATTAATTGGTTAAATTAAATACTCCATAGCAAGAATGAACAGAAAAGTTCAAATTGTAATGTTATAAGCATTAAATTAATGTATGTTCAGGAAATATATGGGTCAAGCTTTCTGAATGGGAATTTAAAATGGCAATGGAATACAAGCAATAGTTTAACCAGCAGAGTACTTAAACCAAAGTATAAATAAATGATGGAGTAGTTGTTTATACATTAATATTCCAGTGACCTAAATTGGTAAATATTCAGAGATGTGATTATTCTGGAACAAAATAGGTTTTTGTAACAGTTTGTGACAGCATTGCTTCAACTAAATAATCTGTTCAATCTTATTGTGTATTTATTTCATATTTTTATCCTAGATTCTTCGGAATCTTTAATAAACAAATGCCACCTAAATATTAAGTTTTAATTATTCAACGGCAGGTTAAGTTCGTTTTTTAAGCACTGAAATACTTTTTAATTCAATTTAATTAAACTGTTAAAATATTATCTTATAAATTTGTATATTAAACATATGTTGGAAAACGGTATAATCGAAACAGAAGCACATGGAAGTGGTCATAAGCTTAAGGTAAGATACGTTATAGGGTCCACTTGTTATACAGTATATTATTATTACCTTATATACGTTACAGTACTATTATATTGTTATAACAGAAGAGAAATTAGAGTTGAAAAATTCCCCGGTTTTTTGGGCTCAACCCGTTTTTTTGACTTACCATGCATAAGTTCACATTGGATATGTCAGCTAATCCGAAATATATTCGTCAAAAACTTTCACATGATCCTTTATGCTTACATATCCATATACAAATAACACATAGTGCGCTATTGAGTAAAATATATTTTAACAGGTTTTGTTCCATTTAAAAATATAAATATGAACGGTTACATTGAAACTTACAACCTTTTAATATGAATTAAAACCTTTGAATGTTTATTTTTTTAGTTTAAAAAGTGTAAAACACAGTTTTTTTTTGTGTAAAAAGTATATTTATCGATGAAAAATTCAAAATGTACGACTAATTTAACTATATTTCAAAGAGTTAGATATGTAGCACTTGATTAATAAACCACAAACATGTGGCGTTCTACTGTAAACGAGCATTTCATATTGACACACTAAGTAATTACTTCTTTAGAGACCGACGATTCGTGGAATTACATAAACGATATGTTTATAAAAAACATTTAGTTAGTCCTACTACGCAATACATATTTTACTACATATTAAAATGTGTACTTTGTTGTGCTGATTATATATATATATTATATTATATTATATTATATATTGTATATATATATATACCGGGTGGTTTGGGACACCCAGTATATATATATATACCGGGTGTCCCAAACCACCCGTCCACCCCATTTAATTTTTTAACGGTTTGATCTAGAATTACCAGAAAAAAATCTTAATCACTAAATCGCATATGGAGAATCCAATAAAAGTAGTTTCATTATGAAATATGTACAGGGTGTTCCAGAACTAATGGTCACGATCTCAAATCTCGAAGATTTGTTAAGTAAACATATGACACATTTCATGTCGTGTTAAAGGCCTTGTTAAAAGAAACACTTTGGTGAAAACAGAAATCAATTATCCCAATCCGTTCCAAAATGGCGGCTATTTAAACATTTTTGTAGAGGTATTTTTGACACCCTGTATCTCGTAATCCACTGAATATTTTTTGTTCTGATTCAAAACATAAATTCCTCTTACACTTAACAATACTACGATATGTTACATAGCAACACTTCAAAATGTCAATTTCTTAAAAAAACAAAAAATACAACAAAAATTAATGATTGGAATCCAAAAAATCAAAATTCGTTAACCGGTATCAAAAGTCAAACAAAATATTATAATAACAATATTTTATTTATTGCAAAAAAAAAGTAAAAAAATTGGTAAATGTACATAAAAAAGGTTAAACGTATTTAAAAGATTGTTAAAACCAACCAACACTTTTCAATATTTACATTACAGTAGCTGCCACCCACTTTATGTTAAGAAATCAATTCCAAAAAGTCTAGCAACAAGAGCTCAATGACTATGCAGCGAAGACAGGGATGTGACTGAATACAAGATGAAAATAAAAAATGCTTTATTAGAAAGAGGGTACCCTGAACAACTGTTGAAAGAAAAAATTGAAACACAAAATCAACAAGGTGCTTCAACTGTGTTTGACAATGACGTCCCTAAACTCATAACCCAGTTTCATCCTGGACTTCACAAAATTAACAATATTATAAAGATTGCCTTTGGCATTCTACAGTCTTCACCTCTGACAAACAATATCTTTAAATGTCCAACTAGAGTTGTCTTTAAAAGACCGCCTACTCTTAAAGATATAATTTCTAAACCAAAACTTCCCATGACAGAGCAAACAAGTGGAAAAGTCGCCGGATCGCATCCCTGCAAGAAACCCCGATGTCTTGTATGCAAACAAATTGAAGAATCGTCAACCTTTAGCAGCTCAACATCAAAAATATACAAAATACCAGGCAAATTATCCTGTGACTCAAAAAATATTGTATACCAAATAAAATGTAAGATATTCCCTAAAGATTATATTAGCTCTACAACAAACACACTAAGAGTAAGGATAACGGGTCACCGGTTTGCATACAAGCATCAGGATGAGACCAAACCCCTAATGACACACGGAAAGAAACACGGTGACAGTTTCGAAAATACATATCAAGTCAAGCCAATTAGACAAATCACCAAAAAGTTCAGTGTGTCGTCACTTAGAAGTCTCGAACAGGCATGCCAACTAGTGACCGAATCAAAGTGCCCAAAAGGCCTAAACATTCGTTAAACATAAAGAAGTCACACAAAGATCTAATTGTTTAATATATATAGATGTGCAAATTTACTGTTTTAAAAACATATGATTTCTGATAAGATTTACAACACATGATACTCAGTTAGTTGTTATCAAATATGTAGGTTATTTAATTTTGTATCAAGTTCTGAAGATGGTGTAAACCGAAATATAAACTGTTTTGTAGATAATTTTGGTTTTATGTGATTTTATATATATATATATATATATATATATATATATATATATATATATATATTACAGGAAGAAACCATCATACTTTCTATAAACCCCACCAATGGCTCAGTTACTCAAATTTACAGAATTTTAGTATATGGTTATTCCGTTCTTAAATTTGCTCTTGAACATATTATCAATGATATCTGCAGTATTAAAAACATTAATGCATGATATCTGCATTTTTTATCTATTATTTAAAACATTTCCGAAAATAAATTTAGCTAAAAATACTAGATTAGATATATTTTGCACATACTGCCAAATGTAAATGTAATGCACAATTATGTGACACGCTGTAATGGTGTTCTGTGTACTTACACCATACGCTGACACCACCATTAACCAACGTGACATTCGTGGTTGCTGTTGGCAGAAGCTAATAACATCGTGGTGGCATGAGGTCAACCGTCACTAAATAATACATGCACCTCTAACATAAGTAACATTTACATCGTTACTCTGAGTGTGGCAACTATGAACACGGAATAATCGACATCATAATATAAACTTTTCCACGTACTATCATCGCGCAGTTCACACCGTTGGTACGTTGTTTTATGTAAACGTTTTATGTAAAAAAATTATAAACTTTTTAAGGAGGAATAATTTTAGAGTGAACCACTTAATTTACCATCTACTATACATTTGATTTAAAAATTGAAGTAAGTAGTGCAATGTTTTAGCTTTAAGTAACAAACGTTTCATAAAAAAAACAAAAAATAGGGAATAGTACATTATTTATCTCGCAAAAAATAAATTAAAAAATTTATTGAAAGAGAGAGGAAGATTTTATCATATAACTATGAAAATCGTGTCTATTATGTCAACAGTTTAGACCTATGCTAAATATACCAAATTAAATTAGGATACACGATAGTAAATATTAATGACTACGTCAAATAGTATATATTACTGTAATATTGAGATAACTCATTCACGGATGTCCATCTTCATCCATCTATTTTAAGCCTGATCACAAATTTTAACTAATGTTTTAAATAATTACTATTAATAATAATAATAATTGCATATCCAGTGTCAATTTTGATATCCCTTAAAATAATGTTTGTTAATCCTTAATGTTTGCTATGTACCCGATAAACAATTTGTGTTGGTTAATTTAATATATTATTTTATCTATTTTCACTTGTTACCACCCCTCAGAACATCTAATAATTTTCATGTAAATAAGTTAACGAATTTCTCTGAACGAATATCACTTTATTTATTCAATAAGCCTATTCAATATTTAAGATAATTCATACATATTTGTAAAGTTGCCTCAACCTAGTTTTATTACATATAATAACGATCAAATTCCAAATTGATCTCAAATTCAAATTCAAATTGATCAGTGACCTCAAGACATGTGTTTATAATAAAGTGAATTTGGGTGCAAGACTATTATTATGAATTTGGTGCTGTAACCCACACCAGGTGAAAGAAGGATTTTCTTCAGGGACTTATCAAGAAGCTTTGGCAGTGTAACGTCATGAAGGACATTGTTCCAAATATTCCTATTAAAATTCCCACTAAAAAGTATAGTAGACACCAAAAGTCTTAATTTTAAATTAGAAATAAAAGCACAGACTAAATTTTATCCCCTTTTTTGTCCAAACAAAAAATGTGAAGAATTATTAGAAAGCATATTGGTAAGCCCCAACCAGTTCCCTCCATTGGCCTATCCACATTCCACCTGGAATTATTAGGCCATATAAATTAACAAACATTTAATCAATAGACTTTAACCATCATCAAAACAAATGTAGTGTTTCAATAATGTTATTGGCCAGAGTATAAGAAAATGATTCCAATCAGAGATAGCCAAGTGAACATTTAATTCATCTAGCCATCATCCATCTTGATTTACTACCAGTGAAGGATCAGAACTTAAATCTTAACAAAATATTAGAAACCTTTAACTGGCTTATTATTTAACCACAAAAACATTATCAATTGGTCTTTCAAATTTTTATTTAATTTTATATATACTTTTAATTCAAAATACTCAGATATTCATAATATTCATTAGCCGCTCGAGTTCCCCTCCCTTGGATGAGAGTTATGCTTTACCTATCAACTATCAACTAGCCACCATTAATGATTTGAATTGTTAATCTTTCAACCCACATTGTAAGTCCCCAGTATTGCACCACATTGTAAGTCCTTGTAAATCCATCATAACTTGTTTTTGGGAAATTAATTGAATAAACTAAATATACTGTTCATTGTAACAGCTGGATTTCCATTTGTCTACCATAGGATAATTTAGAATAGTTAACACAAGACAGACTACTTCAAGCAGCTGATTTAAAGCCATCTCAACCGTGGTCGAATAAGGAAATGTAAACAAAGTAATAATAAAGCAAGTTTAATATTTAATATAATTTTAATTGTGATTTTACAATATATTAAGATAATAAATTATTTCAACAGATAAATAAAATATTACTTGGTAAAGTTTACAAGTTTATCCACTTTCCTGCTATTTCGGAATTATTTGGGATTTGGACTTGTGTAAGAATGTTACTCGTTAGTCTGCGTTTCTAATTCATATACACAATTACAATGTGCAAAACAAGTAAAATAGCAGAGAGTGAAGATTTACATGTTTTAGGTACAATACTTAAAATAAACGGTATCAGGAAACTGACACATACTTTCTCCCTTTTAGCCAAACTTTAATGACAAAAATATTTGTTATTTACTAAATATAGAATATGAAGTATAGATAAATGTACAGAAAATTGTCTAA